>JAREIS010000078.1:2182500-2800896 GCA_030060385.1 Muscicapa striata striata
AGCTGAGACAGCTCAAGCACCAGTTCCCTAGGTGTTCAGTCCACTTCAGTCTCTATATTGCAGTAATTAACCAGTTCCTGCCAGAAGTATCCCAAACCAGTCTGTATTTGAGCAAAAGGAACTGACCTGGGATCCACCGGCAGCAGTAACCACCACTTAGAAAAGAACAAACAAGTTTCATTAGAGCACATTAAAAAAAGTGAATTAAAAGTTATTTAACTTACCAGAAAAGGTGTTTTCCTCCTAAACAGTCTCTTCACCTCTACTTTAAAATGTTGAGATACTCTGCCTTTAAATTCAATAAGGTTTAACTCATGGACTACCTCAAAAGTTAAATTGCCTTTGTATTTCTGAACTAAAAGAAATATAGCCCAAGAGCAAAATGTCTGAAAAGACTACATCACTTGGGATCACTTGGGACTACATCACAAGAGACCACGAAGATAATTACGTTTTATAATTAGAGAGCCAAGTGACCATGTGGTCACTTGTGCTGATGTTAAACCCTTTCACAGGATATAAAATTACTCAGCCATTATTAAGAGCACATTCTTACTCCTTTGACAATTAAAATGGTGGAAGAAAGGTTAAATTACTTCAAAATGCTAAATACTAAGGACTTTCAAGTGTTTCAGAATAAGAAGCTCCATCTACAAGTTTACCATTACCTTCATGCTATTTATGAATACATGTATTCCCCCAACTATTTTTAAATCATTTGCAAGTATTTAAGATGAGTAAAACAGCACAACACTAATCCCTTAAAAAGTGACTACTCAGCTGTATGCAAAACTACACTCCTAAAGTCTACTGTTATCCAGAAGACTGCAAAAGTTCTTTTACACTTGTGGCTCTTCTCTTCAGGAAAATGCAAATCCATGCTGACTGACACCTGACCAGCAGCTCCACACCACAGTCCTACAGTCCACATCTTTAACATGGAAGTCAACATGCATTGTAGCATGTGAGTTTGCTTTATTGCAGCAAACAAAATGCACCCAAATATCAAATATCCCAACCATCCTGCTACTGCCTCCATTCCAGTGAAGCAGGCCTGATGAACGGGAGTAGCTTTTTTGGGACAGACATCAAGCAGAGAGAACCCATCCTGGGTAGGTACATAGCAAAGCATCTAGACCAAAGCCTACACTCAAATGTAATGTTGCAAATGATCTATACTCTATTGAAAAGGGCAGTCAGGAGAGGATGGAAAAAGGCTGTGTCCATCCAGCCACTGCAGGCTCCCAGCTCCCCCTGCCTGCCCTTGGCCTTCTCTCACTCACGCAAAGAGGAGCAGCCCTAAGTCTGGGTGCCAGGTGCAGAAACGCCAAACGTGCTCCAAGTGATCTCAATCCATCACGCTGCTGGGAAAGGGCAGAACAGAGTGGTGAGTGGCTCCTCCTCCTCTCCTCCCATAAAACACTACAAACAGAAAGAGAGCAGAAGAGAGGCTGAACAGAAGCACTGAGCAGTTTCTCTCCCGACAGCATGCCTGGCTGCCATGCAACATACGGGGAGATTCTTCCTGTGCACATCCAAAGCTACTGGACTTCAACAATCCTCTTAGTCACGTCTCCCTTTGCCTCTTGGGCCCTGAGATTTCCCACTTTGAAATTTCCTATCCATCTGAAAAACTTGGCTTTGACACCCTGCACTAACCCTCTGGTCTGGCCAACCTGCACGGGCAGTTGTGTAAATCTTTCCTTTAACTCAACCACTCACTGCTCCCACGGCTCGCTCAGTCCTGCAGTGGCCAGACCCAAGCCACTGCTCCACTTGGAGGATGAACATTCCTTTAACTCACGCAATGCAGAAAGCAGGAGCAGGGAAGAGAGACACCAAGAGCAGCCTCAGGCAGCACACAGCTGCAGCACAAAGCTGACAGCACTTAATTCTTTAACACATTATTAAAACCAGTCTCAAACTCTCTGCTGGCTATTCAAGCCCGGAGGGAAGGCAGTGCCAACAGAAGCTCTGCAGTGATACAGGAGAGACACCCAATGAAAAGATTCCTGCAAATATGCAGCTGATATCCTCTAAGGAAAAAAGTGTATTAACATTTTACATTTTAATTGATTTGTATTATATTCCCAACTCAAAACACCACTAACCCTTGGCTCTCTCCATAAACACAGAAAATATACTTCCAATGACATATAAACCAATTTTAAAAAACTTCAGCCAGATAAAATTTATCTGTTGTCTAAGTTTGCATCTTTCAGGTGATAAATACCTAAAACTATACTTAAAATCCAGCAGAATAATCTTCTAGCACTCACTTCCCCCAAACATTTACAAGAACACAGAATATAAAGGTTTGTAAATGTTTAAATATATACAAAACTTTGCAATACCCTACTCTTTTTTTTTCCCACAGCTTAAACGATTCCTCATGTCTCAAACACCAGAATGACTTTTTATTTCTGCCAAGTCTCTGAACAATCTAAAGATGCCACTGAAGACCACTTAAAGTAAAAAACCTGAGTGCTGCTAAGCAACCCAGAAAACATCATTACATGTTCAATTGTTTAGTGCATTGAAAAATTTCACACATATTGAGAATCCATGTATTCTGCACTCTAATGATGGTAATGTCTTCCACACAGATGAAGAAAAGAAAATTCTGCAGAACATGTTTGTATTTCAAAAAGGAATTGCTTATAAAGAACCAAAGATTTGATCAAATTGATTCACTGTTTCTGCACATGGAACAGATTAGAAACAGATTTTCTTATCCACTATTTTATACACACTCCGGAAGCAAATTTACTAAGGAAAAACAGCACTTGTGTTTGTTTAACTAAAAAAACTAAAGACATACCAAGATTCTTTTCCACTATATAAAACAGTATTTTAAAAATGTATTCCACATTCAGACTCTTTAAATCAATGCTATTTTAACTGCTCCAGCTGCATATAAACAAAGGCCATCTAATGTAATTTAATATTTCACCACTCTATAGCACTTCTCACCCATGGATGTGCTTACACATCCAGAAAAAGGAAGACCAAGTCTCATATGTCTTCAATGAAACAAAGGATTTCCATATCCCAGCATGGGTGACATGCAAATGTATCCTTCATTTCAATTATATATAAATACATAAGTGTGTTTTTCCATTTAAATGTAAGTATTACACACACACAGATATGGTTTTAAACACAGGTGATTTAAACCCCTTTCTGTTCATCTTCCACTTATGGCTCTGTACCACAGTGTAATGTTCTGCACAAGAACTCCCTTACAACAAAGCTCCTGGTTTAATTACACTGCATCTCAATTTATACAACACAATCGCACCACAAAGGTGATGGGGAATATCTTCAGAAGACACCAATATAACTGAAAATAAAAATGTTTCACTGCATCACTTACAATGGACTTAATATTTATTTTGGAATTACAGATTTCATTTTTTCCATCTCTCAAGATGCTTTGTCTTGAGTTACCAACCAATCTTGTATATTCAACTGCCAAAAATTTATTGCAGGCACAGACTGAACAGAACAGATCCAATCAAAATAGACAAAATCAAAGCCCTCCATTCACACAAAGTGACTTGCAATAAGGTAAAAAGCACACTTAAAGGTTAAACCACTAATTCGGAGTGGTAACACATTCCCCAAACCAAAGTTTGCTTAAAATGTGGAAAAAAAAATCATCACCTGTATGTAGAATTAAAAAATGTTTTGTGAACAAAAAAGGAAGAAAATCTATTTAAAACATTGGAATATGTGGTAAACTCACCATGGAACCTTAGACTATCAAAGCAATCAAAAAACTTAAAGCTTTATATAGCAAGGTAGAACAGGAGACAACAAGAGGCAGAAGCTGATGCCCAGGAAGTTCCACCTGAACATAAGGAAGAACATCCTTACTGTGCAGTGACCGAGCACTGGGACAGCCTGCCCAGAGAGGGTGTGGAGTCTCCCTCACTGGAGATATTCCAGACCCAGCTGGACACAGTTCTGTGCCATGTGCTCCAGGATGAACAGGGAGGCAGGACCAGATGTCCCCTTCCTGACCCACTCTCTGACTGTGTGAGGTAAGAACAGATACACGTACATGTTCCAGAAAACAAAAGCAGCACTTCAAAACAACAGGATAAATCATTAGTGTTACCAATTTTCCTTCCAGTTATCTTTCAACATTGCTTCTTTCAGACCAGATTTACTTGGCTTAATACCAATTTTCAGGTATGTTGTACTAGTGACCATTTAGCTCAGCTTGATTATAAAAATGTTGCAAGTTCTCCTCACGAGGAAATCTAGTGAAAGAACCAAGTTTAAACAGACGAAGCCCATGACCTGAGCTGTTCCACAAGCATCTGAATGGCATTTTGGGTTTGCTCTGCTTCTCATCTTATCACTAGCATGGACAATCATCCAAGCTTTTACACATATATTGTGCCAAGTAAGTGAGAAAACACATAGCTCAATCTTTTTAAGTACATAATTTGAACATGAAGATATACTTCACTTGAACGATCTGGAATGTGGCTTCATTTTTTCCTTGCCTTGGCACTCTTATTTATAGTTTTTTGCTTTCAAAACATCTGTAATATTTTAGCAGCCAGAGCAAAATCCTGTGCCATTATAACTCCTACAATTAGAAGTTATTTTTGCAAGTTAAAAAGCTGTAGAGAAGGACTGAAAGATGCAAAAAAATATCAACCCATAGCTTCTTAACATGTTGGGCAGGCACACAGGAAAACAAACACACTAGAAAAACTTTTCCATGACAGGAGGCGAAAAGAAGTACCTGTAAAACTGCAATATAATAAACATTCCTCAGCATCTACATACTGCAAGCCTGACAATAACCACAGTGATCGCTGCTTATTTTTCCTCAAAAACCATTCTTACAGACATGATTCATATCGCCCAGTTTTAGGGGAAAATGGAACCAAGATTTTGCAAAGTCTCCCAGGCCTGGTCTGCAGAGAAGTTTAGTAAATGGAAAATGGATGGTTCATGCCTCACTTGCATCTACATGTTCCCAAAAAGCAAAAAGAGGAATGGAGACTCACCATTTTAATACATTAATATTTGAGAAAAAGCTTCTCCATACAAGTTTACCCAGTTTTATCCATAAGGAGTATTTTTCACAAGTTTTATTGCAACCTTTACACACCAGGCAAGCCCTGGAATTGCATCAGAATGGGGAATGCAGCTACCTTGTGACTGGCACCAGTGACACTGACCAGCTTCCGACCTCTGGGAAAAGGCTCAGCAGTTCAAATCAGATGGGGCAAAGAAAAGCAATTTTCTCAAAGTCTCAAAGCAGCAAACCAGAGAATATTTCTTCCAGTCCAGTAAAACTTTTACCAGGCTGCATTTGAGCCCTTCTAGAAATGCTAACAGCTAAAACATTTAGCTGCACACAGAACTATCACTTATCAAGGGCTAACTTCATCCTCAAAACATCTTCAGGTGGCAGATTGTGTGGGATGTCCTGGAAAGCATCTCCTCAAGTGACCAGTGCGCCCCAGAAGTTCAGAGCCCCTAAAGGAATGAGCCAAAATATCATCTTTAAAGTTCTAGGACATATGAACCTGCGACATTAAAAAAAAAAAATAAAATCTAGATAATAAAAGAGGAGCTTTACTCCACAGCATTTATAAACTGTTGATCTCAAGATGCCAAATTCAAGACACAGCTGCTGGAAGCTGGCCATTTGGGAGGCAGTCAGAATGACTGGAAATCTCATGCCTTTTTGAATGCATCATCTATTATTGTCCTTCTCACCACAAGTGATACATTTATAAAGATATTTTTAAAAAACCTTTCACCCTCGAAGGAAAAGAAACCTAAAGAACAAACCACCTGTGAGAACAAACCACCTGTTTGTTCTCACATGTGCAAGGAAGACACTTCCAGGAAGGATAAACTGAGCAATGTGTCCTTCTGTGGTTTACACAATGGAATCCAAGCAATAGAGATAACAGGACCAGGCTCCAATCCCAGCTGCACTCCCAATTCCTGTTTTCACAGCTTGCTCACATACCATCAGAAACAACACAAAGCTTAGGAGAATACAGTGTGATTCAGAGCACAGTGTCCTTGAAATACACCACTGGAACCAGCAAAGCCACTGCAGCCCAAGGGCAGCTCCCACTGCTCAGCCACTGAGCATCAGTTAGATTACCCCATTCCAGGGAGCCAACCCTGATAAAGCCTCAGCAAAACCTCCAGCAGATGAGAGGCACACAGAGCTGACCACACCTGCATCCTTGTAGGACTATAATTTCAAAAGCTGTCTGAAGGCAGCAAAGCAACAGCACTCACTCTGCCATAGCAGATCCATGTCCCAGCTGACCCAGCCAGGCTGCAGGGACCCTCCCATGGGCCAGAACACCCCAACACCACAACCTGCAGCCAGACACAGCCCCCACCACCCTCGTGTGCATGAGAACCAAGACCTGCCCTGGCAGTGGCTGCCTGACCCAGTCATCATCTTGCCTTCCTGGGGACTGCAGGGATCCTCCTGGGGGCCAGCACACCAAATTCTACCAGAACTGCTAAAGGTGGGGTGTACAGACCAGTTTTCCCAGCAGATGCTTTTCAATGCCCTGGGGAAAGCAAACTGACCCCTAACTCAGTCACAATCTTACCAACTCTGGAGAACTTCAGGATGCAATTTTTATACTGGTATCTGATCAAGGATTTACCTAAAAATGTACTTTTAGTCATCCTCAATACCTAACATTAATAAACACTGTGCTTTAATATTACAGTCCAATCTCAGATTTAGCATTTTAACAACCGAAATTGTAGTTAAGAATCCTTTGATTCCTTTGCTGTCCAAAAGAGACAGCAGTGACCTCACATCAGCACTGAACACTGCAAAAACTGGAAAGTCTCCGGATTTTATGGATATTTCCTTTTCAGAAAAAGAGGAAAAGTCATAAAATGACTTTTTTTTTTTTTTTTTTTTGCTTGTCCTGTCATTAGGCACCACAGACAAGCTCTGGCTCCATCTGCTTATATCCTCTGACACACACAATTCATGCAGTGCTCCCTGTCCTTCTCAAGATTAAAGCTAAACAATCCCAGATGTCTCAGCCCCCCTCTCCTGTGTCAGTTCTCCAGTCCTTCAGTAGTGTTGTGGCCTTTGCTGGATTTGTTCCACATTGCTCATGTCTCTTTGCCACTGGGGAAACCAGGGCTGGACCCAGCACTCCTGATGTGTCTCACCAGAGCTGCACAGCATGTCAGGCCCCCACCTGGAACAGTTTTCTCCCCTGGTGCAGCACTTCATGTTTCCTTTTCCTCAACTTCATGAAATTCCATTGGGCCATTTCTTCAGCTTGCCAGGGTCCCTCTGAATGGTCACCCTCCATCTTCACGTTCATGATTAAATTTCCCATGCAAGCAAGGCAAAACCCCAGCAAACCATTACCTGCTGCCACAAAAGCATTCCAGAAACCTCCTATATGGCTCATGTCCTGCCAGGCTCCTGCCCCAGCATGGACCAGAGGGGGTTAAACTCCTCCATGGGGATCAACTGCAAACAGGAGCCTCCCTCCAGCTGTTTGAAGGCCTCATCTGCTGCTTTTTCCCAATCAGATGGTCTGCAGTAGCCACCTGTAAAACCACCCAGCACTCCTGCCCCTGCGCTCTCAAATGGCTGGTGGTGTGCTCCAGGGCAGAGCTCCCTACAGTCCTGCCATGCCCCCACAAAAAAGGGCAACACCTCCTCCTCAGCATCCCACTCTGTGCACCCTAAGGACCCTGGCACTGAAGGACTTCCAGTCCCCAGAGCTATGCCATCACACCTCTCCAACCTCAGGGAAATCCCAGCCCTCCAGTTTCATTGTCTGCTACCCATGCATTACCATCAGGCACCTCAGGGATGTACCCACGCACATGGGTTTCCTAGCAAAGGAACAGTCCTGCAGGCACATGTCTATGGAATGCCTTCCCAATTTCTATGCCCTGGTGTCTACTTCAGTAGAGCTGCACAGCAGGAGAACACCTAGGACAGAACAGTGCTGCTACGTGCCCATCAACCCCTCCATGAAATCTGGCTTGCAGCAGAAAAATTTAAACAAGTTATGCTACTAGGCAAATGATTTATTCAGACACTCACTGTTCACAGTTATGTATTTGTTTTCAATCCCCTATCACACCAATCTTCTTCTGCAGAGACATCAAGAGTTTTTCCACCCAATATCCAAAAACTGCTTTCCAATATGAGAGAACTCATTACGCAGATTCCTCAGACTGTATTATCTAGTGAGATAACACTCTCACTCAGGAGTGTTCCTTCTAAACATCAATAAAACTTTAACATGAAACTATTTATTCCAGTAAAGAGGCTATCACTGCAGACATCTTTACATAAATCAGCTATAAAAGCCACTGAAACATGAAGAGTTCCTTTGCCTCATGCAATACACTCATACTGGTCCGAGCCAGAGACAAGAAACAAAAACAAATGCTGAACAAAAGCTATGTTCAAAGAATGGTTTGAATTGCTTAAGTCAAAATTATTTTAGAAACTAACACTGATTAATAGGTAGCATCTTAAAGAAGAAACCCTTCAATCACATGCTCATTCCTTCAGATAGCTTATTAGGTGTGTGTATTTTCTGTAGCTGAACTCAACTCGTACTCATTCTAGTTTTAATCTCAAAGTTCATGGAAGTCACCACAGAATCCTCACAGCAAAGGTCACTACAGTAAAAATGTTTTTAAAAGCTATTAGTTCTTCGACACACAGGTTTGAAATTAAAGAAAACTAGCATGTTTCATTGTTTGAGAGGCATAAAGCCAAAAGCCTGAAATGTGTACTCAAAATAGGACATATTTTCCAGTGGAGGTAAAGATTACAATATAACCAACAGGAATGTGCAAGCCAGCAATACTTAACTCAGCAGCTCATGCCAAACCATGATGGTCCGTTGTACTACTTGAACACTGAAACTTGAGAAAGTGGTATTATTACAATTGTTAATAGTGGAATGCAAGAACTACAAGTCACACAAATTCATTTAATGTATTTATTTTTTGTAGAAATAGACTACTCAGCACTTTGGGGATTTGAAAACCTGACAAAGAACTTGGATTCTTTTTTCATGCTACATATAAGCTAAAAACCAAATGTAAATGCTATTAGGAAGGTTCCAATTTCCCCACAACTATGTCCTTGTATAGGTGATGCTGACACATTACAAGAAACAAAATATAATAAAAATCACCAACAGAAATCTCACAATTTAGTAGAAAAACCCCACATTTTCCTCCTCTAGGAAAAGCAACTGTGGTTAGGATCTACTAGAATAAAGCGTAAGATATTTCAGTACATATCTGGTCATAGATGAGACATAGCTCACAACCCCTGGAGCTCCAAGAGGGACATGGGAACTGTAAACAGCAGTAAAAATCACCAGCACTCTGAGTATTTTTAACTTCAGTTGCAAGCAAGGGACACTAATTACTTGAAAGACCACAGTACACTTAAGTTTATTGTACAGATTTCTGCCACCATCACAAACACACAAAAGAATCCAGGAGAATATCAGTAATTCCTGCTTAGCCATTTAAACATAAAACCCCAAAATAAATTTAACATGGAACTTGCCCTCCCTGCACAGACACCATCACCGGAACATTACAATTGCCTGTTAAGCAGCCAACTTGCTCAAAATTCATATCTTCAGGGTCCAGCTTCTAATAAAACCATTGTTTGTAGCACTCAGCAGAAGCCTGGGTTTCTTAGAATATCTGTCTTCTTTAGCACATTCCAATAAAAGCACTTTTCTTCCCCTGCCACTCCACTTCCCCTAACTTTGCCTGCCACACATATCAATTTATAGATGATATAAACTAGTGCAGAAGACTATGAAAAGTACTGAAATAAACTTTCCAACAGTTATGCATTAAGTTGGGACAATATACTTGTTTAAACACAAGTTTCACCTGATGGATCAGCAAACAAAAGCTGGTTATCAACCAGGCATCAGAAAGAGCATTGCATAAGTACAATCAAGATCTGACAATGGTCTCAGGGTGACCTTTAGGCAAAGGAATTAACAATTGATTTACAGTAAGTTTCGACTTGATTAAACTGTACAAAAAAGTTATCTAAGTATTCATGTCACCTCCCCCTAAGAAAAATAGGGCTTGTTTTGGTGGGCAAAGAGCACCAAAACAGAGGTATTAGGATGGGGGAGAGCTCACTCAACGCTGCAATAGCAGGACAGAGCTTCACAAAGGCACTTCAGTGAGCTGCTTACACTGACTGCTCATACTGAATTTGTTACAGCACTTGTGTCCTCACTGCCTAGAAAATAATCAGTGATCCACTATTATTTTTAGAAATCGAGTCTACATCACATAAATTCAGGTTGACATGATTCCTATAATTCTGGCCTACTCCAGCTGACCTGTGGCATAACCAACATAGCCAGTATCAAACCCACTGCTATCTTCCAAGGTGTCCACCTGGTAGCAACACAGCCTGCTCTGTAAGATGAGCTCGAGAGCAAGTTGGGTGCTTGTGCTAAGTGCTCTTCAGAGTTTCCTGGGCATGCAGGCCTGTGCTTCATGTGTTTCCTAATCAATAAACAGTCAGGTATATACTGAATCACCTCATAAGGGAAAAAAAAAACCAACAAAACCACAGCACAAAAAACCCACCACCCATAAAGTTTTAGATCCCTAATTAAAATTCCCCTGAGGAATCCTCAAAGCAAAAGATGATGCATAAAAAAGTAAAAAACAGAGTGGAAAAAAAACAATTTTAATGAGCACAGTTCTGTTCTTCAATGAAAGAGCCATATATAATATGGGCCCACACACCATTGCTAGATTTAGACTCTTATTAAAAGCAGAATGGATTTGTTTTTTTAGCAAACTACTATCATGTGATAGTGCATTACAAAGTCACAAAGTATTTAACCGTGAGTGCTTAAACCACACATATCAAAAAAAACCTCTACATCTGCTAGAGAACATGACAAAGAAAAAGGATTTTTTAATGTTCATGGCCAACTTGTCTAAGCCTACTGATTGCTGCAACATCAGCTGATAGATTGTACTTTTTGGACAGCTTTCCCAAGTTTACTGTTCTGCATCTTTGCAATAATACTCAGCTCCTATGGTAACAGGCACTAAGTAAATCATCCCACAATATGAAGTCACCTGAGCATTTACCAGAATTTGTGCAGAGCAGCTGTAATTAATTGGGCTACTAGGAAATACCATCTTCTGCCATTGCTGTAAAGAACAGCTGATCTGTTTAACTCATATTGGCCTCCTAGAAAAAAAAGTGTTCTAGAAGTATCTTTCATCAATAAACTGATGGAGACATGAGGCGTAACCTCACTGTAAAAACTGAGAGTTGTTTATGGGACACAATTCCAGCCATCTATGCGCAAATAATAAAACAGTCATACAAAGAAGACGGACACAAGGAAAAAAAATGGTTCTTATTTGTAAGGGGTTTACCACAGCTTTTGCAATTTCTGATATTCCAAAGAGAACCATTCAGGAAATACCAATACAATTATTTTAAAATGGGGGGGGAAAAAAAAGGTAGCAGAAACAACCTCAAATCTATCAAAACTTTCTGACACCTCAAGTCAGCTTTGATTTCTGCTTCAGATACAACTGGTAGCAAACTACCTGCACCTCCCCTTTTTCAAAATAAAGATACTGAGTCCTCGCTACGGCACTTACTGCAGTTACTCAGTATCTCACAGGGAGGTGCCCCATGAACTGCAGAGTCTGCTATTCCCAGGTGAGCCCTGCTGGGATCAGCCCTAGCCCTCAGGAAACTGCTCACAAACTATCAACTGTGGGAAAGATGAAGATAACCACAGCAGTAACACATACAAAACTCAGCAAAACAAAAAAGAAGCAGAAGCACTGAGTTGAACATGGAGCTGCTGCATATTCTTTCTCCCAGATAGTTTTTCTTATATTTCACAACTAGTACATTAAACAACAGCAGATGTTGATGAGGGGAAAAAAAAAAAAAAAACACAAAAAAACCACCCAAAAAACAACCAAGACATCCCCAAGCAAGAATGAGAACATTTCCTGATAAGTTCCTTCAACAGAATGATACATTTTCACTCTTCCATAATATAAGAATGGTGTGGTGATCACTAGAAGATGTTCTAAGTTTTTTAATAATTTAAAAAGTAACTCTATGAAATGTAAACAAGCTATCTAGTAGCTGGTAAAAGCAAAAGAGGAGTCTAAGCATCTAATATGAACAAAAAGCTGCATTTACACCTGCCTGAATTTAAAAAAAAAAAAAAAGTGTAAAAACTGGCTAACTTTTGGAAATAAGAAATCTGCTCATCATCACTTGATGTTTCTCTTCCACAATGCACCTTCTGCATATTTTAAGAGCTTCCAGTGAAGGATTTGGTATTAGAAACCATAGGAAACACAAACCCTACAAATTATCTAACAGAAGTTTGTCCCTGAAGATGGTTCACACTGCTTCTTTTCCATTGTCCCTTTCCTACTAGGGCAAGTCAAAGCTTCCATTCCCAAAAGACGAGCACAAACAAAAGGTGGGGACAGTGGGAGAAGTTAAAAAGTAAAACCAAGTTTGGCTTGTAATCAGCAGCATAACTGACTGAATTTCTGGGTACCAGTTACAGATCTGGCTCCAGGATGCTTTCCCTGACAGAGCTGCTTGGTGCTTGACGTTCTTGTTAGTCAAGAGATGAGACAAATACCTACAAAGCACACAGAGGAAACTGAAGGAACACTGAAGAAGGTGACAATGTTTAACAAACAATTCAGTTTTCTCACTTCTTGTTTCCTCATAAGCACTTCTTCATTAACAGTAAGCCAGAGAGTTGAGATTTTCACATAAAGCCACTTATTTCCAAGTACAACAAAAACTTTCCACCACAACAAGGATAACTATGTGACACAAACCCTCCACAAACCATCACCTGCAGAATGTGTATTCTAGACAGGGCATGCAGCAACCTCCAACAAAAAACAGACAGTATTCTGCTTGCATTTACTCACTATGCCCTACCATTCATAAACTTTATACTACTTTATTCCTCTTACAAAGACAAGAAATAAAATTTGAAAAAGGAGCAAAGAAAGTCTTACATTTTGACACTGGCTACTACTGGGTCACACAACCTATACAGTATTTGTTTTCTACTTGGGAACTTTGTTTACCCCTTCATGCTTACTACCTCAGGCAGTAGAAGAAGGGACTGTGTGAGGGATGGGATAACAGAAATTTATTTGGCTATTAGAGGAAAAAGTTAAGGCAATCTTCATCTTCTTACAGAATTTCTGACAAACGTATCATTATAAATAGTTGTTGCTGCTCTGTTTCTCAAAATTCCTTTCTCTTTACCACATTACATAATGAGATTTTTCTACTAGCATTGAAGTATTAACTCATTAAAGATTAACTCACCCCCAGGAGAGAGTATCTCAATTTAAAAAATTCCAAACATTGTAGTCAGCAAGTCAAACCGCAGCTCTTCAGCAACCAACCCAACTCACCAGCTCCTGCTCCCCTGCTTGCTCCCACAGCCTCCCTTCCACCGCTGCAAGGAGGAAGGCAGGTGTCCTGACAGGGGATGCTCACGTAGGGAGCACCTAAAGTTTCCAGTAAGTGACTAAAATGCCTTCCTTGTGACACGCCAGGTGAAACATTTGTCAAGGATTTGTTTGTTCTGAAAATGTACACAAATATGTGAGTTACCATGCTAGTGTAACATTAAATGTTTACAAAACAGTAGCTCCAAAGGAAAAAGCGCCCTCTTGAAACCACCACCGTCTCCTCTTGTTCATCCACACACACCCAGAGATTTGACACTGTAAGGCCTGACACTCACCTCGGTTCTCACGGGCTCCTCAGACCAGACAGCCGGGAACACCCCGGGGGAATTACCCCGCTCAGCAGCATCCTCAACTGGTTCAAACCTACTCAATGTGCTCTTTAGCAACAAAATCAGCAATTACTACTCTTGTTTTTCAAAAGTTGGCTACGTAACTTCCACTGAGAGTAGATAATTCAAAACATACTGGGACAAAATATGTAGCCTCAAGGAAAGAAAGAAAACTTCAAAAAGCCCAGAAAGCAGAGCCAAGGGCCGAGCCGGTTCCAGGGCAGCGGCTGCCGCTGTCAGCTCTGCGGAGCCGTCCCCGCTCCTGCGGCCGGGACGCCCGGCTCCAGCGGCTCCCTGCCCGCCAGCTTGTTCCTCGAAAGCCCAGATCCCGCACCGCCCTGCCCCAGCGGGATGTCACGTTTCTACAGACGGAGCTCTGAGGGACGGGGACCCTGCGAGCCGCAGCGGCGCGAGACGAGCCCCGAGGGCCGGCCCGGCCCCCACAGCATCTGGGCGGCCACCCGGGCTACGGGGCCGGGGCGCTCGGCTCCGCTCCGGGCACAAGGAGCCGCCTGTCCCGGCGGAGCGGGAGCAGCCCCGGCCCGAGGGCCTCGACAGCGCCCGGAGCCGGGACCGGCCCGCGGGGCTCCCGCCGACCCAGGCCCGGGTCCAGCGCCCGGGAAGGCATTGACAGCACGGGGCGCCCGTTCCGGCGGGACGGGAAAGCCGGGACACGGCACGGCGGGGGCCGGGGCCCCTCTCGCCCCTCCCGGCCGCCGCCGCCGCCCCGCGCCCCCGGGCACCGCCGCCGCTCCCGCCCTCACCTTGGAGCATGGCCTCCAGTTTCTTCCTGTCCACCCGGAATCGCTCCTCGCCCCACTCGGGGCTGTGCAGGGCCGCGGCGGCCCGGCCGAGTCCTCCTCGGAGCCGGGCGCGGGCGAGTCGGCGCTGCGCTCGCTGTTGGAGCCGGGTCGGAGAGCGGCTGGGGCAGGTACCCGCTCAGCGGGTCGCGCTGCGCCGCCATGGCGCTGCCCGCCGGCCGCCGCCCCGGGCCCCACTCGGCCGCCTCGCCGCGGGACGCTATCTGCCCCCACAGCCGCCCGGCCGGCGCATCCCAGCCGCCGCCGCACCGAGCCCCGGCGCCGCCCGCCTCTGCCCGCGGCTCCCCGCCGAGTGAGCGCGGCCCCGGCCCGCCGGCGTCCGCGGCTCGGCGGCGCCCCCAGCCCGCCCGCAGCCCGCACAGCATCCCCACCTCCATTGGGCCGCCGCCCGCCGGGGAGGGGCCGGGGATATCCCCAGCGGGAGGGGGCAGCGCCGCGGCCCCGGAGGAGGGCGGGAAGGTGCGGGGGGAGGGCAGGGGAGATGCCACCGCCCCCAGCGGCACCGCCCCCCCTCCGAGCGCTGGGCCGGGGTCTCTGCTGGCCGGGGTCACCCTGCCAGCCGGGGTCACCCTGCCGGCCGGGGTCACCCTGCCAGCCGGGATCCCATCGCATCCAGAGACCCCCGACCGTGCGGGGCCGGGCGACACAGGACAGGCGGGTGTCGGTCCCGAGTTACACCGTGCCCAGAGCCGATCCCGAATCCCGCCGCTGTGGGCGGAGGGACCAGCTCGCCGCGGCTTTCCGCATGTGCTGGAGTCGCTGTGTGGTGCCGTGGCTGGCACATCCCCTCCCGCCGGGGAGGGCTCTGGCTCCCCGCTCGGACCTTTCGCTGCACGAGAAGTGCCTTGTGCTGCACGGCAGGAGACTGGGTTACACATCCCTCACCTTCCAGCAGAACTGGGTTTACCCACACCCAGAATCCCAGCTGGATGTACACCTGCACCGTTCACACCACCTTGCAAACAGCTGGAGCCCGGAAGCACGCAGTGGTGTAGAGGGAATATCAGCATGAGCTGCCATGCTGGCCTGGTGGCAGCGGTGGCATTTCGGTGTTCTAGCAGCCAGACAGTGCCCGGGAGGCCCAGCACTACCCAAGTGTGACTGCCCAAATCACCTGGACAAAGAGTGAAGCACGGACACCCCACTCTCTTTGGGTCTAACTTGTTTCTACTGAATCAGAGAAATCCTTTCTCATAAAAAAAGACATTCCAACAAAAGCTTTCTGTTTTGATCAATCACTGTTTTCTGCTGTTTTCCAGTCTTCTAGATAGAAGATGATCCAGCAGCACTGGGCCTGGAATCCCACAAGGTACCTGAGATTGCAGTACTGCAGACGCCTGTGTGCTCCAGAACAGGAGCATCCGTGCTTATGGTGGCCAAACCAGGTTACTGGATGCACTCTGGATGCCAATACAAAAATTACAGCTGACGTGATGGTGAACTCACCTCGTTGATAACATCAGCTTGAAGGACCATGCTAGCATTTGTGAGATTTGCTGTTACTCCAGGTAGATGGGACCTGCACTATGCCCAGTCTCAACATCCACTCATTTTTACAGAGTTCCAGTTTAGGCTTACTGAGTCTTCACATATTTCCCACTTAGTTCCATGATAGTATGAATTCTACAACGCCCATTATTCCAGTTGTGCATTACATGCATGGAATGAGGCATTCTCAGCCTCTGTGGATGGTAGCCAGCAGCTTGCAGGCAACACAGTGCTCATAAGGTCCTCTGATACTTCCCATGGCCCCAGGGAATAAAGTGTCTAAAGTCAAAAACACTAGAACAAACTATGAATGTAAGTCTTTAAAACAGTGCAATCACCCTTTCTTTTAATATTTTTTTTGTAGTGTGATCTCACTACAGTTTGTAGGGCAGTCTCAGGAAAGACTGAAAGTCTTTTGCTTCCCCAATGAGAATTTTACAGTCATTAAGCACTTTTTTCTAATTTTTTTTTTTTTTGGGGGGGGGTAGATGGGAAAGTGAGCATTGTCCTTATCAAAACAACTTGAAATTCAGTGAAGTGTGCTGCCTCACCCTAGACCAACAGCTGGAGTTTTGTGTCTTCTAGATGCCAGGACCTGTGAGTTGCACAATCCAAATATTCACAGGTTTTGAGTGCTGACAACACAAGTTACAACCCACAACAGCTAGAGGTGCTTAGCTCCTCTAAGCAAAACAATTATTTGGGTATTTTCCACTCATAAATTAGTGATATTTACAGTCAGAGAATCTCAGTGTGGGAAGTCCAGGAGGTCCCTTTCTTTGTGTTTTATCCATTCCTACAATACAGCCACAGAAACCTTATTTTGCATCAGTTAGTTGAACCCAGAAGTAATATTTTTTTCAGCAACCATAAAGATAATATATTCAAAGACCTCTTAAAAAATAATTTTGTCCACAGTTGAATTTTAATAACCCTTTCTAAAATAACCCTTTCTAAATGTGCTTTTAGATTAAATATTAAGAAGTAAACACTTTGATTTCCTATTTAAATCCATATAAATGCTTTTAAAAGCATGCAGTGATTAGGGATTATTATTGGTAGTTAAATTCAGTACTCAACCACTTCAATTGAATAAATGACATTTTATTTTCCTACTATATTGCAGGGGAAGAATAAAAATGCCTTTACACAGAAAACTTGAACTAAGTAGAAAAACACATTTTTAATGGTTACATAATATTACATGTGGATAAAATTGGGGGAATGGGTGGAAGTTGGCAGATAGAAGATCAAATGGCTAGAAAGAACATCAGCTGAAGTTGACTTTGGCATATATAATTTACATTGGCCATTTTTTCTTGGGCCAATAGCTTGATCAAAGAAAAGAATAACAGGATCTTTCTCATTCTGGTGTACCAAGTCTATTTTGCTACATTCTCTGCCTTCTTTTTTCATCCTGGTCTCTTTCCCCTCTCACACACACACACACACACACACACACACACACACACACACACACACACACACACATACACACACACATCTGCAAATCTCAGAAAAAGCAAACTGGATAGGACAATGTTTCATTGTCACACTTAGCCGCTGTGCAGAGTCCCCATTCATTGGGATGAAATAGATCCTGGAATTTAAAGGAACTTCATGAACTGTAGTAAGTCACACATGTTGGGGACTGCACAAAGTCCCCAGACCGAGAGCAGTGCAGGATCTCTCCTGGGGAGGTGCGAGTCTGCCCTTGGCCCTGGGGATGAGAAGTGAGAGTCACCTTGCAGAGAGCACCTATGGATGTGTTCCAGTCTGCTTTGGGGCTGCTCTCAGGGCATGGAGCTGATGGCTGGGTTGTGTCTGCACTTCAGGGACCCAGGAGGTAGGAGTTAAACCTAAATGGAAGAGTAAGACAGTGTAACATACTGTTAATACAGCACAGTCTATATTGCAGAGCTTGCCTTTATTTATTGTTCTCGATCTCAAATTTCTCTACTTCACAGCACCACAATGAAGCAAAGTGCTCTTTTCTATAGTTCCTTGAGGTGGGTGCAAAGAGGGCCATTTGGAAAGCTGCAAAGTGAGGGTGGGGGAAGAGAAGGTGGCACAGAGATTCTTTCATCATCTGTAATACCTAGAAATGCTTTTCTAGGATGTGTGCTAAATTTGGGGTTTGTTATTTGGGAGAGGTTTATTTCTAGTGAAAATTAATGCTGGTGGTGTTTTGAAAGGCTTTATTGCATTCACTATTTTACAGAAGTAAGAGCATGTAATATTTTGTCTTTTGTGATGTTACGCCATATTGTCCAAATGAGACCCATTAACTTAAATTTCTCAGAATAATATAATGTGGCCTATTGTGTTCTAAAGTACTGTGTACCCACCAGCAAACAAATAAGACATCTTCCACAGCTGTTACAAAAACTTTTCCACCCCTAGAAATTCCCCAGATAAATTATTTTTCTAACAGAAAGGGCAGAGAGATTCCAAACCATCTTTTCAGCGATACAGAATCATGGAACCATAAAAAAAGATTGAAAGAGATCACGAAAAGGTTATCTTGTTCATCTCCTAACTATGCTGAGTTCATTTCTGATAGATATTTCTTTATTCACTCCTTTACAGTTTTTAATGATGAGGTCTTCATGACCTATCCAGGAAATTCCTGTGCTTCACTTACCATCAATAAGTATTTTCTCCCTTTAATAAGTAACTTGAATTATTCTTGCTGCAACTTAAAGCTATTAGTTTTTCTCCTGTCCACCATGGACACATTGAATGAATTATTTCTTCATTCTATCAGACTTTGGTTCTCATGTATACTTTTATCAAGCATTGATTAAGAGTTACCTTCATTAAGCTAGATATTCCTAAGTCTTTCAGCTCATTCTCAGAGGTAATATTTCTTGTTGGTTTGCAACACTCTTTACATAGTAAGCTACATCCTTCTTGAAATACAAGCAAAGAACTGGAGAGAGTTCAGCTGAGGCCTGAGCAGTGCTGGACAGAACTGCATGATCCTACCAGCTGCTTCACCACCTGTACTCCTGGTTATTCATTTTTATGCTTATCCTGTCTGTGTGTCATTACTGGCTTGTGTTGACGAACTGTAACCCCAGGTCCTTTTCTGAAAATACCATCATCCAGCAAATTGTTCTTTGGTATGTTTTGGTGCTGAGTACAGTTGCTCAGCATGGTCTCCTGGTCTTGTCCCAAACAAATTTAATCCTGTTTTTTCTTAAACATGCCTGCTTTATTGACATTTATTTGCACTATTGCTGTACTTCTGCAGCTTCAGTTTTTAAGCCCCTCAGAAGAATACTTTCAGTTTTCTTATAGAATCATCGATGAAACACAGAAGAGATATGGGCCCAGAATAGAATATCTGCCTATTTTGATACATCCTTCCATCCTAATGGTCTCAACAGTCCTGTGAGGGGATGCTTATTACACATTTTTATGCATGGACAACTTTTGCTGTATTTTATGGGAATGCTACAGGAAATAGGATTTAAACTCTGCTGAGGTCCTGAGTTATGGCCTCTGCTGCTGCACCCCTGTCTTCAGACATTCCTGGTTTGTTACAGTAGCGCATTAGTCTAGTCGGATTTATTCTTGTCATAGCTATATTTTCTGTGTATAGGTCTTGTTATTAGGTTACCTATTCCAATGACCTGTTTCAATTACTTTTTTTTACTCCAGAATATTTCTGGGAGAAGAAATTAAACTGACTGGTCTAGAATTTATTGGTTCCTTTCCTGCCTTTTTTACAGTCGCTAAATTTGACCTTTTTCCGTTTTCTGGTACCTCCCCCATCACCATGGGTTTTAGGGAGAGCCATTAATGGTTGTGAGAATGAGCAGGGAAATAAATAAAGTCTTGGTGAACCTGACAGAAAACCACTGGATCTCAACTTAAAAGTCTGACTGATCACACATGAGGTGTTAACATTTGGTAACATTCAATGTGCAGAATAACTTTATATATACACTGTTATTTATTAGAGCTACGCAGTTTTAAACATCTTAATATCTGGAAGATTTTTCAACAGTTGGATTATGTGAACCTTGTCTTTTCTGAAATGTTAGGAGAATTAGAAACAAATGTACAAGGTTCAGAAGTCCAGGAATTTTCACTCTTGGAAATGGCACGGGTGCCTTCTGGCAAGAGCAAAACCTGTCAGTTTTGGCTCTCAGAAAGGCTCTCAGTCATAGTTCCTATTCTAAATCTAATTAGAAAACACTAAAAAGAGAGATTTAAATATTACCAATTAGAAAAAGAAAATTGATATTGGCTTATTTGTAAGGAGAGTAATTAATGAATAAGAGCATGAATTAGAATTGAATATGGCACTCTAAAGAGCCAAAAAGAATGAGAGTAACAATCCTGAACTGGCAGTCTCCTTGTCATGTCAGGTTACATCCTACATTGCTGTCAAAGGAACTGCATTACAAATCTATAAATAAGGAAAAGTTGGTTTCTAACCTAAATCCTGAACTTGATAACCATATTCTTTCCTTAATTAAGAAAGGTTCTCTGTCTTCTTTAGAAGCCACTGGAAAAAAGTTCTCCTGGATTAAGAAAAAATATTCCCGTTTTGAAACTTGCCTCTTTACACTGTGATCTTCACTGGTGATCTTCAGGTGTCTTATATTTTTTCCATTCCACTCACATAAAGTGTCAAACAGGGAAAAGTGGTTTTATTGAAGGAGACAATATCTTAACTAAATTCTGATATAAGTTTACAATTGAGAGGAGTTAATACTTTGATTTAAACAAAATATATACTGAAGCCATTTTTCTCTGTCTTCCTAAACTAATGGAAATAAAATTGCAGGTAGGTAAAAGTGTTTTCTGAATTCAGGTTCCAAATGGATCAGCATTCTTTATTAGGAATATTCTAGCTATTTTTGTTTGCTATTACTGGTGTATGATGTAGTATACATTCTTCTTAGTGTCCTGCATAGCTAAAATGCTGCATTTAACAATGATGCGTTTTAAAAAATCTATTATTCTGTTTGTCTCAGCAGATAAGATTTACTCAATTATTGTAGTAGTCATTCAACTTAGAAAAAAATCTCTTTAACACTGCAGAGGTTCCTTCAGTCATTCAAGGCTTTCATATTGTATATAAAGGCTGAAGTAATTAATGCACTTCCCCTTCAGTAGTAAAGGCTGCTGAGATTAGCCTTGGGATATCTATGAGAAATGGAACAGAAAATGGGATTTGAGGATTTCTTGTTTTGTTTTGTTTCTTTCATACAAGTTTAACAAGTGACTTCATTACTATAAAATTGTTTGCACTTGGTGAGTCACTATTTTGTAAGAAGCACCTAGATATATTTAGCACTTAGAACATGATTGTTTTTATTTCTCACAACTTCTCATCTTTGAACCCCAGGAAGCCCCTAGGGCCCCACCCACATCCTCTATCCATGGGCACAGGAGCTTCATTTAGTCTTGGCCCAGAGCTCTCACTGCTGGTTTGGGCTTCCCTGGTTCTTAGCCTTGTGTTCTGTCTCTGTCTTGGTTGGCTGTTGGTTCTGTGTTGCAGGTAGGTGATTCCCTGTCCTGTCTCTTGTTACCACAGGGGCTCCCTGGATGGATCTTTCACATAATGATTTTTTTTTTTTTTTTTTTTTTTTTTTTTTTTTTGGAGTTTTCCTTTGCCCAAGGCCTAGGAATACACAGAGGACTATTCGAGCCATTAGAATGCATCAGTAGACTTTATATAATTAGGTGTAAAGACTTCTTGCTTTTTATTCTTTATAACAAAGGTATGAAAGGATAGGATGGTATGGCCATGTTTCTAAGGGCTTGGGAAGCAACTGCTTCTCTGCAGGGGTTTTATCAGAATAGCCAGAAAATGTTGGGCTCAGACCCTCAATGACTGGAATCTTGTATGGTTTTGAAGAAGTTAGGATGACAACTGAACTTGAATGGTTTGCGTTAGGCAAAAATGTAATTATTTCAACTAAAGAGGTAAATCTAACAGAGAAATGGTTCTTGCACACAGCACAATTAAAACCAGGAGTAGAAGAGGAGCATTGGCAGTTCCTACTATCCTGAAGACTGTAGCCAAACCAGCAAAGATTTAAGGAAATGACTCACAGTACTCACAAGAAAGAAAAATATCATAGTAATGGCAAGGAAAGCTAGTTTAATGTAACCAAACTGTTCAAGTCAAGTTTACTAGCCCACAGAGGCAGAGACAGGAAGCACTGAAATGACTGAATAACATTCCTAAAACAAGTCTGTAACAGTGTTTTGTCAGGTTAGTGACTGTAAATGTCCAAGAGCTCTAGTGGACATGTAGGAATACAATTTGCTCTTGGATGTTTTCACACAGATATGTTGGAGTAAAGGACTTTGCCTGTGAAACAGATAAAGATTTGATCCAGGGATCTCAGTGTAATGAATGGCCTTTGATAATGCCATGAAGCATGTACTTCAGTTTGCCTAATAATTACTTGAGCCTCAAAATGCTAGTATGCTAATTTTTAAAGAATTGCTGTTAAAAAAAAAAATTCTATTCTTTGTTTAGTTTTGGCCAAATTTTTATACTGCCCTAAAAAAAAAAAAAAAAAAAGAGAAAAGAAAAGGGTGCCTCTAAATGCATTTTTTGGCAATGCTAATCATGTAGGAATGCTCTTTATCTTGCTGCATGAATACAAAGAGTAAAGAAAAGCCTGAGATTCCAGAAGATTCTATGACATTTTAGAATTATGTGAAAATCTTAAGGTGTAATGTAGTATTTATTTCCAAAGTTAAGCACTTACTTTAATGGTGTTTTTCTGGAATAATTGGTGTTGCCTTCAGCACACTCTCCAGTTGGCCAAGATAGCAGGGCTGCCTTTCTTTTACCTTTTTCTAAAAAAGCAGTCAACTGATGATGGGATGGAGGTAGTGGGCACAGGACAGCACACAGTCCTGAATGGATCTTATTCAGAACATGATCACCTTTGAGGTGGTCAGTTACTGTAGCAGTTGTACAGGGAGAGTGTTACCTTCTCCTATGGTTTAGTCTTTCTGCAAAGCTGGGAACAACACTGGGATTAAAGTAAATTTGCTTTTTTAAAGCTTTGTTCGGGGAATTAGCTGGCTGGGACTACCAGTCACAAGTCCCCATAGGTATAAGGTATAAAGGTGTCTATACAGGAGGTATGAAGTGCAAGTATCTTTGTAAATGCATTGTTATATGCACAGTTTATCTACATTCTGTGTGAATGCCATACTGTTTAAGCTGGAGCAGTCACCAGAGCAGTTCAGGTATGCAGGTGTCTTCTATAGCAATCTGAGAAGCTTGGGTGGCTTCAAGGTATGTGGCTTGCTGCACTCTGTCACAAATGCCAAAGTATGGAGCAATATTGTACTTTTCTGGCAGCATATTGCATTTCTCTATGTGGCCATAACACACAGCTCTGCATGGATGAAATGCAAAATCATCCAACAGTTTTCCTTTTTGGTCCTAGTACGTGCCCTTTAAATGAGATGAATAACTAACTTGACTTGGTTAACCCTAGGGGAAGGCCTTTCAATTATTAACTTAAATAGTTGTGGGAGTTTTGCACATTTTGCTCTAAGAATGTTTTGCATTTTATGCTGAAACGGGCCGAGTGTGTCTTATCTGACTCTGTCTGGATATTTAAAATAAATCTTTTGAATCCAGCACAAAATCACTGGCTGAGACCATGGAGCTAAATTAATCCAAACAGGTGCAGCAGGGTTTCAGCTACAAGAGCAATCCCCTTCCATACAGCCATCATGCCTGAGAAGGAGCTGCTGGACTTAGGGAAGAGCATTGTGATTTTTGCAGAGTGATGTAAGAGCAGGGAGACGAGAGCTCTCAGTTATGAGGTGTAACTGAGAATATTGCAGTCCAAGGGGTTCTGTACAGGTGCCATGTTGCAAATGATGCTCCCTTAACTAATCTGTACCTTTCCTGAACCAATTGTCTGTAACAAACTGTACAGTGCTAGAGTGGCAAAGGGCATACAGGACTTAAGGTGAGAGAAGATGAAAGGTATGTGATCACCGTATATTGAAAAAAACCCCAAAAATTCTGTACAACAGGCAATCCCCCTCAGTGAATGAACAGCTAGTGCAGTGATGCTGAACACTGATGTAGAGAACAGACTTCTTGAACCCCCTTGCAGAGTGTAATAGTCAAGAGACACACCTGCAACATCCTGTCCCTCAGAAGGTGAGGGAGAGCAGGATTCAGATACCTAGGGATAGACATCCTGTGGTACCACAGCATCCATGTTTGGCTAATACCACAAAACCATGGGCAGAACTGTTCTGAAGTAGCTCAAGCTGACAGACTGTGTATGCATACCTTGATATTGAGACAGCTGGATGACTGTGGACAGTGTGAGATGATAAAGGCAGGCATTGTTCAAATGTGTACAAACAAAAACACCAGAATCAATAGGCTTAATTGACTGAATTCATGTGTCTGCTTAGCTCTTGCTGGAAAGGAGTGATACTTCCAGCTATGGCATGTAAAACAGTGAACTTCAGGAGGAAAGCATGATCCCCAACAATATGACATGAGAAGGTGATAAAATTTTGTATTTGACTGTTATACACAAGCCTGAAAGAGACAAAGCTTGACAAGTGGAACAGAACATGCAGTGAGGAACAGTATTTTGGAAGGTGGATTTTTACCTACTTAAAAGTAGGTGTTTTAATTGGGGGCACAGGCTTTTGAATGCTTTTCCTACAGTTTAGTAGGAAAAAGTTGTATAAGGATACTTAAGAAAACCTGTTGGCTGCTAATATTTGTTCTGGTTTTGAGGCGGCATTGCCAATTAGATGCCAATACTATTCTGGTGAAAACTCCTCTTTTTCTGTCATGGAGCTAATAAAACAATAACTAATCATTGAAAAGCTTCCATGTGCTCAGACCAGGTTAAATTTCACAGGCAGCATTCCTGGGTCTTAGAAATGAGCTGCCGTGGCACTGTGATTCCTGAGCTATGAGAAAATGTTTTCTTTGGTTTACAGGTGGGTTAATATTGGAAATGCCTATGAACAGGGCCAGGTATTATTTACTATGATAAGGAACAACAGTTTAGTTTTAATCTTATGTTTGGGAGAAATACATCAGTCATGTACACTCAGATAGCATGGACAGAGTAAATTTCAGAATGACTTTTTGGTCTTTTGGGATCTTTCTACTGTAGTTACAGAAATTTGGGCAAGTATAAAATGTGATTTTTCACCTCTTGTTTTCTTTCTTATGCTGTTTTAATTAGATCAGGGTTGTGTTTTTTTAAAAAATTCCTATTTTTACACTTACAGCTCAGGTACTACTCTTAAAGGCAGCATAATAAAGAAAGGATTCGTTAAATTGGTGATTTTTTTCAGTTTCATGCAAGTGAAACATGAGCCATTTGGAAAAGATTGCATTTCTAGACTCTTAAATGTTTTGTCCATGTAGTTATTTTAATGTTTAGTCTGTTCTAAGTATTTGGGGATCATTTTCCATGGAATTAACTTACTTTTGTTGGAATGGACCAGTGTCTCTCACAATCAACTTGTCTGACTGGAAATCCTGAGGAAGATGAGGTAGTTCTCAGGCTTTGTAGGGCTTTTTACTCTTCCTTCATCAGTGTAATGATTTCTTTCAGGTTTTTTGCTCAGCCAGTGTCCTGTTAGGGATTCTCCAGCAGCCTCTACTCAAGCTTTATTTCCCCTAGTGCAAGCCAGAGGTCTGTACTGTAGTGAATGAAATCTGCTCTGGATTGA
The DNA here is from genome assembly GCA_030060385.1 of Muscicapa striata striata. Taxonomy (NCBI): domain Eukaryota; kingdom Metazoa; phylum Chordata; class Aves; order Passeriformes; family Muscicapidae; genus Muscicapa; species Muscicapa striata. The sequence continues at coordinate 2,208,416 of JAREIS010000078.1, forward strand.
GCAACTCAACCCAAGAGGACCTAGGTCTGAGAAGTGCCTGCAGGGCTGTGGCTGACCACGAGGAAAGCATCCCAGTCATTGGCTTGTCTATGGATAATTGGCACTTTGTATGTTTATTACCACCCTTGTCATAAACCTTGAACAGTCGGAGTTGCTGGAAGATGAATAATAAAGGACCTAAGCAGTGACTTTCAACATGCTGAATTCAAACATAAACACAGCATGAAATGACCTGCGGACCTTCGCCTTCCTTGCAAGACGTGATTGAAACAAAATTAACCCAGAAACATTCTTAACTTAGTGAAGAATATGCTGTTGTTGACCTGGATTGACACACTGACCCAGTACAGTGGGAATAATCCCTGACAGTTTATATGGCGCTTAAGATGATGTAATAAATTTTGTATGAACATGAAATATTGTTTAGTGTACAAATGGGTTCCTCATGTTTTTCCCTTAGAGGTTTTATGAGTTCTGGTCCATTGTTGTGAATATATCATTGCTTTTCCATCTTGCTGTCAAGTAGAATGGCTGGAGATTCTATGATTCAGGCACAGTATGAAAACACATTGTGCCCAGGGGTTTGGGGCTAAGGATTCCTGTGAGTAAGAACATGGCACTGGACTCAGTTGCTTAGTCAGATGTATCAGAAATATGCATAATATACCAATGTCCTGGTGTTTATCCAGCTGGATAAGGATGTTGTCTTAAAAAGCAATCTGCAATTAATATTTTTTTAATTGTCAACTATTTGGCATATTTTAATTTTGTTATGTAAGAAAGATGCATTTCTTTTCCTCTCTGACAAATGAAATAAGCTGTTGCAGGAGTTTTCTGTAGTGCTGGGAAGTAAATGTACCTCTAATAGTTTATGGTGGCTCGAAATCAGCATTGGTGGAATGCCTAAAAATTCCTGCTTCCTGTTGAAAGTACATTCAGCACACTGGGACACATTTGTCTGGATGTGATCTGTGGGTCTACTTTTTTTATTTACACTAAATTTGCAGTGATTCCTGTTATTTCAAACCACATACACCCACACAACTATGGTTACTTGGATTCTGTCTTTGACTGGAATATATCAGGAGTAATTGGGTTGGTATGCCATCTTTTGTTGATAATTAGAAACTCTTGGATCTGACACAAGAAGTTAACAAATTCCCTGTACTTAGCCATATGCTTTAGAAGTTCTTGCAACAGCAATTTTCAGGTCATTTGTCTGGCTAGAACTTGAGAAGAAACATATGGCTACTGCTTATGTCCTGCCTTATTATTCTTAGGAGTATTATTTCATAAACAGAAAGGAGCTCATTAGCTGGTAAATTATTCATAGACCTTGCTGGAATTGTACCAGATATGCACAGGGACTCTTGAAAGGTCTTTTTGAACAGCCCACATTTGGAATTGTCTGGACAGAAACATATTTTCCTTTTCAGTAGGACAAATAAAACTTTACAAAGCCGTTCATCTCAGTTAAATCCAACTGTATGGCAATTTCATGTTAAATCATATGTGATTAAAAACCACTTGCTAATAGATCATGGCTGTAGCTGCAACTTGCATTCTGATGAACTGTGTATCACTTGTATTAGTAATTAAAGAGCTCCTATGCATAGCAAAGAGATCTGTATTTAATTACATGGTTATATCTGCTTAGGACTATCCCAAGATTCCAGTTCTGATAGTCCTTCTTGGAAATGTTCAAATATTCTCTGGTGCCACCTAATGGTAAAATTGTCCAGTTACTCTGGACTGAGAATAAACAATGGGTACCCACCACATTTATTGCTGCACTTAGGCCCATCAGGATCAGTGTTGTGGCCTGAATATCTATATAATTAAAAAAGGCTCCTTATCCTAATTGCTTCCAGTCAAAACATTTCAGTGCTAAAGGAAAAAGTACAGTAAACCCTATAGTACTTCTTTTAACTGTTCTAACTGAACTGCTTTTTAAAAGGTTTGGACACAAGCCTGAACCAAACCAACTAGAACTTAAATCAAATTGGCGTTCTGACACTAACCCATAATTTTCTAAAAGCCAAATGCTGTTCACCCTTATTGTATTGGGAGTACAACATTCAGATTTGTGATATAGCTTTGTGGGTTTTTTTGGGTTTTTTTTTCTGCATTCTTGCCACAATGCTGCAATTTCCAGGAAATGGAGAGATGCCACTCTGACTGTGGAAAATGCAGTAAGGCTAGATGTGAACAGTGCCCCTCATTTTCACCCTTCCCATAGCCCCTGAGTCTTGTGGCTGACTGCAGTGAGCACACCCCACAGGGCAGGCAGGGTGCAGAAAGCAGTCTCTTCACCTGCCCAAAGTAACCTTTAAGACATGTGGATCTGGCTCCTTTCTATCTACAGGCTGTAGCTTTCTAGTTTCCCTTTTAAGATTTGGTCTTTCCACCTTTTTTATTTCCATTTGCCTACCTTTAAATAGGCTCTAGCAGTGGGAAGTGAGCATAGTTACAGCTTTGAGCATACTTGAGCATACCTGAGCATACTTGACACCTTTGGGTGTCACTGGAACTTGCTATGACAGTTTACATTCTTTTCTTGGGGTGGGTGGGGAACTGTTCTGTTAGGGAAGAAAAAGTAACTTCCTGCTCTAAATAAAGTAAAAATGCATGTGAATACTTAACTCAGTTGGTTTGAGCCTGGTGCTAGTGATGCCAAGGCTGCGTGTTCAATCTCTGTATGGGCCATTCACTTAAGGATTGAACTTGAGGATCCTTGTGGGTCGTTTCCAACTCTGAATACTCTGTGACAATTCATTTCAAGTCAACAGGGAAAGAAACTGTAGTGGGGCAAAACCAGATGTAATTCTATGATTTTTATAAGAAGCTGGGGGGAGGGACAGCACAGCCAAAGGTTGTTGCAAAAGAACCACTTAAATGAACTATTTCGCAATCCTCTGGAAAAGAATGTTTGGTATGTTTTGTCTGATCAATTCTGCTATCACACATTTTCTAAATACCTGGTTTAGATGGAATTAATAGAGTTGAGGCAAATAAACAGCAATACGCTAGAGACAAGGAACAGTTTTATCCAAATAGCTGAAATATTAGCTTTGCTGCCAATTTCAGAGAATCAAAAGGCTATTGAATAACATAATTGTCAGTTATTCTAGTCAGGACTGTCTGTGCCCAACACAATGTGAGCTGCAGATTTCTACTCTAATATCCTTTCTAGCACCAGATCTAGAGTTCTGAATCACCTTTCAATTCAATTGTTGAGTCCTTTCTTCAAGAACAACCACCCTTGCAAACAAAAGCCATTTGAGTGCTTTTGGAGAAGTTTCATTTCAAAGTGAATTGGTCTGCTGCTTAGGAATAGAATAGAATAGAATAGAATAGAATAGAATAGAATAGAATAGAATAGAATAGAATAGAATAGAATAGAATAGAATAGAATAGAATAGTATTTTGGAGTTAGAATTGACTGCTTCTTTGTGGAAATTCTCTTTTGGGAACATGTCCTGGTTTCAGTTTGAAACCAGGTAGAAATATATAAAAAGAAGAAAGGAAGGAATAAAATAAAGCACCTTTCTGCTTTCTCCTGGGTATTCTAGAAAAGAATGCTATTGGGCATTTGTACATGTGAATAACGTGAATAAAGTAGTCACTATAAAAGTGGCATTTTTTTCCCTTTGCATAAGCATGACTAGGGAGGAAAATATTGTGAGCCAAATTGTTTGCAGATGTAACTGTTGTGGTTTCATTGAGTTACAGGCAGATTTGAAAAGATTTTGTCCCAATAGGAGATAATATTTGGAAAGCACTGCTGATGGTCTAGCCAATTTGTGGGTTCTCAGTCTGAGGTGAGGAACTGGCACTCTGTTTTTGAAAATCTGGCTTTGCCGACTGTACCATGTTACAAAATCAGAGGGTTTGGCCCACATATGAAACCAACTGCCTGAACAAAAGAATTTTCTTTATTTTTTTAGACCAACCCAATAATAAAATAATTTCCTTTCTTGAGTTGTAGATAAAGAAAAGAATCCTTTTCTGTGGGTGGATGGCTCTTGTCCTCAAAGGCACTTGTCACTGACTGTAGTAGCTTAATATTAGCTCCCTCTTTGGCTGGGATTCCTCTAGAGGAAAAAAGGCCAAAAAAACCTCAAGTTTAAGCTTTCCACCATGTTCAGAAAACATCTTGATCCTTCCTGTTTGACATTGTAAGCAAACTGTTCTTGCTTTCATGATCCCTCATGACCTGCAGCTCATAAGCCCCAGTCTTGAGTAACTGTCAACTCCAAATGCTTAAAATCCATGAACCTGGCACCAAGTCATGACACTGAGATACTGTTAAGGCAAGTAGCTCATGCTTAGGATCACTTTCTGTGTATCAGGAATGGAGAAAGGAAAGAAGGGATTAACTCCCTAATTATGGGGGTTCAGTGGGTAAAGCCTCAGGAGATGAACACTTGTCAGTGCTGCAGTCAATAGCAACAGTTCTGCTCTAACTCTCTGGTCATGTTTACAGCCTTGGGTGAGACAGATCATGCCCTAAGCTAAGAGTGGACCTGCATTTCATCTCTTTAAAACCATCACCTGCCTCCACAAATAATGTGGGACCCAGCACTGGTATTTCCTATCTTTAAAACTGAAGTTTTTCTTAACACTAGTACCATCTCAGCTGTGCTGGGTAGTAACACTTCAGGTGGTGCTGGGCTGATTTTGAACTATATGTCCCAGAGGAAAATGAAAAGCAGGGCAGCTAGATTTTGGCTATTTGCTTTGAGGCCCTGTTTTGGTTTTGTGGTGTTTTTCATGTAGCAGGTATGTCAGATGTGAGATCCAGGTCTAACAGCACATTACCTTGACAGTGTGTGGTTATTTTCAGAGGCCTCTAAAGGAGACTCAGATAGAGTATTTCCTTAGGATCATAGTCTTGGGGCAGAAAACACACTGCATGCTGAGTTCTCCTAAGAGTCACAGGCTAAAGGAATTCTAGGGGCTTAGTGGGTTTATATGCTGGCAGAGAACCCTGGAGACAGAAATTAATCAGTAGTAAGCTCAATCAAATATAATCTTCTTGCTGCTGGAAAGAGAATGAAAAAATTGCTGGTATCAGTTACCACCATGGTGCTGGTGCCTGGAAAATACTGTGGGAAGGGCCAGGACTGATGTATCCCACTGGCAGCCCTTATCAAGGCTCCTGCAGAGCCCTTCTGAAAATGAATGTCATTCCAGAGAAATCTGTCCTGGCAAAAAGGCTTCATGACTGTAGTAGGCAACTTATAAAAATGGGAGCTGGATGCAAAGTGAGGATCCAGGTTTGGCCTTTTTTTTCCTTAGAAGCTTCTAAAAAATTCAGATTTTACCTCATTACTTTCAGATTCTTAATGGTTTTTTTCTGCTTTCACCCTGGCTCCTGGAAGTCTCCCTTCCTACTGTTCTGCTTTCAGAACAAATTACTATGGGAGTCTGAAACAATATTTTTGGATCTGAGCTTCTGGGCCACCTTCTCAAAGCCCCTCTTGTTTCACTGATACCAACATCTGCAAAAAGAAACAGCATCTCTGGCTCTTCTGCTGTCAGCCTTGTGCTTGTTCACATGCTTTTGTAAACTTGAGGTAGAGAAGTAGAATTCCAGAGAACTTAATGCAAAAGCAGTACAGATCAGGGTCTGCAGGTTTTTTGGGGATGGCTCTTGGCCCCTGTAAGCAAGTCCTTAGTCTCTTATAGGGGCTACAAGGTCAGTGACCAAATTCCCCAAAAAACAAGGCCCTGACAAACTGAGTCTGTTTCCAGGGTATAGATGGGACATTCAGCTTGGGTAGGAGGTAAGTCTCTAAATGTTGGTGAGTCAGGGAAGTAATATTCCAGAGAATCTCCCTCAGTACAAGGGCACTACAGGAGAAAAGATGGGGTGCATGGGATAGGAACTTGCTGAGCACATTGTGCCTGAAATAAGACTCCCCACCTGAACATCATGAAATCTGTGACTGTCCTCAGTACCAGAGTATTTCTGTTTTATGTGAGCTTTAGCCTCATTAGTGATTGATTGAACATCTCAGATGCAGTGGGAGCGCTGGTATTCCAGTCCTTTTAGCAAGTGCCTGTCTCTTACTATTCTGTGTCTGTCAGATTTTACACACTTTATTTTAACAAAAATCCCTTAAGCTTAGAGGACTTAAAAGACTAAAAAAATAAACCAAAAAGTGAGCTCTTTGGATTTTTCTTCTATCTGTTTCTCCTAATAATCTTATCAGAAAGATGCTTGACTCGTGAAATTTGCTGAAATATTTGTTCTTGATAAGCCTTATCAAGCACGCTTTGTGCTCTCCAGCCTGAGAGTGCCCTCTGGTGTTTGCAGTTCTGGTGGCAGCACGGCGCTCCTCCCGCCGCCCGGGGCCGCGCTCCCCCGCCGCCCGGGACCGCGCTCCTCCCGCCGCCCGGGACCGCGCTCCTCCTGCCGCCCGGGGCCGCGCTCTTCCCGCCGCCCGGGACCGCGCTCCCCCGCCGCCGCGGGCCGCGCTCCCGCCGCTGGAGCCACAGCAGCTCCTGCCGGCGGCGCTTGGCAGCCCAGGATGCTCCGGGCTCATCCATCGCCTTTCTGGGCAGAAGAATGCATTGCAGCAGTGAGACACACTCGCTCTTTGCCTCTTCTAGTAAATTGATCTACTTTTTTACAGTGCTGTTGCTTAATATTCCTTGACAGACTTGTTCAGGAAATCCCTGTTGATGTACAAGAGAAGCACACTGACCTGCCTGCTTTGTTACACTGTTGGTTTCTCAGTCCTGCACGGGCAGAAGAGGTAACATTGATGAGCAACCACACATCGTTTGTTCATTCCCCCAAAGCCACCATCTATTTTGTTTTGCCTGGGTTGGTTGTTTTGCTGAATGACTAATCAGCTGCCAAGTCATCCATTTGTCTCTAAATGCCAGAGAGCTTCAGCTGCTCAAAAAGCACCTGAAAGCCTTTGGCATTTTGGGGTCACTGGTTTGTACTTGCTGTCACTGCTAATACTATTTGATTTTCAATATTAGATTTTATGCCTTGTGCAAAGCTGCATGTGGCCAGGATGTTTAACTGCAGTGTCCATGGCTCATAAATTCTTAACCCACAAAACCCAACAGGGAAGAGTAAGGAAGCCCAAAATGGGGGTGATGTTATACTTGTAAACCAACATTTCAGCTCTGTCTCTTTCAAAGCAAATAACGAGCAGGATTTCACCTTGGCACCACAGGCCAAAGTAGGATGAATATTTTAACATTTTGTTTAAGCTAGAAGGGAGTCTTCCAAGTGAGAAATCATCAGCCAGAAAAAGAAAGAAATTGCAAGATACAAAGATGAAATTGAGTTTTGGTTTTGGTTTTTGGTTTTTTTTTTGGTTTTTTTTTTTTTTTTTTTTTTTTTTTAGCTGTGAATGCATCCCTGAATGTGGGTAGATAGGGAATAATTCGTTAAACTACTAGGTCTACTTAGAAGGATATCTAAATTTATTAGAAAACTCAAAGTAACAGGGAATGAATAAATGGGCTGTTAAATACAGGATAGAGGAAGGAATGACAATAAAGATGATTTTTGCTGTCAGTCAAATATTAACTCATGAATGCCATTAATCCATGAATCCAGTGTCTGAAACCTCTACACTGTTTTTAGACAGCAGTATCTTTCAAAGTGTATAAATTTAACAGGCAATTTTTACTGACTTGGATCACATTTCAAAGTTTCTATCAGTAGCAGCTGTAAGAAGCACTGAAAGGTGATGTTGAAGAGCCTCTCATTGTTCTGGTTTGTGGCTAACAGCAACACAAAGTGGTAAATCTTAGGCCTGTGCTCTATTATTTCACTGTTTCACATACCAGCCCTTCATTTTGCCAATTCAAGTTTTAATTTGTGAGGCTGAGACCTCGGGGTGAATGGATGCAGAGTTAACCTGCTTTCTCTTATTTGCTTGCTCTGCTTTTGGTATTCTGACCCTCATTTCCTCTGTGCAGGGGGTGCCATAGCAGTGGGAGCAGTTCTGTAAAAATGCTAGGAGGACATGCATGGCCTTTGATATCAGCTGTGACAGGACTTGAGATATATTACACAAAAAACCTGGGACCCACTACTGAACACCAGAGAAAATACTTTGGGCTGATAATAATGTTGATGACTTATTTAAATTATTCACAAGACCAGAACATTGCTCCAAAATGTTTTCCATGAGAAGATCGGTCTGCAATTCTGATGTGACTCAGATTCAGCAGGGATGGGAAGCACATGAGAAGAGCTGATGACAGCTTAGGACAGGCTGAACTGAAGGCATTGAGCCTCTGAAAAACTGAGCAGGAAGAACTGTAGAAAGCATGAAGATAAGAAAGGAGGTGGCTTGGGAAATGTTTGTGGTCAGACATGGCCTAGTAAACAAGGACTAGTCAAATGGGAAGGAGGGGAAAAGGAGAGATGCCAAAGAGCTTTGGAAGAAAAGGAGTTGTGAGTGCTGAAGATGGAGAGCTGTGCACACAAGCAGCTGCCTATGTAGGGGTGGGAAGAGCACCAGGGGTGTAATGCAGCATCTTTGGTTTTGTTCTGGATAAACCTCTGAAACTTTCAGGGCAGCAGTCAGGACTGAGACCCAGTTTAAACCAGTGCACTCAGAAGCCACCTCAGGAGCAGAGTCTGGGCATGAGTGAATTGAATATATGTTTGCAGCTTGGTGCACACAGGCACGATCACAGTGGAAAGATCAGTGGAGAGGAATATTCCCTGCTGCTCCTGGGCTCTGTTACAGAGCATGGCTGGCTGCACACATGAGCAAAGTGGGCTGCTACCTGGAGGGCAGGTACCTGCTCTGCTGGTGTCAGAGGTGATGGGTTTTGACAGAGCAGCCTGTTCTCTACAGCCCAGCTCTCTCCTGAGTGCAAGGGCCTTGGCTGATGGAGGGCCTGGTGTGAGTGGGAGAAAGCTCCTCCTGTGAGTGAGGGACTGGCATCAGCCCTCCCAGCAGCATCCCAGCAGCACCAGTGGCCACTGCCCTGTTTGTCTCCCAGCCAGGCTGCAGGACCACTAAGTTGTGTTCTTCAGAGCTTCCCTCTGGGCTCTGCCTCAGCCAGTCCTCTGCACGGGGCAATGGCCAGGGAGAGGAGTAAAGAGGAGCTGGTGAAGCTGGGAAGAGAAGAATGTCCTGGTTCCTTTCAAAGTCCTCTGAGATAGCTGCTGTCCTCCAAATCTGAACTCCTTCCTTACAGGTACTTGACTCAGTCAACTTGGTGCAACACTAAGCCTTTGCTTCTGTGCCACCTTTGTCTGCTCAGCTCTCTGCCTTCTTTCAGGTTCTCCTTCTGTCCTATAGCACTAAACCAAGATATTACTGAGAAGCCCAAGGCCAGTTCTGCTTTAGTAGAATCATGGGTACTGGTCAAGGTGTCAATGTATCTTCTTCCAAGGGACTTTTGTGGCATTTCTGTATGGAGGGCAAAAGCAAGGCTTAATGCTCTGACACTGAGGGCAGGGGATTAAGAATGTATTGTATCTGCAGCTAGACAGATCTTCCTGTTCTTCCTCTGATATAGTTATGGTTGTTATTACAGTCAGTTGTAGGGCAGCTGAGTGGAATTCATCCACAATATAAGTGCCTGAAATTGAGAAGGAAGGCAGAAAGCATTGAGATTTCAAAGTGGAGATGACCTCTGTTGCTCTCTGAGCTCAGACTATTTTTGGCAGGAGGCAAATGAAGCAAGGGCCTGCTTTGGAATGAAGGCAGAGCAGCTGCCAGCCCTGCAATTAGCCAAAAGGCTGCGGAGTGTGGGCAGGAGGCTGCAGAGCACGGGGCTCCTGCGTGGCACTGCTCAGTCCAGAACAGAGCCTGCAGGAATTCAAAGCCCAGCCAAGCCCAGATATTGCAGCTGATCCCTGGGGAGGCCTGAGCCCCTCTCCTGGGGCTGAACAGCCACAGTGTGCCCTGGACAGGGTCTCAGGGCTGTTTGGAGCAGCAAACATGTGGACACTGCTGCAGGCTTAGGCAGATTTCAGCCAGGCCTTTCTCACAAGGTCTGAGTCTGTTTCTCAGGCCGTGAAACCTTCCCAGGCCTAGCTGGGACCTTTCCCAAGCTAGGGCCTCTGTCTCTACTGTAAACACGAGAGAAAGGATCATAACAATAGATAAACACCTGCAGAATCCGTGAGAAAGCCTGGGACAAGAGGTGTCTCCTTCTCTGCCCAATGAATTGTCTGTATTTTGTTTTGCACGAACTGTATTATAAAAAGCCATGGCTTCCTTCAATAAACTGCTCTTTCTTGCACCAAGTAAGAGAGTTGCCTTGTTGCTGTTTTTCCTTTCGCCACTCCGTAACCCTCTACGCAGCAACACAAACACAGCCCTCGGCCGGCACACAGGACTGATTCTGCCCTGACCAAGGGCCTCCAAAAATGCCTGGATGGAATAATTGCTCAGAGTAAACTGGGACTTTGATGACCCTGAATTGCAAGAGAATAACTCAAATACACGATAATGAATTTAATCATTTATGTATGTGTTTAGTGTAATCATAGAGGAAAAAGAACTACAGTGGACAAGATTTCTCTGGCAACCCTTGTGTTAGTGAAGCTATTGTATCTCTTGATATGTAAATTCCAGGCCCGCCAAGAGCTTGCATGCAAAATACTTTCTGTTGAAAATTGAAGATTAACCTTACAGGGTTTATGACGATTTAGGTTTTTTGGGGTTTTCTTTTTTGTTGTTGTTGTTTTTTCACTGTCTCATGTCATATAATGAAGATAATCAAGGAAACAAGACAACCAAAATGCATTTGTCAGAATTTTTACTACAAATATTTTCCCTCCATGGTATTTTGTAGGAAAACCACATTCAATTTTTCTCAAAGCAATGCATTCATTGATATAGGTTGGCTTGAAGATTCAAAGAATGAATATATTACAGTCAGGAGTCTCAGAGTCATAGACATGGGCTTGATATCAGAGGCTATAGATGATAAATCTTTTCATGGCAAGATTCCTCAATTGCTTCTTTCCTCTGAGGGCAGTAGCAGTATTTGTACACTCCCCAGAAAAGCTGGATCCAGAGCCAGTTCCTAGCCTGAATTTTGTCTATTTCTAACCAAGCACAGTTTCTCTGTAGGAATGAAATCAAGCAAGCATGCAGGTAATACAGGAAGATGTAGTTCAGCCTGTTTTACTCAACGTGTGGAGCTATACATAAGTTCCACTGCTTTTTCAATTTCATTTTGTCTCCTTTCTTGTTCAAACAGTGGGGAATCTGTTCCTCAAGAGCAGTCTGGTTTGTGGGGTCTCTCAGTGCCTCATTAGCTGAGTGAGTTACGGAAAGTGGAAAACTCTCTGGGACTTGAAAAATGACATGGTCTTCTTGTGAGCCTTGTTCCCATCACTTCTGTGCTGGATTTCAGAAGCGATTTAGGTAACCAATCTATTTCTCATGAATACTCTTGGGCTATTTTATTTCCACGTCTCTGAGTTTGTTTCATAACTTGTTTTTTAATGTTTGAATGAGACAGGGAAAGAAAAAGAGCACCACACCTTACACAGGAGAGAAGAGGTGTTATCATCTAGGATGTGTTTTGCTTTAGAATCTTATGGCTTTAAATTTTTTGTTTGTCAGCGCAGTTCAAACTGCAGGGGCTTTGACTTGACTTGGTGTAGATTTTGATAATAACCTTCATTCACTCTCTTCAAAACTTCCCCTTAAAACATTCAACATTTTTTCCTGGTCTTCACAACTTTGCTGTGATATCTGACTGGGATGCCAGATGGCCCAAAGAGATAAACATCAAACAAGTAGAGTGTCCCTGCCTCCAGCCCTTTGATGGTCTCTGTGGTGACAGCTCGCTGGAGGTTTAGATCATAGAAGTACTTGCACAGCACCTTCTCTGATTTGGGTCGAGATTCAGGCCCAGAGCACCTGTCTGCAATCTGCAGTTCCCTCCAGATCTGATCCTCTTCAATCCTTTTTCTATACACACAGTACTTGCTCTCCTCTTGTGTTCCCAGCCAGGCAATGGTCACAGACCTGCATGTTCTCAGTTTGCTGAAGGATTTGATTTTTAAGCTCTCTGGAAGAAGCGGGAATAAGGGCTTGTGGAAGTGGGGGGATGCTTGTACCTTCACAGATGAGTTAAATTCCTCTGTGGACCTCAGCTGCACCAAATAGGTGTCCAGCAGCTTTCCCTTCAGGGAGAAATGCCTCAGCCCAGAGAGATTCTCTGATGACACTGTTTTGCCATTTCTTGTTATATGAACCCGTATTTGGCCCCGACACAACTGAAAGGCGAAGTGGATTTTCTTGTGCCTCGCCTGGTACTGCAGACTGTAGAATTTCTGCTTTTTCCCATCCAGGACCACATGAATCACTTTGTCATCTTTCAGCTCTGTCACCTTTGGTTCAGGTTCTTCCAGGGTCCTGGCAAATGTCCCGGTGTATGCAGCGCTGGCATTTGTAAGGAGATTGACAATAAAAACATCAAAGTAATACTGGGTGTTGGGGCTGAGACTGGGCACTGTGTAAGTGTTCTTGGTGCCCATGCACACCTGCCTGACTTCCCCACTGCTCACTTTGTTGATGATGCTCAGTTCACTGTTGGACAATATCATCACCTGCTGTGGCTCAAGAAGGTATGGAGAGAGGGACAGAGCCAGCGTGGGTGGCAGCTTCATTCCAGAGGATCTGATGGCTGTCTCAGCAGCACACAAGCTCTTATAGTTGTGCTTTTCATTAACTAGGAGACAGTACTGGATGCTTTCCCTGTGCTGCAAGACAGAAGGGCTGTGTTTCCAGGTCAGAGTCACCGTTGTGTGGCCGATGCCAATCACATTTATGCGTGGGTCCGCTGGGAGCTCTGGATAGAGGAGCCCGGACGTGGTGTCAGTTGTCAAGTACACGGTGATGTGTGTGTCTCGCTCGGTGGACAAGAACTCGAGCAGGTAAAGGGCAGCATGGGAAGACATTCCCATGTAAGTCTCCACAGAATTTCCTTTGTAGTTGAAGATAGTGGACGCTATGCTTGAAGCCTTCTGAGATTTGGAGACCTCTTGTGTAACATGGTCACCTGCAGGCAAGAAGCAGACTTGTAACTTCTGTTTAAAAAGATGTGAAATAAAGCTCATCACACATCCCTAATGTTAGGGAACATTATATTTTCTTCTTGAAAGCAGCAATTAGAACTAAAAATATGTTTTAGTAAAAATATGTTGCTACTGGCAATTTATTAAAATAAAATTTGAGAAGCTTTTATTTTAGCAGTGCAGCTGTAGAATTATGTTTTCAAAAATACTATAATTATGAAACCACAACTTGCAAAAGCATGGCTTGGATCATGCCTGATGCCCCTACAATTTTCTTCTTCTATTTGCTGTCTCTTAGAGTACTTTACTTTAAGGAAACTCATTATTTCTATGATAGTTTTTTTTTCTTTGAATTAGTTTTAGGCCATTGTCTCATGGAGAAGGAAAACATCAATTCAAAGGAGTATAGTTTGAACTCCTCAGTCAGGTGTACCTGCTTGACATGTAAGAACTTGTTAATGGCGGCTTTTAGATTTTTTTGTTTGAAAAAGTGATTTTAAAAAATCATGCAAAAGAAAGGAATTGCCTTTTAGGGTAAAGGCAGTATAGTACCCACTGCCATGGTAGATGTGGCAAGAATAAATAGCTAAAACTTCTCTGCTTCATGTAGGGAGCAAGTAGTTGTCTCAAGTGACCTAAGCCACAGAAAAATAATTGAGGCAGCAGAGGCAAGTTTGGCCCAATACCAAGAGCTTATGAAGTTGGTTTGTTTGTGTGACCTGGAAGACCTACAGTTGTTCCCAAATATTAACTTTAGATGTAGACATTTTCATATCTAATCCTTAATTTATTTGTGTTGAGGTCAAGATCTGATGGGTTTCCATGTTTCACCCATGGAGAACAGGTCAGTCCATGGCAATTTAATGGAGAAAACCACAAAATGTTTAGGCTTGTGGGAAATTTCCTATAATGCAGTTATCTATGAATAACATGCTTTCTTTGCCTCTGTTTAGGCAGACTGAAGGCCTTACCTGGTGCTGCTTTTCCTGGTGGAGACTTGTACACAAGTATGCTCCATTCAATGGGAACATCACAGGGCGTCACTGTTATTGAGAAAGGGACAAGGACCCTGCCCTCCTCCAAAGCAAAGAAGTACCTGGAAATGCAAAGAGAAATAGAGGGAATGAATCAGGAAATTCAAGTTTGCCCAAAACTCCTTGTAATCAGCCATTCTGATGTGAGTCACTTTGCCCTGGGTAGAAGAGACTGCTCTCTGAGGTGCATCCATAAAGAGATGATGAGTGTCTGCAGACTTCAGCTGTGGGAACAAAACAGGCTGTAGGGTATTTTTTTTTTAATCCGCATGTATTTGCTGAAAGGTTTATTCAGTTTTTCCCTCTGAGTTTTTTTCCACACTTTAGGTGAACATTGTATCTCATCCTTAGCTGGTTATTTTGGATGATGGATGTGATTTAGATGACTGCCTTCTCCATAACCATCTGTTGCCAGTTCTGCCTTGACTGCCTTTGTGTCAGAGGCTGCTATGCATGAGCACCACAAAGTGACATCAGCCTCTTTGGTCAGGTTTTGATTCCTACATTGAAAAAGCTCAACCTCCTGTCTTGCTCTGTTTTATTTTTGTTGTTTTTATATAGACTGTATAATATTTGGACTTGGCCATAGAAATGTTTGGATTTGGGTGCCTCACTCCGTGCTTAAATGAAAGCAGTTGGCAATCCACAAGTTTTTTTGCTGTTCACCAGTGAGACAAGCCTAGTCATTATGGATAAACCCTGTCAGCCAGGAGGTCTGGCTTACTTTCAGGGTATGGCTACTAGGCCAGAGTGAAGCTTCACTGGAATCAGTTCCACATTCTTGAGTCTTTTACTCTCAGCCAAAACTTGCCATTGCTTGTCTTCCTGTTTGGATGACGGGGGTTCAAAAGAACCTTCCTGATCATGCTAAACTACTTCCTAATTTCAGTCTTAATGTTATGCTGCTAGAGCATAGGAAAATTCCATTTTCTTTGAGGTTTCAGTACACCTCGTCCTTTAACTAGGAGAGCTTCTAGTTCTATTCTTGTGAGCATGGTCACATTATATAACATGTGCCATGTTCCAGTTTTTCTGTGCAATGCACATGAAGACTGAGCAATCTGGCTCACCCTCTGCTCCATGACCATTCAGATGTATGTTAAAATCTGTATTTGCTGGTCTCTGTCCAAAGTGCATCTCTTCCCAAACATGCAGGTTGATCTTTGCTACCCAGATGCAGTGCCATAATATCTAGATCACCTCCCTGTGTAATATCTACATCACCTACATATCTAGGTATGGCAGAAGATTTTGCAGATATTTTGGGAAGGTGAAGAATATGGAATTTCCACATGCTTCCACGCTTTTGATCTTAGCAAGGTGTTGTGCCATTTGGCAAAAATACTTTTAGTGTGTAGGACAATGGCAGAAATTTTCCTGGTAAGATGTCTGTGCAGATATTCTATTGATTTTTGGGGCAGTTAATTTCCTAGGTAAAATATTTGTATTTCACCATGAATGTAGGATGGCTGCTGTCTCTGCAGACCTGAAGCTGGGCTGTTTGTGACACAGCTGTTTGCTGCTGGAGCCCAGCCATCCTGTGTCAGTTCTGCTGCTGCTCTGACAAACACAGCAGAAAGCTGCTGAAATGTGTACAGGACTCTAAACTTCATCTCAGAGGTTCATTCCAGATTCTGGGCAGTGCAATGACACTTGAGGAGTGGGGCATTTTTCTGGCATTTCAGTGTGCACTGATAGACCCCTGCAAGTACACAGGGATCCTTGGCTTATCCTGGTAGTGTGCCATTACCAGTGACACAGGGAAGTATTTGACAATAGGAGTGGCTGATTTCCTCTTACCTTTTGGGTATATCCTTCAGCAGGTGAATTGTAGTTTCCTTACCATCTGCAAGTATCAGGGAGTGGTAGAAGTTGAAGAGATTGGTCTTGAAGCTCTGTTGGGAACTGGTGGTGGGTGCTTTTATAGCATGGCACAAACAAGTCCCCATGAGAAGATGGAGAGGAAGATAAAGCCAGAACCAGAACATCTTCAGTACTGCGAAGTGAGGTGACAAAAGGGAGCAGAAATGGCTGTCAAAGGAGAGAAAGTAATGTGACCCTCTCTTTCTGTGCCTTTTCTGGCATTTGTTATAGTCCCAGCTAGCTAGGCATTCAAAGAGTTCAAGTCTCAATTTTGCTGAATTGTTTCAAGTTCACATAAATATTCCTCAGAGGATCTCTCTGCAAAGATTTAGTTGCAGAAACTGCTATGAAATCTTTGATTAGAGAAAAAATGTAGCAAATGCAGCACAAGTGTACCATGACAGTCATTAAAAAACATATTTTTACTGTCAGAATGAGTGGAAAATTACATTTAAAATATTTTTTTCTAGTTGTGATGTTGATTTACTAAATTTCAAGGCTGAGCTATTTGTATTGGAACTGTCCCTTTAAAACTCACAGGAGGTCACTATGTCTCAAACCCTGCTTCTGCTGTTCTGTCAGAGGTCATTGAGTTTTTATTTTGTCCACTGGGACTGTAGGTATGTGCAGATAAGAGGATCATTGTAACTTATCCAGAGCTGTGTAAGATACTGTTTGGTCAAAGGTGGAGAATCTTTGATAAGAATCCCTAAACTGGTACTTGGATTTTAAGTCCTGTGTATCTCATTTAGAAGAAGGCTTTATCACTGTAGGGCAGTAATCTTGTTCTTAGATTTTTGTAGTGCTTATCATTCTCATACCTGCAACACTTCCAGCCTGTCTCAGCATTTGCTGTTCACTGGAACTCTATCAACCATATTGTATTGACTCTGGCAAGAGATTTTTAAAAAATCAGTTATCTCCCTTTTTTCAACAGGCCTTATTGTCAGCTTGGAATCTATGAAAGAAAAGTACAAAACCAGACTCCAGCAAATACTGACATTATTTAAACTGCTGTGTGCATTGCCCAGAGCTACACAGAAGAGGAGACTCCAGTGAGGACAGGAAATTTTGACAGTGCACTATGTGCAGTTATTGATTGTAACTTACAACTCCTTTGTCTGCCACATCCAGTTTCAGAAAATATGGAAGTGGAAAGGGCATAGACCTTTAATCCAGGTGCCAGCTGTAGCTCAGGGATTTGGAAAGCAGAGGGAGCTCTGTGTGCAAGATCCCTTTTTTGAGGAAAAAGTAGCCTATTGCATCTTACAAAGCAGCAAGGAGTAAAGATTGTGGTTAAATCTGATTATTGGCTGGTTATAGGAGAAAACATACAAGACAAAGACTCAATTCTTTGTCATTTTTATTTCTTTCTGAGATCAGCTCTTTCTCCAAAGTGCCTGTAAAAGTGTGGAAGTTTTCAGGTGGTCAGATCTCCAGTTCAGCACATCCGCTGTCCGTTGCAGTTAAAGTGACTTTATAAAAGGACCCCTTCCTTTTAAAATCCATTTCAAACACACATTTAAATATTGAATTGAAAAGCATTGAATACATCAGTAGGTTTTTATGTACAAAATCTGGGATTCCCATAATCAAGTAAATCTTTAGTATAAGTGAGATGACTATGAAATTATCATTACCAGGCCATCTGAATGTCCCTCTCAACATCCAAATAAAGTTGGTTTATTCTCTGCCTTTTTTTGTACTATTTTACCACCGGGTTGAATACAGGCTTAAACAACCATCTGATCAAGTTGAAAGAATAGTTAAGATTTCCACATAAATTCAATTTTAATGCTCTTATAACAGAGCTTTTCCTTATGACTGACTCACTTTGCCACTTTGTTATTCCTGTTGTCTAATTATAGCTTACAGATGTAAACTTGAACCCCAAATATTTTATTTTACCTTTGACAGTGGAATCTGCGTTGCTCTGTGCTTTGAAGAGGATTAAAAAAAAAGTCTTTCTGCTACTTAAATGACAGGATCTTGCAAACCACACTTATGCCACAGCAGCTCAGCTTTTCTTGTCCAGGAAAACAAACAAACCAAGCAATCAACAAACCTATAATCAGCTTATCCCAAAGAGAGCATCATCCCAAAGGCTATTTTCATTCAATTACACAAACAATATATTCTCAGACTGTTGGAAATATGTTACACAAAAAATACTGTACTTACCTATCGTGTTCCTGGCTAGATGATCCTCAGACCGCTCGCTTTCTTTGCCAAAAAAGCATAAAAGAACATAGACTTTTCAGATCTCTGTAGGCAGATGAAAATCAAAACTGCAACCAGTTTAATAGGACAGGTCTGATTTTTCCATATGGCTCCTGAGCAGACATAGCAATGTTTGCATACATAGACAAAATGTTTGCAGTCCTTCAAGTAAAGTAAAAAAAAACAAACAAAAAAAAACCACCCTAACACAACAGGATTTTGTTATTTTCTTCAGTTGGGTGTTTTCAAGGGTTGTTTTAAACTTGCCCAGTTCTGCAGTGTCCCAGGTGCTGGCTGCTGCTCTTCCAGCTCTGTGCAGCAGTTGGGAGGGAGCACTGCCTGCGGAGCCAGGACGCTGCTCCTGCTCCGAGTGTCAGCCAGCCTGCTCCTGCAGCTTAATCCCAGCTCTGGCTGCCTGGGGAGCAGGTCTGTGGCTGAAATGCACAGTGAGGAGGAGGGGGTGAGATGGAGAGAGGAGCAAACACTGTTAACCCTTGTCAGCCCTTAATCCAAGCCAGCCAGGGGTGCCCCACTCTCCCCCAGAAAACTACTTGTGCATTAGCAGCTTGGTGGCCCTCCCAAGGAGTGTGTGATCTCCCTGCCCTCAGCACTGCAAAAGCTCCAGATAATTTCAGGTGTACTGAGTTTCTGCTGTGGTGCTTTACGGGCCCAACAAGTGCTGACCTAAAGCAGGGAAGGCAAAAAAGCTGTGAGGGAGAGAATGCTCTGCATTTTTAAAGAAGACTGGAGTTAGCAGTCCTTTGAAGGCTGTCAGGAATCTACTGAATAGAGCTGAGCAGTTTTCTTGGCTTAAAGAGGCTGTGTAAGAAAGAAACTGTGAGTGTCTGGGCTGGGGGGAGCATTTCTGATGTGAAAGCAGTGTGGCTGAGGGAGGAGGCAGCAAAAGGGTGCCTGGAAAATGGCTCACAGCAAGCCAGGCACTTGCTTGTTGGGGCTACAAAGCAGCTGTAGCAAAGCCATGGCTCTTTTCAACCACTCCTGCTGAGTGAGAGCAGTGTATGGCCAGGATTCACAGGCTGCTTGTACTTGTTGGCCTGGGATGTCAGGAAAGATGCCCTGGGATTGGTCCTGTGGGGATGCCTGCTCAGAAAGGCAAGCCCCAGGCAGCTGCATGAGCTTCCAGGCAGGCACCTCGCAGGGGGCAAAGACAGAATATCGTAGGGAGACTCTATTTTTAAATAAAGTCTCTTGTCCAGTGTTTGAAGGGTGACTTGAGTAACCATTTGTTATTTTCTCCTTGGATTCAGAGTGAGATTGTTTAAGCCTTCCCAAGACTCAAAGTTTGCTAAAAAGAGGGGTAGATGAGGGAAAAGTAGAAAGAGGTTTCAACAGATTTTGCATAGCAGATCTTTTTGAAAATGTCAATTTGCTCATCAACCGATGTAAGAGAAATATTTACAGTGCAGAAGGTGGCAGGAATAATTAAGGTGTTAATGAATTGTTTGCTGGAAAGTTTTGCTGAGCAACTGGGCTTTTAAAAAGGGACAGCATATGGGAGCCTTGAAACAGACACTGTATGATCAGGGTATTGGCACTGTGGAGCTATGAGGGGACATTGCTGGACATATGCTAGAAAACTGGCAAAAGTAGGGTAAATGGTAAACAGGGTTTGTCAGACAAACCATCATCTGGTGTGGAATCCAGCCCAAGATTTTCCAGTCTGTGTAACAGATCTGGGAACTAATGAAAATGTAAGCACCTAGCCAGAACAAAACTGTTTCCTTAATGAAAGAGAAACAGGAGAAAGAAGTGTTGGTGCAAAGTCCAGTAAGGTCCAAGAGCAGGCCTGGAAGAGGGAAATATAGGTCAGATGAGGTGCATCAAAAATGTGCCCTGAAAACAGAACATGAAATTAATTTTCACAGAAAAAAATATTGGTCCCAATATAAGTGCAGGGACTACAGTCTGCTTTTTGCTGGGAATTTGGAGGGACTCATGGGTGGAAGTCAGCAGGGAGAATTGTAGGCCATCAACCAGTGCTAAGTAGGGATATCTCTGGACAAATCTCAGAAGCAGATGTCACTCATGTCTGGAAAAATCCCTAAATCTGGACAGAGTGGACATGTTTGTTGTAGAAAGGGTGGACTTTTGTCTTATCCTCTCCAAACCTCCCTATTGTCATCAAAACAAACCATTACCCTCAGCAAAACTAAGCTTCCAGGCAAGGCAATGGGAGTCTTTCCTTTAGCCATAGTTTCAGAGTTGGAAGCTGAATGCTTGAAGGAACCCTCTGTCTCCCACTGAATAAAACATGAGCAAGGATGTCAGGTGAAAAAGGCTGGTGATGGTTTAAGTATGGAAATAATCCAGTTCCTCTCTGGACAATTGCTCACGTACTGCCCATGTGTGTCTGCTTACATGCTTTGCTGGAGCAGAATCTGTGCTAGTAAATTTTCAGAGAGGTTCACTGAAGCACTATCAAAGGGGAAAAAGTATTCTCTATGGAGAAAGTTGGGAGCTAAATTCATGACTTGTATAGCTTGACTGAACTCAGTGAAGTTACAACAGGGATAAATCAGACCTTGATTTGGCAAAAAAAAAAAAAAAAAAAAAAAAATTGGTACAATGGCCTTTTCAGTAGAAAAAGTCTGTAATGAGCAGGCTCTGCTCCCCTCAGAGCTGAGTCGGTGACTTCAAGAGGGCTGTTCAGAGATCCTACATCTGTTCCAACCCTGCTGCCCATCCACACCTTTCATAAACGTGAGAGATGGAGCACCTTTGACACAGAGACTTGATTTATACTCAGTTATGTAGTGGCTCTGCTAAAAGATCAGTAATGCTAAAACAAAGAAGTTGCTTTGAAATGGGAGCAAAAAGCCAGACTCAGGGGTTTAGCTTGAAGCTCTCAAAGACACTTCAGATGTTAATTTCCTGGACTGCAGTCCAAAGTTCTGTATTCAGGTGAGGGATTCTGCAGGCCAGGGGAGTGTCCTGCAGTCTTGGCAGCAGTGTCCCTCAGCAGGCCCTGCCTGCAGCATTCAGCTGCTGTTCCATGGCATGCCTTGCACAGGGATGCTTGCAGGCTCACCCTGGCTCACCCCACAGAGCACAGCTCTGAGAATTGCATCACTCTGCTTTGTACCTGGCAAGGAGAGCAAGAAATGGACCATGGGTATTTCTGATGAAGAATTTCCCTGCCCTGGCAACCCTTCTTTGAGCTGGTTTGGTCACCTCCATCAGGAAACTGTCTGTGGGAAAGACAAGGGAAGCTCCAGTCCTTCCTGTTCTTGTGATAGGGGAGAGTGGGAACAGGGCTGCACTGTCTTCCATCCATCACCCAGCTGCCCTGGCTGTTAATTCTGGCAATTCCCAAGCACAGACAACTTCCCTATGCCCCCAGCCCAGCCTAGGGAGTTCTGTTTCATGAAACTCTGTAGCAAATTAAAAATGTATGGGGAAAGAGAAATCTAATCTTTCAGTTATGAGATGAGCAGTGTTCTCCCTTTCTGTCTTTTACACATGCTCATATGTGTTCTATCAACAGCTGAGGTAGAATTGTTAGTCTTTGGCTCCTAGCTACCTGCCTGTCTGCAACATGCCTTTTGAACTAATCTTCCTGCATAAACTGCCTACCTAGCCCCGAGCAGAAGTAGCTATGGATGTCTAATGGGGGGAATTATAGCATCCATGTTCTGCATTTTAAACAGCTTCAACTTCCAATCTATTCCTTTTAGCAAAAGAAACTGACTTGCCCTTATGGCTATGGAAAGGGGAGTGCAAATTTCTGTAAAAATCCCCTCCCAAGTGGAAAGGTTGTCCAAGTCATTGCTTGATAAGTTATTGGAACCAGTATGTCCTTGATGAGTTAATGTACTCCTGGTTAGTATTATGGCTCTAAAAATATCATCCTAGACACACAGCTGGGCTCCAGAAAGAATCACACTTTCCTTTGAAGCTGTGAAAGTCAATCCTAAGCAAAAGTCTGGCACTTAAAACCTACTAAGGGCATTTTAGTGGGGCAGCTACTTTTATTTCTTCCAGGTTTTGTCAAATCCTGGCAATGAATAGGACTGTCAAATGAGAAAAGCCCTAAGTCTGTTCCTTTTCAGAGGCATTAGTAAGCAGGAGAGACAGGGAAAGTCTGCAGGGAAAGCAGACTTGAACTTTTCCTGCAACCTGCACCCAGGTGAGAATATAGGAATAGGTTGTTTAGGGGGCTGGTGGGTTGTCCTGGCAGTGCATACTGGGTTTTTAGGATAAAAAGCCAGTGATCTACACTTTAGACCTGTAGCTCCTATTATGATATCTGGGTTGAAAAGTTCTCCAGGGAATGATACAGTGATAATTGATATCCACTGACGTTACTTGAGTTTTCCCTCAACAGTCTTTCCAGGATAAGATGCTGGCACTTGAAAATTATCTTTTCTTGTTGCTGTTGAAACTAAACAGGGTCTTGAAGGGTCTTTTGGTGACCAGCAAAATAAGTATTATGGACATCTGATTGCTCCTCATTGTTCTCATATACCATATTTTCAAGAATGATTGTAATTGCTCAAATAAGTCTGTCAAGAAATGATAGATATAATGTATGGGATATCTCCTATGCAAAGCTGATTTTGCAGGATGTGAGAGATTGGTTTTGGGGTTAGTAGATTCAATTTTATGGGAAAATTCCTTATTTTTAGAGTAAATTTGTTCTTTCACTAGTGTAAATTCAGTGCAACAGAAATATCTTCAAGTACTCAGCTAGGAGTCAGTATTACACTGACAGCTTCTCTAAAATTATAGAAAAACATATTGAAAGT
Source organism: Muscicapa striata striata (assembly GCA_030060385.1). NCBI lineage: Eukaryota > Metazoa > Chordata > Aves > Passeriformes > Muscicapidae > Muscicapa > Muscicapa striata. The sequence goes on from JAREIS010000078.1 coordinate 2,231,335, forward strand.
CCTGAGCTGCTACTTTCATTTCCTTTTCCTTTTACCATAGCCCCTAGGCTTCCAGGATTTTAGGTTACGTCCTGTTAAATAATTCCTTAGAAAACACTTATAGAAATCCCTAGAAGTCGTCAAAGCAGCCTAACAGTTTGGGCAGGTACAGAAAAATGAGCTGATGTTTCCAGTTTAACTGAAAACTGCTGGTTGTCTCAGTCAAGAAAGTCACAGGCAGAAAGAAATGGTGTTGTCTGTAATCAGTGCATTGTTCTAATAGGGTAATCCTGTATTTTGCTTTTAGCTACAGTGTTGTTTGTTTTATATGACAAAGGATTAAACTTGTATAAACAGAGCTAATCCAGCCTGGTGGACAGGGAGCATTCAAGTGTTTCCTGTGGTGGAGATTGTGAAGTGTTGGGTCACTCCTTTCATTGTCAGGTTCAAGAGGGGCAGGGAAGGCTGAGCAGCCAGACTGTTCTTAAAACAAGCAGGGGCCTGCTGACTTTCATGCATATTTCAATGCTCTCTGATCCTGTGCAACTCTGTAAGATTTTTAAAAACACCTTCAGTCTGACCAAGAGGCCTTTCATCTCCTAGGCACTGGTTTCATTTACAGCATTTCACTTTCCTCTTGGGCTGCTGGGAGTCCTCCTTCCATTGCTTAGCCAGGGGAGTTTGCAAACCACCCCAGCTTCCACCTACAGCACTGAACAGTTTTTCAGAAGGATGTGATTATTGCTCCTTGCTTTGCTTGTCCTCATGGGCTACACCAGTTTGCTCCTGCCTTTTGCAGAATTGGAGAGCAGCCTGCATTAATCTCCCTGTCCAGACCTCCTCTCTGGTGGCTGGCAGAGGAGGAGTTAACCACTGCCCTCTTTTCTGCCTTTGCTGGCTGGAGTCACTGGCATCCCATCTGGTCCAGGCTGTCCGGAGCTCTTCCCAGCATTCTCTGGGGAAGGCACTACAATATCCAGGAATTTTAACAATCCTAAACAGATTGGGGGCCACATATGGATGAAAATGATTAGATTATAAGAAATCCAATCACATTTGCTGCCTTAGTCGTATATTTTTAAGCAATTGAGATCAGGCTTTTTGCTCAATTACAAATATTTTGCATGCAGCATAGATAAAGTCATTATGTTTGTCTCTCCATCTTGTCCCCAGAGAAATAGTACTGATTTTAACGTTTGATTGTAGCAATTTGATGAATGAAATCTGCCACTTTTGTCATAAATCACCACAGTAACTTTCTGTTCATGATAATCAGACTGCAGAGAAGTAACACTGAACATGATCATACTTAGGTCTATAGGAGGGAAAATTTACTCTCTGTGATTTTTTCTGCCTTGTTTACCCCAGTATGTGGATTTTTTTTCTGTTCAATTTAAACGAGATGGATATTTTATGACAGACCTTAGCAATAAGAATTTATTTCTGTGAAACAATTCTTTATTCACGTGGGCACCTCCAGGCCAGTCTGTTTCCTGTTCTTTGCACTCATTCCTTGTGGCCCTCCATGACTCCAACACCTTGGAGTGCTGTGCTTGCCCCATCTGTTCCTCAGCTTACCTGCCTCCTTTCCTGCCTGATTGTCACCTGCTCCTTTCTGATCTTTGCATAGGATTGGTAAATGCACACACCAAGGGGCAGGAATACAGGTATTCCCAGAGTTGTAGAGGGCCTTGCAAAATTACCAATGCAGCTTTTTGTGCAAAGGGAAGCTTAAAAGGTCACCAAATAGCAGAAGAGCCCCGTAGGGAACCCTCATAGTGGAAACAGGGAGCTAGCTGGTCTGGTTCTGCTTGCTTCCCCTCCCATAGACCAAAAGTTTTGCCTGGGGTGAATTTTCCACTCAGTTTTATTTTAAGAATTGTCTTGCTAATTCTTATTCTGATGTCTTGGATAAGATGTTAAGTCTTCAAGCACCCCCTGAAGGAAGCAGCTTGCCAGGCTGTGGAAAGCAGGGAATGCTCTACTAGGACAGCCTAAAAACCTCAGAGAGCTTTATCTGGCCCCTGATATTGGTCTGCATCAGAAATCTTAGCAGGACTGTGGCATAGTAGCACACCTAAGACCAGTGATTAACAGCAGTGGCTGCAGCCAGCTAATGCTTCAGGGCCTCTGTGAAAATCACACTGTTGATTTAAAAAAAATAAAAAATTACTGCTTTAAATTTACAAGCTACTTTATAGACTCATTAATTTTTCATGGGGAAGAATAAATGAGTGGCTGGGGAGGAGGTCATTTATGCTTAATTTATAAATTATGAACTTGAAAGCTGACACTTTATGGTGCTTGTATCATTTCATAATGAAATTGAATGAATCTCTCTGCCTCTGTGCCGGATCTGGCATAACAGTTACATTTATATTTCTGGGCAATTTCTAGCAGCAGGGACTGAGCACATCTCAGCCCTTTGGTGGAAGAGAGATTTCCTTTGCATTTTCCTTGTGCTCCCTCTTTCCTATGGCAGATGTTTGACCCTCACATTCTGCAGATTGAAGGTCATCCATTAGAGTCCCAGCACGGACTGGAAAGAAAATGTGACTCTGTCCTGACTCCAGAACTATGTGGCTTCATCTCCATCCTCATGAAAAGGCTCCACTAAATCAGCCACAAGGCCTCTGCAGCTGAAAGACAAAACTCAGATGGCTCCAGGGGCACACACAGCTATCTGGGGCAGGGAAAAGAGAGATTGCTCTTTCTGTGCCTCTGCTGTATCCAGGTGGCCCCCAGTCCCCATGGCCAATTTCCTGCACTCATGGATGGGCATCTGGAAGGTCCTGTGACAGGAGGTGATGGCACTGCAAAGGCAGGACCACAGAGGAGTTGTGGAGCCCCCACCCTTCACATGATGCTTCCTGGGACTGGTTTTGCACTGAAGCAGAGATGTGTGTGCAGACAAAGTGCAGCCCCAAGCTCAGGGGGGACTAATTCAGTGCTCTCCCTCTGCTGACACAGCTACTCGTGTGTCAGACTCAGTTTGTGTTAAAATACTGTTCCTGGCATTAGGTTAGCTCTGGTGGTGTCCAGCTTTTCAGATTTATTTCTAACAGTGGCCTCATTTATCTTACCACTTGGGCTGTGGCCATTTCTTGCTGAGTCTTGTCTTTAGCTTTCAGTGTGAAATTAAATTTTCACCACCTTGTTAGTGCTCCCTATGAGTGTACAGCCTTCCAGGGAGCTGCTTGGAGTAGGACTCAGGAGCTGGATTTGGTGATCCTCGTGGGTCCCTTCCAATTCAGGATATCCTGTGGTTCTATGACTGCCTAAGCACAGAGTTGTTTGAGAAGCCTGTCCCATAAGTGAGGTCCTGCACTGGCAGACCCTCAGCTTCTTGCTCCCATGCCCAGGGGGATTCAGGCAATGTAATGCCAAAACATCTCAGGAAGAAGTTTCCTCAAAGGTTTGAAGAGGAGCTTGTCAAAGAGGAGTGATCATGAGAAATCCTCTATCTGTGGATTTAATTTAGTGCTTTTTTCCTTCAGTACATGGAACTTGGCTAGGTTCAAACTGGATTCTAATTTATGTCTGTCTAATATTAGGATGGATACTAAGAATAAGGTGCCTAATATTGTGATATTGCCAGAATGTTGGCATCTGTAAGCACATCTGGAATATGTGTCAATTGACATTAATTTGTATTTTCTTTGAGCAATGATTAGCTGCATTTCACCAGCCATAAAACAGGTTATCCATAAGCATGGCTCACCATGTGCCATAGGAAGCAAACCCATTTCCTGTTTTTGACATTCCCTGCATCTTTCACGTGGAGGGCCAATGGTGTTTGGGTGCTATTTCTCCTCCTGGCTGTTGGGATCTTATTTTTATGTTACAACTCAGAGTGAGAGGGGAGCTGGGGGCTGTGTCTGACCCTTTCACATGGGGCAAAAACAGATTTCATTGCTCTGAAGGCGCAGGATTGGGACCAGGCTGCTGGTGGGATGTTCCTGTCACAGAAGGGGCTCCTCTGTGGAAGCTACCATGGAAGTCAGCTGGAGGAAAAAGACATCATTCCAAGATGTGCTGGCCCACAGGGTAAAAAGCAGGCAATCCCTGAGCTTGTGGAGGGAAAAGGAACAGAGTTTCAGGAGGTGTTTAATTTTCCAAGCAGACATTGCACTGGGAGGAGTCAGGGTCATAAGTCAGGGTCAGGAAATGTCTCTCCTCAGGACCAGCTCCCTGCTTCTCTTCAAATTCATTTAGGCTTGGAAGAACAAAAATGCTGCTTCAGATGGCAGGGGTAGCACTCCCTGTGACATGGAGAGGGGCTGCTCTCTGAGGGCCAAAGGGATGATGGGGTGAATAGGGAGCCAGGAGGTCAGGCAGAGGAGGGAGTGGGAACAGCCACACCATTTTAGCTCCAGGTCACTGCCTCCAAAGGCTGGGGCTGGCAGGTGGGGGAGCATTTTGACAGTCAGAGTCTCTTGGCTAGAACAACATGCATGGCTCTGTGATCTTTTCTGTTGTTTCCACAACCTGGCATTACAAAGGACAAAAAATAAAAATGTGTCCCCTCTCACCTGGCTTCGGGGTCATATGGTATCCCAGATTTATAGTTCTAATTTATGGTAATAAATCCCTTTTTCATACGAGAATAGAGGAAGAATCAGAGAAGTAGAACTAGCAACTGCTGGGAAACCAATGGTCAATGTCCACTCTGGGAAAAAACATTTCTGACAAAAACTGCTCCCAGCACTATTTGCAGGGAAGTTACAGTAAATTCCTAAAGGAATTAATTTCTTCATAGTTGTCTTTGATGAGCATCTTTATCATGCTAGCTGAGAGATTGCAGTGCTGTCAGCAGGGAACTTCTTCTAATCGATTAAAAATGTTTTTTCACTTCTTTATGCACCTGACTTATCTGATGGAGGAGAAAAAAATCTGATAATGCATCCTGGCTCAGAGAAAAATGCTAAAAGAGAGTTGGAGGAGAAAGGTGAGGAAATAAAAGTGGATTTTCTCAAAGGATCTACTTGAGAATACAAAGTACGTTGTCAGTGAAATGCATTCAAGGGATAATGTCTCTCTGCCATCATCTTTCAAGTGCAAGACCACAAGGAAATGAAATTCGCCTTCACACTCCAACATGCCAATCTGATCCAGCCACGGATGGAAGCAAAGCCAGGGAATGCACGCTGCAGCCCCATGAAGCCATGAAAACTAGCAGGCAGCTAGGGAAAGCCAGCAGCCTAAATGGTCAAGACAAACGAGCTGTTGTTTGGGCCACGCTGGCTTTGTTCCTGGCTTTCAGAAGCCCACACATGAGCTCTCTGAACTTTGGAGCAGGTGATCAGGTTAGCTCCCTTGTGCTCTTATGGAACAATCCAACAAAGTATTTTCAAAGTGCTGTTGGGTTTTTGTTAATATAAATGTCACACCTTTGCAGAATGACCCCATTTTCCTTTCTTCCCACCAACAGTAAAAGGGCTTGAGGGCCTCAATCTGCAAGTGCTGCTCATGAATTATTAACAAGGCTTCTCCTGCCAGGGAAGTTATGCACAGGGTGAGTGGTCATGGAGCTGAGCCTTTGGCCCAGGGAGCCCATTCTGCCTTAGAAAGGTGCTGAGAATGTGCTGGTAATTGCACATTTAAAAAGCCAATTGAAAAATGATTAGTGCCACAAACAGCACAGCCTAACTGGAGGTGACCCCCTCATCTTTGAGACAGAACCTCACAACACACACATTTCCATCATCTCCATGTAGCTGCTTAACTCACAAACGGGCCAGAGAAATCTGGCAGTCTGACCACATATTTTCCACTTATGAAAATGAAATGTGTGTGACCATTTCTCCAAGCTGCCTTGAGAGTACCCTACCTATTAACTTTCCACATAAGAGATTTCCCTGAGATTTTCCACTTCTCTAAAAGCCCTTTCCCACGTTGGCAGTTCCCACAGGAGGATCTGAGGCTGCAGGTACCTTCATTATTTGGGAAGCCTGAGGGGGAGGTAAGTCAGTACTTCTATGCAGAGAGAGCACAGGTGCAGATTATATTAATGCTCAGGGAAAGTGATTGCTTTGATACCTTGGTGAAAAACCTGCTCCCTCGCAGTTCCCCTACTGCAAAGACCTTTCTGGGGATAAAGAGTGGCTCAGTAGTTCTGACTTCTCTCCCTGACTGTTCCTGCTAGCAAACAGCCTGCACTCCACTGACATGTCCATATTCCTTTCAGCTTAACAGCGAGGAAAAAGACTGGAAGCTGCTCTTTCCTTGTAGGACAAGCTGAATATCAAATGTGGCTTGCAAGACATAAGAGCCTTCTTTGAAAGTAGAGAATAAAACTCTCCTTCCTCCTGGAGGTGCTCTGTAAAGTCAACAACTCCTGCCAAGCTGCTGTGGGTTCGGAACTCAGTTTCTGTCAGGATCTTTTAGCTGGTGTAGTCCAAACACTTGTGAGGGATGTGCACTCATTTTATTACACAAGCAGCAGTGCATACCAGTGTATATCAGTATTTAAATATACAGATGCAAAGGCTTCAAACTGTGGATGATTTTGAAGTCCTGTTACAGAGGTCTTCTGTCTAATTAAAATCTCTTTTGGTCTCTTTTGCTGATCCTGTTTTATTTGATAAAAAGAGTGAGAGCCTACTTTCTCCTAAATGCCTTCCTTAGGCTTTTCTTTCCATGGGCAAAAGGCTATGAAAACTGGGATGGCGTGATATTAGCTGGCCAAAACAGAGAAAGACAAGTATTTTGGTTGCATTTCCTTTGAGCCCTGCCTCTTACTTTTCATTTTTCCTATTTTCTCTACATGTTCCCAACTCATTTAATCTCATTTTATTTTCCTTCTACTCCTAATTTTGTCTCCACTATTCACGCAATTTACAATTCTGGGCTGATGATTGTCTTTGGTCTGCCTCTTCTGTTCAGTGAGAAATACAATACTTTTATCTTCTTACTAAACCCCATGTCAGGAAGATTTAAGAAATACTTACAAACCCTGGCAAAACCACAAACTTTTCTAGGTGCCAAAAATTAAAACAACTGAATAACCATCTGGAAATAATAGCAATAGTTTCACCATTGACTTATAATAGACGTAGCATAGCTGAAGTTGCTAATATTTTACCTCTACCAGAATACCAATTTCTGGGCCATATGTAGAGAGGTTAGACCTCAGCTTGACAATTTGTGCTGCCCTTGAAATTTTTACCATCAAGCATATTTTAAAAAGCCAATTGATGACACCCTGTGTGGTGGCAATACCTCTATTTCTGTCTGCCAGTAATGGACAGCATGTGAGAGGTGGTATTTCAACTCAATTGTGTTGTAGTGTATACAGTTTCTTCAGCCTGGATTAGGTCTCTGCCTTTGACCTTGAGAGCCCTGAGACAGCAGGTTTCCCTGCTGCTTTTGGCAGGAGGTGACAGATAAGACTTGCCTTTAACACTTTGCATCATCCCCATGGGGTTTGCAGGCAGACAGGCAGTGATGAGGGTCTGACTGACAGACAAGCCCTGGGTGTGACACTGGCCTGAAGCAGCACAAGGGTTTTTGGGACAAGGCTCAAGCTTCAGTGGCCTTGGGCCCTCTATAGGGTGAGCCCACTAAAAGGACTCACAGTATATTCTGGGGAGCCTGCCTTTGTATTTGACATACATTTAGAGAACTGCAACATCAGATAAAGGCTGTTATCAGATCGCTTGCCATGTCAGCTTGAATGACTTTTTTTACTCTGTGTCATGCACGCTCATGCACAACCTTTCCCCTCTCCCATGGACAGAGCCATTCCCAGTGTGAGCACTTCCAGCAGGATCATTCCCTTAGCTCCCAGCACAGCTTTACAAGCACTTTCTTTGTGTGAGAATGGGACATACAGTGTGGTGATGGGAATATTGGTGATGGGGCAAAGTCAGATGTGAGACTTCTGTCAGAGTTGCACCAGACATGGAGATACTCCTTATGAGAAGTCCCTGTGAGACAGAGGGGTGACCCTTGCTGTGTGGGAATTCTTTGCAAACCCTTTGAACTACAGCAGCTTTTTAAGCTAAAATAGAAGAGCACTTAGGCTGTCTGAACACTGGCAGTACTACTTGGTGACAAATGTGGTACTTTCCCTGCTAGCCTGTCATTCAAAAGATTTTAGCCTGTATTCTTGCCTCACCTGCTGTGTCTCTGTATTTCAGAAAGAAGATATTCCCTCCTTGCAGAGCTGCTGTTATCCAAAGGACAAAATACCATCCAGCATGACTCTTGTTTCCTCTGTCACAGGTACAAGGAAAGAGGAAACCTTTATTAATGGAAATGTAATTTGTCATATATGATTTTGCAGGCTGATGAACAGGCTTATTTATAATGCTGTAAAGGAACAGTGCTAGGGTTGATGGTACAAGAATAAATTTAGAAGAATGAAATAATAGTACTTCCAGTTTAACACAGATTGATTCCTCAATCACAGAGCCTTTGGGAAACATTCTCTTTACTATACTGAGGGGAAAAATCCCATTCTTTAGACAGGATGAGAACTTGCACATTTAGTGACACCACTTGTGTCACAGAGCAGATGTAAATGAGAGCTCAGGTTGCCTGTGAGCCTCGTGAGCTGGTCTTGAGACTTTAAAGGTGTGGCTGTAGCTCCTCCTACACTGGAATCAAGTCTGCTTGCAGACCATGACCCTCTTGTCCTTTCCCTCCTGGAGCAGGGTGGGCTGGGGATCTACCTGGGACACTGTGAATGAGCTCTTCTGTGGGGAGGCACAGCTGAGTCACTGATCTGCTCTGCAGAAGAGAGAAAATTAAGTAGGAGGCAAGACTGCTTCCTTAAGAGCTTCATTTAGAGGTAGATGGATGCATTCTGAAATGAATGATAAACACTTAATCTGCTGCTGCCTATAGTCTGTCTCAGGACATTTATCAGTGTTATCTGAGATGCAGTGTTATCTGAGATGGACTGGTGGGCAGATTTGTACAGCACAGCTTGATGTTGAGGGTCCATTAGATTTTCATCATTTATTCTCTGTATTGATTCACTGTTACACTGCACTGCTGCTTCTCAGAAGTCAGGTAGTGAGTGGCCTAAAAAAAAAATAGTTCCTCAGTTTCCTGACCTCCACTGAAGCCTATATTTCTGTGCTGTGTTTCCAAACACAGCAGGTCTTCAGCTCTTCAATCTTTTTTCTGACATCAGATAAGCAACTTGATCACAAATCAGATCTCTATTTTGGACATGCCTGAGTGCACATCGCACTGCAAGCCTTAAATTCAGTCCTTGGGTTCCCAGTACTTCATCCTTCCCTCATATTTACTTTCTTCTTCACTTTTCTGGGGGAGAGATCTCTGTATTTCTTTTCTACTACCAATACACCTCTCTACAGTCAGGTTTTGGTACTTCTGATAAGGATAGCAACAAATACCCATCAGCACAGTCAGAGGCTGTGCAGAACCAGCTGCCACATAGGAAAAGGGGACAAGGAGGTTATTGCAAACTGGATGGAAGTACCCTGGGGAATCTGAAAGGATCACCTTGTATAAACAGTTTAAATAGTTTGGAAAGTAGTTTTTAAACAGTGGGGCACTGCAGTCTTGTTGCATTGAGTAAAACCTAAGCAAGCACACTTCTTACACAGCCCAGGAGAAGGATGGTCATGGTCTTGCTGCATCTGAGGCCATTGTATCAGTCATGTCTTTCTCTGCAGTGCCTGCTCTGGGGATGGACAGAGGATATCTATCTGCAGAGCTCCCAGTCAATAACTTTCAATTATAATCACCTAAGTTTTAGGCTAGAGAACAATCACACTGTACCAGGATGATAAGGACAAGTCAGTGAGTTAGCTTGGTGTGTTTTGCTGTTATCTCTCTATCCATGCTGCTCTGGGACTCACACACAAAGTCTCTGGAGAGTTCACTTGTCTCTGCTGGATACCTAACTGCTAAGTTTTGTAGGGAAGCTAGGCCTTACCAGTCCCATTAATAAGCATTGATGGCTCTGATGAGCCTCAGTGGGGGCTCACCCTCAGCCCCTGCCATGCCCAGGTGCTCTGTTTAGGCTCAGACTTGGGTTGGCACTTCTGGCCAGAGTCCTGGTGTGGAAATGCTGGTCTCTGGCTCATTTGTGCTTGTGCCTGGATGTTTGGGTTTCTGCACTCCACAAGGTGAAATTTGCTGTGCTTTGTCTCAGTGCTGCCAGGAATGCTAGTGGAACCGAACCAGGTTTGCAAAAGCAGCATCCTTTGTGTTTGCAGCCAGCCAGGCACTGTTCAGGAGCACTGCATGCCACTTTGGAGAGCTGTTGACATGGAGCCTGGAAAGGTGAGGCTCTATAATGTACTCATTGTACTCACATCTCAGCATCTGTAGGTCACTTTTGGTCTGACTCCTTAAAGGTGAAGAGGAAATGGATTGTGTTTCTGTGGATTCACAACCTCTTATTGCTGGCTGCGTGTTATCTGGCAGACTGCTGGGTCTGAGTTTAATAGCTGAGGAAAAACAGAGGATTTAAACAGTTCTTTGAATGAAGCAAGAAAATGAAAATCAAATTATATATCAACCCTCCCAACTACAACTGTGCTCCCTTTCAGCTCTGACGTGGAAAACATGTCTGGAAGTGGTTGGAGACACCTATTGTGAATCTGTCTTTACAGCTAATTCCTGAAAGTCTTTCTGTTCATCAGCATCCTTGCATATGCCTTGTGAGCCAGCCCAGCAGGTGTGTGAGTGCTGCTTGTTTCCTCTGTCCCCAAAACTTGGCACACACAGCGCGTGGGCAGTGAGAACTGCTCTGGAGTCTGCTGCTTGCCCTTTGTGTGTCAGTGTTTCCTGTCAGGCTGTCACAGGACACAAATAACAGGCAGAAAGGATGCAGACAGGGGCAGTGACTTGGCAGGCTGTTTTCCCAAAAGGCCTGGGGCCAGCCTCTGCTCTTAGACATTCACTATTTCCAGTGGGATTGGAGGGAAAACTAACAGTGAGGAGGAGTTCCACGAGCAGACACACTGCTACGGTCAGAGCAAAGCAGCAGTTGCATTTGATATTCAATTTGCCAAATTACCTCAGCTGAAAGTAATTTGCAGCACAAACTCAGCAGGCAGTGGTCCTGGAGGTGAATTTGAATTACTTGATAAATGCTCAGTAAGTCTCTTTTATGTTTAGGGAATCTGACTCCTGAATTGCCTTTCTCTGTTGGTTGTATGCTTCTTATTTTGGGTATGTACTTTGTAATTGAGAGTGAAGGGCCAGAGTCTTGGCTCTTAACTGGACACAGATTTTGGTTTTTGCCTTTGAAATTTTCTTGAAGTGGGACAGTGCTCCTTCATGGAACTATTAATATTGTTTGGAAGTGAGGAATATTCTGTCCCATATTAGCTGTGAGTGTAATAACATCTCTGAATAGGGACCAGGCTCTTAAGTTAATTTCTTCTTCCTTTTAGGCTTGTTCAGACTGGTCCAGGATTTCTTCAATAAGCTTGTAGTTGTTCTTTCTAGAAAAATGTTTTTAACTGGAAAATGCCAGTCACACTTGAATATCTGCAGTTCAAATGCCACAGGTATGGATATATTAATGTTAAAAGTCTTTGTGCATTAATCTCTTATGAGATCTAATGTTATGTAGCCTATTTGAAACATCCCAAACAACCAAATTGGCTTAATCAGTAAAAAAATTGCATAATTATTTTGTGTGGTTTATAATTAAGGGTAAATGTTTGAAAGAAACTCAAGTGAAGCCTGTGTTGAGGAATGCTGCAGAGGAAGGGTGGAAGAGGATGAATGTGCTGGGTGGAGAGCATGGACTCCCTGGTGCAGCCTGAGCCACTGTGTGGAGGTGGGAGCAGGCAGCTAAAACAGGGAAAGTTTTATTTACTGTGCCATGCTGTGCATCACATGTAGCATTTTGCTTCCTTTCAATTGCCTTCTGTAGCAAATCAGATGTGATGTAAATGATTAAATAGCTTCAAGTGTTATACTTGGCCTAGGTTTGTCCTGGATGGCCCAGGCTGGGTTTGTACATGCAGCTATGCCACAGTGCTTCCTCAGGAAGCCTTTATTTCCAAACAAAGTTCAGGCAGGATGCATAAAGTATAACTCACGATGGGCCAAGAAAAAAAATCAAGGGAGGTTAGGTATTTATGCCAAAAAGCAGCCTTCCCACAGATAGAGTTGAAAGTTGACTGTACAGTCCTATCCACACTTGCTTCAGTGTCTGGTTTGGTGCCTCTGGTGCATCCTGTCTGACAGCCTTCCCTCCACTCAGTGTCCCACTGCACTGGACACTTATTTTTTTAGACTCAGCCTGTTGAAAGGGCAAAAGGGATTAAAAGGAAAGCTCTGTAGTCTTGTTCCTTCAGAGCCTGGCAGTCAGCTGGCTCTCCAGTCCTGAGAACCATGAAATGGTGCACTAAGTCTGCCCTTAGCCTTGAGTACTAAATCCCTTTCCCCAGTGACTGTCATTATGCCCATTTCCTAAAAGCTTCTTAGGGCCAAGAGCTACCAGAGGGCTCAGACAGGTACCTGCCCTCTCCCAGTCCTCCCAGCTCTTGCACAGGCACTTGGGCAGCCAGGGCTGAGGCCAGGGGCTTGAGCAGCAGCTCAGGGAACCAGGGGCTGGGCTTGCCTTTACTGCTGAGCTTGGAGGGGCAGGGAGTGCTGGAGGGCACTTGGGTGTGGGAAAGCTGCTCTCCGATATGGAGATGGGGGAATTTGGGAAGGAGCAGGGAGGGATCCATTTTGCTGGGTCAGTCCTGTGTTACTCCTTCCTGCAGGATGGATGGACAGCAAAGCATTTTGAGGAGTCTTCCCCGTGCCCCTCTGGTTGGGTGGCAGTGCAGCTCCTTCAGTGGATGGGATACCCAAAGGCTGCCCCTCAATGCACAGAAATGAGTATGGCAGGTCCAGCTTCATTGGAATCCTGAGTCTCACTTCTGTGAAGCTTTCACTTAAATCCAGTCCATGGAGGACTGAGACACAGGCACAGGCACTGTGCAGGGCAGCAGTCACAGGAGAATAGAAAAGGGCTTTTTTAGATGTTGCACTGGTATCATTCTGTTTCTCTCCCAAACACAAAGCTCTTCTAAGTCCTGCTGTCCTAATTTTACTTTTAATTCACTTGATCAGCTTGGTTGCAGGCAGAGTAAAGAGAACTGTTTGGGTCTTTTTGAACTCCTCAGATTTTCTAGTCAGAAATTCACAGGGGAAACTCATACCTGAGCCATTGGCATTGCCTATTACCTCCTGTATTCCACTCTCCCTTCCCTGGCAGCTCATCCACACAGATTAATTCCTGTGGGGCCCTCTTCCTCCCTCTTTGGGGTTCATGGCTGTCCCCATCTCTGCTGTGAGCAGACCTGCCTGGTCTCCTTGGGGATTTCAGCTCTAGCAGTATATTTATTAAAAAAAAAAAAGCCAAAGTATGAGATGGGGTTCATTCTCCACGAAATGATATAAGGTATTTGCTGAATTTGTGTGTCATTGGTGCCAGGAAGGGACCTGTGTCCCCAGATCCATGTGCTGAATGGCCATGCATGTCACCTGCCAGCCCTGTGCTCCTGGCTCCGTGCTCACAGGTGTGCTGGAGAGAAATGTGGTGCCTTCATGGCCAATCTGGGAGCTCCAAGGGATGTGCTGTACCAGAAGATCCCTCATGAATCCCTTGCCTGGCACTTATGGGAGAATAGCAGCTATGAATTAATAAATATGCCCTCTCCAGTAAGAACTGGACTCCTTAATGGAGATGCAAGGGAAGTTTTCCAACCTTCTCAATGTTTAAAACAAAAACTGCCTGCTTGTTAGCTGTGATTTATTGTTTTTGCTTGGGTCCTACAAATGGAATGGATTCAGAAGGTTTAAGCCCAGATGAGCTCATGCTGTTCAGCTGGATGATATTAGGAGTTAATCCCTTTGCGTGGTTCTGTATTCTGTAAAACCTCTCAAGCCTGTTGATTGCAGCTGTATTTTAAAAGCTTTGTTTTTAAAAGATAATCTGGTGGAAGCGTGAACCTGGTAGAAATAAATATTCTCTTCTTTCCATAGAAAAGACACGGTATTTGTTTCCATTTTTAAATTTTTCTTTGAACTGGTTTGCAAAACAAATTCAAGATTGACTAGAGCCTTCCAGTGATGACTTGTAAAATTCAAATCTGTGATAGAGATGCAACTCTAATGTGGGTAATGTTTCCCACAACTGCTGCAAGTAATTAAAGGTCTCCTTCACATGTTTAATGACCATTTTGTTTTGTGGCTACTCAATAACTCTTTTGTTCCCTGTGGTTTGTCTTTGTGCTGCTGGCAGTTAGAAAGGCTGGTTTCTGGGAACCCATGAACTGCTAGGTGTTTTAAATAGCTCATCAACCAGGTAATTTTATTGCCTTCTGGCTGTGAGATAATTAAACGTACGTATAACAAATCTACCCTGTAGTCTGAAATGCCAAGTGTGTGCTTGGTTGACCCAGGGGTCCCAGCAAGGGTTATTTATTATATTCCCCCTATAACAGAACGTTTTGGGGACTTGCTGCTGATGTGAAATCCTCCTATCACGTTTCTGAGCCATCTACCAAACAGCTGATCCACTCATCCAGGTTAACCTTGTTTCCATCTGTGTCACAGGACTCAGAGGGTCGAAAGTAACACCAAAGTAACAGACTTGCTCTCTTTGAAGAATTGTGGGAACATTGCAATGCCCTGAGTGTTTGCAACATGCCTCTGAGCTAAATATCAATTAAAGTAAGCTTACTTTTGAAAGAAAGCCAGAGGATTGCTAACTGGCTTTCTTTGGAATTCTCATGAGTTTTATTTGCAGCTTCTGTGTTAAAAAAAGTTTAAAAAAAGAGAGAGAGAATTCCATCTGGCTGCAGAGAAACATGATCTGAGCAAATCCTAATAACTGCAAAGTCAGAAAGAAGAGTAAAGGGTTTAGGAGAGGGAAGCAGGGCTGTCTTTTAAGGTCTGAGCTAAAATGCAAAAGTCTCAAGAACACTGAGGTTCGGATAGCTGGCCTTGGTCTGGTCTGTCAGGACCTCAGAGGGTACCCAGGAGCTCTCTCTCCTCCCTAGCAGTACGTGGTGTACCAGCTGTTACTCTGAGCTTTTTGTGGGCACATGCTCTGTATGAAGAGTTGAACTCTGAAGGCACAAGGCACTGGGGCTGTTTTCAAGATCTCCATGATCCATAGGTCAGTCAAGCAATTCTGTGGGCTTGGCTTTCAATTTAGGAATCCTTGGGGTTACCAGTGCCAGGAATGAAGCAGAAAGTAACAGAAATGGTGTTTGGAAGGGAAGTAAGTGACAGAGGAGAAACAGATGGGAGGGGGAAAATCACCTTATTCTTATGTCATTCATACAGTTCACATGGTATTTTTTTCATGTGTTTCCTTGATTATTTTTCCATCCTTCCTCTGCTCTCCTTTTCTGCTTCTCACCTGCTTAGGTTCAAATATTTGATAGAAAACATTTGTTCCTACTTTTTATCTGCAGAAATGCATAGAAAAGATTAGAGTTTAAAGCACCCCTGTTCTAGGTTGGAATTTGTGTAACTAAAATAGATTAACAGCATGGAAATTTGGCTGAGAATATATTGGTTCTTTTGCTGCTAGAGAACAGTTGGTCTTTGAGTTCATGAATTTGACTTGACAGGGCCAAATATTGGGTGCTGAACATGAGACTTTTGACTTCTTTTTTTGGGTTGGAACAGCTGTAACCAGAATCCAGTCCCCTGGCACTGTGAAGCTCCCTGGGTGGCTGTGTAAAAGCCTTTAGGGAGTAAAGGGGCTGCTGAAAGGTCCCTGCTGCTGCACTTTGTCAAGCCTGGAGCTCCAGGAGGTGCTGCTGCCTGCTGAGCACTCAGCACAGCAGCTCTTTGTGTCAGACTTGAGCTCTTCTGAGAGAAGCATGGGGAGATCTCCAGAGATTTTACCCACAGGAGGTGACTTCCCCTCCCCTGGGCCTCAAGTAACACACCTGGAAAAGAAAGGCATTGCATTTAAGGGGAGAGAAACACATCTGGAAAAGGAAACAGAACTTTCTGCCAGCCCAATTTATAGAAATTATGTTTTTTTATTTAATAGGAGGGATTTTCATTGTAAGATTTAGTGGAAAAGTGCTTCAGCATGCAGTGCCAAGGGAAGGTGTCAATAGTGAAGCTTTTTGAGCTCTTGTTGGCTTCATGTGTGGTTTGTCTTCTGCTCTGAGGTGTGGAGTCTCCACTGTAATATCTCCAAAAGGAAGGAAAGGAATGAACTTAGGCAATCAAGCACTAATAGTGGCAGTTCAAGTATACTCTTTGTATTTTTAAGAATGTGAGAAAGCAAGAGTGATATAAAGGTTCAGAGCTGTAAATCTAACTTCAAGCACTTTTTTTTTTTTCCCTGTAGGAATAGTTGAATAGTTTTTTAAACCATATTCTAGGGTGCATCAGGCACAGCATCACCAGGTGGGCAAGAAGGAGATTGTCCTGCTCTGCTCTGCACTGGAGTGGCCTCACTTGAGAGCTGGGGGCAGTTTTGGACACAACAACATAAGAAAGATGTAAAACCATCAGAGTGTGTCCAAAGGAGAGCATGAGGATGGTGAAGGGCCTTGAGGGGAAGCCAAATGAGGAGTGACTGAGGTCTCTTGGTCTGTTCAGCCTGGAGAGGAGACTGAGCAGAGACCTCAGTGCAGTCACAACCCCCTTGTGAGGGGAAGAGGAGGGGCAGGCACTGATCTCTGCGCTGTGGTGACAGGGACAGCACCCGAGGGAATGGCCTGAAGTGGTGTCAGGGGAGGCTGAGGTTGGATGTCTGGAAAAGGCTCTTTACCCAGAGTGTGGTCGGGCACTGGAACAGGCTCCCAGGGCAGTCACAGCCCCAAGGCTGAGAGAGCTCAAGGAGCTTTTGGCCAATTCACTTGGGCGCCTGGTTTGACTCTTGGGGCTGTCCTGTGCAGGGCTGAGAGTTGGAGTTGGTGATCATTGAAGATCCTTTCCAACTCAGCTTTTTCAGTGATTCTACAGCCTTGGTTGAATAAAGGCTACTTCAAAGGAAACTATGATCCTCTAATTTGCTGAACTTCAAGTACACCATTGAAATAGTGGACAAAGGCATACTTTGCTTGTGATCTTAAAAAAAAATCTGTTGCCAAAACCACTTTTAAGAGCTTATCAAAGTACTAAGCTATTATGGATTAAAGCAATGTCTTGGTTTACATACAGGTTAAAAGATAAATGATGAAAAGCTTTTTAGTTAAATTTCATCACAAAGCTGAATTAACTATGACATACCTCAAGACCTTAGGACCCCTGTTAAGTTACACAACATGCAAGGAATTGTGTTTTTTGAGGTTGAGATGGACATGATAGGAACTCCAAGGAGCTTTCAGATCTCAGTGCTTTCCAATGGCAAATTAAACACAGAATCAATAAATGCTACATAATGCCAAATGAAAGAATTAATTAACTTAAACCATGAGCACTGAAGAGTTGCTAACTGATTAATGAAATGCTTAGGAAAAGGCTTGAATGTTGCTATGCATTGTTCAGCAAACTGTGTGACAGGTAACTAACACATGCAGAGCAGAAAAGGGGGCTGGATACGTACCATAGCATGGGAGAGCTCTTACCTGGTGCCACATTTGGTCCTCAACAACCTGAGAGGTGCATTAGAAAATTAAAATAAATTACCTATATCATAGAGCAGACAGAGCTTTTTGGGATTATTGCACAGTTTCCCCAAAGTGTTTGGATTGTGTGTCACACCCGGGCCTGGGGCAAGCTTAGGAATGCACACATTCACTTCAGACTTGTTCTTGTCTATCATTATTTGCCATGACTGTCCATGACATGACATGACAACTTGGCTGCTTTTTGTGAGCCTGCACAGCTTTGCCCAGAAATGGGAGAGAGAATGCCAGGGGAGGGGTCTGCTTTTACCTTCACCCACTTGTGCCAGGGATGGTTATTTCAAGGGCAAGCAGACACTTCTGCATCATCAGCTGCCAGGGCCAGCAGGGAGGCTGCACTGGAGCCCTGGATCAGGAGCTGAGCCTGATAAATATTTTGCTCTGCTTGGCTGGTGACTGTCTCATGAGTCAAGCCATCTGTCCTGGCAGTTTGAAGGGACTGGTAAAGTCTAGGATAGAGGGCAATACTTGGACTTGACCTTGATCATACGTTTGTGATACATTAAAGGCTGCTGGATTAGGGACACCCTGTGGGTCTGCTCACAGTCAGTGTGGAGAGAGGTGTCCCTGTCACCTGAGCCAAGCCCTGGAGAGCCTGCAGGGGCAGGGAGGTGCTCCCTGCCTGCTCACTCATCTTCTGGGCTCCTGCTCTAGGAGCACAGCTCATGGCAAGAAATCTTCATACACAATAGCTACTGACAATTTTCTCACTTAGAAGGTTTTGCTGTAGAAAGGGGGAAGATGAGGAGGTTATCATGTGATTCATGTACATTTCTCCTTGGGAAGGAGGAGGAAGGAGCAGACAAATATGAGAAAGAATGCCTCAGGCTTTCACCATTCTTTCCAGGTGACTAAGCAGCACTTTTATTTTTAACAAAAGCTATTGCTAGGCAAGTGAACAGAGCTGATGGTACATCTGAGAGCTCCTGTGTCACTTCCTGCATAGCAAAAATCTGCTTAAGCTGTGGGAGATGCATTGCATTGCCTTGTATTGATTTTTCTCCTTCGGGATGAGTGTGCCTGTGAGCTTTCTCCCTATGACAGATGAGGCCATCCCTGCTGAAGGTCACTGATGGTTTTCCAGCATCTTTTTCCTTGCTGGAGGCTGGGGTTTTGGCTTCCCTGTCTGTGCTTGTTTTGGCCAGCAGAGGGTACTAAATGAAAGGTTAATAAAGGAAAAAGTTTCCTCAGGCTGTCAGGCTGGCTTAGAATAAAAGCTGTGCCTCTGATAATGGAGAGGCTTCTAACAGACAAAACCAAATTAGAAATGCTGATATCCTCAAATTGGCTTTCTATGCAAATTTGCTTTGGTTTATGATTAAAAGACTTGAATTTAAAAATTGTCAGTCATGTAAATGACTGCTGGTTTTATTCAGTATTCCATTACCAGTGTATGTTGTTTCATGTCCTTAGTTACATCTTTTGTAGAAATTAATAAATTATAATAAGAAGGCTTTTTGTAAAAATGAAGCTATAAAAGCAGTCATGAAGGGATTTCATTGGGGGGAAAAAATTTACTTTAAAGAATGCATATTTCAAGCTAGTGCTTGAAAGCATCAATCTAAAGTGTTTATCCTGTAAGATTAACATGGAATTTTCACTTGCTATTTTTATCCTCCTGCCACTTCACTTCCTCTTATGTCAGAGCTGGTGTAATCCATCTCTCACTGCCAGATGTTGCCTGTCCTGCACTGGGAGGGGCGTTAGACCCCCCTACTCTGCCTCTTTCCAGCCAGGCTTTTTGCACAAGCTTGAGTCAAGATCAGGTTCTGCCTTTCCCTGCTGGTTGCTGCCCATTTCTGGGAGCTCCAGGCACAGCCTCAACATGCCAGTCCCTGTTCCAACATGCAGCTTCCTCCTGGCTGGGAGGAAATGCAGACTGGAGCTGCTGAACATGCTGCAGCATCCCTGGGAGGATGCTCTGTGCCAGCAGCACTGTGTCCCCTCTGTGTCCCCACAGCTGCTGCAGCCCCTGGGTGGCATCTGGAACTTGGTGACACTGGGGGCTGGACACAGGGATGCAGGCCACAAGTCTCCCTGCTTCAGCTCATGCTGTGACATCTCCACGGGTTTTAGTTCCCCTTGCCCCACCACCTCTGCAAAACAAAATATTCATGCTGTAATATTTCACTGCAAAGTTGTGATCTGCATTACTTTTTTTTATTGTGTTATTGCTATTTTGTTAACTTCTCTAGTCTAACCTTGTATTCCCATCTGGGAATAACTGCATGTGGAAGAGTGAAACATAACATTTGCCAGGAAAAAATTAGGGCTTTCAGGATACATTGCTAGAAAAACAGGCTAAAAAGAAATAATGGTGGCAATTTTCATCTTGAATTGTAATACAAGTTTATATTACATCTGGGAAATTCTTTCATCTAGTCTTAGAATTTTTAAAGATATATTTCATATATAAATGTGTTTATCCTTTTGTCTTCCTGTTTTGTATGTATAATAATATGAATAGTAAAAGTAGCAACCAAGTATTTATCAGGAAAATACAATTTAAGATTGAAATCAAATGGGACTGAAATGGAGAATTGAGGGTCAAATCCCAGGTGAGGTTCAAATCCCACTTCTCATCTGACTTGTGACACCAACTCCCTGTTGGATGTTAATTGTCAAACAAATACTGGCCAGCAGCTTGTGGAGCATGGTAAATCATGGCTGTGTGGAGGGGTCCTCAGAAATGTAGCACAGAGGGGTGGAGAGGCCACAGTCCTTTGCTGAGTCTCAGCATTCTGCACCTTTCACTCCCTAAGCTGCAAGAAAACGTGGAAAGATACAACCTTCAAGGATTTTGTTTCAGAAAGTGAGAGGGTGTGAAAGAGGTGTTAGAATGGAAGCTGGAACTGGACTTGGACAATGTGAAGCATGTGTCTGCTAGCTGGTAAAATAAAATGGGAAAGAATGTTCAGAAACCTTCCCATGATCTCTTCCTGCTTCTCCAATTTCTGCCTGCTCTCCTCTTTAGTGCTGCAATGTGGCTGCTGTCTGTCCATCTGTCTGTCTGTCTCTCCCTGCTGTCTGGAGTCCCTTTCCTCCCAGCCTGGTCCTGGGGCTTGGGTTTTTCTCTAGTGATTCTTCCCATGGCACCAAAGCTTCTTGAACACCACAGAGCTCATATCAAACACAGCCTTTTCATCCTTCTGGGCCAGTCAGCTGCCTTCAGCATCCCTCCCTATGCTCATCCTCCCCTGTGCTCTGTGACCCTTTGTCTGCCCTTCAGCAAGTCTGCTGGAAGGTTCTTCTGGAATGGTCTGAGAGGCTGCTGGCAAGCTTACAGGAGTTTTGATCCCATTATTTTCCTCCTCTGCAGTTTGGCTGCAGGAAATCTTGCCTGCAAAGCTGCCTTATGCGTAGACTTCAGCACCCCTCTCTTCTGAGATTGCTTCCCTTGGTCAGTCCTGCTGGCACCATCTCAGTGTCCCCCTTAGCACAGCTTTTGAGCTTTTCCTTTCTGGCTGCTGTGGGCACCACCACATCCTGGTGTGACTCAGGGTGGTGTCTGCTGTGTGCATATTGTGTACATGTCCTTATGTACAAAAGGGGCCTTTATGTCACAAGCTGACCTCGAGGGAAAGCTGTAAAGGATCCAGTCTTTCCTTTCCAGAAGAACTAAACCTCCTGCTCAGGCTGTAACTCCTCCACATCTCTGTTAGTGCACCATGCTCTTCCATCTTTAGCTAACTTTTTGCATGCTCATGGCAGGCTGAGGCAAGGACTTGGTCTTGATTTAAGCCTGGTTTGAGTTTCCTGCCTTCCCCCCTGCTCTGTTCTAGCACATGGGATATTATTGACCTCTCATTTGGCTGATTTTGCAGTCTAGTGCCCTGACCCCTGGACAGTGAAATGTCAAACCTTGCTTCTGACTGGCCCACAACAACTTTCACCAGCCCTTTGGCTATGGCAAAGTTCATGTTATGTTTGATTTCAGTACAACTAATTTGTTAAATTCCTCTGGGCTTTCCATAACAAATATTAGTAAAAGTTCTACTGAAAAAAATATATGTGAATTTCCATCTTACTGTTTTCAAAATTGTCCTATGTCTCAACTACAAATAGAGAGGTCTAAGAATTAGACAATGCTGGTGGTGTGCTGGGATTGCTGCCTGTCACAATGACCAGTGCTGTTTTATTTGGTTTGCACTCCTGTGCTTTCCCCTGGCACCCCTGTCTTGGTCTGTCCTAGATATGGGCCTCTGGCTGACAGAAAGGCTTCAGGTTTTCTCTCTGTGTTATATCTCCTTCTAACTCATAGAAAACACAAGATTAGTGAACAAAATGAACTCCACAACTATTTCTGAAATGAGCACCTAGACAAAAGCTAGAGGAGTTTACCTTATAAACCTAGATTGCCATAACTGCCTTTGTTTGTTTGCTTGCAGCATAATCTCCCTGGAGAGATTCCATCAAGGTGTGAGCTGGGACGATTATCTCCACTGCCAGGGATAGAACAGCCCTACTGTGTTTGAAAGGTGATTAGTAACGTGGAAAGTGAAAGTGGAGTGCTTGATTTAGAAAACAGCACCACAATGTCATGTTGTGACTTTGATATGCAGCTGGTGCTCAAACCCACTTCCAGAGGTGAGGCTTCGAGTCGCTTGAGGATGTTTAGGTATCACCTGATAGAACTGCTGTATTGTATATTAATCTGTCACATAATCCTTACTGATATTACCTCCTTGTACTGCTAGACTAATTCTTGGATTTCCCAGTTTTATTTGCTTCTTTCAGAGGTTTGTCTGGATATCTGTATTCAACTCAAATCTTTAAGTGAAGTCTAGGAATTTCAATAATTTTTAATCCTGTATTCCCTCAGTTATTTGCACTAAGTGTTCACTTCTGCTTTTGGATGCTCAGCATGCTAAGCAAGTCAGATGGATTTTTCTAATTCCTAGATTTTTTCAAAGCCTTATAGCATTTAAGCCACACAATTCTCTCTAAAATCACCAAAAGCTGTGTGTCTTCCATTCTATGTAATTGCTCTGAAAGAGTAACTGTAGCTATTACTTAATACTTCAACAGTATTTGTCTGCCTTTGATTCTTGGGAACAGCTGTAGGTTAATTAAGCTATAAACCAAGCTTTCAGTGAGTGATTATGATCATTATTTATTCAGAATTAATAAGGCTGGTGAAAACAGCTCCTTCTTTCGTGTGACAGAAATTGCTGGTGTGTCTGTGCGTTCAGGACACAGCACCACGAAGCTGTGCATGCAGTCTGCCAGAAATCCTGGCAGCTGTGCCGTTTGTTCTCGTGTGCAGTGTAACACAGCTACACACAAAATAAAGATTCATTGTAAACCCCTCCGAGGCCCTGGTGTGTGCCTGGTAGGTCAACAAAGTTCAGCTCCTGACACTGGAAGCTTTCATGTGCCAGGAGCACAGAAGGAGAGGGGAATTGTGTTGTACAGTGCCACATAATCACAGAGAGCCCCGTAACTGATACTGCTGCCCCAGGCTTGTTTTTCAGTTTGGGCTAGACTTTACAGCTAGTCTGCTGTCTGAGGAGGAGCTGGAACGTGAAGCAGCCTTGTTCTGCTCACATTGGGATCAAACAGAGTGGTGGCCAAGACACCAGTCAGTGAGTTTCCCTCAGCTGTGATTTCAGATCCTGAGCTCGTGTGAAGAAAAGCAGGAGCTGCTTACTGTGATGAGGTTTATAGAGCATCTATACCAGGCACTGCAAAACACTTTTCAGTCTCTTAAAGGGCTTTGCACAGGTAATTAGAGTAACTAATACCTCATAACTGCAGTGCACCCAGGAGGAACTCCTGCTCTGAGCAGGTGCCCGTGCCTGCAGTAGTGCCTGGAGTCTGGAGGAGAGGCTTCATCCATTAACATTGGTCTGAGAATACAAACCCATTTAGCCAGCTGTCAGGGCCTCTTCAATTACCCTGTCTGTAACCCTTCAATTGAAAGGGTTACTTTCAATTCCCATTCTGGACAGATTTGAACCTGTGGCATAAAGGTAAAAAGCTTGCTATCCTGTTACAAATCCCCTGAAGCTCCTGTTTCAACAGCTCTCTGTACTGGGAAAGCTTTTTCTTTAATGGCTACCTTCACATCCTGGCTAGATGGGGAGTTGTCCCCATCCCCAGCCTTACAATCCATGCAGCCTCCCAAGTAAATTACAGTTCCAGACCATCAGTAACGTTTCTAAAAATGCCTGGCTGTCTTGAGCATCCAGGCAGGGATTAGCCCAGAGGCATCTTTTAGTCTAATTGGATAATTGCCCTGTGCTATAAAGGCAGCTGAGAATGTGTCTCCCCCACCATTTTTCATATTATTTGCATGTATTTGGGTGACATAATTACCAAAATACTCTGAGTAGCTGTTGATGCTGATTACAAGGCTGCATCTGGAAATACTTCTAACCTCTATTTTTGCTATGATTTTCCAGTTTGAAAAATGATCAGATTTTAAAGCAATAAATTGCAACAGAGAGAAGAGAATGTGAACAGTCCCTTGGGATTTTGCTATTTAAAGAAGCTTTCACAGTTTATGCATGAACTTTTGATTGCAAGGCATTATTCAATACTCTAAAATATCATTAATTCAGCAGATAGAAGAAAGCCTCTCCAACTGTATTTTCATTTTTCTCACATAAAATTCCACATCTTACAAAGTATTTTTTGTATTATTAGGGTAACCTTATTCCTATGCCGAGGATGTAGTATCAGGTGCACTGCAGATTCTGTCCTCTTAAAGTGGAACTTAACACCCCTGTTCATACACACCATAAAACCCCATCCCAGTGCATGCTGTTAAACATCTCCCTTCATTAGGCAGAAATTGCAATGACTCCACAATAGTGACTTCTACATTTTTTTTCTTTTCTGTCCATCTCCCTAGGAAACTCTCAGAAACCATTCAAGACTGGGGTATCCAGTAAACTATCTCATTTAACAAAAAACTGGAAAGCAATTTATAGGAGACATGGAAGGTGACTGTGTAAATTATATTTAGAAAATGTTTTTCTTATGTCTAAAAAGATTTTATTTAGCATAAAGGAATGCAAACTGTTCTGGACACTTTTTGTTTTGCAGCTGGAATATTTTGCCTATTTCTTTCAATAGGTGAGTGTTAGAAGTAATGTTTTGCATTTCATTTTGTTGGTGTAATGCTTAAGACTCTAAAACAACTTATGCTGGAGTTTTAGTTTCTTCTGCAGTATCAAGCCACAGTCCTTTTCCATCAGACCCTAAGTCTGGTGCTGTTGATGTGAGGCTTCTGTGAGAAAGCCCTGCTCTGTCTCACAGCCATTCTTTGGTTCCTTGTGCTGTATTCCACAGCTCCTGCCAAGGGATCACACACACTGGGATGAGCTGGCAGGTCAGGCTCCCTTCTTCCAGCCCCCAGCAGAGACCCTGGTGACTCTCAGGATGTACAGAAGAGTACATTCAAGTTCTGGTGATTCAAGGTCTTATTTTGTGGCTAGAGGCATTTCAGGGAGGAAACAATCCCTTTCCCTTGAAGGGACCGTACAACATTTCTACAGGGTTAAACCCCATAGGTCTGGATTTAGTGGGAGAGGAGAGGGAGCAGCTCCTGTTTATGCCATGCAGCTGCTGAAATGAGCACATTGCTGGCTGGAGGCAGCAGCACAGCTGCTTTAAGTAGCTTATTGAATCTGAAGCTTTGCTGTTTACTGCTGCCCTTTTATTCCTTCTCAAATCATAGACAAAAAAAAAAAAGTTTGTTCTTACAGAATAAATACCTGTTCCACTCTTTCTCTAGGGAAAAAAAAACAAACAAACAAACAAACAAACAAAAAAAAAAAAAAAAAAACCAAAAAAACCCCAAAACCACAACCCTGCTTGCTTCTGAAAAGCAACATGGGAAGTTAAATAGTAAGCAGGAAGATTTATCTCAGTTTTCCAGAGCCTGGACAGAACAACTAACATTTGTGAAGGGAGAAGTCAAGGTGTATTCTTTGCCTTCAGGGTAGGGAGTCCATACTCAGACACTTTCACTTCACACAGCTCCCCACACCACATTTACTGCTTCTCCAACACCATCCAGAGCCCCAACAAAATCATCCAGCCCAGGGCTCCGGGGGTGCTTGGGCAGAGCCAGCAGTGGGAGCAGCCCCATGAGAGGGAGCTGCAGCTCAGGTCAGCACTGCCCCTCAGGAATGGGCCCCTTTTCCTCTGTTCCATACCTTAGGGTAGAGTTGATGCTTTTTTTTCCTCATTGATCTCCTAGGAGGTAGCAGAGGATTTGGGGAGAACAGAGAAAGCCTGGAGCTGCAATTAAGGCACAGAGAGGCTGGCCCTGGGCAGGCAGGGTGGAAGATGCAGGAGGGAGGGTGTAAGGCAGCACACTGAGCTGCTGCTGTTCTTCACCCCCTCAGCACACGAGGAGCAAGGGTGGATGCTGAGGGGCCCAAGCTGCTTCCAGTTTGTAATGGCTGTACAGAATCTGGATTAAGACCAGGTTTGTTAAAACAGCTTCAAAGAAGGAAGGTTTTACAGGGAAACCTCTTTCCCCTGCTCCTTTCCCAGTGTGGAGCCTGGAGAATTGGGATCTCACATGCTGGTTTTTAACAGCCTTTGGTACATGTGCATAAAGTGCTGTAGTGATGGTCAGTGCCTCAGAGGCACATAAGAAAATTGTGAAAAAAAATTCCAATTATCTATAAAACTCAACAGAATAATTAAATCCCATGCTGCTGAGGCAATATAAAAATAAAAAAATGTTGGCAGTCACCCTTACTTTGTTTATTTTAAAATGTGAAATTATTAAGTAGACCATACCAGTTTGTTAAGTTATTTTGTTATAGATATCTGTGTGCAACATGAATTCAAAACAACTGGCTACTAAGGAGCCAGCAAAAAAACCAGTTCCGATATGAGCATGTGAAAGGAGCCAGCCTTATGTTTAATTTTAGATATGGGCCTGGAAACATCATAAAACTTAAATCGAATAGTATAGAGTAAGTAATTGCAATCACACTGTAACTTTATCTAAAATTGAGGAACTATTTAAATAACTTTCCAGAGAACACCCCATTCTTTTGTAGAAATAAGGTTTCAACAATAGAAATACTTTAATGAAAGCCCTTACTGAGAACTGAAATTAATTACTGAACTGCAAAAAAGGACTTAAATGATTAAATTAATACAGCAGAAAATTTGTAATGTTAATTCAAATATAAATTGACTATGGTAAAAAAACCCTTCAAAGTTGCTGCTTCAATGGGAGTCTTCCACTGACTTCAGGAGGTTTGGGTAGGGCTTTGATTGTATCAGAGCTGGAAGGAAGGACTGAGGGAAGCCAAGCAGTGAAGGAGCACATGAGTGAGCAGGTCTCAGTGAGCAGGTTTCCTGGGGGTGATGTGGGAATGTGCCCTGGCTGTTCTCCCTGTGCAGGGGCTGCACACAGCTCTGCAGGCTCCCAGCACAAGGGCTCCATGGGGAGCTGTGCCTGGCTCTGCCCTGGCTGCACAGCAGCTTCCAGCACAGGGAATTGGGGTTAGTCTCCTGGGCTGAAGGGGATTGACTGGAAGCCTGTAGAGCAGCAGGTATAAATTACAGGCCTTAGTAGTGTCAGGAGAGTGTTGGATTGAGCAGGGACTTGGCAGGCACTGAACTGCTCTGGGGCCAACTGGCCTGACCCCAGGGCTTCCCCAGCTCCTGTGGGGCAAAGGCTGTGTCCCCACTGCTGCAGGTGCAGACTCTGTCTCAGGACATGCTGATTATAGGAGCTCTCTGGTGCTCTAATGTCTCTGAGTGCCAAGGATTTATACATCCTAGCATCCCTCTGTACATAAACTCCATCACAGCACCAGGTATTGATGCAGCTTCTCTGTCAGTTGAGGAAAAAAATCTCTCTCCTTGAGGTGCTTGTGACTTAACTAGAAAGAAGCGACTCATCCAGAAATCTCCAAAACCTGTGCATCCCACCAGTACCCCATGTTTGTAGGGCAGTCCATGAAAATGTCCTGCACTGATTCCTGGTGTTTGGGATCAGGAAGGTTATTAAAGACTGCCTGTATACAAGAGAAAAGAGCTTGGATGCAGTGGGAAGTTTTAATCTCCCATCCCTAGGTATTGCCATGAGCAGGCCTATGAACGGGGTTACGTACTGAGTATGGACATACCAACAGAAGCATGTGGCAAGGGTACTTTAAAAAAAGGTTTTTTACTCACCTAATTTAAAATGGCTATGCTGTTCATTTAGCATTTCTGGGCTAAATGCTCTACTTCAGGCTATTGTACAGCTTGAGACCATTATAAAAGGAAGAAAATGGCTATTCTGAATAGAAAAAGCTCCTAAACTATAATTACTGCATCACCATTTAGATCTGGCAATTTAGCTACAAATGTCATTGCAGTAACTCAAGAGCAGATGCACAGCATGCTCTGTTCATGTGCTAACTGCTCAAACTTCTTTTCCTTTTTCTCCTAGAATTTTCACTCCCCTTTTGTTGAGGCTGGATTTGGTGTTTGGGTATTTTCAAACAGCTCCCATGAGCTGTCATACACTTGGAAGAGTTAACTCTGCAGTGTGTTCTTCATACTGCATGTAGCTAGGCTTAAACAAATAAAGGGTCTTTGGAGAAACAGAGGGAGCTTTAATCTGCTTTGCAGCCCAGGGTGAGGCAGCACTAATGCTCTGCTCTCCTCCAGAGCTGCAGGGTGCCCTTGGGAAGTGACCTTTGTGAGGCAGCGTCTTCATAGGCGAACAATATACTCAATATACACACAGCTCCTGAGGCAACTGGCCAGAAACTGCATCCTTGCTCTTTCTTTGGATGGTCAGGAGGGAACTTCAGCATCACTGTGCTCTTCCTGAACATGATATCTCAGAAAGGACAGCCCCCATAGCCAGATGAAGAAAGTAACACATATAATATTCTGGAGTGGCTGGTATCAGGATTCTAGCTCAAGCAGCTGGTTTCTCTGGTAGCTCACAACTTCCAGACTGATAACAAATGACTAAGACAAAAAAAATAAATGACCCTCATGCAGCTGGCCATGTCCCTGGAAGATGGCTGTGTCCTTGCCTTTGTGCAGCCAGCCTTGTGAGTGCTCCCTTTCGAGACCACAGAGATTTTAGGATGCCACAGGGCAAAGGCTTTGCAGAAATGACTGTCATTACTGTTCTGATTGTTGTTATTACTGCCATAATTATGATGATGGTAGGAGCCAAAAGCCCAAGAGATTAGCCCATTGATCCAATCTGAGGTAGCTTCTCGAATTTTCAAGCATTTACATACAATGGACAAAAGAGAAAAAAAGAGATGCTGGTTTATGAAATTGGATCAGGCACTATTTGAGCTGAGTGCATTCCAGCCTGCAGCCAGTAGATCTGCTACATACTGGGGTGGGGGGGAACTTTGATTAATTTTCTATCCATGTTCTGTAGCTGTTGTCCCCTTGTATTAAATATAGGGAAAATTCTGTAACATTTGCAAAGAAGTTTAACCAACTTCTTTGTGGCAAACATTTTGTTGATGCAGAATTTGCTGGATGCCCTTATACAGTCTCATAAGCACATTAAAATCTATTTTAGATAGCTATAGAGAGTGCTCAGATACCAGAAAAATTCCTCTTGAATCCCTTGGGGTGCAACTCCCTCATTCTGCAGTGTCATCCTGTAGTGCATCATTCTGCTGTATCACTGCAGACAAATCAATTCCCTGGCCCATTCCATTAACCCTTGTGACTCTGGTACCTGCTGCTTTCTTAGCACATGGAGAAGGTTTTCCTGTTCTTTTGATGGTAGAAGAGGAGCTCCCTGCTATGGACAGAATGTACTAGTAGTGAACAACCCACAGACAGCAGTGCAGAGCTTGACTTGGTGCACTTAAACTCTGTTTTCACGTTCATAAGCAAACACTACTGTAAACAGTAGTTCAGATCTCCCATAAACAGAGGCCTAAAAAGAAAAGTTTGTGTTCTGCACTTTAATATGCTGTTATGGTAATTGAAAATTGTGAAAACAAAGAGTCTTACTGGAATTGACATTGTGGGAAACATCAGGAGTATTCCTGAAGCTGATGGGAGGTAAAAGCTTTTGCAGTGTAAGTGTGCCCTTGGGTTTGCTTGCAAAACATTTGTCCAAGCTCCTACTGAAAGTAACTGCGAACACTTGCAGCTCCACAGTATTCTGGTAGTGCTTCCTTTCTTAGATTATGTATCAAGCTGCCTGGAAATTAGTGGGGGAAGAACTTGGATAGGATTTCTTGCTTTTGCAGGAAGGGTTTCCTGATCTTATTTATCTAAAGCTTTGGTTTTGCAAGGGACTTCAGCAAGTGTCCATAGGTGTGTCCCCCTATGCTTGGTTTTCATAGGCTCTTTTGAAAACTGTTTGCTCAGTGGCTTTAGACAAAATATTAAAGCAACTCCTGGTATTGTCTTTCTACCAGAAAGACAGATCCTGAAAGCTATTCCAGTTCTGCTTGAGCAGCTTGAAACAGTATATTATGGAATCTGGACCTCCAGACCACACTGAATTTGTCTTGTTTCATCACTGGTGCCAGAATATTTTCCAGGAGCTACCTGAAGTTTTTTTTTCCAGAATGACTGGCTGAACTGAATTTACTCCTTGTTATCTGGCATTGCTGACAAGCACCCCATTGACTGAAAAGTTTTTAGTGATTACAAGCTCCACATTATTAAGGTAATGCAAAAATATTTAGTATCTATGCATCTGTCAAGGTGAAGCAGAAATATAATAAGCACATGTGAGTTACCATTGATACGGGAGAATAATATGTGTTAACAGTTATGGAGAAATATTAATATATTGATATTAACTCATAAATATTTTTCAAATAAGGGCTTTGGTGGGCACCTCACCTCCAGCTTTGGTCAACCCACCAGAGAAACCCAGATCTTGGAGTTTTTTGGTTAGGTTTTTTTTAAGGCTTGTCTGTTTGTTTCAGAGGGTATAGTGTGGTAATTCCATCTGAATTTCTCCCAGTTATGGTATTAGAGAGTCAATATGCAAAATAATTCAGCCCTACATAAAATGTTGATTTTATGTAGATGTTTGAGAAGTATAAATACATGACGTACAAGTACAATGAGATATCCATTATATGATTAACTAAGTATAGGTCAAGTTTTATTTTAAGTCATATGATGATTATTTTGTGATTATGAATGTATTTCCTTACAGTACAGTTAATAGAACTGGATTCTATCATAAGTAATAGTTAAGCACAGCTTTTGAATTTTAAAATCTCAGAGAAGCCAAGAAATGAAAAAGTGTAACATATTTTTTCACGTCCCAGGCAAAGCCTGCTGTTCAGTTCAGAGAAGCAAGGAATATCCCAAGCTGGAAGGGAACCACAAAGAGATGACCATCAAGCCCAACTCCTGGCCCTGCACAGGACAGCCCAAGAGTCACACCCTGTGCCTTGGATCATTGTACAAATGCTTCCTGAGCTCTAGCTGCTTGCTGCGGTTTTGGAAGAAGCCAACAGACATCACCAAATCCTGTCCTAAGGTTGTATTGGAGCTGGCAGTTGCCATCTATTCCTTTGCTGACTCCAGATTAGAAAAATTAGAAATAGTATATCAAGCTGTTAGAAAGCAACTTGTTCTTTTCATAATCAGTACTAATGGGACTGGTGCTCCTGCTGCCATTGGGCTAGTGGCACTCAGGAGAGACTCAGGCCAGCTGGACACCACTTATCTAACATCTCTCCATATAAAAATGCATCCCTGGGGCACCCTTTCTGGAGAATTTGGAATCTGTCACTACAGAATTCCAGCTGTTCTTCAGTCCTATGCTGACAAAATATCTGGGGGTTGTTGCTGCATCTGTGTTTTACTGGCACACCACTGACTGCCAGTGGAGAAATCCAGAAACAAGACTTTTGTTCTTCATGCTCCAGAACCAAATATCTGGACCTGGAAATTAAACTTCAGTTTCTTGCCACGATCTAGCAGTACAGAGTTGGTTGGAAAACGTCTCACCTGTCAAGATGAATGCTCCTAAGCCTTCCCCTTGGGAATTGATAGAGGTGATGCATTTAGGGTGAATTATGATGAACTTGAAAAGTTAGAAGCATCTCTTTTTACTCTTGAGCTGCACATAAAGTCAGCCCAACTGACTGCGTTTTAGCCAAAAGAATGTAACAATTTAATTAATCCTCCCTCTCAGCCACTGGTGTAATTGCAGGCCAGCACAGAGCAGCCAGTCTCGAGACTTCAAATCTTCCTGCCAGCACAACTAGGCTGTGTGTCACAGAACACCCTCGTGAGGAAAGAGAATATTCCCATAAAGGTCTTGTGAGGCTGATCAAAGCAGATTTTTTTCTGCCACTGCTGATATGCACAAGTAAGCAACTTCTGTGCAGCTCTGCTGCACTGCTGTAACTCATTCAGACACCTGGGATCTTTTCTAAGGTAATGGATAAGGGTTTTTTCCTGAGTTAATGGATAATGTAAAGGATAAGGATTATTTCTAAATTTCTCAATCTATCAATCATTTTCCCAGTTGAAGTTGCCTCTCTGCTCCACTAAAGCTGCTGTACAGTTTTACAGTAAAATACTACTAATGGGGAAAAAATTAAAAGCATCATTTAAAAGGTGCCTGTGCTTCTTTGCCATCCTTTCAGGAGGCAAATGCATGGCCAGTGGTTTGGGTTCAAGAAACATGGCCATGGTCTCCAGATTCCCCAAAACTCTTGCGCTGCTGATCATGTTCTATTGCAAAACAGTGGGGATGAGCAGACCTCTTCCAGAAAAATGCAGCCTCCTTCATTGTAGTCAGTGCAGGTATCAAATACACAAAGGTTTCTAGAAATTCTGAATCTATTTGGTGAATTCATGAGCCTTTTTCAACACAGACAGAAACAGCAAGCTGTGCATGAAAGCAAGAAGAAAAGCATGAAGGGAAAAAATGTAAGGTGATAAAGTACATTGAATATGCACAATTACGGGGGTGACAAAAAAATACAGCTCTTCTTCCCCAAAACGTAGACCTGTGAAAACTGTTTTTAAACCGGATACAATGCTAGTAATCTAACTGCTGTTGTCCTCTTTATCTTGCAAAATGTTCCTGTCTATGGCAGAATGAGCTGGAATCAGTAGTTAAATCCTCTTTAAATAAGCAGCAGTTTCCTAATTGTTTTTGAGCTTAACACATGGCACGTGGGCCTTCCACAGCTTTCCTGCCTGGAAGGCATCTTTGGTAGGATAAAATTAACTATTCCAGCAGTGTTCCAGGACATAAGTGCACTGTGAGGGCTCTGAACATCACTGTATGAGAGCTGTCAGGATCACATCTGTTACATGTTGGGGTAATGCTCAGATGCCTCTGATCTAACCCAGGTGTCAAAGCTGGGAGAATTCAGCTGTAATGTATGAACTGATTGGATTTAAAGTTTAGGGTTAGATGGACTGCAGCTGTTGGGTGCCCTTCACCTCCCTCCTTCACACATAACCATCAATTCTCAGCTGAAAAACAGCGCCTGTGCTTTTGTATTTTGTGTTTAGCTTTGTGGACTGTCAAAGGTTCTCATGGGACTGACCCTACAAACCCTCCAGTAATAAAATCCTGCAGAAAATCACAGCTAAACGCAGGATAACTGCTCTATCTACATCCCAATACAAGGAGCAGCAGTTGTGATTGCTGGCTTTCAGCTGGTGAATTCTTTTGGTTGTGAGCAGTGAAATGGCTGAAGATATGCACAGCAAGGCAGATAGGATTGATTCATTAGAGTTCAGTAGGTTATCATTACTGTAGGAATAGGTAATGACAGATATTCTAATTAGAAAAAAGGACTCAGTGGTTTGGGTAAATTACAGGCTAGAGCTGATTTGACCCCAATCAGTACAAATGAGGGTACAGTGCTCCATCATGCCGACAGTGCCAATAGCATCAGGGTTCAAAAGCCATCTGTTCCTTCTAGCCTTTTAAAAAAGTGTGTTCAAGGATCTTTCTAGGACTGTGATGTTTCAAACTTCAGTCTAATACACAAATGGGAGTGAGCTGGGCTTCTGCAGGGCAGTCATTTTAATTCTCATTTAGGTCATTGTAATGTTTGGGTAAATTTTAGCTCAGAATTATCACAAATGCATTAGCTGGAAACTTTAGCTAAGTATTATTTCATATTCACTTGCAAGTAATAGAACTAGCGGTTCTTTCAGATGGAAATGCCAGACTTCATTGCTCAGACATGGATTGGTTTGGGTGGTCTTGGGCTTGAAGAGGTATTGACATAGGACGTTCCCCTCAGATCTCATATTTCTCATCATTTTTACAAGTCAAAGTACTGAAAAAGTGTTTAAGCCATTTCAAAGGAGATGATAACTTTGGGGCATAACTGCAAGGGAATGGAAAAGTGAATGGAGGCTTTTCACATCAGCTACAGAAGATGCAGAAAGGGGGTAGGAACGTTTAAACCAGTTGGGTAAATAAATGCAAGGGTTCACAACATACCTGAGAAAACAGGTTATTTCAGGTTTTACCCACCTCTGTATTCAGCCCCTTCCCAGCTTTCAGAGGACTTTCCTATTGCACTCTGAGCTCTTAGCAAGGACTAAAGCAGCCTGGGTTCCTTTGTGCCTGGCTGTGGGGGACGTGAAATCAGGGATGTGATGAAGAACTGTCCCTAGGTATTCCCAGCTGGAGTCCCATGGGCTCCTGAAAAAATGAAAGCAAGGAAGTGTTACAGTCATGCAGTGGCTTTTACAAGTCAATCTTGGAATGTTTCACTTTTATGAAAATGTGCAATTAGCAGACAAGGTCTTGGTGATAATCAGAGACTTTGTGTTTAAGACTTATGGATGAAGTCTTTAATTGCTAATGAAAGTTAGTTAAGGAAGAACATGTGTTGAAAAGTCTGACTTAAACTCATTGTAAATTATTTGGTAATGAAAATCTACTGTAATATAAGCTGAAATATGTTTTTTGGGGGGGATCTATATGCTAGTTTGGACTATCAGGAATTTTAGATACATTATTATCAATATCCCTCTTCTGTTGAAATGGAAAAAGAAATCAGTTTTGGAAGACTTTCTCATACAGTCCAAATGTGGAAGAAAATTTCCTGGATAACGTATCACATGACTTAGCAGAATGCTAAATAATGCTAATAGAATATTGTTAATTAGACCTTGTATGTTAGAATAAAATATTTAATTGAGAATAAGAATAAATGTTTAATTAAAGAATAAGAAATAATATCCTTTTTTGAAATATAAGTTTGTAATTATTGTATTTTTTTGACTTAAGAAACCTAACAGAAATACAAATAAGTAAAAATACAATCAATACTTAATTAAAGAAGGGACAAGGTCCAAAATATAAACTGAGCAATATTTGCTTATTCTGTGCAAGAGACACCTGACACTGGTACAACATTTGTGTGGTTTTGATTCCAAAAATAGGGAAATAACCTTGGAGTAATCTTTCAATATTAAAGTATTTTTTTTTCAGTTAATAAATATTGGCAAAAACTCTTATGAAAAATGCAGCTCTTAAATGAAATAATATATAGCAATGCATAATGTAGCCAGCTTTAAAATACATTGTAAAAACAGTTTGGGAAGACAGAGACTTCTCTTTTTTTCTTCTCTTTTTTTTTTTCTATGTAATTCTACATTGTTCATCCTTTTTTCCCTAAAAGGATTAGCTAAAGTGGAGTTTAGATTCCCTATCCCACTTAGTTCAGTCGTTTAAATTTATGGATTGCTGATGCTTACCTCTTTGGTAGAGAGGTCTCTCTTCCTCAGTCAATTATTTTTCACACCCTTGGACCCTGCCCTGCCTATGCAGCTGTACAGAAACTCGTAAGCATTTCCAAATGATGCTAAAAATCGACCTGGATACCTTCCAGTGAGGAAAAAACATTAAAATCAACTAGTTCTGTTTACTACAGCTGTATCCAAGGTCAAAATGCTCAAGAGAAAGGATGTTTCAGTCACAGCCACAGTTTTAAAATGATCAGAAACAAATTATACAACCCTATTTTTAGTAACTGTTAAAACCCCACTGGCTTACAGTGATGTGGAGGACAAAGTCTGGTGGGGCAGTGGCAGGTTTCCCCTTGGCTGCTTGGGTTCACTCCTTCGAGTGTCACTTCTGACCTGTGGAATGTTTGATGAAATAAAAGTTAAAAGTCCCTCTCTGCTTTGGGCCATGGTAGTCCAGATTTTACATCACATTTTACTTTGTATTATTGACAGCCCAATACCAACAAAGCAACAATTGAAACACCAACAAACAGGGCCCAAACAGTGGGGAATTCCTGTATCAAGCACACCACTTCTGTGAAACAGAGAATTAAGTATTATTAAGTATTGCTGTGTATCCTGTGGACAGGAGATTTGTGTTGCCAAGGGGCACTTTAATGCTGAGCACTCCCATTTCTGGGTGAGCAGCTTGGCAGACCTGGGTCTGAAGGGTTTCCTGGGTGCAAACCACCCCCATGCTCCAGTCACTTCTATTGCTGCTCTGGGGACGATTCTGCAAGAAAAAAATCTGCTGTCTAAAGTGAACATCCAGAAATGCTGCATGCTTCTGAAGGTTTCACTCTCTGCCTTGCTCAAGTTCGTGCAGCAAATTTTGCAGCAGAAGCAGGATGCAAAATTCTGGAGCCCAACTCTGTGGCCTTAACTCCAGTGCATCACAGCCATCAATTTTAATGTGACAAAGGGTTTTTGTCAGAATGACAAGAAAAATACGCAACTAAACAGCAGCATCCTGTCTACTGCTAGGCCATATTTTGTTCTTGAGTGTTATGTTGTCATAGCACCTCTTATCCAGGATAGAAATCACTGTATCAGCTAACTGGAGATGTGACCTGCAGTGCAGGAAGTTTAATTCTGAATAATTCTGTCTCTACCTTGAGGTGAAGCATCAGACTTTTAGCCTTCCTTTAAGCATTTCTTGAACTGCTGGGACTGAAGGCTTTCTGTTCTGCTCTTGGAAGCATTAAAATCACACATGAAAGGGAACTACAGAATAATTCCTCTTTTCTGCTCTTTAAAGGCTACTATGAGAGCACAGAAGCATTAGTTTACAAAGCTTTAGGATCATGTTTCCTCTTGTCATGGCTGCTTTTTGATCATAAACTTGGTATTCCACCAACAGATTTGAACACATTTGGGAGTAGTTTTATTGGCAATTATATTTGTGCTCATGGAATCTCCATGTATTAAAACTGGGAGGGAGGGCAGGGAGAAAAGTTCTCTTGCTTTAAAAAGGCAAGAGGAATTTAACATCTTGTGGGATAAACAGGACAACAAAAGAGCTCAGTTTCAGAGGTTTTTTGATCAGATTAAAACTTTGTGGTAGGAATCTTTGCAAATATAGTTGAATAGTAGAAATTCCATGGAAGAAGAATTCACTTTGAAAGAAGATCTGTTAAATTACAACTAATTAATTAAATAGGTCTTCAACAGCAGATGTCACTGAAGCCTTAAGATTTAAGAGAGGATTTCAGAAGACAGAGGAACTGAAACAAATGAGCCTTGGGGTCACTTTAACCTTTATCATACTTAGCATGTACATTACTTTTATTACTCTGAGACTCTCATCTCTAGCTGTTGCAACAAATTGGCACTTTTTTACTGCACTCATTACTGTTACATTTGACTCCAGCTTCACTAATTTACAGCTGTGTTTTAAGTTTTTCTCCTTAAAATTGCCTTTCATATTTATAGCTCAATTTTATCAGCAATAATGCTGATAGAGTCTGCTGTGTAGGAGCCATTGGGATGAAGATTATTCATATTCGCCTTCAACCTTCAGCTCCTGATTAGACTCACCCTGTTCAGTGAGGAATGTGTTGTAGCCTATTTAACTACAGGTAGCCGTGCTTTCTGTTCAGAGATCCCAGGGACAAGTGGTGCTTGAAAAGCTGCCTGCTCTCACAGAGCTGAGCATCAGTGGAATCTCTGTGTCCTTGGGGCATCTGTGGGGACGTGTGGCTGAGCTGGGAGCCCTCGTGGGTGCCCCTGTGGCTGTGGCTGTGCTGGGCTGCAGCAGGGTCAGGTGCCTGTGCCTGGCTGTGCCCCAGTGACCTCAATCGCTGCTGGACCCAAACCTGCCCTCGCCAGGCAGGGCTGACCCAGAGGTGTCGGCAGAGACCCAGAGAAGGAGCATCCTGAATAAGGACAGGAGAGATTAGCCTCCACACTGTGAGAGTGAGATTAAGCTGCTCAGTTGTCCCACTTTTTCAGGTCTTAATAATGCTGCTTAAAGTGGAAGGAAGCTTAGTGTCTGTGTTTGTAGTAGACCTGAGTGGGACAGCCAGGACAGCCAAGTTGTGTGTAAGCAGGGTCAGACAGATTTTTCTGTACCAGACTTTAACCCTTCCTTATATCCAGCCTGTTTCCTCATCCTGTGTTAACATAATGCAAATGTAATTCAATTTTCTTGTAAGAAATTGACCCAGCATATATGACTGCTCAAAAATACAGTAAATGGACAGTCACAACCAATTAGGGCCAGTTTTTTAACCCAAAAAATCCCTATGGATTCAGTTATAAAACATCTATATCTGATTATGTATGTTAGACAGCAGCATTTTTAAACACCTTTTGATTAGAGTAGGAGATACTGGGTTATCCAAGCTGAAACTTTCATGGAGGAAACCTAGGAGACTGAAACCACAACTCTTCATTTCACACCCTGTTGAGATGATTTGCATAAGAAAATTTAAATAATGGTACAAACATCACATGCTTTCCTGTTAAAATGTATAATGTGAAAAAGGCTATTTTTCTCCTGTATTCATCTGCTTATATTAAGTCACTGAAGACAGCTTCCCAAGGTCATCTGAATAGCTTCCTAACCCAAAATATCTGAAAGCACCATTATTCATAATAGTAATTCATTCCTGGTGTGTAAAAATAATCTGGAGCAAAGTCAGAAAAACACCTCACATTAACATCCTAATCTTAAAGTGTAATAATTGTAACGAGATGGTCTGAACCCACAGGTAAATGTGCTGGACTTAGGTGGGATGAAGAGAAAAGAAAAGAATCCCAGAGGAGGTCTGCACCTCCTGCTCTCCCATGTGAGCAGAGTGGATGTGGCACAAGAACTCCCACATCCTGGGGCATGTCTGGCATGACGTGGTTGAGCAGAGCTGCCCTTCCCTCTCCCTGTTCTCACCAGCTCACGTGGCAGGGCTGGCTCTGGCTTTCTGCATGATCACACATTGCTTTCTTGCCCAGTGCAGCACAGGGAAAGCTGAGCTCTGCTCGACTTACGTGGATGAATAATGAATATCATGATGGAGATGTCCAGGCTCAGCTCCTGCACACCTTGTAAATCATTGAAAGTGTTAGTAATGCTCCTGCTTTATTATAAAAATTCACTGAAGGACACTCTTGATTATTCACCTTAGAAATTTCTGAGCTGTTTTGCATTGTGGAGAAAAATCTCACTGCATTCAACAGACAAGATTTCCTGGCACGCACATAGGCTGTATTTCATACCTTTAGTTTTGGCTAAGTGATTGCAAATAATGAAATCTGTAGATACTTTTGCCTGTTGATTGTGAATACCCACAGGTCAAGACGACTTCCAATTCTTAGCTGTGCTCTCCAGGGATCACTGGGAATACTCCTAGACAGACTCCATATAAACAAACAAGCAAAAAAAAAAAGTGATTTATACTTTAATATAGCCACAGGTCCTAAAAGACATTATTGAAGAGTCTCATCATCTCAATTTTAGCTGTTTGCTTAATTGTTCAGGTCCAACTTGCTCCAAAGGAAAAAGTACTCTCAGGCACAGAAATGAATGGGATGGCATAGAGATGCTGACAAGCTATTTAAACATGTCTGTGGGGTAAAATACAACTTCTGCAAAGAAATGAGAGTCACAGAAGAGGCAGTAGGTCACAGTGACAGAAGAATTACTGAGGGGAATAAAGACACATCACAGGCTATACCATAGTCATTGTATAGGACAGCAATAAAAAAATCACAACTCTATTAAGAGCACATGATGATAAGTAAGCAAAGACTGGAGCACAATATATGCACCCAGAGGAAGGGATGTGCACTCATGCTTGGAGTTCCTGAATAATGAATACTGAGCCATTTAACTAGAGAGTTTCTCCAAACCAATTTTTTTAATGCAGTGTTTGTCAACTGGTGGTAACACTGGCAGACACTGAGGAAGGAGAATTAGAATACATTCTTTTCTCTCACTGCTGTTATTCTGCATCTGTTTCAGTCCAAAGGCAATTTCAAGAAACCGTTGATTTTTTTTCAAATAAATAAACAATGGCCAAATCAGAGTATTAAATGAAGCACATATTTTAAAATGAAGTATTGATTACTGAGAATGTACATTTTAGAACTGATCTGAGTGCTGTTATGTCCAGCTGTGACAGCTGTGCTATAAAGAGAGATTGTACCAAGTTGTCAGTTGCCAAGCAGAGATGCCAAGGTGGCCAGGACAGCAACAGGGGCTTCTATGTTTGTTTGGAGACTTGCCTCAGTTCTCAGCACTGCAGAACACTTCTCCAAAGCAAGGATGCTTTGCCTGTCCTAAATTTAATCTAGTGGAAGAAATCTCTTAGATTATAGCTATGTCCTTTACTGACCCTCAGCTCCTACCAGTAGGTCGTGGTGCCAATATCTTAATTTTTCATTTTATGCTGCTTGCTTTAACAATGTGTTCTTTGGCAGGCAGCCATGTCTACAGCACTCTGCTATTAAAATGTCTGCTCTCTGCTGCAGCTGTCCATTTACTTTATGAACTGATCAGCCAGTCGAATGTAATTTAAGAGAATAGGGATAAGTCATAGCTGAGGGCACAAAGTATCAGCAGATGTGCTGTATTCAGGTCTGTCCTTCAGAGATTTCTGAACCCAACTTGTCATGTTACATGTTTATTTTTTAATTAGTGCAAAATGTGAAAAGAATGACTTAGCATGCTGAACATAGTGGGTGAATAAAACCAATTCTGCCCTTGTGGAAATACTCTTGGTACCAGGAGCACTCAGGACTTGACAGAGTGAACACAGAGCATAATGCTTTTCCTACTTATATGTTATTACAGAGGGCAGACTAATTTGACTTTGTAATGGCATTAGCTTTAACATTTAAATAAAGATGGCCAGTTCACAGGAGACACTCTCATACTAGAGCCAGACTGTAAGCTGAATTTTTATGTGAGAGACATTTCACAGAATGTCCTATTTGCCTGTAACAATGGTCTGTGACAGAGGGTGGACAAGGGTGCCTGCTGAAGGCCAAGAAACAAAAACAGCTACTGGTACAACCCAAGCACTGGGTTGACATCATGTCTGGTAAACAAGGGAGGAATGGAACCAGAAATTAATGCCTCATAATTGATGTGATGGCAATTAAAACTAACTGGCAGGCAGGGCAATGGAGGGGGAGGGGGGTGACTCTGCTCCTTACATTTTCTGAAGTGATTAAAAAGTGTTTAAAAAGTGTGGGAAGTGGCTGTTGGGAAAGGCTGGGAGGATGGAAGGAATTTTCCTGTCATCTCTGCCATCTTTAGTATCCCTGGGATTTGGAGAAGCACACCTGCTTCCCCCACACCCTCCTCAGAACTGCACCATTATTGGGCGTGGCCCAGGGATGTGCACGGGGTAGATAAGGCAGAGATAAGGAATGTTGAGATTACAGTCTCATCTCCACCAGCAAACAAAATCTGGGACGAACTCTTCTTTGCTCTCTGCCGTATTTTAAGTCTCCCAGCTCTTTCTTTTAAAAACTAGGCATTAGCAAGAAACTCTGTCTCAGTATTTCCATGAGCTGCTGGCCTGAGAAGCATCTGAGAGCAATGCCTGAAATGGCTCAGCAGTGTCCCTTTGCCAAGTCTCCTAGCAGCCAATAGAACTGAGTGCTTGAGTCCATTCCTCTAAGAACAAGCTGCCAAGGCTATCATATAGATACATATATATGATGTATAATCTTACAGATATAAATAGATGTACAAAATGGAGACAGGAAAATGAATCATAAAAATAAGCATAAAATATGTATCTAGTTTTTATTCTTAAGTACAAACAAGGAAGTGCCAGATGTGTCATAATGATGATTTTTGCCCCTTCAGTAAGAAAAGAAACACCTTTGTAGACAGAAGGTCTACAGTATATTCCTTCCTTCTAATCCTTTCCCCCAATTTATCTGGAAGCTAAACAATACAAAATTTACTATGCTATTTAAAATACAGTCTCCTGCTAATCTCTGAATTTTGATACAGAAATGTATGCTCACTCCTATATATTATTTTACAGAACTCAGTGTTGCAGAGCAAATATAAACCCCACTCTCACTAATCTAGTTTTATTCTTTCTGTTTACAATCCACACTGATGAACTTTCAGCGCCAGCTTCGTTCCCTCTTGGCAGTGACCAAAGACCATCTAATAGAGAGCTTTAAACATATTATAAGCCTTTAAATGGTAAATTTCATATGAAATTACATGCTCTACAAAGACAGAGGTAATGGATAATAAGATTTTTATCTCAAAGGAGCTGTAAAGGGAACATAGTGAGATTTAATTCACTGTCACCAACTGGGTCACATCTCAGTGCAGGCAGTGTATTATTTCTGACAGACAATATGGTCTGATGGCTATTAAAAGAGCAACAGAGTAAGTTTTAGTCCTTGGCTAGTCCTCAGAGATCAAAATGCCACTGAAGGATGGTTTTCTCAGTGGTTATCAGCATTTCAGTCTTGTGACCATGTGCTCTTCATTCTCTAAGGTTGAATGTTATGTATTTTGGCCAAAAAAAAAGGCCACAGACTAATTAGACATAGGTCCCAAAGTGTCTTTTCCTCTGAAGATGATTTCCTAGCTTTGAAGAGAGATATGCTGGCAGTGGAATATATATTCCTTAAAGCTGTTTCAAAGTCATGTAGAAATAGAGAATTATGGTTTTCCAGTTCCTTAATTTGGTATATTTATCATCATCGCTTTCTAAATTTGTAAGAAGCTCAAATCCTCCTCTGTTGAATTATTAATCATGGAAATATCTGAAAAGATCCATCAATATATCTGTGGGTTTTTCTTCCAAATTAACCTTTACTGTAAGACCTGACATCTGTCATCAGCCATGGACCCCTGTAGCAAGTCTTGGCGATAGTAAGCTGGAATAAACACAATTTTGGGCAACATCTTGGGGAAGAAAGCAGACAACTCAGTGATTTTCATGATCCCTAACAGTAGTGAGAGATTAGGTATATTTTTTTTTTTAAATAAAGATCTGTTGAGATGCAGGAAAAATGGTTGTGTCTTCCAATATACCCTTAATTAAAATCCTAATGTTTAAAATTTATTTATGAGGGAACGTTATTTTAAGCAATAATTCTGTATGTTCATCGTGCTTGAGTCAAAAGCTTGTGTGGAAATGCTTGAATATCCATCATGCACCTACAGGAAATATGTGTTTGGAATAAAATAATTTTTTTAAAAATTGAAAATAAAATATTTGAAATAAAATATTATCCAAGCTGATATTGGACCTGCAGTTTGTACCTGGAGGAGCAGAACCGAACTAGAAGTGTCAGAGAACTGCAGATTCTCACTTAAGCTTTTTTAAAAAGCCTTGTCAGTAACCTTGGTTACTGACATACCAACATTGCCAGGTAAGCATTTCTGCATTTAGAACTACAGTGGCCTTCCAGGACTCATGCAGTGGCATCTATTCATTCAGTGACATAGGGAGAGTCACATAAACACTGATTTACAAAGTAGGTCTAAGAATGTTTGTGTTTCTATCCCATGTTTATATTTAAATTCACTCACTGAATATGCAAATGTATGTTTAGTTAAGCACTTAAAATTGGCCTCAGGTGTAAAATCTTACAAACTGTACTTGTGTCTCCCCATCGATAGCCTTGTGTATCTCTCTCATCAGGGGATTCCCCCATAGCAGCATCAGGAATTAAAAGCAAATGGAGCAAGTGCAAAGTAGGGGCTTCCACCACTCCAGGAGAAAATGACAGGACTATTTTTTTCACTTCTCTCTTCAATATTTCATGTGACCTGATGTTCTCTTATTAACAAGGT
Source organism: Muscicapa striata striata (assembly GCA_030060385.1). Classification (NCBI taxonomy): domain Eukaryota; kingdom Metazoa; phylum Chordata; class Aves; order Passeriformes; family Muscicapidae; genus Muscicapa; species Muscicapa striata. Next base: position 2,274,889 of record JAREIS010000078.1, read on the forward strand.
CATCTTCTCCCTCTGATTTGAAAAACTGTTTTGTGACTCATTTTATAATTTTCTGATTCCCCTTCTTCCTAATCTCTTATTTCCCTCTGTCTTTTCCCACCTTTGGACCACTCTGGGCCATCTGCATCTAGAGAAATGACACTTCATATTCCTCTCTGCAACTTGCTTCGATGCTTTCCAAAGCAAAATTCTTTCACTGGGACTACAGGAAAAAACAGCTCCAGGGAAAACTAAGGCTCATTTTTCTTAGCTAGAGCCTGCAATACTGCTCATGATTTAGGTGCATCAGCAGCACAGGTTACTATTTCCTTATTATTGAAATAAGTCTCTTTAAATGCACACTGTCACACTGGCTCTGCCAGGATGAAGGGTGCAGTTACTTATTTAGGAGATTATACCTGTAAAGAATTCTTTCCTAAGGAAAATTACCATAAACCCATTTTTTCCCCATCTATTTCTCTCCTGTGACATATTTTGGAATCAGTAGGAGAAGTTTAGTTGCTGAATTTTCACCATCAATGAGGGTTGTCATCTTGGCAGATTTTCAGAGACTAATAACGTATCTCTTTTATAAGGAAAATGGCTCCAAAGCCCTTTTCCCTCTGGACACCACAGTGCATCTTGAGCTAATTATGGTTAGACATTCTGGCCCAAAAAAGGGATTTTTTCCCCCCTAAACTGCTTTCTGATGAGGTAAAGAAGATAATGTTCCATGCAAAGGTGTGTAACACTGAGTGTCACACACAGCAGCAAAATCATGGGTTTTAGTAGAAATTAAATACTCCAAACATCCAATGATGTGTGTCACTGTGTGCACTGGGGAAGCCTTAATTCAGGTCATTCCATTCTCACTGTGGTAAGTGAATCATGCAGAAGAACATTCCCCTTTCACCAAGATCATTCCTCCCCCACAGATGCTGTACTCAAACCCAGAAGCTGTCATTATATTACTGATTTAATTCTCCAAAACATTTGTCCTCACTTTTCCTGAAACTTAGAGTCAGGTTGCCAGAGTACCATCCTGGTCTTGAAAAAGGATGGCAGTGGATTATAAAAATGTAGCATAAAAAACCCCCAGCAGACATATAAAACATGTTTGCAATCAAATAAACAGCTTAGAATGATATTAAATGGAAGAACGCCAGGCATTCCCTAGAAGTTTATCCACTTATCTGGGCATTCTAGGTAGGTTTTTAATTTTCTATGTGCTTATCTAATACTTTCAATATGTCCATCATTACAGACTGAGTTAGTTCTGTACTTCAACTGCCCTCTCAGTAAGGAGATAACCCCCAGCTTCTTTGAATAGGGAGCACCCCTGGAAATTCTGGAACCTTATATTTAACCATCACTTAGGCAAATATCCATAAATACTACTTCTGTTTACTCACAGCTGTTCCTGTTAAAGCTTTTTTACATTCAGTGTATCAGGTTTGATTTTCTTTCTCTGCACCAGTTTAGTTCAGGATAGTTCCATATAGGGTCTTCATGGATCAGTCCTAAATGTATGGATCTGACAGGGAGGAATGGTGGATTCTGGTTCTGTCTCTGCCACGAGCTTGCCAAGCTTGATCCTGGCATCTTTCTACACCTCACTTTATTTACAGTTAACTAGAAGTAGGCCTAACTCTGTCAAAGCAAATTCTGAGGGTACATTTCAGTTTGTAGTACACCAGGAATTCCTTGATTTCAAAAGATCGTGAGTGAAAATATTTCTCACAATTGCCTTGATAGTGAGACTGAAAGAGAAGCAGCTCTTCTCATGATTTTGCATGTAACTTTTCGTCTGCCAGCATTTTCTATTTCCCAGTGTAGACTGAAAGCATATTTTTAGCCATTAAAATGCCAGAATCATGCTGTTAAGAATTCATCCATGAGCCTTGTGACAACCATGGAAAACATTATTATTTATTGCATACATTCGTAAAATAGTTCAGTCTTTTTCCAACTTGCCACTATCTACAGTTAGAAATTATCAACTCTGAGAAAAACACCTTCCACACCTCCTGATTTAAAAGCATAGCAGGACCTTTCTATGTGCCTTCCTAGACAGAGCAGTGATTGATTCTCTGGTGCCAGTATTTCAGGAAGCTGTCAGAATCTCTTGGGATAAATGCCTTCAGAAGTCCATGTATCAGAGGCGAGTATAATAATAAGATTTCTGCTTTGTCTTTGTGAGAATCCAGTTTTCTTGACAGGAAAGCAAGCACTTACCACTCACTGAAACTGAACTATGTCAGACTTTGAAAACAGTGTCCAGGAAGATTCAGTGTTTGGAAAGGACCCTGGAGACAGACTGAGGGTTCATCTTCTGGCCCATGCTGAGCTGGGCTCTCCAACCCCACGTGGAGGAACAGCCACTAATGATCCTGTAAATTGCATCTCCAGCTGCCCAGGGTCTGTATTTATCAATCATCTAAACATCCACTACCATTCTCCAGATAATTCTCAATACCTAAAATAATTTTTATATTTTTATATCTCTATATAAGTACACACACAGATGTATGTATATACATACCTATACATATATATGTAAGTGAAGGTATATGTAAAAGTTATGTTTTTTAGAAATGTATTTTTATTTGTGTACATGTCCATATATAAGCACTGTTTTCCTGAGTAACCAGGGTTAATAAAATAGAAGGGATGAAGTGAACATCAAAGAAGAAGAAAATTTTTATAAAACATTTTGTGAGATAACATCTCACGATTTTCCAAGCTACTACGATTTGGGGCATATAGTGTTACTGTTCTTGATGTTCTTGTGGAGCTCTGAAACACTGTTTCTCAGTTAATTACTGCTTGGTCACACATGATTTGGGATAAGGTCAGCTCACTTCTCAGTGCACGTGTTACTGCCACGTGCCCAGAGGAAAAGCAATTGCATCTTTTAATCTGATCTTTGGCTTTCATTGCCATTTAATACTGCAAATGTAATGGAATTTCAGCTTTCATTTTTTTATCTTCTGATGCTTTGACATGATCAGACAAGAAAGATTAGGATCAAATATATACATGGAATAAAACTATTTTTAAAGTCCTGACCTCTATTTTGAAACTGCTACTGGAGCAGTATGCTTGTATTTTTCTTTAAGTTAATTGAAACTAATTATTTGCATATAAAAAATAGCATTATTGAAGTAGTATTCAGAGTCAATTCCTTTTTGCAGTCTGATTCATCTGCGAATCAAGACTTGAAAAATATATGAATCCTCTTGAAACGTCTTCATGTTTCATCTGAGCAGGCAGGAAGTATTCCCTGTGCCAGCTTCTGGTAAGCTGGAATCCTGCACAGGGTGTGACTGCTCACAAAGCAGCTGTTCAGCCAAGGACTGCTCTGAGCTGCACGGGCAGCAGAGGATCCTCAGTGGGGTGAGAGAGGAGCCAAGCTCAGGGAGGTGGAACATGATCTGCATCAGGCCAGAGACTGTGACTTTGCCTCTGGAGGATTTGCAGCCTCATCATTTCAGGCTACTGTGGCCAGAATTGCTGTGAAGTACAGCAACAGTGCAGGATCTGTTTTTCTTTCCTGTGACCTCTCTTACCTATCTGCAATGAGAAGTAGATAATTAAATTGATCAGAGGACATATTTTAACCATTAGTGCCTCCTTATAATATGCAAAAGCATCTCAGGTAATACTTGTCTCATATAATTCCCTAATTGGTGAGTGGGAATTTCCTCTAAGAAAGGAAGATGGATTAATTTATAAATCTGTCTGAAAGAGGGCAGGTTTAGATTAGACATAAGGAAGAAGTTCTTTACTGTGAGAGTCATAGGGCACTGGAACAGGCTGTCCTGAGAATGCCCCAGTCCTGGGAGTGTTTTTGGCCAGGCTGGATGGCACTTAGAGCAACCTGGTCTAGTGGAAAGTGTTCCTGCCCATGGCAAGGGGGCTAGAACGAGATGATTTTTAAGGTCTCTTCCTATCCAAACCATTCTGTGATATCACTCTATCATTCTTATGTAGTCTCTCACTGATTACATACAGTAAATACAGTATCTAAAGAAGCAAAATTATAGCTCATAAAGGTAATTCTGGACACTCCTTAAACCTCTGTAGCAAAATAACAAATGTTACAGTGAAACAGAGGAGAAAACAATGCAGCTATCTTATTTTAAAAAATATTTGAGAGAACATCATATAATCAAGCTCTCTGTATATCCCATTTAACTGTGTGCAAGGCCCTAGTGCACACTGCTGTGTGCTTTGGTCACCACACCACCCAGGTCTCTAGTCCTTTCTAAATATTTTTTGAGCAAGACCCAGAAGGATCATGTTTAGTTCACTTCCAGCTACCAGTCTCCTCCATGGATGCATGTTAACAGGAATGCTGTTCTTTGAGCAGTCAAATGAAAACACATAAATATGATGCTCTTGCTCTGTTCTTCTCCTAGAGGCTTTCTTTCCTCTTACATTTCTTAATATGTACAGCTCTGTTGGTCCATTATCCACTGTGTTTGTGCTGATTATAAGTAGATTATTACTTCCGCAAATCTCAGGATTAAAAACTGTAATGATATCATAAAATGGAGGACACTACCTATACAAACACAAAAGCTATCATTTAATCTTCATTAAACATTTTATGGATTTTAAAATTTAAAATGCTATTAAACAACAAAATCAGCAAACCCACAAATTATCCACATCAATCAGTTCAGGATTAGCATTAATTTAAAGCAGGCTCCTTTGTAACAGGGTTAACATAAAAATAAGCCATACAACTGCAAATACATTTTCATCATTATTACTGATTTCTACTGAGATTTCATTGATTTCCAGTTAGCTTTTCTCATTCTGTTAAATTTGAAGGCCATTATTAGAAACATGACTATTGTCTTTTCTGCTGTGTAACTGAATGATTTCACAGATAAAGAAAGAATCCCAAACACACGAGATAAAGTCCCTTAACAATGTCACTAGTAAAAGCTATATTTTGAGTCCTGAGATTACCAGTCAGCCTTTCAGTTATAAAATGCAACAAAACCATTAATCTCTCCTGATTTAGAAAAATTTTTAATTACAAAAAAGGAAATCATTTCCATAGCTGTACATCAAGCTGAAATAAGGAGTTTTATTTGTGTTCTAGAATTCTCCAAAATCTCACTGAATAATGAAAACATTAGGCATTTGGATTCCTGTCAGCTTACATGAACACAAATTCAGTTGTAATGAAAAATAAGGAAGAAACTGCATCAGACTTAAATTAAATACATTATACACTAATGTGTTTTAACAGTCAGACACTGAGAAGCAGTATCTTCTGTAAGATGAAATGAAAGGCAGCAAACTTGGATTTTAGAAATGTGCCACATCATTTTAATGACTGCCTAGAAATGCTTCCCTGTGTTTGTAAAAGTGGTGTGGATGTGTAGATGGTTGGAATGTGGCTGCTGAAGACCATGCAGAAAACAAAGACTATATTTTAGAAGCAGCTTTAACTAAGCTTTTTAAATTGTTTAACTAGTCTGCTTAAATAATTTAGATCTAAGTAGGTCTAAATTATTTAGACTAATGTAGTGTTTTGAAACATCATGCATAGTAAGCCCTTAGAAGAAAGAACATAGCAGCAGCAAGGTGCAAAGATTCCTGAGGTGGGTTTCAATGGCAGATTTTACTGAACTGATCCAGGTACTTCTGCTCCAGCACCACTAAAAAATAAGAGTAGTTTAAGCCTTTGTAAATTCACTTCTTTTCCCAGCATGAACAGACAGTGTAATCCATCCTGAGCATCTCTGAATGCCAGCAGAGCTGGCCACAGAATAATACACCACAGAGTTTTAAAAGCACTTCCGGGACTGATACTTGAGAATTCCTTTAGCAATGTTCAGAAGAAGAGTTTGACCAAGAAAAACTTTTCTGAAAGAAGGGTATGAAAGCTCATAAATACAGCAACACTGTCCTTGCAAGGTAGACATCTGAGACAATTATTTAAATAACAAAGCAGCTGAAACTGCAATGAACGGGTCTTCATTTAAATATTGTCCCATTAACTAAATATTATTTAGAAAGTAGTAGATAGAACTAAGGCCTGAAAACTTACCAAATCTTAATTACTTAATGTGGATTATTTTTCAAAGCGAGGAAAAGCAAAGGACTTAGTCTTAAATGTGACAAGATAAATGTGTATTTCAGCAGAATGAGTTTGAGCTCACATCTGTGTTTTCCCTTATGTAAAAAGGGAAGAAGATGCATTGATGGGGAACCACTATAAAGACCTCAGCTTGCACCAAACTGAATTATTTTATTCTTATACAATTACTTTTTGCAGAGTGCTACAAAGTTTCATTACTTGTGGACACTACACATGGAAGGAATATATATACACACATATTTACACAACACTCATTTAAGTATTTCTTTATGTGACATTAGCCCATTGCTTTACTTATTATCTCAGCAAACAAGTTCAGCACATATTTTTAAGGTAGTACAAAAATGAAATTACCTGTATAGTTTAAAAAGTACAAGAAGTTGAAAAGTAAATAGGTGATTTTGGAGACACTGACTCCTTAGTGTTAGAAGAAAACATGGAAAATATAAGAAATTAATTCCTTAATGAAAAGTAAAATTATTTGTAGAAACACAGATTATGAAGACAGCTGAAAATTCATTTTTGATGCCTGTTGATATGTTGAATACATTTTACAGAATCATGAGATATTTTTAAATGAAGGATTTCAACCCCTAACCATCCAACTGCTGCACTGTCATATTCAATCAAAAGTCCACCTAGACCCCAAGAAGCATATGGTCTCTAATTTTAACATCTGTTTTCCTGATGTCAGCAAGTTAGTGAGAATCCACGCTGCAGGATTTTGTAAAAGTAAAATGCCCACAATGAATACATTATTACTTATATGTGGGGGAAAAAACTGCTGTCACCTGGGTGCTTAACCCTTTAGACCTTGAAAGAATGCAAACTAAGAAAATATAGCTCATCTATCAGACAGCACCAAATCTGAGTACAACCAGAATGTGTTTGAATGCAGTAACAGAAAGTGGATGCACAAAGTAAAAGTGAAATTATTATGAACAGATTCGTTTGCAGCAGTCACAGCATATGAGCTATGGAGCAAAGATTTTTTTTATGGACATCACGGCAAAGATGATTTTTATGAAGTGATGCAGGAAGCAGACTTTCCTTGCTTTGAGGATAATTTTAACTCAAGCATACTCACTCAGTGCCATTGTAATGCAGAGAATTGGGAATATCTAGTTCAGATTTCCTAGAGTGTAGGCTCTGCCACATGATCAAATTTGAGAAATTCTTCTTTCCTTTTCCACTAGAGTGGAGTCTCTGGCCTGTGAACTCTTAGGGCTGGGAGAATATTTGTGTGAATATCATTAACTGCACATCCAGCACTTCTCGGGTGATTGGTGCCACCCATGGCTGTGTCTCTGGTTTTGGAGGCAGTACACTGCCAGGTCAGTGAGCAAAGGGGATAATAACAAGCTTTTAGTCCATCTCCCACTGTAATATAACGTCCATTTAAATCAATTTAATAGAAAATCAATTCAAGGTGAAGACCTCAAGCTGAAAACATCTGATAATAAACTGGGAGGAAAAGATACTGCAGCTGATCATAGCTCGACCTCAGTCTGCAGTCTGTCTGTAGGAGAGTTAACACTATTTTTTGAGGCAAGCAGTCAGAACCTGGAGTTTTGTATGTAATGCTTCCTTTTGCAAAAACTCCGAATTCTGCTTCACGACTGGGTCTTGATCTTCAGCCTATATAAGCATATGAAAATCTGTTAAATGCCTAAACAGATAGTGGAGGTTCTCAAATCTGTCCTAAAACATTTAGGTTGCTTTCTTCTTTTACATCTGTAGTTTTCTTTCAGAGCTCTGTTTCATAATTATTTCCAGATTATAAAAAGCATGAGCTGGAGTTTAAAAATGTGGTTGTACCACCACTTCCAGGTCAGCACACACAGCGTATGTGCCTCCTTTGTGCTGGTTACAAGCATTCCTGGTTCTCTGATCTCTATTCCTTGATCTCATCCACTGTGCCTCAGAGATGCATCAGGAGAGCTCTACAATCGCTTTGGGAGAGAGGACTTCAAGTACTGGCCTTGAAGAAACACCTGCCGGTGCCACTGCAGACAGCTAGTGGGAAATATAATTCTCCCAGTGAGTCTCCAATATAATTTCTTTAATTTTTCAGAAGGAAATGAAGAAGAAAGTTATTAGGAAGAAATTTCAGTGGGAACAGAGAAGCTGTTTTGATGAACAAAGTAGGGAAAATCAAATCTATGCTAATGCAGTTGATGTTCAGAAGCTAAGAATGCCTGGCAAAAAAAGGATGCTTGTGTGGTTAAAGCACTGATGCCTGACTGAGGAAATCTGAGTTCATTTCCTGGCTTTGCTATCTCTTCAGCTTTGAGCAAGAGATTTAATCTCTCTGCTTGCCTTTTTTTTCCCACTTCCTGTACCACAGAAGAGTCATATACTTCAGATTGTTCTAAGAATAAATGCATTATTGTGGTCAGTACGTTTAAATTTAAGCAAAAATAACCCCAAAAACACCCCCCCCCCAAACAGAAATAAACATATAAAAGCTTCAGTTCTCGTTCCTTCTTTTTTTAAAAAGGCCTTTCTGATGCCTATGGGGCAAATGTACCCATCTTCACACCCTGTGTCTAGAAAGATGAGAAGGCACTGACATCTGGGCACACCCAGTTTCTAGTTAAGAGGTGAACAATGCTTATCAGTTACAGGGTGTTGGTTTTATTCCTACACAAACATAGCCCAAGGCAGCTGCACAGCTTCCTCCCTCTGGGAGGCCTGGCGAAGAAGGCAGGTAAAAGCTTAGAAAAATTGGCTATTGAAACTTTTGAGATAAAAGAAACTTGGAGCACCCAATGTTGAAGCACAGCAATATGAGATGGTGAAATGCTGTGACAACACAAACACGAAGGTCCCAAACCAGGACAGATGCAGAAACACAAGCCCCAAGGCAGAGCATTGAGGTGTAAATAATGACTCAGTGATCCACCTCACTGGCAAGGAACTTCCCAAACCTTCTGTCAGTGCCTTCTAATTCCTAGCACAGGCAGAAAATAATCTCAATTAATTCTGTGAGCACCTGCATGGAGAATCCCGTGGTTGACTGCAAGCGTCCTTCACGATTTTTGTATAGTTGAGTCAGCACCTTTCTCCTTCGAGTGTGCTCTGTTGTAGGGTGCAGCAGGACCAAGGCAGGGATTATCCCAATCCCTGTGCTGGGCACAGCTGGGGCCACATCTCGAGTGTTGTCTTCGCTTCTGGGCTGCCACTTTACAAAGGACATTGACGGGCTGCAGTGGACACACAGGGGCAAGAAGGTGAAAGGTTTAGAAAACATGTCTTGTGAGGAGCAGCTGAGGGAGCTGGGGTTGTTTAGTCTTGAGGAGGCTTGGGGTGTGGGACATCATCACCCTGCAACTCGCTGAAAGGAGATTGTACTAAGGTAGGGCCGGTCTCTTCTGCCGTGCCTGCAGAGAGAGCATCAGAGGAAGCAGCCTTAACGGGAGAGATTCAGATGAGGTACTAGAATACAATTTTTTCACTGTTTGGGTGGTTGGGCATTAGAATAGTTTGCACAGAGCGGTGGTATGGCCACCGTCGGGAGATGCTTGTCATCGGGAGCGGGCGCCGGGTGATGGTTCAGGGGTTACAGTGTTGGGCGGGTGGCTGCACTGCGGAATCTTAAAGGTCTCTTCCACCACTGACGATGATTCTACCCTTCCATGCCGCAGGGCCGGGACACCCGCAGGGCCGTTCCCGCAATGCTTTTAAAAGCTCCCACTTGCCCTTGGCTCTGCTCGACGACTGCTGTCGCAGGCTGGCAGAGCCGACCCCGGGGCCTTGCCCACCCCGTGGCAGCGTCACACGGCCGATCTGCGGAGGCCGCGCTGGGTCCGGTGGCCGGTGGCTCCCGGGGCACGGCGGAGGGGGCAGTGGGGAGATGGATTCGATGGGGAGATGGATTTCATGGGGAGACACAGCGAGGCGGCCCGGCAGCACCGCCGCCATGGGCAGGGCGGGGCGGGCGCGCTGACGTCAGGGCGGGCGGAGGGGCGCGGCGCGGCTGCGTGTTCCCGCCCTCCGCCCCCTCCCTGCGCGGGCCGGGCGGGCCGGCGGGACCCGAGGGCGCGGAGCGGCCCTGCCCCGGGAGGCGACAGCGGCCCGCGCCGTCCGGCGGTGAGTGCGGGGCGGCCGTGCCGCCGCCCCCGCCCCTCATCGGGGGCTCTTCGCCGGCGGGGAGCGGCCGCTGCCCCCGGCGGCGCCGTCGCCCTGCGCCGGGGCGGGGTCGGCGCTCGGCCGGGGATGCTGCGGCGGCGGGGCCGCGCGGGCCGCGGAGGCCGGGGACGGGCGGGCGGGGCGGCCTCCGGCGCGTCCTCTCCGGGCTGGCTGAATGTCACGGGCTCGGGGGCAGCCTGGCGCGGCGGGCCCGGCTCTGCGGTGGTTCCTGTCATTCGGCGCTCGGGGGGACGCACCTGCAGCTGCCGCGGGAGCAGCTGCTGCGAGCCCCGGCCGCAGAGGTCTGGTAGCGTGAGGTTTCGGATCTCGAGGGTTTTAATCTCCGAAAAGGGAATAAGCAAAAGCACCCAGTGTGTGCTCAAAGACCACAGTTTAAAAAAACCCCAAAAATAGTAACGGTGGAAAAGAACTATAATATTGGCATTTCTCCCTTAGCAGTGATCTGCTGACATTTTTACCAAGGGGATGTTCTGTACGTTGTGGTGATTTCACTTTAATGACATTGAGACTTTGCTTTCGTCACCCAGAGCCTGCTGTTCACTTCGCGTTCTGTCAAATGTACTTTGGCACACAATGAAACGTAGGCACCCTCAGCCTTTAACTTTGAGCTGGAGGAGGTCGAGCTGTTTATCTCCAGTTTAAGAAAGCAAAACTGCATGGGAACTTTATCCTGTAGCAGAGCGTTAGTGTCCAGGCCAGACGTCAAATTAAGGTAAGGATTGTCAATCTGGTACTCCGTCTGGTATGTTGTGTAAAGATGTAAAGCACTTTTCAGGGGAAGTGGTGCATCTTGCAGGGTTAGAATTTCATGTCCACAGCAGGTTTGTTCTCGGTGTCCGTGGGCTTTGAGCCTTGATTTGGTGCAGAATAGAGTTTTTTGTTGCAAAGGTATTAAAAGTGAAATGAAGTTGAGTCTAAGTTCTCATTTTGTTGCATTTTTGTAATTGAGAGCCACTTCACATATTTACTGAGATTTTACTAAATTTCTCTCTTCAGGAGAAATATACAATACTTTTGGGTTATCCTGAGGCAGTAAATATTTCCATTGTTTGTTGATAATGAATGAAATTGGCAAGATTTTTTCTCATGTACGTAATGATCACATACCTCTAAATTCTATGGGCCCATTTTGAATTACATCCCTCCAAGCTCAAGAGGTGATGGCCTAACAAATGGGACATGAGTAGCAACCACCTACCTAAATGTCAACTGACGATCTATGTCAATATACAACTTAGAGTAGAAAAGTTGTTTTGAAGTTAGGGTTTAATTTCTGCTCATGGATAGTATTTTTCATTATAAAAATGTCAATGTTTGGGTTCCAAAAATCTGCCCAGTATTGTCTTTTAACTGTGAAGCTGTTGAAACTGTAGAAATAGCCTCAATTAACATAATGATCTCATTTAATGTATTGTTATACTAATGAGTAATCCTGTTTAATGGAACTGTTCATGTAAAAGCTCATTGGAGTGAAATCCATTACTTTTGGACCTGATCATCCTTTAAGAGGGATTGGTTATTTGGAATAAACCAGTTAGTAGGAAATGTTGGCACGGGCTCTTTAGAAAAATAGCCATCATGCCATCAATCTTGAGATGAACATTGTTTCCCTGGAATCTTTAGAAGGTGTGGATCTCTCAAAATGGAGAAGAGAAGAAGGAATATAAGATTACAGAAAGTAATATAATGTGGTGTTCTCTTTTAGCCACTGTTCACTGTAAACAGCAGCACCATCTTCTTAATTAGAAGCTTTCAGGCAGAGTAAAGTCCCATGCCAACAGGGATGCTAAGGAGATCAAAATACTCATGGTGCTTTTGATAATTAGGTTGAAAATCCTGTATTGTGTTTCAATTGGAGCAATAAAAACAGATTATGTAAATCTCTGGATACCTGCAATGTGTATGTTACAGTAAAATCCCAACAGCATTAAATAGTTATCCCGAAGTTGAAGTCTGGCTGGTCAGGAAAGGTCTTTGCATTTCTTCGTGGCTTTTGGACACATACCCCAGCTCACTCTGAAACTGCTACCAAGTAGGTGCATTTTGGAAGATATTTTGAGAATGTTGTTTCTTCCTCAATCAAAAGCAGCTGGATTTGCAGAGATCTGGACTTTGCTCAGTAGTCATCCTCTGTTGTAAAAGGAGGATTCAGCTGCAGCAGTTCTGCTGACAATATCCTATAGGAATTGAAGAAAGTCTCCTCGGGGTGGAGGTTTTTGCTTATCCCTAGTCACATGGGGAACTGGTGTCACAAGTTCTTGCTAAAATGCCTGTTTCACTGCGGATTGTTGGGTTTTTCATGAGCACTTAGTCTGTGCTGAGTTGAAGTCCTGCTCTGCAAAGTGCATCTTAATGGCCTTTATTGAAGAAGTGCTGGCAATGTCCTCACTACAAGAAGGCTTGGCTTCTTAGCCAGAGGAAATGGGTGAAAAGGATTTACTTTGATGAGGTGGCTGAACAATATATGGTCCAGGAATAATCCTTAAATTACAAATAATTCCTGCAATTACTCCCTGAAGCCTAAGAAATTCTGTGCTTTTAGGCTAATCAGCCCAGATGGCTTGTGACACACACTGCACAAGGGAAGCATCCTGGGAGAACTGAATGTCCCAGCTTCTCTTGACTCAATGATTATGACTACTTTAAGCTGGAGATTAAAAAATCTTTTTTAAATGGAGGCAGAGTTTATCACTACAATGTGGATTTGGATGATAATTCGATTCATACTCATTTTGTAAGTTGTTTTAAAGACTGGCTTTACTTAAATGCTATTTTTTTCTGATCTTATATATTAAAATTATTCCATAGCCGTGTTGATATATATTTCTGATGAGCTGAGAGATACTATGGCTTTTGAGTAACCTTCATCTCAGTAAGGCAAACTTGCATAGGTAGGAACTTGGCAAGGCCCAGGCTGCTGCTGTCAGTAGCAGAAGACTTGAGGGGAGGAGCACAGTCTGTCAACCTGCATAGCTTTCTCCATCAGTAAACAGAGTTAAAGACAAAAAAAAAAATCTTCTCTGAGTAAATCTTCTAATCATGAAAGCTTTCTGAAGTGGTCAGTAAAGTATAGCTTTACTATGACTACATTGAGATTCTGATTAAGCAATACAAACAATATATATCACCCTCCTGTAAATGTGAATAAAATACTACATAGATAACTAACTCTGAAACTGACCCTGTGACAAACTGTAACTTGTAACTGAAGTTACATCTCAGTTTCTCACAGAATTTTTTTTTTTGTGCCTTCACTTGCAAACTTCTGAGGACATAACAAATATCTCTGTCTTCCATATTGTGGGAAACTGACCTTGAGAAGTACATTCCAGTATAGCTGTTGGTGTATCAGAAAACTGGTAGGAAAACACAAAACACACATTAAAATACTGGAGGCTGCCAGTCTGTTGTCAAAAACATGTTGGTATTTGTTATGCTGTGGCAAACTTGTGAAGTTGTTTGGTACTCAGACATTTTCAGGGAGTCTGGTTTTGAGACTGGGAACTGATTTAAATCAGTGGAATTGTAGACAGAAGCTGTATTGAGTCCAGAAATGAAACTCAATAGCAAGAAAGTGATATTTTGAAGATGTGGTTTACAAATTAGCAAGATTCAGCTGAAAGCTGTAATACACCCGTGTGTGGCTGCAAGTATTTTTGATCAAGGGTGGATGTTAAAGAGAAGTCAAACTTCAAATAATACAATAGCTTCATAAAAGCTTGTAGAGGTGAAGCAAACTGGTGTGTTTGGTAGCAAAGAGAGCAGGTATCAGTAGCCTCTTCTGGCAATGTAGGGAGTTTAGAAGTAGTTTTAGTCATTTTCCTTGGGAATCTGTGCAAGACAATGAAATAACCTTGAAAGAATTGTTACTGGGGTTCTGGAACTCCTTGCTTAAGGCAGTTAAGAATGCAAAAAGTTTGGGGGCTCATGGACAGGTTACACAAAATAGCAGACAAGGGATCTGTGGAGGGTTCCTAAACAAACTGCATCAAATTTAAGAAATTCTATGAATGGAAAACAGTTGAAAGTTGAGGAAGTCACATTCTGTGTTTGCCCTGATCATCCCTTCCCTGGTATATTTTTATTTTAAGGCAACCACAGTAGTTAATGGGATTTTTGTATTCCTCACTTTTAAAATAAAATTGACTGGTGGAGCTATACTGAATTGGGCATTGAAGTGCCATGATCCACACACAGTGAAATACCATATATTTCGAGCTTATCCAGGATTCACTGTCTGTCTTTCATGATAGCAGTGTTAAGGTTTTTCTTTGTCAGTCCTTTTTCTAGTATTTCTAATATTTTTAATCCAGCAGTGGCTGACTTAACAATATGATGTTTTTTTGATATGTAGCAATGTGCTGACATGTTCTTGTCTCAAGATCACGATCTTTTGTGAAAAACTCAACTATTCTGAAATAGCATTGGCAATATGTAGAAAAGAAAATCTCAGAACTATTTTTTTCTATCTTCTTTCTGCTGCTTCTTGTCTAATCTTGCTTAATTATCATGTGTGAACCTCTTCAGGCTTATTGAAGATATCCCAGTACCAGTGAGTCTATAAATTACATGCAGTCTCTTCCAATTATCTCTGCTTGCCATTCAGCTTAACCTATAGCTGTAATTCTTACTTGGGCAGCAGGAGAAAGAATGAATGTATGTGGCTGGAGGGAGGGGAAAGAGGCAACTTACATATTGGTTGAAAGCACAGCCTCGTTGAAGATTTAAACCCATGGAAATTCTTGATCTTAAGATACCCACATAGATAAACTGTTCAGCAGCAGTTCAGACAGGAAGTATTCTTTCACTTCTTAGTCATTATTTAATAATTAAAAAATATATATTGAAAAATATGTTAGTACCAGTGTGAGAGGCTTCTGGCTTGAGACAGCTCAGTGTTTTTACATGCATCAGTTGAGTAAACAAACCAGAGGAGTAGGATAGACAACATGGCAATCTAAAAAGGGATATTTCCAGTTATAATTAGTTCTATACCAAGTTTTGCTTGGCTTTCAGCCTGTCTGTTCTTATCAGCAAGAAAATCCTGCTCCAACTAACATGTATTACTATATAAGAAGTAGAGAACATTAACTGGTAACTATCTCTTTTTGTTGGTTACTGAATCAATGGAGAAGTAAATCTTTCCTAGAAGAGTTAGAGATGGGAAGAGTGTGTTTGAATCACTTGGTGACAGTGGATTTTCCTCAGACAAGTGGATCCACTTGGCTGAGAAAAAAGGGTTATTCCTCTGTTTTTAAGTGAAATGTTTGCTGGGGAAGAGCAGGTAATTCCTAGGACATTGCTTTTGAGACATGCAATCTTTCTGGGTTTGTTCTTACAAGACAGATTAAATTACCCATGTGAAATGCTGTTGCTGAAGGACTAATACCATCGGCAGAAGCAGGGGCCTGTTTCTGCTATCAGTTGCTTTGATGCTGACATAATTGTAAAATGTTTTAAGGAGAGATCAGGATCTGACATTTCACTGGTGGAAAGCTTTAATTCTAGACTGGAACTGATGTTTGGGATTTTTCACTCAATTTTAGCCACAGCATACAATTTAAATTGCCTTTATGATGTAAACAGTGATGCCACCTTTAAAGCTCTTCTGAAAGGTAGGTTTCTGATTACCTGCTGCCTTATTCATCATGTAAAAATGCCAAAAATTTACCTATTTGAGAAACCTTGGAAAAAAGACTGGTGGGAGAGTCTTTCCAAAATCCATGTACTTGCACACAGGCATACACACAGTTATCTGGGAATTATCCTGGACTTATCTTCCAGGACTGAAATTTTGCTAAATGCAAGGAAGTATTAAGACAGAATAGGAACCTAGAAAGAAGTGTGCATTATAGTCACAGTATGTTTGTTTTGGGTTGTTTTTGGAAGGGCTTGTGAGGTGGTGCTGGTGAATGTTTAACAGGTTTTGGCTTCTTTGTAGCTGCGTGACTTTAGGTTGCAGAGCATTGGATCTGTAAGGCAGGCAGGCAGTGTCTGTCTTTTCTTACTTCAGTTTTCACCCTTTCTGTTTGTTATCCCTGCATTTTGGTAACAATTTAAAGTATTATCAAAGAGAGAAACAAGTGAAGGCTCTTTGTTTCTCCAACAAAGATGTTGAAAACATCTCCATCTTTTGCTGTTTAAGAACTGTTAAGCTCCCCTAGTGAAAAAGATTGACTTGCTCACTGGGGTTGAATCTTTTGGATTGGTTCAGTTCACAGGAGGCTGTTCCTTGCATAACGTAATGAGTGAAGTAATCCACATAATTTAATTCCTTCTAGCAGGGCTGTTTCTGCCCTGGAGCCAGATGTACTGGTCGTGATTATGTTAATTGTTTCTCATACATATAACATACAATATATCCCTCCCACTTCATGCAGTGTTCCTGGGGTCAGCACACCTCATGCAGGGCTTTTGTAATCCTGGCCTTGTGTTCTTTGGATGCCAGTGAAAGCCACTGTTCTCTGGGTCTTGTGTTTTGGAGTTGGTCATGCAAAGGCTGTCTGGTGTTTTTATCTGCGGGTACAGGCTTGATATTGCTTGTCCAGGTTTAGCAAGATCTGCTGAGGAAAGGAATTGATGATTTCCTCCAAGAGGATGCATCGGATGAATAGCAGGTTCAGAGAGGAGTCATGCATCCCCAATGCTTTATTCCAATTTCTAGCTGACCTCTGTCCCTGGCAGCAGTTGAGCTGTCAGCACTAACGCAGGAAGGAGTAACTGGCATTGCACTTCATGTCTCATTTATGAACAAACCATAATAACCTGCATTAACACTTAAGAGGAATTTGAAATGTCAAGTCTTTCTTCTTGTTCACAGACCCTGATATTCTCTTTTACTGGGAGTAATTATCTGTACCCTCAGTTATCCTTTTCCATCTTCTTTTCTTTGTGCTGAAGCTTCTCCTTGCTGCAGCTGGGTAAACATCTGGACCTTGACTGCCTTCCACCTTGTTAGTTTTGTAAGAATGTGAAGAAATCAGTGAAACTTGACTTGTTTGAGAAACAGGTTTTTAGCAAAAGTTGTTCTTGTAGTTAAAATTTGCATGACTTTTTTTCAGTAAAATCTAAAGTGGCTTATGATAACTCATACTCTGTTTTGTTTCAATGTTTTGGTTAGGTTTGATGTAAAAATTTGGAGTTTAAAATGCATAGTTTCTATTTTACTAATACAAAGAGCACAAGTGGGCAACAATTACAAAGTATCCTTGTCTGGACACATAACACTTGCTTCCTTGAGGTGCCTGATGCTTTGTGTAAACAGCATTAATGTCAGAGTGAATTGTCAGTGTGGCCCTGAGGGATGCAGAAGGAGTTTTTGATTCTGAAAGCATTGTGGCAGCTTTCTTCTACAAAATAGAGCTGCATTTCCCTATTTCTTTTTCTCCGGTAAGTGCTTATGTCCTCTTGCCTTATCAAACATTGAGAATTCTGATGAATAGCAAGAATGCCTTTAGAGATGGCAAGGGATGTCACATTTTCTGCTGTATTGACTAAAGATATTGCTCAGTGTTTGAAATACCGAAACTCCAGTCTCTTTATGATGTATTTCTTGCTTCCTTCTCCCTTTATTCATTATCCTGTTCTGCTCATGTTCTTTGACCTAGTGTATTTTGACAGTAAATTGAGCACAAGAGCAGCTTGGATAACTGTTTTTTTGGTGTTTGATAGATCAACTCATCAATGTGGGTAGAACCTTGTTATTGTGAGGGAAGAAAAACAGAAAAGGATGTATTTCTAAGATGTCTTGATATCTGAAAACAGAATCTCACTACTTGGGACACAGAAAAGCAAGGTGATCTCAGAGAAATAGAGCAATAAACCCTCACCATCTTGGAATTTCTTGCTATACTTCATGATTATGATAGCTTCAGAAGACAGAATGTCAGGGAAGCTGACAGGGAACCACTGCAATTTGGACATAGGAAAGGGAGAGTGGCTAAAATTCATAGATCCTTTGTAAAACTTTGGGAATTGATTCAAGAACAGGTGTTTTGGAAAAATGGAAGATAGGAGAAGGAAGGCAGGCTTGGAGGAGCTGATCTTACTGGATCTTGGAATGAAGGTGGCACTTTTGACTGAACTGAAACCACTCTGAACAGAATAAGCAACACAAAAAGTTGTAAACTCAAAGTTCAGTCTTGAAGCCATCAGAATTTCGGATTGCATTCTGATTCATTTTAATTCATACAGCATGCACAATTTCCTCAGGATTCATGATCTTGAATTCCCCAGGGCTTGTCATGCTCAGAGCGGGTGTTTGCCAGCTGGATCTCTTGCCAGTTTCTTCCATTCTGTGAAGCTCCCATGGTCCTCTTAAAGATGAAAACTGACTTGCATTCATGCTGCCCATCTTGCAATGTTCTTAAGCGAGTGCTAAGGAAGCCTTTTGCTGCTTCTGTTGCAGGGACCTCCCACATTTTTCCCTGATGACATTCAATACCTTCCTACATTGCTGGAAATAAGGTATTTTCACGTAACTGATTTAATACATTTTTAATAACCCAGAGGTGTAAGAGGTGGTTTTATAAGTTGTGCAGAATTGAAAGACACGTGCACTTAAATTTCTGTGAATGAAGCACAGATGTGAAACTGCTGGCATGGCAGATCTGCAGAGGGGAATTGCTCTGGCCTATCACCAGTCTGTCAGATGTGTTTCATCCCTCAGTATTCCACACTGCTGTGACAGTAGGAGGGGAATTCGGTCCCATTCAGGAATCTGGAGCTGGAAAATGCTGTTATCTTCCTGGTGGCAGGGATCAGAGGGATTGCAGTATTTTAAGGTGCTTAAGCTTTCAAATGTCTGAATCTTTAAGCTGTCTTCTTCTGTAGGGCAGAGTCTCAGATGCAAAGCTGGACTTTTCTGAGAAGCTAATGTATAGGAAACTGCCTTCCTGCTGGTGCTGAAGCAAACTGTGAATGAAATTAGAGTGAATGTTGTGCTTGCCAGTTGAAACTAACAGTGCAGGATTTTATTGAGGTATAAATAATCCTGTAGAGGAAGTACCAAGGAGGGTTAGAATGAATATCCTTTTGCTTATCACCAGGATCTTGAATATCCTTGAAGGTAAGGATGTAACAGCTTTTCAGTTAATTCAGATTATACTTCACAGGGGGTCTGTGGATTTTAACTCCTTTTCCCTGGATCATTATGTAAAGCTAGGCTCTTTATAATTAGCTTAATTCCTGATTAGGCTTGTGTGCTCTAGATACTGTATTTCCCAAGGCAAAGACTATAAAACTTGTTTGCCCAAATGTCAATTTTTTAAAAATCCATAGATTGCTTAAGTCTAAAAATACTTTGAATTTCTTTATAGTACACCAAGCTACAATTTAAATTGTATTGAACTTGATACAGATACTGGGATACAGAAATCATACTCTAACTGGTAGGTACAGTGCTGCTTGTTAGGGGAGTTTCATTGTTAGGCTAGTGCAATCTTTCCTAGTAAACATATGTAGAGATTAAGGAAGTTTTAGAGGACTTAATAAGAAAATTCCCCATTTTCTGGGAAACAACTGCCAGACATGATGCTGTTAAGTTTTAATGGTTTTTTGGATGATGATGTGTTTCAGTGAAACAAATGAAACCTGGACTTGAGAAGGTGGCACAGTAGTTACAGTTAGGTAGCTAATAAATACAGGGAAGTCTTGTTTGTCATTTAATTTAATTATCTTAAGGGTTCTAGGCTATCAGTGTGGTTTTCTTGAAGATAATGTGTTGTCTTTGCCTAATCAAGGATAAATGAGCAAGAACCCTTCGTAGAGAACTGAAAGGTCTCCTTTTCAAGTTTAATTTGCAGCACTTGGTGGAGGATTAAAGTAATTTAATTAAATGGCCTCATTTAAATTTTGCAGTCACCTAAGAGATGGTAGACAGATGTGAAAAGGGAATTATCCATAAAGCATGCAAGTTAAATTAGCAGCCTTCTAATTTAACTTTTTCAATTTGGAAGATTTCTTCACAAGACTTGCCTTTTCTTTAGAGTTAGGTTATCTTCTGAGGGATCTGCAATATGATGCTTGCTGGGAATGAATTAATCAGCATGTTAAAGCCCATTTTTTATTCATGGAGTTACTAATAAAATGGTGTACTTTATTGTATGTAGTTGACATAAAATAAAGATCTTTGATGTTGCTGTTAAAGCCTGACGATATTTTCCTGTGCAAGGTATGCAGGTGCACTGTAGGCAAGAAGTCTGACATGAGACACTTCACATGCAGGCGGGTATCATACGTGGTGAATGAAATGTTCTGCTGGTCCCAGGGGGAAATCCCTGTATCCTTCTTTGCACACCTGGGTGAGGGCAGTGTCTCTGGTGTGCAAGAATTCACTGAGTCTTTGAAAAGTTGGGATTTGTGTATTTCAAAATGGAAATGGAATTCCAGGATGTGGATTCTGATGTTTTCACAAGTTAGGAGCCCCTAAATGCCCTGTCTGCAGTACCTTTCTCTTTCTGTCTTTATAATGTAGATCTGCTTCCAGAAGTACTGCTCTGAGGCATCCTATTCACTGACAAATCCTAATGGTATTTCAGTTTGTATGAATTTAATGCTGCTTCAGTTTTATCTTTGATTTTATCTTTGATTGTATCACCGAGAAACTAAGTGTTTCTTAGTGAGGTCTTGCAACTTGGGGAGTGACACACTTTAGGGTAATGCTTGCTGTGGTTGCACAAGTTATTTTCTGTATATTGAATAAGTAGAACTTTTGAATTCGCTTACTAACACTGACCTTATGCAACTGTTGCACTGTACTTTAGGTCTTGTTCATGAATAATACAAAGGAAACAATGACTAGGAACGTGAGTCTTGGTTTGGGGATATCCATAATGTCTGGGAACAAAAAATGTTGTGGTGAGATGCACGATGAATGGTTATTTCCTATATTTTAGGCATTGGGGAAACTGAAAACTATCTTAAAAAATCAGCTTTTAGTCAGATTTTACTTTATAGTTTTTGCAGGTTTATGTTGCTGACCACAGGTTTTTACTATGTCATATTTGTGGCTTTTTAAAAAATACTAAGTCTTAAGTTTATAGTTTAATAACTAACACAATTACACAATTGAAAAGTTCAGTTTGTTGCTGAAAATGGATAAATAAAAAAAAAACCCAACAAAAAGTCATCCAACCTCTTATCAAGTTTATTTTATAGATTACAAAATGAAAACAAAGGTGGTTTATGTAGGGAATGAAAGTCGGGGGAGGGAGCTGTGATCTGAAAAACATATTACTGCCAAGTAACTGCTGGAACTCTGGATTTCACAAAATGTGTCTGGGATACTTTTTGTTAGCATGTTGGGTTTAGGCACAGAAATCTAGAATGCATATAGTTGCAAATGTATAGAAAACTGTGATGTGTGATGGATTCAAGTTTAATGTTGTTTTATTTTTCTTTCTTAGATCCAAGCACTCTTTAAGGACCAATGCACCCAATAGCTCATGGAAGAAAAAAATCAAAACAGGACGTCGTTGGTTTCCAGGCTACCGAAATATGGAACGAAAACTTTAGGGAATGTTTTGCAACCTACACCAAACGGGACGGCTGTGAACTTAGCTGGGAGTAATGGTGGCAAAAATTTCAGCAAGCACAATGGCACTGTTGGAATGTCTTCCTTTGCTTTCAACTGGAAAAAATCAAATAAATATCAGCTTAACGATCAGAATGGGAGAGGGGCCAATGCCAAAAGCAACTCTAACGAAAAATTAATTGATTCTGAGAAATATCCTCAATCTCAAGGAGCATTGGGCAGTGATGAGCTCAGGGTGGGTTTGAACAGTACTGCTTCTGTTGCATCAAAAGCAGCAAAGCCAACCAATATGTTTGTATCTCCTACTGAGGAATTAAACCCAAAGTCTATACCTGGACTCTCTAGTTCAGCTAAATTCACCAAAGGTACCCTGTCAGGAAGGACATACTCTGGACTCAATGCTCCAAGATCAAATTTAAATGGATTTTATGGAAATCGGCCAGTGGTAGGTCTGCAGAGACCTAGAGCTAATTCTAGTTCCGCAAGGACAAGTTCAGGAGAAAGCCTGGCACAATCTACAGACAATAGCAAGGCTTTTTCTTGTGACAAAATGGTAAGATCACAAAGTTTTTCACATTCCATTCAGAATTCTTTCCTTCCCACTGCATCTCTAACCAGGTCACATTCCTTTAATAAAGCTGTGGATCTTACAAGGCCTTATCATAGTCAAAATCTTGCTGCCAGGACGTCTCAGAGGTCTACTCTGCTGTCAAGAAATGTGTGTCAGTTGGATGTACCCAATGGAAACGAACCGATGAAGTATGGATTTACCAGACCATACTCGGCTGTGTCAGCTCCTTGTTCCAAGAAACCCCCACTGTCAAATGGATCTGGGTCAGCACCTTCCTATGGATACAGATTAAGTCGGCCTCCTCTGCTGAAGCCTAGCAGGCAGCGGTTTGCTGGGAATACCGTTGTGGGTGGCAGCAAAAGTGTGGCTGCAGACACGCGCATCGTGGAGAACACAGAGATTTCAGCGAGTATCAATAGAGCCGTCGATAAAAACAGTATTCTAGAGAGCAGGGCTCAAAGAACAGAACCTGGTGAGGGCCTGCATGAAAATCTGGGAAAACATGGGTCAAAAATGATGTGTATGAGCGATGATGGAGATGAAATATCTATATCTTCTTTGTCATCCTCTGAGAAAAATGATTTGAGTGAAGACTTCAGTGATGATTTCATAGATATAGAAGAGGGAAACAGACCTGTACAAGTCCAGCAGAAGGAGAGCTGCCTTCAGGAATTAGAGCATGGGAGCAGAACGTCCATCGAGCCATTCACGTCACTCAAGGAAGGTGGAGGATCTTGCTGTAATGCTGATGACTGGCTTGATATAAATGTGTCTGGTAAATACCTTTTTTATGTTCTGTTTGAAATTTTAGGTGCTGTATCAAAATTCTGTAATGGTAATTAAGTTATTTAATGTAAATTGCCAATTGCTTATGAATTGTTTCAGAATGGAGCTCCTCTATGCTGCATATTTGCTTGCTTGTGCCTTTTCTGCATTATGGTTTTTTCCCAAGCATTACTTTGAAGAGCTCTTTGTGATAAAAATGGAGGTGACCTCCTTTAAACACATTTGTGATGTGGTTGTGGGGTTCCTCATATCTTTGCTCTGCCATTCATTTTCTGGGTTGATGATATTTTAAGAAGATTTCACCTCGTGCTCCCTCCACCTCTGTAGGCAGAGAACAGCTGTAGCTGCTTCTAAGTAGTGGAAATAAGTGTAGGATGTGTAATTGAATTAGTTTAGTTATAAACAGGATTGTTACTGGATCTTTTTTGTTTTTTTCTAATGCATATTAATTTTTTTAAAAATTAGTTGAAGACATGAGAAGATGCTTTTGAAAGCCACATTTTCAAATCTTTGGGCTTTTCATGATAAAAGCATGTTTGAGAGATGTGACAGTTGAAAGACTAGATCCAAAGGCTGTATTTTTGGACCCACCTTCTAATATGTTAAAGAGATGCAGATTTCTACAGAGTAGCTTCCATGGTGGGTGAATTAGGGCAGTATAAAAGGTTAGCAAAGGTGCAGGTTGGAAGATTCCTTGGTTGTAGCTGCCAAACCAGCCCGAGCTTTTCCCCCTTCTGGGATGAGGGAACAATACTGTAGAAAGCTTTCAGGTATTTCTGTTACAGGACAGCTCCAGCAAAGGTAGTACACCTTTAAAAGCACACCAGTAACAGGCATTTTAATGTTTATTTTTTGAGTAGTGGGTTGTTTTTGGAGTCTTAATTGATGTTGTTTTCTTTAAGCAGTGGATGACAACAGTGAAAGCACAAAACACACTACTGAGAATGTCATCTCTTCAGAGATGAACTACAGAGCTGGCTCCTCCTTTGAGCTTTCTCCGTCTGACAGCTCTGACGGCACATATATGTGGGATGAAGAAGGGCTGGAACCTATAGGAAGTGTCCATCCATGTGGAAGTTACGACTCTTCAGAAATGAACAGCATAGTATGTATCTATATTCATGACTTGCATTATTACAATGTGTTGAGTTTATTGCTTGTTAAGTATATTTTTTAAATATACTTTTAAAAAAAATTATAGTTGTTTCATCTTTGTAGTTGATAGCTTTGTGAAGCTTCTTGTTTAGGAACTCCTGTTTCTGGACAGGTGACCTTGGTCAGGCTGTTTGCACACTTTTTTTTATTTCCTTATTCTAAAGTCAGGACGAAACAGGTCCTTCCTTATGCAGTCTCACAGCAATGCTCACAAAGAGTAAAGGAATTTGATTTCTGCAAAGGATGGGTTTAATACCTCATACTAATCTTTAAATATAGGAGTGAAAAAGCCAGAAAACAGCTATTGCCTCTATGGTTTCTTGCGTTTGTTGTTTCTGTGCTGTGTGCTCATAGAGCCCTTGTGAGCTGAAGTAGATACTTGATTTCTCTTCATTCATTCATAGCATCTTTGAAGTAGAGACCTGGCTGTAGTCACTGTAGCAGGGCTCTTTGTACATCTCCAGTGGGATACACAAATGCAGCACAACCTTTTTCTTGCTGCCAAACTCAAACTGGCCTGCAAGAAGCATCATTAAATATGAGGAGAGTGGATGGAGAGCTGTTTCTGTTCCTCTGAGATCAGGTAGCCAACCTTGGAATTTTAGTGGGCCCGAATAAAATTCATTTGACAAAACCAATTTGGTTTAATTAATGTGTCGTGCTTTGTGTGTTTAAGGCGTGTTAGGTACTGTGTCACCACTGCCAGTTTAGTAATGTAGGTGCCACTTTCAGACTTGGGCCCAGATATGTAATTATATTCTTTGTGTGTAACTAAATATGAATTCATGATAATATTTTTAGTTTCTTGTGGTTTTGTTTGCTGTCCATCTTAAATTGTAATGTTGGGATCCAGTGCTTGAAAGAGTTTAGCAGTGGTTATTAACTTCTTATGGCAATTTTGACCAGCTTGGAAAAGCTGTTATAGATTTTTGCAGTATGAGTTTTGTAGCTTTAATGGTGTTTATAGGGAAAACCCAAGTTTCATGGAGGCCGCTGCAAAAACAAACACCTGTCCCCAGACACATGCATGCACGTGCCAAGAAAAGAGGGAAGTTTTTAAACTTTGTCCTTGGTAAGTTTTAAATATAGGCTTTTTGCTATATAGTCTCAAATGTAACAAACAAAAGGAAGGCGCTTCTTTTACTGTGCTTTTGGAGTTTATATCTAGGTTTTGATACACGTAGCCCTCATGAATTAATTTGAGCATGGGTATGAGTTGCTACTGAATCAATGTGCTGGTTGACATAAGCCACGTAGAGCAGAGGTACATTAGAAGCCTTTGATATTCTTGTTTACTATTTTGGATTATTTTTTTGTTTATTGAAAGTTAAAAGTTTTTAGAGAGGGCTTAAAAATGAAAGAATGTATTTACTAGATTTTTAGGAAGTGGAGAAAGGAGATTTTTAAGACTTGCCCTCTTGACATGATCTAGAAGATCATGTGTTGTTTCTGCCATTTTGATTTTTTATCCTGTTAGTGCTTCTCCAGAATTTTAGTGCTTACTGTACTGTAAGCACTGTCAGATTTTATCTGAATGAGAAAAGCATCAATAGCACATTTTATTTTTGCAAGACAGAAATGCATTTTCAGTAGCTAGGGTTTTGAGGGGGAAAATGTAGCTCTGAAGTGTTGAATTGCCTTTTAGTAGTGGGATTTTTTTTTTCCTGTACTTGTTGGTTTTGGTAGAAATTATGATATATTTTACTTCTTTAGCCTAAAGATTAAACAATGATCTTTTCTAATCTGAAGATGCAGAAGAATTTCTGATGCAGTTTTTCATTCTTTCTGAAAAATTATGCTCTTGAGTAGGTTCCTGTAAGCTTTTGTTCCATGTTTTTCCTTTTCTCTGCAAGTGGGCAGTGTAAAGACAAAAAAGTGAAGGCATTTGGAATAATTATTGTGATTAGTCAATGCGTCAGATGTTTTCATTGCTGGCAGATACGTGATCAAATTATGCAGTTTCTATCCTCTAGTGTGGTGAGTTAAAAGCAGTTCATATCTGTGTGTCAAAATCCAATTGATGAGAGTCAGATTTAAGAATTCGGAGTGCTTGGGCTAATGCCAGCCTGCCTGCCCCTTGGATTTAGTATTTCCAGGGCACTCACCAAAGCAGTAGTTCTGGAGTTCCTGTGGCACCAGGCTGGGGTGAGTAGAAGCAATGTGGCTGAGTAACAATTCAGGGAGCTATGTGCTGAGTAATTGGTCATGTTTAGTGCTCAATTTGCCCTTTCCTTCCTCATTTCCACCCTGCTGTTGTTTTGTTAGTCTTTTAAGCTGTATCCTTCTTAGTATCAACAAATACGAAATGCTTTTCCTAAGCTTTTCCATAGATGGCAGTGCAGCTCCCATTGGGTGATCTTAGGTAGGACTATTTGGACCATCCTTGGAGAGGCAGCTTTTGCAAAGGGGATTTTAACTGGGCTTCTGAAATGAGAACCAGCATAGGAAGGCAACAGCAGGAGCATGTTGGCCTGTGAACCTCGTTGTTCCTTTTTGGGGAGCAGAAAAGCCATTATCTTTGCTATTCTCAGTACGTCTTGGTTTTGAAAATGGGGATGAAGAATAAAATAAATTTGGTCTCTTTTGGTACAGTCTTACTGTTCTTTACTAAGTGAGCAGCTATGAAGGAAATGTGTAATCCAGTGTTGGAGGTTTAAGAGTCATACAAATCTAAATAATATAATGGGGGGACTTAGAGCTTGGTAGGAAATGTGTGTGGTTTTTGTAAGGATGAAAATATTTTTATAGTCTAATTGCATAACAGAAAATAACTAATTCCACAATCCCTGTATTCCATTTACACTTTCGAAGTCAACAAATCCCTTGGATAACTTTCTAAGTGCTGAACTGCTTTCAAATTTCTAAGCACTGGTTCTTTTGGTGTTCTCTATAGTTGATTGTCAGCAGCTGGTCTTTGCTGCTGCACACCAAGTTCAGTTCTGAGTGAGCAGACTGATGCTTGGCAGAGCAGTTGATGGCTCTGTAAATTAGCAGGAAGGGGAGTATTTATCTATAGGTGCTCTCCCTTGATTTTAGCTGTGCTGTTTGCTCCTGTCCTGGGTTTTAGTCGCTGGCTACTATGCCTAGTTCCTTTACTGCTTCATGGCAGAAAGCTGCTCAGCAGTGTGAGGTACAGCTTCTGGTTGTAGTTTAGTCTTGCTAGATTTTTGTTTTCATTTAATTTTTGTCTGAAAATACTGTTCACCATACAGGTAAGCAATGTAGCCTCAAACAGGCATCCTGTCTGGAGTCTCATGGCTCCTTTCCTTGTCCTCTCTTGTTGTAGCAAGATTTGAGGTGTTTTCTCAACTCCAGCACATTAAGTAGACACATGAGAATCAGAAGCTTCAATATGTGTTTGTTCAGAGGGGAGCTTTGAATGCTTTTGGCAGGTGCAAGTCCTTATTTACATTGAGAAGGATAGGTAGTACAGCTGTGATTTTTCTGCGCTATCTGCTTGTTTTAAAGATGGTACAATATTCTAGTGCTCAAAGTCTTCAAGAAGTAAAAGCTTAAACTGAAAACTTTCCAGGAAATTTGGCTTCTTTCTGTAATATTCTCAAGAGAAGAAGTTCTTGTGATGTGATTCGGGGTTTTTTTTCATTTCTTTTAAAGTAATTTCATTTGGACCAGTAGGTTTGGACAGGAAACTTTCAGAATGTTCCCTGTACTGTCAGATTGAATCCTCTGCCCTCTTTTTCCTGTAGGCTCCAGGGGCAATGTGAATCTTTGCCCTGTGTTCATTTTTCCTGAAGTAAATAAAGCCAGTATTTTTGGGTATGTGCAGTGAACATCAATGTAATTATAAGGGCATGGGATTATGGAATAATAATTGAAATCTGGCTTGAAGAGACAGATGGGTTTTAACTACTTTGCTGAGAATTTAATTGCTCTTTGGATGAAATCTGGATCTCACTGGAATGAATCAGTTTGACACATGGCCAGAATTTTAGCCGGAGTGTGAAAGTTACATTTTTCTCTTCTTCCAGGCAATTTTTGAAATCTTGTAAGATTTCTGTTGTTGTTCCTTCTTGTATTTTTTCCCCTTTGTGACTGTAACTTGGGCAGGGGCAGTTCTGAACTAGCTTTTGAGACATGGGAAAATGCCTTCTGGTTCCTGAAGCATTGGTACTCAGTGAAATATCCTTTACTTCTTAGAGAAAATGAATTTGCTAGAATAGGATTATTTAGTTCA
The DNA here is from genome assembly GCA_030060385.1 of Muscicapa striata striata. NCBI lineage: Eukaryota > Metazoa > Chordata > Aves > Passeriformes > Muscicapidae > Muscicapa > Muscicapa striata. The sequence goes on from JAREIS010000078.1 coordinate 2,303,381, forward strand.
GTTAATTTCTTTCAGTAGTTATTTAGAAGTAATTTAGTGTTAGTTACCTTAATTTTCAAAATAATTCACTTCTCAAAATGAGTCTATAGTAATGTTTAGGTACCAGTTTGATTTCTCACATGAGTAATGTGAATTCAGACTTGTAATGTCTGTAATTCTAATACATTTATTTCCTTAAAATGAAGTCTTCTCAGTATTGCCTTCTACCCATCTTCCTGTCTTTGGTTCAACTTTCTTCTCAGAAAATTAATGCCAAAACACTAATTCTTGTTCTATGAGAAGCTGGGCTTTTTAAATTTTGCAATGTTTGGTTACAGTGGTAATGAAAATAAAAGCGTAAGTGAGCTTAAGATAATGTAAAAAGTATGTAATGCTTTCTCAACACAAACTTTTCTTTTTTGCTATAACTTTCTATAAGAGTAGTAATGAAGTGAGTCCTTCAGGTGCAAGCTAGTTTCAAGAAGCATGCATTAAAAGCCTTTCATCTAATGAGCCGGTTGAAATTCAGTTCTTTTTTCTTTTTTCATCTTGATAAGAACAATGAAGATCTTACTCAAATCAGAGAAGAGCATTAAAAAGACATGTATTTCTTGACAGGCTGTACTCAAATGAACAGTGTTGACTTACTGCATTTCCTCCTTTTTTAGAATATAAAAGGTGAGGTTAATAAAGAGAATTAATTGCATTTTGTGCTCCCATGATGCTTTCTAAAAGTAATTTGTGTTCTTCGGTTGAGCACTTTAAGAAGTATCTGAGTTTGTTCTGTGCCTGAAAGCAAAGGATGATTTCACCCCAGTCAGTGCCTTTTTGACTGAAATTCATTATGGTATTAATAAATACACATTTCCAATTTTGTATGTGGTAGACATTTGTTTTGTTTTTGTTTTTGGGTTTTTTTGTTTTTGTTTTTTTTTGCTAGTGAATGTGATACAGTGAGAACTGATGAACTCTTAGATTCCCAGTACTCTAGCGAGGGTGCGAGGTTGAAAAGAGAGGGAAGACTTGATTCTTGTGGCATAATTATTTAATGAAGATAATTGTTCTAGTCTTAGGGAATATTACTATATACCTGTGTTGGGGTAATATGAATTTTGAAGAATCTGTTGCCTTTTTGATTCCTACCAAGCCTGTAAAACCTCAGAGATTTTAGTTTTTCTTGCAGCTGCCAAGTTTTATCTGGCCACTGTTGTGACAGAACAGGGCCATGAGGAGGAAACTGGGCAACCTCTCCCTGTAGATGTGTGAGGGGATACCAGGATTTATCAGTGTGTCAGAGGAATGAGACTGTGAGAATGTGTGTGACTGTAGTGCCAGTGGAGGAGGAGGTGATTTTATCTGCCCAGGGGCTATTCAAACAAATCAAGGTAAATGCATTTGAGAAGGCACCTCCTGCAGGCATGGAGGTGTGTATGGGCAGTGATAGAAATCCTCAGTGGCAGATACTCTACATTGGGTGGGATAATCTGCAGTGCAAAGTGTCTGTGAACCTCCTGGGAGAGACTGAGAGCAGACCCAGAGAGAGTCAGATACTCTTCTGTCTGTGTTGTCCCTCCTTCAACATTTCCCTCCACGCCCAGCATAGTGGAGAGCACATAGCACCACTAATGTGGAATGGTAGCATGGAGTTCTATTTTCTGCTTCTGCTCAGAGAATTTTCATTATTTACCTTCATCACCAAAGAAATTCTGTCCTGTTGGACAAATTTAATAACTCATTGGTCCTTCACATTCCTTTGCCTGAAGAACCTGACTTTTGGGTTAGGCCCATATATCTCTTGGCAAGAGATATCACTGTAGCACAGAAGGTCTTCTGTGAGGTTTGAGTTTTTACTGATGCATTCTAGAAAATGGCAAACAATGTGTGAATTTTTACTTGGGATATCGAAAGATTTATAGGAAATAGATTATCTGGGAAGCTGCCATTTCTGTGGTTAAACTTCCTGCTTAGGTATATATACAGTGATTCTAGGATTGGAATTTAATACACGTGTCAGCCTTGAAAGCTGTTTTTCATTGGAAGCTGCTTATTGGAAGTTGCTGTAGTTGGTAACCTCTATTTAAACTCCTAAGTTCATGTCCAAGTTCCAGGCTTTTTTGTCCCAATATCTTCATGACAAGTTCCAGAATCAGATGAAAATTAGTCTGATTTACTTGAATTGTACTGTTCTAAGTTCGTTTTTGTTTTTCCAATAATACAAGTATAGAAATCTGTGGCATTTGTTTTTCATCTTAACTTCTAAGAAGCCTATGCCTAAAAATTTGTTTGGAAAACCACTAGACTGTTTGGTTCTGATTTCAAAGCCTCAAAAATCAGTGTCATCTTTTTGCCTTTAACGTGCATTATGAAAAGATAGTATTTATGAACATACTGAAGTAATGGTATTACTTCAGTAATATGTATTACATGAGTAATATGTGCACCATTAAGTTTTTAGTAGAAAACTGCAACTGCTATGAAAAATTCAGTCTGTAGTGTTGCCTGTCAATACAGAATTAAGAGTACAAACTCATTTCAGTGTGTTCTGTCAGCTCCTCAGCCATTCCTTTGGTGGAGTTTGCTGGTAGGCAGTTTTCTGCTTGTGGCAGAGAAAGGAAATGTCAGTAGATTAGAGACCGATTTTAGAGTGAAAATAGCCAGCATCTACTGTCCCACCTCTGCTCCAGTCTTCAACTTCAGAGTTTAACTATAACAGCAAAGGGAGGTGGTGAGAAACCGAATTACTTGAAGAGATGGCACTTCTGTCTGTCCTGTGTTATGTAGGTGTCCCTGCTGTCAAACATTATTAGGAAGTTATATTACTGTATTAAAGTTCACAAACCTCTTTGTGATGCTGGTCTGAGGCATGACATTTTGTGAACAACCTTTTATGGCAAATTACCTTTTTTCTTTTGGGATGGGAAAGCTTATATGCCTTTGAGAGATGCTTTCTTCAGAACTGACACAGTAAATCTTCTCATGCTGTTTTGGCGGAAAGAACCAAGGAGGGCAACTTCACTTGTACTTACGTCTTCTATTCATGGTGTCCATTAATTACACCTTTGGATTTGTGTTGTGGAGAGAGGGAGAGTGTGGCAGCTGTGATGGTGTGTGAAATATGAGAGCAAACACTGGTAGAAGTTAGCACTTGGTCTATTTCCTAGGCTTGTAAGGGACATTTTCTGTATGAGTTGATAACTGCATATCCACGTGTGAGCTGGTTCTGAGCCTTTGTGCTCTTGGCTCAGGCTGTGGAAATGTATCAGGATAATGTAGCATAATTACACTTTTGCAGTAGTGCAGTGAGTGAGGGAATGCTTCCTGTATTATTAGTAGCTTTTGGAGAGAGTGGTCAAAATAGAATCACCCCAAAGCAGTTTGGAGGTATTTGAGGATTGTTTTGGTTTTATTTAGAAACAAGTATATTAAGCTGGCTGTAAGAATAGAACACATTAATGCTGTGTAACATGTCGTATCCAGGTTACTCCAAAAGTCTCGCTAGGGTAGAATTAAAACTATTGCACAGGGGAAACAACTGAGCTCCTGGTACAGCCATGCCCATGCTGCTCCTCTGAGGTTATTGTTTGGTTCCTTTCTCAGCTTGAAATTATTTGAAGCATCTATATTTTCCTGGAACCGAACATTGTACATTTAATACAAGTGCAAGTCAGTGGAGGGAGAATCATTCATGACCATTTCCGCCTGTTAAGAGTAGCTGTACAAATTACACATTGCTTAATAGGGTAAAATGTTCCATTGTTGGTTAGATAAACTGTAAAAGCAATGCTGAACATCTGGTATTGGTAGCCTTTTTGTGCAAACAGACTGGAAGCAGTGAGTAGGAAGAACTGCTTTTCCTCCTCCCCTGTTCTTCCTCTGTCCCTATTTATGCTCACTGCTTTGTATGATTGTGCTTAAAAGTAAACTATATTTAAAAGCACCAGTCTATTAAAAAAAACCCCCAAAATAGAAAATCTTCTTACATTTTGCTGGCATTTTATAGAAGGATGGTTATGATGCTTTTCCCTTTCAGCTTTCCGCATTGCTGGAGGCTAGATGGCAGTCAAGGAATGCTATTTGTGGCAGTGGGTGTAGCTTGGGCCATGTATTTGAAAGTGCTGTTGCTTATGAATTGGTGAAGTCTTAACAGAATGGCTAATATTTCTGGTCTCCTCTTTCTCTTCTTTTGTTGTGTTATTGAATTTCAGATTTTTAATCAGTCTCACATCTGATTTTATATTTAAAAAAAAAATTAAAAACCAGCAAGTATAGATGCTTTATAAAACTTAAGCTAATAATGAATTCCTCTATACCTTCAGTAAAACTAGGTAGAACATAAAGTGCCTCTACAAAAATGTTTTCAAGAGCAGTAAATCTTTGAGAATGTTCTACTTAACAGTTAAACCACAAATGTTTTGGATTTTCCAAATCAAGTTCTTGTTACATGTGTTGTCCCAGCAACCTTCAGCTACAGAGCATGGGCAAAATTACAAAATATTTCTTTGTAATATTTCTTTGTCTGTTTGTCCTAATTATTTTTAATGTGACTTGTACAGTGTTACTTCTTTATCTTCCTGTCTTTGGTAACCTGCAGAGTTCTATCCCACCTCTTCCCTCAGTGGTTTTTTGTTTTAACGACTTCATTTACAGTGGGTTTTTCTCTTCAGCCCTATAGTACAGTATGTGCTTTTCCCCTGTCTGTGATTTCAGCCTTCTCTTAAGAGTTCTGTTCAGTTCCTATATAACATTGCCTTTTTGGAGACTTCCTATTTCTTTATTTATCTCTATCTTGGATGCTGTCAAAGGCTGAAAATAGCATTGAAAAAGACCCTGGAGGTTTCCCTCTTTTCTTCTGTCAGCCTTGACTTGTGTTTGACTTTGGCAGTTATCCTTTAGCTGCCCTTCAGATGACTGATTTACCCAGTCTGTTTTGTGTTTGTTTTTAAAAGCCACTTCCTTTTCTTCGTTCCTCAAGCACCTGAAATGATGGTTTGTTAGTTTCTATGCTACTCTTGAATGCTTCACTTGAGTTTTTTGGCCAGATTTTCTCTCCCTTTGCTCACACCTTCTACTGTTTCATCCTCATCAAAAGCAAGACCTAAGTCACTAAATCAGTAATAAAACCCGTTATTTTCTTTTAGCTGTCTGCTTCCTAAAAGTGGAATAAACGAATGAGGTCTGAGATCGTGAGTTATGGAAACAGGTAAAATGATGTTCCTAATACTCACCACCAGTTCATGACTCCCTCAGAGCAATGACTTTTCCTGCAAAATATCCTAACCTGGCATTGGTACTTTGAGCTCGGATTCTTCTCAATTCTGGTAACACTCTCTGAAATTAGTAGTTTGAGGGCTTTGCATTTCTGCACTAACCTCAGTACCTGACTTAATTTTTTTTTTTTTATTCCACTGTAATATACATTGTGTTATAAACTTCCACTGGTCAACATTTTTTTGTTCAGTAGGGAGAAATGCAAAAATCTTTGTCTTCTATTTTGGGCACTTTATGTTTTACTTTGGTTGCATTATAACCTTACAATGCTTAGTGTAAGAAGTGCAAGAAGTGGGAAAGCTGAGAATCAGGCCTCTTGCCTAGATCCAGCTTAAGCTAAATTGAACTCAGATTGGTTGGTTGAAAAATAGCGCTCTTCAGTTTAAGAAAGAGCTTATGATGCATGTTGCATGAGGAATTTTTGGAAACTGAACTTTTAAAAAGAATATTTTGCACTCCAGTTTATTATGGTGAACATTGTTTACAATGAAATTTGAAGTTTTGCTTCAGCAAAAGCAGCTCTTCTGAACAGACTTCGCCAATCTTCAGAGCAGTGGTCTTGATGTTGTTATGCCTCTCCAGAAAGAGGTGCTGGGCTCCATGCCTCCAACAAATTGGGTTAAATCCCAAGCTGTTGTGGGTGAGCTGTTGGTGTGTGCTTGCTGAACCTGTGGTAAAACACAGCATCTGAGGACAATCACTCCAGAAAGGATTTGCAGGACATTGAAGTGAACTTGCTGAAAGCAGAATGGCACGCATGTGGTGTGCCTTGCCCTTTTAGCCTTTTCCCTTCTCTTTATGCAATATGGGGGTTCCCTGCTGTTGAGGTGCTTGAGTTACTCAGTCCTTACACCAGGACTCAGAGATCATCTATCTCACCTCATGCTTTCCCTGTTCTATTGCAGGAAGCCAGCAGAGGACAACTGCCTGTGTCCAGTGGAAAAGCTTTGTGGGGAGAGAGCTTGGGGACAACACTGTAGTTGGGTCCGGGATTTCACAGTCCCAAACTCAGTCTCTTCCTAGGTTGTACCAGCTTGAAAATCTAGTGCTGAATCAGCCTTGTGAAAATCATACCCCTTTTAATATACATTACCTTTTTCACCTATACAAATAGAATGGGATTCTTCTTTTTCTCTAACTTGTAGTAATTGCTGCAACATGTAATATTCTGTAGGATTGGAGCTGATGCACTTGGAAAGAATTTTTTCTATCCTGTTCTGTTTGGGCTCATTGTCCTGAATCACTTCATGATGCTAATTGCTGTTAGGCACACATTATTAACTATGTTATTCCCATGTAATTACCTGCAGTTCCTTATTCAGTAGATAGAACAACTATGGAAGTATCTAAATTTTATTTTTTTAATGCACTAATATGCTGATGAAATTTGTACTTTGTCTTATGGCTATTTCAGGATGACATTGCTGACATCTATTTGTATATTGTGTTTCCCAAGTAGCTCAGAGGGCATTCACACATGGCCCAGTGATTACAAAGTCTTGGTATTTGCAGTTGTGGGTTTTTTTTGTAGCACGGAGTTTCCTTTCCTCAGTGTGGTGAAGAATGTGTAATTAGGGAAGCATAATGAAATGTGTTGTTGACAGGAAAGTATGTTTGGAATCTCAAATAGTGTCCTTCTGTGACACCATTAGACTTCCAAAGTTCTGATTCGAAGATAGTAAGGTGGCTTATCTAGCTTTATATTCTGGTATATTGTGTTTTTATATTGTGTATTTTTAAATGCATTTGCACAGCAATGGTAAAGCTTTTCCACTTTTTTTTTTGTTTGTGGCCACTTTTTCCATTTTATGTGTCATGCTTATTAAAGCTCTTGCAGTAGAAAATAATGTATGTTCACACTAATTTGGAAGATGAAAGCATGGCACAGAAATTTATCAGCTAGCAAACGAAAACTGCCTCTCAAGCATGCCTGTATTTTGCAGAATTGTTTGAAAAATATGCATTAGTTTAAAAACTCCTGGTTCCTGGAAAAAATATAAATAAATGGAAGCAATAGTAGCAAAATTATACAGGTATGTTGTTGTCCTAAATATCTAATCCACCTTTCCTTTAAATCACTTCCATTTTTTGTGAAGCTTTTCCATAGTTGAATTTATTATTCCCAATGCCTTGCTGTGTAGGTTTTCCTGGTTTTTTCCCCTGTAAATGCACAGAATACTATTTGTGAACAAAGCAATTCAGATAGGACTTTGAAATATGACAAAAACAGGTGATTTTGTCTCAAGTCTGTCTTTCCCTTATATTGCTCATGTTTTACAAAGTGCATATTAACTATTTTCATCTCACACTCTCCCTCCTAAGTCAGTAAATGACTTGAAAAATGTTTAATGTTCTTTGTCACAGCCCAACCCCCCCCAAAAAAATCTTAAAATATACTTAGCTCTTGTCACCATTTATAATAAAATACAGTAGTGCTTTGTGAGTACTGTAGGAAGGCTGCTGGAGAACAGCTGGATCAACATTTCAGACACATGCCTGTTAATGTTCTTCCTTTTCAGCTGTGTGTCTGTGATGAAGCAAATCTGACAAATGATAGCCAGCAAAGTGGTGGCTTTGCAAGGGAATATTGCTGTGCATTGTGTTCACTGCCTGAATGCCAGTATTCATTTAAGTATTTAGTGATCATGTTACTATGAGAAGTAACTCTTATTTGACGTAATATTTGGTAAATTATTCAATATTGGTGCCAGGCATCACCTTTAGGGGTAGCTGATAAACCTAAGAAAAATCTGTTTTTCTGCTGTTAGGAAAGAGGCCAATGTGAAGTGCCTGAGTCTGGTCTCAGGCCTTAAAGGCATGACTTTTACTGGGAACTCAGGAGTTGAAGCTGGATATCTGTAGAAGTTTCATCAGGCCTGCTTTGTGTGATAGCCACTTGGTGTTAATAAGTTTAGTTTTCTTGGAGTAATGGAGTGAAAGGGTGTCTGGGTTTTCTGCCCAGGCTGCTGTGGCTGTCCAGCAGTCTAACTGGGCCCTGAGAGCTGGGTGGGTGTTCCACAGCCTTGACCTCAGCTTCTCCTCCTCTTGATATTCTTAAAGCAAGAGAGATGACTCTCTGTCCTTTTAACACTGGCTGGGCTTGCTTAAAAATGAAAGTATTGCAGTTCTTTAATATACCTGACTATATTTTATATGTATAATTCATTTAGCATTAACACTTCATAGCATTATTCTTCTGCCATGAGCATAACCATGCAATGTGATGGTTTGTTAGTCCCCTTAGGAGCAGCTTTATATGAACCACAATCTGAAAGGCAAAAAGAGTTTGGTGCCCATAATAGTGTGTTTGAAGCTTTATTGTCCCCAAAAGTCAAGATAATATAAGTTTCCCTCACTTCCTTTCAATGATTTCATGATATGAGAGCTGAAATAAGGGAATTTGACATCATCTCTTAACAAAGCTGTTTTTGAATTCCAAGTAAACAAAGTAGTTGAGTTTCAAAATGCTTCCAACTGTGGAGAAGGATATTAATAAATAAAAATGTCTTTGGAGTATTCCATAGGCATCAGGCAGAAAAATGTTTTAATCCGTCTTTGTTTCATCTAGCACTGTTATTGTGTCATCTTAGCAGGTGTGAAAACTGTTGTTGTATAGATGGTCTCAAATAAGGCTGACCTTCACTGCTGAGGAGAGGAGGCTGCTGGTAACACTCAATGCATGCACAATAAAAATATAACAAAACTTCTTGTGACTGTAAGGGTACGTGAAGTATCATGGAACCAACTGTATCTCACTTTTCCTTTCCTGCAGGATATCTTGAATAATCTTGATTCATGTGATCTTGAAGATGATGATCTCATGCTTGATGTGGACCTGCCTGAGGACCCACCTCGTGACAAAGGTAAGTAAGGCAGCCAAGCAATGAGCTTAAGAGACTTTTGAGTTGCTTTCTTCTAACTCTCAATTTAGTAAGTCAATGCACTCCAAAATTGGGGTGGTTTTTTTAAAAGTAACAACTCTTTCTTTTGTGAAATACAGGAAGAGAGATATTTCTGTTTTCCCAGGTACAACTCTTACATTTGAAAAATTCTCAATATAGAAACGTTCTGCCTTGGAAAGTGCAGCCTTGTTTCACACTGTTTTTTTCTTAAAATTTTTTCTGTCGAATCAAAGTTTTAAGTTAGTCTTTCAGTCTCATGTTTCAGCTATATTTGAAAATGCTGGGACAGTATTTTTTTTTTAGCTTTGGTGAATGACAGTGTAATTCATTGAGACAGTTAATTGTTTTCTTCTACAAAATGACAACATCTCCTAATAGATAAACATACACATACGGATAGCAGAAGATGTAAAATTTAAGATAAGTGTTTTCAAATTGTGTTTTATGTGCTCTTGCTTTTAGTGAGGGTGCTGGTAGAATTTTCACAGAGAAAGTAGCAGTACCTAGACACCCTTGAAATAGAACGAATTCAGAATAGAATGAGCTTGGTAAAGGAAGTTATGGCTGCACTTTCTCAAATCTCAGACTGGAAAAGTTTGAGGCATTTGCTTTGTTTATTACTCATAAGACTGATGAGTCTTATTATTATGAGGTGTTACATTAATGTTATGTGAATATGGGTATTAGTTTTACCTTCAAGTTCAGTGGAGGCCCCTCTGTTATTGAATGAACAGAAACACTGTGGAGCACTGTCAGGCCCTACCCAGGGCAAACATGCACTGAAAGGAAGAGGGCTTTACTTATTTTGTTCAGCTGCTTGCTGAAGTTGGGGGAATTTCAAGTACCTCTGAGTTATCTGAGTGAAGACTCCTGTGTGTATGTTAGATATGAAGCCAAATTTACAGTAAATAGAGCAGAGTTTTCCATCTTCCATGATGGTGGCACATCGTGTTTTAATGTTGTGCATGTATGAAGTGCAGTGCTTAAACTGTTAAATCTCAGAATGAGTTTTTCAAAGTGCTTGTGTGAAATAATTGAGAACATTGCAAGTATGCAGCTTTTCAACCCTGGCAGGTATGAGTTTTTTACTTTTTTTACTTAGTTGATTTTCCAGAATGGGTAGCAATGCAAGCCTAAGGCATATTCTCAATAGGGTTAATTTAATTCTGTTGGGGAAAAACTAAGGAATTATTTTAAAGGATAGATCAATTTCTCCTAAGTTTCCTTGATTATATGAAACATGCACTGTATTTGCATCAGTAATTCCATTACAAATTATTAATTTAAAAACTGCTAGAATGGCATGTTTTTAAAGGTGAATGTTTGCCACAAAATCATTAGAAGCTAATTACTGATACTTTTGTCATTTTTTTAGAGGTTGAATTTCCTTATAAAATTAATCTGGCCTAAACTGGGTATCCCTGCTTCTTATCTTGAAAATTCTGTATTTTCAGCAAAGAGGATCTGAAAAGAAGAATTCAAAAGCTACCTCCAGGTTTTCCCTTATGTAAATATGACCACTTGAAAAAGCAAAACTTCTCAGTTAATCTCCACCTGTCTTTTCTCAGTGTCTCAATATTTACTTTTCCAAAGCTGAAAATCCTAATTGCTTGTAAACTTACTGAGGGCTTATTTTGTTGCTAATTTTCATGTGTTATGAGCTGTAGAAAGATGCTGCTAAAGTAAAATAAATCTTCTGTTAGTTAAGGTGAATAAGTTTATTTTATTGTGCAATTTTTTGGTTATTTGCTAGGTGATAAAAACTGGATTGTAGGTATGAGTACTTGTTCTAGTGGTGTTTAACAGCACTTTTTGCCAACCCTTTTCCCATAATTATGTGTGACTTTACTGGTCAGCTTCTTAAGACTTTTCAGGTCCTCAGAAACTCTCCTGGTTTCACTTTGGAGCCTGGGATGCTTGGCCACTATTTATAGCAACAGTTGTAGCTGCACAAGTATGCAGGGAGTGGGGAGGGCAGTGTAAATCACAGGGTGACGCTGGGCTGGCTCCCAGCCCCACGCAGGCTGGGAACCCAGCAGGAAGGAGGGCCTGTTTGGGAACCCTGTGCGCTGGGGGCTGGGGCAGCAGCAAACACTGCTCCCTTGTCTGGAGCTGCTCCTAGCTAAGGACTGACCATGTCAGGAAGACGCCTTGGGTAAGTGGAGCACCAAGTGTGGTGGCAGAAGAGCAGTTTAGGGTTGTTTTTGCCGGGTCTGACTGCCCGGCTAGAAGTTGTTTTGGCTTTCTCTCAGGCGTTTCCGGGCTGTTGCCAAATTTAGCGTTTGTTCCCTTAAGACGTTTGTGGAATTCCTGTGGCTTTGCAGAAGTTGGTGCTTTAAAGAGATTATTTGTTTTCCTTGTTTTAAATCATGCTGGTTTTCCAGGTAAATACAGATTGAATGTCTCTGAATCTGAAAACCAAACAAGGTGAATAGGTGAGGAGGCATAATCTGTATTTTAAGTAACTAAACTGTTTCCTTTTGCAATGCAATACTGACCTTTTTTTACAATGTTGTCTTTTTGTGTTTGTGTGTTGTTAGAACTTGTTAAGGGCCTGGAGGTACCGTCAGTAAAAAAGACAGGAAATTGTTACTTTTAAATTTCTTTTCTTCCATAATCTCAACCTCCTCCAAATGATTTTCTATTTAAACTGGAAATACTGGATTAAAGCTGGATTCTTTAGTTTCTGCTATGCTACGGGTTGCTCTTACTCTTGTATCAAGTTTATATTTTAATAAAAATGTGACATTGTTACAGAAGTCTGCTTGACGCTTCTGAAATGTATACTGTTTTGGATCAGTTAAACAAAACAAACCCCGCAGACTTTACACTGCATCTGTTACCAGCACACAGTTAATATTTTATTTGCAAGGTCCTGAGAACAAGTATTACAAATTTTTTTAACATTATACTCTGTGTAGAGGAATGTGAAAATATGAGCCGCTATGACAGACAAGACAGAAATGCGAGACAGCATCAAGAGGGATTCTGGAAAAGAGCACCACAACAGCGATGGAATACACAGGAGCACTATCATCTTGGCCATGCTGACCATTATATCCATGGTAAAAATGATTTGAGCAGGTAAAGCACTTTTGTATATCCTCACAAACATTTAAAGCACCAGTGAGCAATTCATTTTTGGCACTAAGGGGTCTCAAGTGATAATAAGTCCAAGTACAACATTTTCAGAATCGTTGTATGTCTGAGTGGAAGCACCACTGAGGGTGATAGCAATTTCTTTTTGAAACTTACACTTCTGTGTTCATTCCAAGTACTTGTTGCTCATGTTGATACAATATTATGCAGGTTGATTAAAATACCTTATATATTCCATGGAAAACCATTGCAGTGTCTTACTATTTGCATTTTGTAACTTTGGGCACCTTTCTGTAGTTTAATTTGCTGGTAAAGTAAATGCAAGCTTATAGTCCTTAAAGGGTTGGATGACAGTTTATAGAAATTCTGCTGAAATAACTAGTTTTAGGGTATCGTGGTTTATAGTCTAAGAGAGTTCTCTGGGAGTGGAAAAGAAAACTCTGTATTTAAGTGAAATAGCATTGACATTTTCTGATTTATTAATTTATTTCCTTCTGTGTGCCACAGTATGTAAGTATAGCCCACCTTGCATAACACTCTCCTTTTTACCAAATGCTGTCTAGCTGCACTTTGGCATCTCTGTGTTTTTCTGTTTTGGATTTCTGCTCAGGGGTTCAAGCTACCTGGAGTCAGGTGTGGGTGCCCTGGAGAGCTGCAGAGCAGGCAGCAGTTCGCAGGCGCCGCGGGCACTGGCGGAGAACACGGTGATGCTGGACGAGATGACGCTGCGGCACATGGTGCAGGACTGCACCGCCGTCAAAACCCAGCTCCTCAAACTCAAGAGGCTGCTGCACCAGGTGGGCTGTCAGCAGGGCCTAAAGGACCGAAATGAACTGGGGACTGCGCCTAGATGGGCTTATCTTGTGCTTGGCCTTATGAGGATGTTGGCATTCATGTATACATTAAACTACAGAGTTCCTGAAAGTGACTATACCTTTTATTGCCTTTTCCGATAGTACCTTTTCTGCCTTGTCAGCACTTTACTGACTACAAAACATGCTAAATACTAAAAATTTTAATATTTATTCAATATTAAATTTTACCTCTCTGAGGAAATGTCAAACTAAAAAAGAAAATAAGTGGATATGAAAACCAGCTTTTTTTTTTTCCCAATAAGATTCAAAAAAGCTGGGAATTTAAAAAAATTAAAAAGTATTAAAATTGATCCCATTGGTCAAACTTGCATTCAGCATGTCAATGCTAATAGCTTTTTCTTAAGGCTTTGTTTTCCTCATTCTTTTCTGTGTGATTTGACAAGAAGTTTAGCAAATCCTACTGGGTCATCTCTTTTGGAAGTGTTCAAATTTAACTAATTTCATAATAATTTCTGTGTTATGAAATAGTCATAAGCTTTTAAGGAGCTTTTTCAATGCACCTCAGAACTTGGCAAGTTGTGGGAGGATAAACTGCTAAATGACTCAGCAGAAGTATGGCATTCAAAATATGGCTACAAAAATTTCTTTGTTGCCATAATAAAAAACAGTCCATGAGGCTTTATTTGGAGGCATATACAGATTAGCATTGAAAAGTGTTTGTATGATGTTGCCTTTTAGTACCAGATTCATTGCTGTTCTTTCCTAATAGGATAATGTAATGAAAATAACTTCATGCCTTAAAAGTAAGGCACTAAAACAAAACACAGCAAAAAAAAAGCACAAATCAACCTTGGGGCTAATTCAAGGGTGTGATTATGCCTTTTAGAAATGTGAGCTTTTGCTTCCTGTGCTAACTGAGATGTATTCCTGATTTTGTCAGGGGAAAAACAATTGTAACAAGATTAATGTAGTGTCAGAAGGGGAAAGTGTGTTCTTACAACCTAATATCTGAGTGGTGGGCTGCATAAACTGTGCCCCCCAACAGACCCAGGCATTAATACAGAGGTAGCAGGGAACCTTTATCTAGGGCTTTTAATGCCTTTAACACAAGGACAGTTTGGCAACTTGATGGATGATCTGTGTGTGTGGTTCATGGTGTAAAGGCTTGCACATTATAGCAAGTACTGTGTGGCCCTGCAGAGTATCATGTGTAAAATCCTGATCTAATTTATAATAGCCAGGTTGCAGAATAAAAACCTTGGCTTAAGTAGCTCAGATTAACTTTTTGAAAAGAACTTAAATGCACAGAATGAAGCAGTTACTCTTAATATGTCCATGTTTCAAAATTTTCTCCTTGTCTTGAGGAATGCCTGATCCTTCCTCCCTGTAACAGTGAGTTTAGTAATAACAGATATTATTCTTTCCTTCAAACTTTGCCAGGCATACTTGGCTGTATTTTCTTGGCCTAAACCAACCCTGTTTTGACTCGCCACTTCCACAACTCATCACTGGACTTCTGAATATTTATTCTACTCTCCTGTGTATAATCCAGGCTTTTAATCAAAGATCATGAATATTAATGTAAAAGTAAATTAGCACGCTACAGAGGGGGAAACTTCAGATCTTTATTACCTTAATTTGCTAAAAAATTAGGGCAAAACTTGTATGAAATATTTTTTCATTACATTAAAGTGTTATGCCCTTACAGTAAACATCGAGCTTCATACTAACAGGAATGAGTAAAAATACCACAATCCTTTTTTACTTCTTGAACCGAAATACAGTTTTGAAAACAATTAGTTGATCTTTAGCGTTCTGAACTGTGAACTAGGACTGGAACACAGGCAGCTTCTTGCAAAATATAAAAAACCAAGGTACAAAGTCAATTGCTTTCAAACTCTAGTTGTATTATGGAAGCAGAAGTTCTGTTACATTACACATTTAAATGTATGTGTTGTCTTTCTCCAGTTGTGACATTCAGCAATAATATTTAATTT
Organism: Muscicapa striata striata; assembly: GCA_030060385.1. Taxonomy (NCBI): domain Eukaryota; kingdom Metazoa; phylum Chordata; class Aves; order Passeriformes; family Muscicapidae; genus Muscicapa; species Muscicapa striata. Next base: position 2,318,441 of record JAREIS010000078.1, read on the forward strand.
GGATAGGTAGAAATAGAGCTGTAGTCAGGACTTAGGCATGAGGTCTCAGAGGAACAGTTATAGTAAAATAGGGAGAGTTAGTAATTAAATTCAGTTTTATACAAATATCTAATCAGCCATAGTGTGACTTAGTGTGGAGCACAGCACGTAATGAATGTATACCTAGCAGATTCCTGGGGAGACTTAATGTGCTGTACTAGATTCATTGCTGTGACTGGAGCTCACAGAACTGGATATAAATTTGCTGGAGTATTGCTAGCAACATAGCTGCAGCAGTGTGGGGTTGATGCTGCATTCCCAGTTCAGCTTGGAAAAATAAAGTTACTAGAGTACCAGAGCCTTGGCTGAGCTCTGTGTGATTAGGCTAACAGTGGCAGGAGAGCACGTGCTGACTGCTTACTCCTCACACACTGCCATCTGTGCCTTCAAACAGTGAAATCAGCAATAGAAGTCTCTCATAATGAGACACACATATGTGTATAAGCTTCTCTGACTTCTCAGTAGTGTTATACTAACCTATATGCAATGAAAAATGTAGCTTGTTCTTGTACTAAATGCAGCCATGTTTACAGAGAGTGTACTGCTGGAGAGAATTCTCTCTTTAATGCTTAACTGGAGTGTTGACTTTGTACAGTAAGAAGAAAATGTTTTGAAAGTCTAATTCCAGTAATAATTGACATGTAAATAAATGTTGATGCATCTTAAACATTGACTAAGGTACTTCATTTGTATGCTTATTAAGAAATAAGTTTTCTTCTGATCTTAACAATTTCTTCCTCCTCCTCAATTAATTTCATAAACTTGCTGCTCTGGGTGGAGGCTAATGTGTTAATACAGTTTTAAATAAGATTGCTCTTTTTCTGTTGCCCTGGAGCCTTTGATCTTGACAAGGATTGACCATCCTCTGTAGTAACCCAGCAGTGGTTGCAACCACTCTGTCTTACCTCAGATCAGCACTTGCTGCTCTTGTAGGGAGGACTGAAATATGAATAGTTCATAGAACTGTGAGATCTGTGAAGCTCTTTTTTTCTGTGGGAGACAGGTTTTATAATAAACGTTTCATTTCAACTCATCTTTCCTGAATGGAAATGAAATTCTATTTTTCAAGCACAGATCTTCACTGGAACTTATCAGATATGGCCTGTTTTTATGAAGAGGTCTGAATGAAAACATGAACCATGTAGCACAAAGTTGTTAAATGCATCAGTACATTTTGTGGATGTTTTAGATCAGTAAGTCAGTTGTGTGCCTTTGAAATACATATTCATTGTGTTCTTTTCTTTCTGCATCTGGTGAGATCCACAAGAGAGATTCATCTTTGATTATGAGAAGCCTGAGGTTGAGAAAGAAACAGACTTACAAAATAAAAGGATGTTTTTGTGTCATGCATTAAGTTGTATAAGTTGCCCATTCAATTGTTATTTTTTATTAGCTGCAAAATAAATAGTTCACCTCAGTGACTTAATTGTGCTTGAAAGAAACAGAACCAAAAGAGATGAACAAGTAATAGCAAATCAAAACTGGCAAATTTTAGGTCTAAGCGATTATTTAACTGTCAGACTGTTGCTGTTGACAGTGTTTGACAGAGGGCACAGAGATTGACATGGTCTGGATGAAACTTCACTCAGAATGCCAAGCAGGCAGCAGGTGAATAGCACCCTCTGCTTGATGGCCACTTAACTTCTGCTTGCAGCATTACAGAAATGCCATTAGCAAAGGAGCCTATTCAGATGAGTGATTTGTACTGAATGAAGCTTGGAATTGGGAATCAAAACCTAGACCTTGGTAAAAATTTGGTAGACCCTCATAAACTTGCCACTGCTCTGTATAAGTGATTATACCAAAATAATGTGTTCTGCTACTGTAAAAATCTTAGAGGGAGCAGTTTTTTATATTGCCTGTTGTACTGTGATGTGCAATCTGGCGATACCTTTATAAAGTTAATTGTATCTTTACCAAACTATTTAAAACGTGTTCTCTCCAAGTTTCCAGATTTGATGATATCTTGGTGTACTTCTTAGTATTATTTCTAGCCTACCAAAAATAGCATATGCATACAAGCAGGTGGAATTTTCTTTGCTAATTCTATCATCTTTTTAGTATTTCTAATATGTTCTTTTTTGTACAAGGCTGATATTTTGCTGATTTCCCCTGTTTCATTTTAGCAATATAATGAGCAGGAATCAAAAAGCACAAGACAGATTTCATAGTTTAATCCTAGCATGTGTTCAAATGGGGGCTTGAGTTCCCACTGATAGTGTTAGAACTGTTTCTTTTCCAGTTATGCTTTGTTCTCTACATGTGTACTGAGATAATTATGACAGTGGTGAGGGAATTGCTGCAAATGACCTTTGTCCCTGCTTTGCTGGTGAATGAGTCAGGTGTAGCCCAGGCCTGGAGTACTGATTTAAATCACTGGGGAGTGTGTGACATACTAACCTTCTTTGCAATTAGGTCTTAATCTGCTGTTGTGGAATATCTTATTGCTCCACTTCCCTGCATTTTAATAGCTGTAGAAGGTATATTGGAGTTACAGAGCTTTGAAAAGCCATGCAAGATACTTTTGCATGAAATGGTTTGTCTTATTTAGTATTTTTTCCCATTCCCATGATGACTTTTTCACAATTGTAACTGTGACCATCTGTTGCTTCACTTCTGAGTGTTTGTATTTGTTGGAATTATTGCTTAAAGGAAAATGTTGCTGAAATTTGTTAATTGGGGAATACAAGATAAATACAAAATACAATATAAATATGCAAAAAATAATTTGTTAAACTATAAGTAATTCTAGGATTTTAATTACTGCACTTTTCCTGTAGCATTTTAGAAATGTTTGAATTTTTATGGTATTATTGTGCAAATTATTTCAGAGCACTCTGTTAGAATTTGTCCCCAACATGGAGTGTAAACTGCTGCTTCATCAGTCTTTCACTTGTTGGCCATGGGCCTGGAAGGGACAAACAGCTACTTGAGAACTGAATACAGCTGAGTGCTGGACATTGTAAACTTGACTGTTCTCAAAATTACCAGTCTATGTAAAAGCCCCAGAAACAAAACAAAACCAAAAAACCACCAAAAAAAAAACCCCAAAAAATCCCAATCAAACAAAAAAACCACCAAAAATCTGAGATGTAAAGTCCCATCAAGTTATGGAAATCAAATTTAACTGTCTATAACATGGCACTTACTTGGGCATTGTAGGACAGGCTGCAGCCTGCACAGGCTGCAGCAAGGGAGGATTTCTTATTAAGGGGAAAAAGGAAATTTGCTGTTTCAACAAGAAATTCAAACTTGTATTCTTGTTTTGGTCCGCTGGTAGAATGATGAAAATGTGTCACTCCAGGACATCACATTCTCAGTTCCATCGAGTCCAGAACCACAAGAAGCTGCATCAACTTTTAAGGTAAATGACTTTGATTGACTCTAAGGAATAAAAGATACAAACCTGTTTATGTTTAGAGAGCATAGCCAAAGATTGTGTGTTACTGAAATACTGCTGCTTGCTTCTTCCTTTGTTTAAATGCTAACCTAGGTGAACCCCACGAAGTCAGTGGCAAGTTTGTTGTTTTACAGTGGGTATTAAAGGCAGAAGAAATCACAATAGGTATTGCAAATGAGATCATCTTTTATAGTTGCAGACATGTAACGTTGTATTTTCTGTGGTGTTAAGGTTTCTGTAGCATTGCTTAGCTCTTACTTTAAAATCACTATACAAAGATCACTAATTCTGTATTTATGGGGAGGAAACTGTGCTTACTGGAAATATAACAAGGCTATAAATACTTCATGAAGTTATAGAACACTTAAAATCTAATGCTTGTTCTGAGTTCAGTAATTTCTGTTGTTGATAAAGAGGACTGTAGTAGTGTTTGCTGACTAGGCATGTTCACCTACATTGTTACTTGTTTGCGCAATGGATGAATTACTGCTTCAAAAATGCAGCTGATTTAATTTCCCTGGAAATTTCTTGGGTCAGGTGAATTTGGCCACTTAAAGGGACTTTTAGTCAAGTTTCTTCACTCTTTAGCCTGTGTGCCTGCAGCCCCTCTCTCTGTGTGAACAGGAGGAAAGCATGTGCTGTGTCAGTGCCATCCCTCCAGGCATTCCTGATCTCATATGTCCTTTAGAGGTGTTGCTTTAGATCATGCAGTCCTTATAGAAAACCACTGTTCTGTTGCAGATGGATGATCTGCTGAATGAGATCAGGCAGCTTAAAGATGAGCTGAGGAAAAAGGATGAAACAATCAACCAATTAGAGCAGCAGCTTGTAAGTATAATCCAAAATGTTTAGCAAAATCCCAGGTGTGCAATGCAGAGTGCAACTTCAGTAGGCAGTTCTGATGAAGGCTTTAAGGAAGCTTAAACAGCTATTTTTTTTCCTGCACTTCCACTGTAACAAAGGTAGGTTTGGGTTCACAGTTGTGCTCCTGGGGTCTTTAATTCCCTTAACCTTGTCATGATTTTGTGAGGCACTAAGCAAGGATGTTTATAATGCTGTTGAAAGTATTTAATTTCCAAAATAGTTTTGAAAAATAAAATAAATCCTAGATAAAATTCTAGAAGCTGCTCAAAAATAACAGTGAGAAAATGATGAGGCTATACTTAAAGTACTTCAAAAATGAGCAAAGATTTGGCCTATCATTGTGCTTAAAGGTTTTGTTACTGTTTTTTTTTTCCTCCCTCTCCTTTCCTCTACTGTCCATTATCTTAATAAAGTGCTACACCATAGAATTTAAAGTTGAGCAAGGTAGTATTCTAAGTTGATTGCTTTTTTAGGAAACAATACAAAACAAGTTAAATAGATTAAATCTGCCAGCTAAGAACAAGTTGAGGCGGCACTTCATCCTAAATTAGGTCCAGGAAGACACAAGGTCTCAAGCAAAGTCACATATGCCTTTTACCTTTTTGCTCTTAGTTCTGAGTTTGGATTTTGCCATGTATGTCTTTGCATTTGGTTCTAGTAATTTCACCTGCTGTGACAATTCTTGTAAAATAGCCCCACATTTTCAAGTCACAGCAAGATCCTACATGCAGGGTAGATGAGATGCCAAGAGGTGCACACCATATGTATTTATCATAGCTGGAGACAGTACTTGTGTGACCATAATCTCTAATGATATGCTAAACATGTGCTTTTGTAGGTGTGTGCAGTAAAACTGAGCTGTGGTCTTCATCCTCTCCCTCTCTGGCTTAGGAACATTCCTTCTAAAACAAAACTGAAAAATGAAGATTTGACGTTTGTTCTGCTGTTTAAACAGCAGAATCCCAGATCACAGCATACTAAGTCAAATTACCTTGTTTGTTAGCATCTTTTTGGGTACACTTAGTCTCACTCTTAACAATCAGCCACAATTCCTTGAAGGAAGTTTCTTATTGCCTGCTCAGTCATGTACCTGATTGCTGGAGTAACCTGTAAATGGTGCAGCAGAGGAACTCTGCTGTGGAGATGGGTAAAACTTACATTTGTAATGACTGAAAGATGACTTGAAGAGCTCAGTGCTTCTGAAGTTTAAGTGGAAAAACTCTTTCCAGAAGTCAATATTTATTCTGGATTACTTCTCAATATCATCTGAGAAAAGCAGCAGTTGTGCAGCTCTGTAAATAATGGTTTCTACAGTTTAATTGTATTGTGTTCTACAATCAACTCTAGCTTCATGTTTGAACACTGGGCCTTGACTGTACTTTTTGAGAGGCTTAGTTGGTTAATGGCTAACTAATTCTTGTTTCTTTTTCTCTTTGGGGGTGATTAAGGCCACCAGATGTAACTGCCAGAAGGACAGTCAAAAACCTCCAGGGGCAGTACGCGCGTGTGCCGATAAATTCACGCAGACCTCCTGGAGGAGGAGTTCTGTGAGTAAAATGGGCCCTTCATGCTCGGGTACCTCTTTCTGCCTTTCATTCCCACTTGTATAACCTTGGCTCTCACACAAGTCAGCTTTAAGAGATTCTGTGCTGTCTGTGAGTAGCATACTTCCTGCTCTGCAACCCTTGCATTCTTTTGCAGGCCTGTTATGTAAACAAATATTATGAACATTTATTTTAAAATAAATAATTAAACTTTAGAAATCTTCTTTTTAAATAATCACCATTTGCAGTATTTAAGCTACAGTAAATCCAAGCTGTATATCTAGTCATACTTAAGAGATTTTCTTACCTCTGACTTTGAAGTCACGATATATCTCTTCAGGGTTTTTCCTGGTCAAATTTTCATTGTTGATGTTTTCATATTTGTTGAGGAAAAGAAACAGGGTATTCTGAGTTTCAGTGCGTAAGTGTAAAAGCAGAAGTTACTATTGTTTAGTATTTTTTTATTGCAATTAATTTTAATAACTTGAATCATTAAAAAAAATTGTGTGAAAATCACTTTGACAAAAGACATCTTCATTCCCATATATTGTTGCATGGATCACATTTGTTTCCACTATGTAAAATTTACATTCTTCATGGAACACCAATAGAATATTTGAGATGGGAGAAGATCAATATATTTGATATTATATAATGAGCAGAAATTGCCTTTGCTAAACAAAGCTTTTGTTAGTTACCAGTAAATAGCATTTGGATCTTGAAGCTACTGCTCTAGCTGGAAAACATAGGACATTTTATTAAAAGGTAAAAAATAGATTTGATTTTTTTTTTTGTTTCTTTGCTTTTATCCTACCTTGATTTACTTTATGTAAGCTTGTTATAAAGATGAATCACCCTTCTATCCTTCTAAAATTTCTCTTTTAAATATAGCTCTAGTGTGTTCACCAGGTTCTGGCAAACAACTGTACCCATGTTTTCCAGCCTCCTTCTTTCTGTCTGAACCTGCTGTCAAAAGATTATAACATTAAGTAGCTTTTGGTTTGCTTTGACACCTCTGCTCCCCATGTACATGGAACATCTGGATTCATCCCATTTGTTTCTTCTCCTTTTACTTTGGAGCTTCTGAGCCCTTGCATTGTTTCTTTTTCCAAATTTGATTTCATGTGTGTGCTGTTCATTGGATGTCTTTGTGCATTGATACTGTTGGAAGGTTAGTGGCTATTTTTCCATCTTCCTTTTTTTCTGGCTCATTTATCACGTGGCTTCAGAGACAAGATTAATAGTTGTGGAAAGTTAGTTGCTAAGTTTTAGCTTGTGCAACTTGTGTCTATCCATAAGACAGACAAAGATTTTGAAGATGGGGAGTGTGAGTTACTGTCTCAAGCACAAGAAGTCACTCAGCACAGTTGTCTGGTTTGGGTCAGGTTGACCAGTATATTTTTTTAAGTTATACTGTAGTTTTGATCAAAAAGACATTTTTTTGTCAGGAAGAAGTTTGGGTTAAGGGACAGTATCTTTAAGAAGAGCTAAAGGAGCCTCTGCTGTGTCCGTGGTTGGTGTGTGGATATATGTATATGATATAGATATGTATTTCTAGGCATGCGATCTTTACACACACAATCCAAACATCTTGATATTTTTATCCATGGGCAAAGTTTCTCATGAAATTGATAAAGGACTTAAGAAAATTCATGAAGTGTTAGCAAATTTTGAAACTACACTGATTTTCAGGACATTTTGATAGCTAGGAAGTTTTGGGCAGAATGTTTTGGGCATGTTTTTTGGGGTTTTTTCAATGTCTTCATGTGCATATTTGTAAGTTACAGGCTGTCTGCCAGCCAACAGAAACAGGAACTCCATAAAGCAGGATTTCTTCAAGGAGAACGGTGGTCTGACTGGAAAAAATTTCAGTTCTAATGGTCAGACCTCAGCTTTCTGGTTTAATGCTTCCTCTGCTAACATGCATTTGGATGCTTCCTTGCATGGCTTAATAGACACGTTAATGTATAAAATAAGTTTTGATCTGGAACCTAGTAACAAAAAAATGTCTTATGCAATATAAAGGAGACACAATCAGCTCTATTTTTTCTTGAGGGTAAGAATACAATAAGTAGGAGACACCTAAGGAAACTGTATTCTCACTACTCAAATCCCAAAAACCTCTTAAACAATTTGTTTTGCTTTATTAACATTCCTCTTCAATTTAATTTAATGGTCTTGACCTAAGTATAAAGACTAAGAAAAATCATGTTTATTGATCCTATATGTGGTATAAATCGTGAAATATTGTTAATATTTATGAAATTATCAGGTTTTTATGTAGACTAGCTTTTTTAAATATAGATTAGCTTTTTTTTCTTAAATCAAAGTGTAATTGAAGTCTTGGCAATGACAAAACGGCTCCTTTGAGGCCTAACAAACATTGTTAATGTAGTTTGTCATAAAGAATAGATGCTAGAATAATAGGATATCATTAAACATATTTGTTTTTAAAAGTCATGTTCACACAGTTGCTTTGTTATTAAATATTTCTAGAAAATGGCCCATTCTGATGTGAATATAAACTTGTCTGGTGTTGTTCTCTCCAGGGACCACAGTTTTTCAAAGTACTTTTGTTTTTTTTCATATCTACAGGTAAATATGTACATTAGTGAAAGTTTTGTAACTTTGACTTAATCCTTAGAACTTAGTGCTCACATAATAAAACTAGGGGCTGGAAAGAAATGTTCGGGAAATTTGACTTCTTAAAAATTGATAGGTAGCTATCTATTGCCTGTCTACTGTGTCTGTGACATGGTATTTCTTGTAAGTGTCCTGTCAGGATGCTCAAAATTTAGGTAACTTCTTAATGTTTGTGTTTTATTCTTGGTTAGCTGTCCTTGGGATAAAGACTTGTACAAATACTTGCTGGCAGGGTAGACCATGATATTTCTGAAAGGATCTGTCACAGGTCTCTAATACAGAATTAATTCCAGTTACTATGTCTTATGATTCTGCCGTCATGGAAGAAAATAACCAAACCCTGGAAGAAGATAAAATTACTTCAAGAAATTAATGTTAATGGTCAACTTACAAGAAAGAACAATGTGAGCATCCATTGCCACACTTGACTTGCAGGCTTTGCAGGATTGTTTCTCTAATAGTAAATACTGATATTTTTAAGACTTTAAGGGTAAAGGGTTAAAAGTCAAGTTTCTGTTGATAAATCGTTTGATTTCTTGAGCTGGAAAGGATGTTGGCAGATGCCAAGAAGTAAATGACAAGCAAACAAACTGCAAAGCCTTGAATTTGGTCCAAGAGACCTGCAGGAGATTCTGGCCTGTGAGGACCAGTTCCTCTTAGTTGCTGGTTTCTCTTCCACTCTCTGCAAGATAGTGTGTACAGTAAAAGCTGTTTATTTCCCCTTGGTAACAGCTCACAGTGATGAGAATGAGCTTTGCTGCCTAAATGTGTGTACAAGTCCATTCTTGTCTGCTAAAATGGCAACAGAACCTGTCAGTTTGCATGGGAGCGTGCATGGTCTTGCTCTTTGCTCCATCTTTTCTCTACTTTTGCACTGAGATATTCTTCACCATTTGCATTTTGTTTCAGTTTGTCATTCCAAAGCCTGTTTCAATTAACCTTTGTAATCCTTTGTCTGTGGACTGTTACCCTTCTGGTTGTACCATCTTTTTCTACCTTAGCCTTAAACATCCTGTATGTGTCAGTTTCACAACCATTGATATGAACTTGTTCTTGAGGTCCAGTCACTGTATGTGTTCATCTTCACATCCCGCTTTGGTTTATCTCCCTGTCCAATGCTCTGCTGTTTGCTTCATGTTCTTATACATGTACTTGGTGAAACAAAGCCATAGCTGAACTAGGTGGTCATATTGTACACCTGTCTCTTGTGCTGTGACTGTGCATGACACGAAAGGAAGGTCCTTGAACCCTTCACAAGCATTTCTTGTTGGTTTAGTGTATACTAACACATAAAACTGGGTTGGTGATGTTTTTCATATGAATACTTTCAGAAAGACTATTTAATGTCAGAACTGCTAATTCATGGTCTCTTTCTGGGTGCTAGGCCAGTAAGAGAAGAGTGCAGCAGAAGCATTTTGTTTGCCTCAGTATTGAAGTCAGTCATTCTAGGTTTGTTCATGATGTGGAGCTCTGAGTGTGTATGAGACAACTGGCAGTGCTTGGTGAGAGATGGCAAAAATCACCTCCTCATTGAAGTGCTCAGAGGCTCCAGTTGTATGAATTTAAAAAAGGATCTTTGCTATGTTTGTTTCTGCAGCAGAAAAGACCTTTAAAGTAGTAGCAGTTTTGCATGTTGGTGTATCCTTGGGAAAAGAGCTGGAATATATGGCTGTTAGGCTAAAATTACTGTGTGGCAATAGCTTAAAAATATTTTGCTTCTCCTTTTCTGGCAGAAGCAATTGCTTTTGTTCATGTGATTTCTTATTCTAAGGTTGAAGTCTGCTCATAACTAACAATGGAAAACTCTGGTCTTAGTCTTCATTTAGAAGAAGAAACAGCCACCAGGTTTTCCCAGTGCAGTTACAGTCAGAACCTCATAAAGCATTTAGTACAATTCATCAGGATCTCAGAAGAACATTTTTCCTTCTGGTTTATAGGCTGCTTTATCTCTTATTTTTTCACTCCTGAATCTCATGTTAAAAAATTATGATTCACTTCTCTTTGGGGATGCCTTTGCTATTTCACAAATGCAGTATCTGGAAAATAAAAGAGGAATGGGATTTAAGAGTAGTGGCTGGATGCACATAATAGCTGTGGGGAGGGACTGTTCAAACCACTGTCTAACATTAAAGTCTTAGTGGAAAAAGTTGCTTCAGAACCCAGAAGAATCCCATCAGATATTTTTTTTGTTTGAGTTTGGGGTTATTTTAATAGAAGTTGAGGTAAGTCATGTTCTTGTCTTTCAATACTAGAATTCCTTGCTTATGTAATAAATAAGTGGTGATTTAAGTTTTTCTTCTTTCTTACTTTTAGTTGGAAACTGCCACATTATCTGTGTATTTTGAATATGTACCATTATCATCTGAGGAGATATGTTTATTAGTGTGGGGTTTTTTTTCCTTCTCTTTAGATTTTCTTGGAAACCTCAGTGCACATATAAGAAATAGGAAATTAATATGACTTGATGTTTAAAGGAGAAAGCTTGGTAAATTTGCTGGAGTTTTATGCAATAATTGCTATTAAAAGAAAATTAATCTTTTTGTAAGCCAGGCATATTTGCAGATACTTAAATCTTACATGCCATATCAATGGGATTGGTACATCCTTTATAATTTTTATAATCAGTTTAAGTCATAGCACTCATCTTAATACATTCCCAGTGCTGTATCTGCTGATCCTTACTTTTTCAATTGATGTTGATTTTAATTACCTTATTTGATGTACAGTTAAACAGCTCTTGTTCTGGGTATTTTTAGGGAAATTTTATTTATTTATTAATTTATTACAAAAAAAGAAACCTGGCATTTATTTGAAACTTATTGCTATATGGAGCAATGTCAACTGCAGCATTTGGGAGAAGGGGATTAAAATATGCCTGGAGACCAGTTCAGTTCAGCAGGCAAAAGATTCAAGGAAATTACTTGCACTTTCTTCATTTACCTCTCCAGTCAGAGAAATGATAAAGTAGCATGAAGAATTATTGAAAAGACTGTATTAGTGCTGTGCTTTGAAGTGCTAATGTGGATGCTTAAAAATTTCTGGAATGTATCAAGCCATGTAAATATTTCATTGCCTTTACAATAGCATCTTAACTATTATGTAGCTCGGATGGCTTGTGCTTCTCTTAATCTCTCTTTTCAGAGAGTAAAAGGGAGAGGATATAAAATTTTCACCTCCCCTCTTAATGTGTTAAAAATTTCAAAGAAGTCTGGAAAAAGCCCACTGCCAGCTCAGATGAGTCTTTGCAAAATCAGACTTGTGCCTGGTGATAACGTGCTTTCTACTATGTGGAGATTCAGTTATGTTTAGAGAATGGAAAGAGTTTGTCTTGGTGTTCTAGTACTCTGGACACAATTTTGGGTGAAATGTGAACAAACCTGTAAAATGTAGTGTTCTTTTGTACCACACTATGAAAATCCAAAGTGTTTGATAGCTTCCTCATCACTCTCTGATTGATAAATCGTGTTCCCAGGACTATTTAATGTATGTACCTCTTCAGCATGTTGTATTATTTTGTCACATTGCTTAACTGAAGCTAGTACTGTTCCAGTACATTCATGCAGCAGTCTAAAAACTGTGATCTTGATGACCATTGATGGAGTACTGTAAGAACACATTAGGTAATCAATACCTCCATCTAGACACAATCAAACTGAAAACTTGTTTCCTTTTTCCCCTCAGATTTTGCTGCAATAATTGTTTTGTCTCAGCTTCTGAAGAACAATGAAGGAGTCTTGTCAGGCTTTTTTCTTTATTTCCTGTTCTAGACAAAAAGTGTTCTGACTAGCAGATTCTAAGGCTTGGTTAAATGCATGTGTTAAGTTTCATCCTAGCAGTACTGAAACCTGGAATAGTGCTGGCTAAAATCTGATTAGGTAAGGGTAACTGGATTAGGAAAGTGTTTAAAACTCTTCTAAGACAAGTAAAAGAAGAAATATTTATTTATAGAAATAATGTGATATTTAACATTGTTTTAGAAGAAGCATGAAAGTCAAATGCATTATTATTTGTCCAGCCATGGCAGTATGGTCTGCAGCAGAGAATCTGGAGAGGAGGGGCAAACTGAGTTCCTGTTTTCTGTCATGTGGATGCTGTTCAGATACTTTCAGCCTGCTGGCTCACAGAGTAGCTACAGTTTTTTGGTCAGGAGGCAGTGGGGCAGTCATTAATGTAGTACCAGTGTTCCAGGACTTAGAAAAGCGGTTTTCAGACACTTAAATGGCAAAAGGACTGTAAATACGTAAACTTGTCCTGTTGAAATAGCAAATCAAGATTGTGTTGTTTAAGAGGGAAGTTGCAGCTTGGATTTGCAAAGGTAAGGATGTGGGAAAAAGGAAAAGTAATAAGAAAATTACTTTGTCACATTTATGGTGTTTTGAGAGTTCTGACAGGCAAGCCCTGCACTGCATGGATCTGCACAGTTCCCTCATCCTTTCACAGAAGAGCAAAGTGCAAGGAAAACACTTCTATGTCACCTCTTCTCTCCCACAATAAAAAATTCTGATAAAATTAGAGTAAACTGGCCTCTAAAGCACCAGGACTTGCTGGAAAATTTGTTTCTATGCATTAGAAATTTATGTTGTAAACTAAAGTTTATTGGTTTTCCAGTAGATTAGAACTAAGCAAGCTACTACTTGGTGAGGCATTATCTAAAATACTTTTGAAAGCTGCATAAATACAATTTTTTCATGTATTTTTAATCATGAAAAGCTCAGTTTCTGTACTCTTCCCCTAAAACTATCTTGGACAGAAATGTGTACTTATATATTGAACAAAAATGGAGGTAGTTTATAAGATTTCTGACTAGTTTAGGACATCTGGGCTTTGGTAGCGCAGAACATTTACAAAGTAGAGCAACTGGAAATATACCTTTCTGGGGGAAAAAGAATGGTGTGGCTTTTTGGTGTCTTGTTTTTCCCTGTTCTCTTTTTTTATTATACTTCTCCCCCTCTCTCTTTCTGCACAGGGTGGGTATTCTGCTCCCTCCTTCTCTCCCTGGCAGGGCTCATTCCAGGGCATCCCTCGGAGTGTTCCACCGCACCGCAGACAGAGTGAGTCTGTACCTCTCACTCATCTCCCTCACCGTGTTCCAGTAGAAGCTTCCCCTTTGCACGCACTGTTCATCTCGTAGTCTCCTCCTCTCAGGCAGATCTCCAGGCATACACGATAGTCTGTGGCTAACAAACCGCTTCCTTTGGCCAGCGTACGAGCAGCTACAACTCATAGCTTTATAACAGTTATTAAATGCCAATAGACCTCAGCAGTTCTTCAGGCAAACCTGAGTAGGCCCTTGTTTCCAGTCTTGTCTTAACATCAGTCTTGCTTGCTGCATTTCCCTGTTTTCCATGGCTGTGATGCACTCTCCTGTCCGTGTGTGTGTTCTGTTTGCTCACGCGTCCGCACGCGCACCTGTGGGTCTATTCACGTGAACGCATCGTGGTTGTACAGAAAAGTGTCACTTGCATTGTCTCTCACAAAAAGTTTTAACTTTGCAGAATGGCTTCCCTCAAACTAATTTTTTTCTCCCTTCTCTCGGTATTTGTTGTAAAAAGGCTTCTCTTATACTGAAGTGGCTATTGCATAACTTGCATGATTTATTAACGTTCCTTATGTGCTAGCTACAATGTGGGCTGATGTAAAATGCATTTGTTCACTTGGCTTGGATCTGCAAAACAAAAGACAATTGCTGATTTTAAAACTGTATGCTTACGTAGACATAGAGAAATGGTAAGTCTTATTTTGTGCTTTGGTATTTCATTTTGAACAGATAAGTGTTTGAAGAAATATAACTATTTCATAACGCTGAAGTTATATTTTTAAAATGTACTGTAATTTGCAAGTTACAGTGCTTGCCTAGCAAAGCTCAAGAGTGTATTTGGACAAGAAATAATGGAAAAGTAAAATTATGGAAACAAAGTAAGATTTCCAGGGCAATGGAGATCTGAAGAGTAAACTTCACCTTGGAAAACTAAACTTACATATTTCACTACAATGATCCTTACTTATATCAATCACCGGAAAAAAAAAAAATCTAATATTTTTGTAAACTGTCCTTCAGATACTCTCTTGATGTTTCTGTGACAATGTTCATGTAAACAACTCATCAGGAATGCACAGCCATTTCATGGGCTTTTCTTTGTGCAATAAGGGATGTGCTTCATTTGTCTGTGGTGTTTGATGTGGGACTCTGTGTGTGTAATGAATGTAGAACCCCAAAATCTGATGATTGTGCCTTCTGTTGCTGAATGGATGGGCCAGCCTGGATGATTCACTGTCTTATCAACAGAGACTGACTTCAAGGAGATCAGTTTAGACCTAAGGATCATTTAAATGTTATGGTTTTGAGGCTTTGTGACTGGCGAGTCAGAATGGGAGGATGATGTCCCAGCTGACACGTGAGCCTCTGGTGTCACATTATTCACAGTGGCTGCTTAGCTGAAGAAGGAAACTTTGCTTGCTGATCTTGCTGCTTTTCTGAGCCTCCACTTCATCTCCACTAACAAGGGTGGCCTCTTATTTGGGATTCTGTAGTAAACTTCTATTACTGAAGCAGGTTGGATTTTTTAATATGCATCTTATATATTGCATTCAATGAATTGCTAGTAAAGGAAGTAAATAAAAATGGGCCCTTAACTAGTTAACTGAAACTAAAACTAATGTGTTGTTTAGGAAAGTAAGTTTCTGCTAGTAGAGTGTTCCTAGCTTTTTTCTTTAAGCCTTAGGTTTACTCTATAGAGCAATACTGAGAATAAAGTATAAATTAGGAGGTTCCTTAGACATTTTAAATTAAATTCTTGAAAAAATCAGTGATTTATCACTGTGTGAACAGTTCTGTAAAGTAGAATATTACTGGAATGGTCACTAGTATCCTTTCCCGCTTGGTTCAGTGCTTTCAGTGTTCAGGTTTTTTGATGCCAAATATGGGGTTTTAAGGCAGATGGTGACCTGGGCATCATCACTGAGTGTAAGACAGCCTGAAACATTAATTTCAGTGTTCCTTTGCAATAATACAGAGAAGATGTTCGATGGAAACATGAAATAGTCTCAGGTTTTGTCTGGTTGTGTTTTCTGTATAGACTTGGAAGTCAAGTACTTCTCTCCTAACTTCTGGATCCTGAACCTAAAATATCATCTCTGCATGTGAATTCTGCAGGTTTCTTCACTGTGCTGTTGATAGCTGATGGATACATAGATCACTTACAGGCACTGTAGATTATACACTGTTCATATTACAGTGTATAAAAAACTAAAAATAATTTCCCTCCTGCTGTACAGGACACGAAATATATCCCTGCTAGTGCACTAGTGTAGGTTTATGATTCTCTGTAAGCACTAGTAACAATGTGAGAACACCTGCTGCTGAACTTGCTTTAGCTTATCACTGCACTGCAATACACTTCAGCATTGGATATATGTCTTTCACTTTTAATGACAATTAATTTTTAATATATCCACATTTATTAATTTCATGGTTTTTCACCAGCCTTGGAAACATTCAGCACTTTGTGTTTCATAAACACTTTGATAACAGTACATTAATTTTGTCATTTTTAGGAATAAAAATAATTTAATTTTGTTCCTGTAATTCCCTCATGTCTTAATTAAACTCCTGTAATGGTAATTTATTTTTCTTTTGGTTATAGGTCATATTTTGATGACATCTCAAACTTTGTTTAATACAGTTAAATCCTTTCCATTTGTGTTCTGGAGCTTTAATGATGTGGCTCTAGAGACAAATATTTAGAATACACATTGGTAAGGAAGCAATCATGAGTTTGTGTTGTAAGACAAGAATATAACACCACCTTGTCTGGACTCCTTACCTTACCCCAAGTGCTTCTCCACCAGAAATGCTGATCAAAACTGCTTTGTTATTCAAGCATTGCAGTTGTTACATTGCCACTTACTGTGTACATCCTGGAAGAAGTATGTAGACTTTTTGTGTGCAAGTATTACAGATAGAGATAATCTAAGCAATTCTTCCAGGTGATACACAGCTTGTTGTCACCAGGAAGAAAGCTACTCTATGCCCAGTGACTAGAAATCAGATCCAGGCTGTGCTTTTTCATGCATTTTCTTTTAAACAAAGACATGTTGCTTAGTGCTGAAATGTTTCCAAAGCTTTGTGGACCGACACAGCTTTCTAGGGTGTACAAAGTGTTTGTGTTAGCAGAACAAAGTTGCTACAGAGCATTAGCTGGAAAGTTCTGTGGCAAATTATTAAAAACATCCTGGAATCATTCCAGTATTGCCTTTTTTTATGTAACTATTTTTGCTCCAAGATTGTTCAGCTATATGAAGAAGAGTCTTTTAGGAAAAACTCCTTTCCTCCCAACTTCAGTACTTGCAGGGTGAACTACAAGAGAAGTGTCTCTTGCACCTAACTAAATTTATGTTTGCAAAAAAACCCTTGATTTTGTATATGGTCATATTTATCTGCTTGCTGCACATATACATCTGCATTTATGGATGAAATATCTGCCTTAATGTAGTTATATATTACTTGAAATAATTTTTCTTCTAAGAAAATAAAATTTTCAAAATTTTAAAAGTTGGGGTTTCTTTACAGACTATGCAGGAAAAAAAATAATGCTTTGCCACATTACCAATTATTTTATTAGCCTCATGGCTGTGGTGCATGATGCTTAAAAAAAAAATACCGTTGTTTGTGTCATTATTTGAGGTCATTCTCCATAATGCAGAATCCTATATTTTAATGCTGAAATATGGATATAATACAGCTAGATCAAAGGGAAAGAAAAAAAAAATCAAAAAGAAGGTATTATCCAATGCTACAGATTGAAGGTCTGAAATATTGAAGTTTTCCAGAGGTGGGAAATGAGAGCTCTCTGATGCAGCCTTTCAGCAAGGCTGTGTCTGCACAGGCCGTGGTTTGACGTGACAGCTTACCCTGTGCCAAGGCAGTGAGAGGAAGGATGGCAGAATTGATGAGGAAATGAAAGAATTACATATCAGGGTTTGTGACCCTCCCCTTCCACCCCTTTCCAAAAAGAAACTGCGGCAGTCATCTCTTCCAACTCATGAGTGAGTTGTTAGGAAGATGAGTTATTAAAAACGAGGGCAATATATTCCAGGGGTGGAATGCTGTGCTTTTAATGACCTAGCTGTTCAGGGTTAGATATTGAACATAATATGCATGGATGCAAAGATTTTTCTTTTATACAGTTGTAATAATGCACAAAAATTTTAGTTGCAGTATTTGGAATGTAAGAGATTAACTGCTAAAAACCTTTGAAGTTGTAAGAACAAAGGTATTCCATGCAGGTCTTGCTATAAATGTGTTTGCACTGCATTAATGAAATACTGTTGCTACTTTTGTTTCTTGAAGGAGGATTAAAAACCAATGGGGGACATGGTAATTGCAATTTAAATGGTGAAGTTGCAGTTCTGTCATGGCAATTGCTCATTGTTCTGTCTTGGTCCTCTGACATCATTGTCCTTGTCTTTTTCTTGTCTCTGCTTTCCATTATGCCATTGGCAAGGAGTTGAGAAGTTAGTCCATTACTTCTGTGATAAAGCGTGGTACAGTACAATTTCAGATTTATTCCAGTCTCCTTCTCATGCATTTTCACTGTTGGGTTTTTTCTTTGCCCTATGCATGATGCATGTCTATGGGAGATGTGCATGCAGTTCTCAGATTTTCCATTGCATCGCTTCCCTCCTTCCTCAAGATACTGCAGGGAGAAAATGCTTTTATTTCATTCTACAGAGGTATTATAAAGGGAATCGAGAAGGGGACCAAGATAACCAATGCAAAACTGAGGGAATTTTCAGCTAATGAATGAATATCACTATCATGACCACATTTTTAACTTCTTTAACAGTCCATTTAACTACTTTACCAGTACAACATGATGTTTCGGCTTTTCAGCCCAAGGCTAATACAACTTCAGTAGTTGTACAATAACTGTACAATAGTGGTAATCCTTGTCATCTGTGGATGTCATCTTTCTCTGGATGATGTAACAGCTAGTTTTACTTGAGAGAAATAATAGAAAAATCTAGGTTAATGAAGTAGGGAGTGAATTGAGTAATTTTGATTAATGCATCAGTGTTTGGAAGGCTTTGAAACTATTGCCAGTACAGAAAAATCAATTTCTTTGTGCAGAAAGGAGGATGTGCACAAATCACTTTGTCTAATGTGCTTCGAGTTTGAGGAAAGCTGTCTTCAGTTATACTGTACTTGAAATATTTGAGTCCAACTTTGCATTTTAGAAGCATCCCCAAGGAGTGCAGGTGCCTTCATATTTTCATTGTGGGACATAAATAGAAGTCTGGGTAGCATGGCAGTCTTATTCCAAGTCATAGTCTGTCCCACCCCAGAAATACTGCCAGAAGTGCACTCAAAACAATGCAGATGAAACCCTTCTTTTAGGACTTAGGTGAAATAAAATACTATGTCTGGAAGGCAGAATGCTTCTTCATCTGTTTCTCCTCCTTCACGTGATGGAATTCACCAAGTACTTCAGTCCTTCGGCTGGCTCATTGTTTTTATCAGTAACATGGTCAGAATTTCAAAGACTTTCTTTATAAAAGGAGAATTTGCATTTAGTACAAAGATATGAGCTGTGGGTGACAATAATGCAGTTGTCAGTGTTGGATACCTTTTGAACTGTTATGTGCATATTTTGCAAGTGGCATTTTACTACTTTTAGTATCATCTTGAATGTTAATGCACATAGAAATTTGATGATACTAACATCTGTCATTGTGATAATTGGACAGGTCTTGAGTAGAAATACACACTTAGAAGGCAGTACACTATTTAAAACAACTGGGCAAAGATGATACCAGAAGTTTAGTATCCTCATAATTCTGAGCACGTAGCCATTTTCTATCTTAGTATTGCTAACTTTCTGGGTAATGAGCTGCTTAGACCTTTTAAGGTTATGAAGGATAATGAGGAAAACATGTATTTGGCTATTTTTATATGTAAAATGCAAAATTGCCCAAGGAGAATAGCTCAAACATTACCTTGCCTTTGTCAGAAGACTTCAAAATAGCATTACTGAAACCTTGATGGCTTTGTTGTACCTTGGATGTGTTTGTGTTTAACTCAATTTTCCATACAAATTTAATTTCTTCTGTAATTTACCAGTTTTTGAATTTTGTTGATTAGTATTGCTAGAATTATTTGATATTAAGTTAATTTTTATTAGATATTTTATATTAGATATTTATCTGTGTTTTTGAAGAATGACATTTAAAAATCCTTCCTAGCTGAGGGAGAAAATTTTTTGACAATTATTTTTCCACATTTGACACAATACTGTGGGCTATAAATGTTTTAATTTTTTTTTACTTCAAGTGGGATTAGAAAATAAGATTCATTTGTTGTAGTATTTGCATGGAAATCGGGTACATATTGCTTTGGTTTCTGCAATCATTACTAGCAGTTTTGGTTTTGCAGGTGAGATCTCAAATCAGTAAATCATTTTGGCTAACATCTGCCTGTCAACTCCTAGACTGGAAGGTTAATAACTTCTGTAACCCAAACATAAATACTGGGAAATGAAAAAAATATCCAGAGGACTAATTTTATTTAAGCTGTAACTCTCTCAGTATATGTCCTTGTGTTTAGCATTTCCTTCCTGTAGGACTGCATGGTTAAGAAGGATTCAAAGTTAAGCTAGTTTTGGGTCACATAAGGAATAATGTTTTGGTACTCATTTTTCACCATTTTGGAGGCTTCTTTGCCTTTTTTTTTTTTTTTTTTTTTTTTTTAATTTTTATATCTTGTCCCTCTTTCCAAAACAGTCATGTTCTGACTGCTCAGGATATTTGCCTTTCATGTCTATCACTGATAGCTGATTTCGTTGGTCTGGATTTTGCCTTTTCTTATTAAACAACTGTTATATTCTAAAGGGAAAAACTGGTCATAAATAAAAAATAGACTGAGAAACCTTGATTTTCCTCTCATTAACCATTAAATCTTTTTTCTTGATGAGGAGTTTAGAGGATTCAGTTTTCCGTAGTAATCCTGCCAGGGAAAAGATGAAAAGCTGAAAAAGCCCTGAGACAGGCTGTGGCCCTAAATGTGTTAACAGGAATCTGGCATGCACAGCTATAATTGCATTTTCCTGCTGATTCAAAGAAGAGCTAAAAAGACCAGACTAATAACGGGTTTTCTCTTTAGAACTTGTGAATAATTCAGGAGAGTGACTAAAATGACACTTCTAGTCAAATCTCCCAAACACAAACAATGCTTCTTTTTAATTTAGTTTCACTAGTAAACAGAATAAGTGTGTTCACTGCATACATGCAACCTGTCAGGTGGTTAGAATCCAGGTGGTTGAGTGATGACTAGTTGACAGGAGTTCAGTTCCCGTCCTTTGTAAAGAAAATGAGAAAAATAATCCAAACCTGCTAAAACTGTGGTTTAGGTTTTAATAGATTTTGGGTTATGCCACAAATTGTATAATTTTTAGTAATGCTTCCAAGATATGTATCCAAGTTGCAGGTTTAGAATGTATTGTGAAGTTAGTACACCATTAATCTTTAAGTCTCTTTACAGGGCAGAGCAAAGAGAATAGAAATTACCCAGAAGAGGTACTAGCAATTCTCTTGTCTGATGTGTGTGTCTGATTAGATTTTGTCTTCTGAAAAAATGTAAAATCTTCTACAGTTCTCTTTATCCTGGTTATCAGTGTGGTAGAGTGTGGTCTCTACTTTCACATAAACTCTCTTTATCAGCCCAGTTAAAATCAGTTCAAGATAAAACAGTTACCTAAGCTTAGTCAGTTGCCTGATTAACACATACTTCCACCAGATTTTCTGGCCTCAGTAAGGCAAGGAAATGTCCTGTAAGTTCGTGTGGTCCATCTAACTCCTTTCCTGCCTGTGCAGTAAAAGGGTTGGGGGGTGGTTGAGGTCAGTATGCAGTGAGTAGAAATTAAAGCTGGACGTAGCTGTAGTGTTGGATTAATACTTCATTAGAATTGATCTGCACCGACGTTAATTCTTGCGCTGTCCTGCAGATTTGGGTGAAACCATCGACCATGCCTTCTTCATGTTTCCTTTTTAACCCAATTGGTTTCTTTTTTTTGTCTTTATGTTGTTTATTTCAGTGCTAGTATATTCTTTTTCCACTTCAGTTACAAGTTCCATTTGTGTGCGTCCCATGACCCATCCTGTTTTGCCAAAGTCAAAGTTTTGATTTAAAAACCCAGATATACAGCCCTTATCAAGCATCCAGCCAGCTCACATTGGATTCTGCGTGTATCTGGTGTCTTCTCTGCCTAATATATTCTTGTATTATTTTCTCTTTAACAGCCTCAAGTACTACAGCCTTCCAGCAGCCTTCCCAATTCCACAGACCTCGCCCAGGGAAAACTAATAAAAACTCCACATATCGAGGCCCACAGTGAATATCCTAAACCACATCTGCATGACAACAGAAATCATCAGAATCCAAATGCTGCAAATGTCTCTCTCCCAAATAGCCTGAATGACATAAACTCTTTAATGAGCGTACAGTTAAACACGAAAGATGAAAATGCACCGTATTTGGACAATTTGACAAACAAAACCACTGAAGACCCTGGAGAGGTGCCTAGTAATAAGAAGGGTACATTACCACCTCGTTCCCACTTTCAGACCTCTACACGAGCTGATGCTCCAGAGGTGCAGACTGGATTACCTGTGAAAGGTGAACCCTCATTCACAAACCAGGCTTCTCAGCCAAAGACTTCGAGAATCGCGAAACCCCCAACTGCTTTAGTGCCTCCTACCATGGCCGTTCCCGTACGATCTGCAGGTCATTCCGCTGCTTCCAAGGAACGTGAGCTTCTACCACTGAGTGGTTTGACTCAGCCACAGCCAACATCTGGGCAGGATAACCTAAAGGGTAAACAGAGTCAGAAAGTGTCAAAACTTCGCCCACCAACTACATCCTTTGTGAAATCTAAGCAAGTGAGCAGTCAGAAATCCACACCAGTACCTCCAGAGCCTCAGAACACCTCCCTAAAGTCTAACATCCCAAGGCCACCAGTCCAGAGAAAGGAAAACGTGCAGACACACTCTGCTGGCTTGCATTCTGGGGACAGCATGCCCTCCGGTCGGCATTCCCGCCTCCCGAAACCAAAGACACACTGAGGCCGTTCCCACATGTCACCGCACTATGCCGCGCCATATCCCGCTTCCCATGTTGTGACTGCCTTGGAGCCTGCTGTACCTGCAGCCTGCAAAGCCTGAGTCACTGTTCCAAATTGCATCTTCTTTAGGGTTTGCATTCTCCATCCTGCCGTGTTCTGAGGCTGATGTTACGAGCTGTGCAGTTTCTCTTGAGAGTGCTTTATTTTAACGTCGGTCTTTAATAAAGATGGTATTGCAATCCTAGTAATTAAGCAAATACTGAAGTCTGTGGTGACCACAAATGCCAGAATGCTGCACTGTTTATTTCAGGATGGCAGAAATTATTTCTTACCTCTGTTTGAGTTATTAGACAATGAAATTGCTGGTCTGTTTAACTTCTTGGTTCTGAGTACTCGTTAGGTCGGAGTGGTAGAAAATTAGACTGACTAGCAGATGTTTTATTGGCCATAATTCTGACTCTGTATTCCAGAGGCCTATGCAAAAATCCTTGTATTTATCATTCTCTCAAGACTGACATATTTAATGTTATTTAATCTGATGGGTTGGGTGGGTTGTGTTGTTTTGTTTTGCTGTAACCTGAAGTTGCTCTGTTCTTTATTTATCCCGTTTTCACTGTTCACAGACATTAGGCAGATTTCACAGGGTGAAATGAATCTTCTCGCTTAAACATCCTCATTTGTTAAAGGATTGTGGTATGTTTTTATTGTGTTGAATAGACACATTACCGGGTAGATTCTTGAAATGCAGTGCTAAGGATGTTTGTCCAAACCTTCCAATGCAGGCTCTTAGGAACTGGTAAGTAGGGAGCCTCTGGGAATAAGGGGTCCAGAACACCTTTGTTGAGGTTGCACAACATGCATTTTAATTAATATTTTAAACTTTTATTGTTCTGCTTGTATTTATTGATTTCTGTTTAATATTGGAAGGCTCTGAAGTACCTGACTTGAAATTTTGCACAAACTTTGCCATATGTGTAAGAATTTGAAACTATTTTACAGAATAAAACTTATATAAAAAATGCAACTATTTTTTAAAAAGGAAAAAAATTAACCCCACTTATTTGCTTTAAGCAATCCTATTATGTTCTAATCCAGAGCTGGTACTCTTAAGAGTTTTTTGAACATGTGTTATTTTGGGTTTGTTTTTTTGTTTTGTTTTGTGTTCTGGGGGTTTTTTTGGGGGTTTTTTGGGTTTTTTTTGTTTGGTTGGTTTTTTGTTTGTTTGTTTTGTTTGGAGTTTTTTTTGTAATTTCTGAAGAAGTGCATGATAACTGGTGAGGAGCTTTTTGGGGAAATTAAGCAGAAAAAAAAAATAATCTACTTTTGTGCTCTCTAGGAGAAGTACTTTTTTCTGAAAGTAGTCTTGGTGCACTCTGGGACCATGACACCAATGATGCGAGTTACATGTGCGCATATCCAGTGAAGCTTTCCAGAAATTTGATCCTGTGTCCCATCTCCCAGTTCTTCCCATCTTTCCCGTGACTCTCTTGGATGTTACTTAGTTGGGTGGTTTTTCTTTTTCCTGTTCTCAAGTTGGTTTTAAAATCAGCAGCAGAAGGCTGCTGCAACAACTTGGTTCAAAATTTGTTCCTGAAGAGCACATAATGTCAGTAAAATGCAACACAGTGTTAGTTTGTTCTAGTCTCTGGCTGTAGGACATTGACATATTGCAGTATTTTCTTTGAGAGAATTAAAGTGAGTAGATGTAGACATTTCATAAATGAATTCAATATTCAGCTTCTATAATATAAGCCCTTTAACTGGGGGTATCCTGATGGATACCTCAGTTGGGTGAAGGAAAAAATAATCATCTCACCTGAGTTACATTGTTAATATTCAAGAATTATTTTGGATTTCTTATGCTATAATCTTATTTTACTGAAGATGAAGTGGAAAAATGAAAAGCTTGGGAGGAGATGGGTAGGGGGAGATTCTTTGTCTGAATGACTTACATCAGTCTGAAATAAGGGACCTGCAGGAATTTCTGTGAACTGAGGTAATGACAATGTAAGCAAGACATAACAAGATAAAGAATATTAATTGGTATAGTTGGTATAGGATCAGAAACCACAACGTGAGATTGCAGTAACAATTATGCTCTGGTAATAATTTATATCCATGAAAAGCATTGAATTAGTGGTATTTAGTGTACGCATTTACTTTCAATAAGAAAATAAAACTCACTTTTTATGTTCCCCAAAACTAGCTCCTGGCAGCTAACTGTGTTTCTCAGGAGTTTAAAGACTGCTGAGGGAATGATCAGATTCCTGGTTCATTTTCCGGTCCATATAGATTTCTATGGAAGGTGTGTTTTTTAAGTTTACTTTCCTTGAGGAGAAGCTGATTTTATTGTTAGTTGTATATTTTGTGTAAAAATACAATTTTCACCTAATGTTATTGACAGAAATTCATCATCTTCTGCTTCTTATTCTGGAGGTATCGCCATCCTGATTTAGTGATGTTTCAACTTTTATGTTTACATTTAAAAGTATAGATATCTATACCTTTATTCATATCTGCACCTTTCCTGAAAATTAAAGAGACGATCAAAGCAAATGAAGCAAAGAATATCGAGATGGTCAAGGTTTTCATTAAAAAGACAGTTCCTAATTTTTCTTTCTAGAAGAAAAGGTTATATTTATATGAGCATGTATATATATATTAAAGGAACATAAGTACATTATAGTCCTTTTTTATAGCATTTCCCCATTTTGTTCTGACAGGTTAGTGAGACACTGAGCTGGAGCCAGCAGGATTTGATCATGGATGAGACAGATGCTAGCCTGGCTTGTGTTTGTGTTCAGCTGCTAACCTTGCATCCCTCTAAGACAACTGCATGTTTGGGCTCTTCAGACTTTACCAGGGAAGGCTCTGTTGCACGTATAGTAAGTCCAGAGTATGGCAAAGCCTGCCAGGAGATGGGCAGCTGGGAGAGAAGTGGTGAAGTGAGATTTGAAGCTTCACCTCACTGAAAGATAGGGTTTGGGGAGCGATGGATGAGAGGGCACTGAGAGTGCATGTCAAATGGGACTAAGTGAGTATTTTCAGGTATCATATCTACCTTATGGAAGGTGCAGATCATCAGTACTGGTGCAGATTATCCAAAATCTGTACATTTAAGTATTTGATATCTTCAGGGTTTTTTTGGGGGGGTTTTTTTTAGGTTTATAAAACTGATTTTTGCCATTTTTTTCATTTTGATTTCTCATTCTTTTGTGCAATATTCACAAAAGTATTAAACTACTGTTCAGTATGTGTACAGAGGCAATTACGCGTTTTAACAAGTGAATAAACACAAAAGAACAGAATTGCACTTTAAATGAGCTTTATTGCTGGAGTTGTGCCTAAAATGATCTAGCTGCCTCCTGCTGTGTGTGGCTTTTGTTTGAAACAAATTTCCCCGGTAGTGTTGCTGTTTCCAAGGTATTTTCACATCACTTTCACAGGATCGATATGCACTCTAGCATGTTTAAAAGTATTCATATAGTGTACTGAGTTTTTTGTTGTGCAATGACTTTAATTTAACCGTGGAATTCTAACACTGATGATAAAACCAGATCATTATTACCTTCCCCTTCCCTGAAGCTAGCACTTCCTACTGCCAATCAAAGCCAATGCAAAATTTCCCTAGGACTAGCATAGCTCTTAAAGAATCATGGTCCCAGAATACGGTTTTGAGAGAAGTGCAATATTATCTCTCCAACTTTCTTAAAATAATTATGAAGGCCCTGAAAATCCAAAACTACACAATTTTGCTACAGTTCTGGGAAAAAAGAAGGGGTTCCTCAACTTTCCATCTTGTAGCAGTGAAAGTAGGCATAGCAACTAGACTGCATCATAGGTCAGTACAGTTCATTTTGTCCTTGATCTAAATGCTGATTTGTTGTAGGGATGCCTGAAAACTGAATACCATTTGCGTGATTACCTTTGTTTGCATGTCACAGCCATGTGCACATTCTGAAGTGTCATACTGGGGTAGGTTGCATGTTGTGGGGGAGAATATTTCTGGTTTTGCACAGCACATAATCCTCTTAATATGGAAATTTTCTTGCTGTACAAATGGAAATCAGTTCTTGAATCGGGTTTCTGTAGCTGTTCTTATCTCGTTACAGAGGCTTTTTCTGAGCAGAGTGGATTTAATGTGACCCTGGTGGTAGGGCTCAGTATAGTCATCTTAACAACTGTGCTATCAAGGAAATTCAGTCACTATAATGGTAAAGCTGCTCACTGCCTACTTAATTGTAAAAGCACTATCATAAAACCAACATAATTCCAGTGTAGCAAAATCTTCAATTCAGTACTAGCTAAAACAAGAGGTACCCTTACTATCTGCTTTGTTGTTTTTGGTTTTTATAATCCAGGCCAGAGTAAATACTGTATATTGGAATTTGCTTGTAAAGTTGATTAAAAAAACTGTATGTAAAAATTCTTTCCTCAATGTTGCTCTAGTAAATAAAAATAAAAGTCATAATTCTAATAAGTATCTCTTTCTCTTGACTTGCGTGTTTTTTTGAGCCATTGTGCAAAATGAAGACAGAGCTGTAGACAGAAAATCTGGGGGGACAAGGAGATTAGGTTAAGCTTACAGTGGATTTTTTTTTCCCTTGGAATTGTCTTTCTCCAACAGAAAATGGCAGGCTTTTAGCATGAGACTGTTATTAAAGGAAAAAAGAAAAGGAGGGGGAAAAAGACATAGAAAAGCTAAACATTTTAATGCATTGCTTGCAAATGAACATGGATTGACATGCTAGTTCTTAAATGTATGTTACGGCACCTGTAGTGCACTTAAGAAGAGTAGTTATTAGTTGTCTTATGTATTTAACGAGTTAAAATCATCATAAGATAGTTTGAGAGTTATTTCTCCACAGATGTCCAAATGACTACAACGTGTACAAATATGCGAGTCGTAATTATCTGTCAGTATTTTGCCCATGGTTTGCTATTCTTCAGATGAAAGGAAATCTGCTCCATTAATTAATCTGACCTATTTCAGTAGATGGGAGTTCAAGTTTGAAATTATTATCAAAAAGGGAGGAAAATCCTTTAGTTTGAAGTTAAGAGCATTTTAAATATACTGCAGAGAGGCACTTGTAATCTTTAACCTAATGTTAGCTTCAAGATGGCCTTTGAAAATTAGCATGGGTTTTGGGGGTGGAAAGAACTGCACAGGGCTTCCAAGTTCAAACCAGGAAGGTTTGAACTTCCTTCCCAAGAAGGAAGGAAGGAAGTGTGAATGAATCCTCCTGCACTATAGTCCTCCTGGGTAAGTGTGCTCTTTGTTACTTGGTGGACCAGACTGTGTTACCGTGATGTCTAATCCTTGCCAATGTGATCATCAGGTGTTAAACAGCTGATGCAATGACTATGGAAATCATGTCCCTAAAAGCTGTGATTGACAGCTTCCCTGTCTTCCTCATCCAGGGGCAAAGGCTTCCTAGTGGTGGTGAGCAATCTGCTGCTGTCCAAACTGAGAGCTGTGGTCTCCTGACTGGAGCAGAGCTGCTTTATTGCTGTTGGGCAGAATGTTACACGTGGGGAAAGATGAGAGAAGGTGAGACATTTCAGACATTTCTCTTGTTTTGCAACTGAGAAGGAACACCCCTGGCACCTTCCTTTGACAGAAATGTCAGTGGGTTTTCTGAGCACGATTGAACACAGCTGAACCACAAGACAAGTTAATATCAAACTATTTGTAACATCAACCAGATTTGTGCAGTTGCTGCTTGCCCTGGATTATGGATATTAGCTGCTGTTTTGAACAAGAATTGGCTTTTACTAGAAGGCATTAAACATAAATGCTCCAGCTCCAAAAATTAGTTACTCAGGTATTTAGTGCTAATCAGTCAATCTGAAAGCTAAAAGGGAGGGTGGGTTTCTGTTAGGATTTCTAATAGTTTTCTCTGAAGCCACAGGCAGTAAGACCCTTTGGTCTCATACAATATGAACACACCTGTCTTTTCAAACCAGGACACCCACAGGCTTGCTTCAAGTCCTCACTGAAAATACAGTATGAGTTCTTAGATGCTGAAGGCAGAAGTAATTGACCAGAAACTCTGTTTTAAGAAGGATTTTGAATTTGATTATTCCAAAGCAGAGCAAAATCTGAAAATTTCTGAGCTGTTTAAAATGCTTCCCTCCATCATAGGCTCTGAGAATCACTTCAGTTATAAAAAGCATTTCATGACACAGGTTGGCTTTTAAAGCCTATTTCACTGCAAGTCCCTGAAACAGTCCAAGATGAGAGGTGTTTAAAACCAGTTGTACACATGGGTTTATACATTTCAACAGTTACTTCACTTGGGTTTGGGTATTTTTGTATGTTTTTTTTCCCTGAAATTCCATTAAAATGCAGCAATTTTGTAGAAGCATTTAGGTTTCAGTGGAGCTTCACCTTCTGACATGTGGTTCTCAACACCTCTCCAGTCAAGACAATTATTTAGATTTTATTTTGAAGATACCCAAAAACTTCATTATTTCGGGTGCTACGGTTAGAAGCACCCTTGAAAAGCAGCCTGTGCATTCCCTCATTTCCTTATGATCATCAGTGCACCCTTTGTGTACACAGTGATCAGTCTGGGGGTGGCAAATACACTAATTTAACTATATCAGAAGCATATGCATATAAAACCTATGAGCCTTTAAAGACTTGGATCATTTGGTGTGATAGATTTCAATACTTAGTAATACAGAAGTCCAGCTATTCCCACAATTCCATTTTAATTGCTGCTCAGTTTGACAAACTGTACTAATTATCCCACTCTTCCTTTAATCTCTCTGCCTTAGTTTACTCATAAATAAAATCAGAGTTCTACCAGTGTTAGTAAAGTCATCGCTTGCAAGATTCTTTGCTGACAGCATGACAAAAATTCCCTTAGGAAATGGGTCCACCCTTATTTTCTTGAACACTTTATTAATCTTCCTGTATTTGTCTGCTCAGGAGTCTTAAAAAAAATTCTTAAATAATTCCTTGCATGCAGGCTTTGTGGACCTTGTTGAGACTCTTTTATTAGATCCAGTGAATTTCCATATTTTAAGAGTTCCATGGCAGTTATTTGCAGGAATTAATGAAGTGTAAACGAGAGGGGATGGTTTCTCTGAGTTACATGCAGCACAGCGAGCAAGTTCTCTGAAGCTCTGTAAGGAAGTCCTCATGGAAATCTGTATCCCAAACAGCACACTGGCGGTAGGAACCCGTGGCCCCATCTTCCAGGAGGATCCCTAAGGTGTTCATCACGTTTATACAGTTGTGAGTTTGTGGGATCCTTCCATTTTAATTCCACTCGCCTTTGGCCAAGTGATTCTGTGTCACTGAGGGTGCTGGAGGCAGCTCTGAGCGCAGCCCTGGTTTATAACCCTGCTGTGTAGTTTCTGTGGGTTGTTGCTGTGTTTTCCCATCCCCCAGTGGCGAGGCAGCAGCCCCCAGTCACAGGGGACAGCCCCTCGTGTGAGCTGCTGGATCAGGCAGGAGTAGGGAAGCAGTTACTGCCACAAGACACAGCAGAAGGTTGTCAGGCTCAGCTGATCTCCCAGCACCTGAGCTTATGTTTCTAGAAAGTCTGATGTTCAAACCATATGCTTATAAGCTGTTGCAGATTTGGTATTCCCATGCAGGAAGCCTAATGATGCCCAAGCTCTCTGCCAATCATGCTCCTGTGCTTTTCATCCCAGCATTCAATTCCCAACTTCAAAGGAATTAGTTAGATCTGTGTGTATTATATTAATGGCTGTTAGAAGCTCTGTGTGTGGCATTTCTGGGACATACAGCACACTGAAAAAATGCTATATGTTTGGAGTTTGTATTTAGACATAAAAAATACGTATTTCCTTTCAAATGTGCTTCTAATGACACTGTTTTGAGCTTCTTTGAGGGTGTTCATTTTCCTGAGGGTTTATCTTTGTGAGTTGTTATTATTCTGCCAAGTAATACTGTCTGATTTCATAGAAATTTATTTATTTTAAAGGAAAAAGGGTCATGGAGGTTATTTCACAGAGCTGTATTACACTTCTTATGTTGCTGACATACAAGAACACTGCATCCTTTTTAACATGTGCTTTCTTGTTCAGTCCCATCCTGCAATGTGCTAGTGCAGGAACAAGCTAGCAAATTTGAGGAGGGATGTTAGAAATACACTTACAGCTACATCATAAATGTTATAGAAAGGCTTTTCAGCCATTATGGTAAGTAGGAGCATGAGTCTCTGTCTTGTGCTAGGTGCTCTAAGCTCAGTACCAGTTGCCCAGGCCTTAGCAAACATGTTTTAGGCAGTGTCTGAAGGGTAACCCCCAAAATCTGATAGTATGCGTTTTCTCAGTAAAGCACCCAGAGCTGTACTAAAAGAAAAATACAAGAATTAGGATTAGTACTTTAATTAGAATTTCATAGCAGGCAGGTGGATAACAGTGAGCAAGAGGAAATGCTTTGTGTGGGAAGAATCCCGTGTGGAAATACTGCCGTGCATTCCCTTTCCCTTTGCTCAGTTCTCGGTGTCTCGGAGCGCGCCGGCGTTTCCAGCGTTGGTTCCTGCGGGCTCCTGTGACAGCAGAGGGCAGTGCAAGGCAAGCAGCCGGCCCTGCCAGCACTGTTCCCGATGTCACACACCTTCCCGGCCTCAGGTGGGGCTCTGCCGGTGTGACCAGAGCAGGGCAGGCGTCTCTCACCCTCTGCTGGCTCTGATGGGCCAGCCCCAAACTGAGCCCTGCTGATTTATCGTTTTCAGCAAGCGGGAGCGACGGTGCTCAGTGCGGAGGAGCAATCAACTCTTAGGCGTGGAGGAGGTAAAACAGACACTGGAAACTGCGCTGAAGAATCGGTGTAGCTTGAACTGGGATAAATTAGTTGTTTTCCTTGCCTGGCTTCTGTGACAGGCTTGCCTTGTTCCAGCCGGCTGTATTTATCATTCAACTCACTGTCTGTTCAGGTGGGAAGTCCACAAGAGAGGGGAGAGATAAAGACTAAATGCTCAAACATGTTGGCAACTCCAAGCCCTTATGGAAATCTTTGACTGCTCTTTCAGTGCACAAAGCCCGCAGAGCAAATCCTGGTGGGAAGAAATGATCATTTCACTACACCAACAAAATTTGTTGTGCTGGTGGTCACTGTTAGAAAATTACTCAAGGAGAACCTCTGTGTATTTACTTTCCTGTTTAATTGTGTGTAAGCTTTCCTGTACATAACACATAAGCAGAAATCAGTCTCACTATTGGGTTCTGTTTTCATTGTGTTTTAAATGAGCGTGATTCCTTGATTCTGTTACATCTTTAAAAAGAAATAATTACTTACTCATATGGTTCCTTGAATTTCATATCCAATAGGTAACACTTCCTCCTTAGACCTTCAGCAATGGAAGTCATCACTTGTGCTTGGGGTCAAGATTTTATTCGGATTTTATTCATATGAAAGATGAAGCCTGTTGTGACTAGATTTAATTTAAAGAAGAGATTTCTTTAAGTAGAGCAAGTATTAACGAAGGTTAGAAGAACTTACCGATTATGCATTACTGACCTGAATTGAGATAGATATAAGCAAGCAATTTTTCCAGGGAATTAAATTAGTTATGTATTAGACCTGGATCTTTTCATTGGGAGTCTCTTGTTTGTTTGACCTGTGAAACCCTGGACTCAGCCTTTTTTATTTTTTTAGCAGTTCTGTTCCAGTACACAAGGAAAAAATTCTTAATACCCCTGAAGTGCAACTGTGTGAAAATGTCCCTCTCACCTTTCAGGTAAACTGAGTCCACATTAGCCTGTCCTCATGTTCACATACAATTTTTCCTTTATAGTGTTTATTCACAAAATCTTTCCTCATTGCTCTTCTCAGACGGAATCTTTATTTTAACCAATAGCAAGCAAATCACACTTCAGTGATGAGTTATGTTAATTTTAGCAGTAGGCAACCAGAGCTTTATTTATGTTAGCTCTGTAGAAATACAACTTGGTGCTCAGCGAAAATGCTGCTGCTGGATCTGTGTCACCTTTCAGGACAGTTTTGCTTGGTACCATTCTGTAATATAATTCATCTTTTCAGTCTGAATCCAGTAGAGAGAGTTTTTTGGCTTTTGATTGGATTCCTTTAAGTAGTGATGGCTTTTCCTCCTATGTTCCACAGATACTGTAGTATGAGTTATTGTTGGTACCACCAATCTGAAGGGCAGGAAGGTGATGCTGCCTTATGTCAGGGCAGAAGGTCTGGCAGTGGCTGGTGAGGGGCAGGAGGATACTGCATTGGTGGAGGTGTGGGAGAAAGCTGTAGCATCAAATCTTGTGACATCTCTTGGAGGAAGGACAGGGCAGCAGGATCCAGTGCAGACTTACCTGAGACTGCAGTAACTTTCAGACCAGTAGCAGACCAGCTGAGTTAATAACTATCCCTGTCCCAGCTCAAGGACAATGCACAATAGCTGAACCCAAGCACACCTTTTTCTTTTTATTTCCCTGGGATGTTTTCATACATGTCCACACTCTGACTTGTCATGCTTCTGCACAGTGTTCTAGCTGTTTACATATGAGATAACTTTTATTTGTAATTATAAGTGTATCGGCCCAGTTACTTAAATAATTATGAATAATTCTTTCTCTCCGTTTTAAAGCAATTTGCAGCTAATTTACTCAGGCCAGCTTTTGATCTCCATGTCACCTTGCCTGCTTTTTTCCTGTCAGTCGAGGATTACATTTGGTCTTTGTACTTTGTGATTTGATTATTGTTAGCTACTTCTTTGTTCCTGTCTTCCATAGTGAGCCATGGGCATTACTGAATTTGTCTTTTCATTGCCTAACTATAGAGGACACAAACCTTTCAACAGCAGAGTACAGACTGACAGGGAATTAACCTCTTACTTGTGGAACCAAGGAAATGTCCTTAGTCTGCTCCTCAGAGATGTTTCCTTGCTGTCCAAAGCACTATTGTCAGCCTCTGTGCTATCAAAGGTGTGGGACTAATTAATTCTCAGCTTTGGGGTTTGGGTGGTTTTGTGGAAAAATGAAGCACACACTGTCTGAATTCATTTGAAGTAAACAATTTATAAGCCTCTGAAGCTGCAGCTTCGATAAGGATTCCACCTCAATTTTCTTCCTTTAATTTGTTCCATTAAAGCATGCCTGACTTCTCAGCACACCTTTGGCACTTGCCTGTGTTCTGACTGGCTGCAGCTGAGCCTGCTGCCATGGCAGGGCACCTGAGTGAGATCTGATGGAAATGCACAGTCCTTACTCCCAGAGCAGCTGGACCAGCTGCTGACAGCTCTGTACCAAGCCATGCCTTGTCTTTTTCTTTTGTTTTAGAGGTTAATGGCCATGGCTCAAACAAGACCATTTCCCAGAATGGACCATTTATTCTGACATGGTCTCTGTGGTTGATTTTTTGGGGGTTTCTTGGGTTGTTTTGTTGTTTTGTTTGGGTTTTTAGATGCACAACACTAAGGTGCCTTCCTGCCATGCTGGAAGGTAGATGGAAATCTCTGACCACTTGCCCAGTTGGATGTCCTGCAGGCTTTGTTACTTGTCTGTTCAGCAGTTGTAAAGTTCAGGCTGGATGCATACTGGTGCCTTATCTCTCTGGTGACCACAGTGACCACTTGTCATGGCTGACCTGATGAATCTCGATGCTCAGCATGGCCAGCAGTACCAGTGCCAGGGATTAAGGAAACTCACTCCTTCAGCCCAGGATCTCTTTTAATTTTGTGCTTCTCTGGCATGTTTTGTGGTCTGGGGGCTGATGCTTTGCAGAGGCTGTGACTTTGCTGAAGGTAGCCCTGAGATTTCTGTGAACCTGGGAGTATTTAGACCAAGAGGGCTGCACATTGCAGCCAGGTCAAGGCAGCATTGTTCTGGTGCAAAGATCCACATCTCTGGAGGTTTCTGGAAGGGGAATTGCCATTGGTAGCCGTCATACTGGTGGGTGACAAGCCCCAACTCCCTCTTTGGCTATTTCCCATGTGTGACACAGGGCACTCCTGGGGCAGGAGCCAGGA
This sequence comes from Muscicapa striata striata, assembly GCA_030060385.1. Classification (NCBI taxonomy): domain Eukaryota; kingdom Metazoa; phylum Chordata; class Aves; order Passeriformes; family Muscicapidae; genus Muscicapa; species Muscicapa striata. The sequence goes on from JAREIS010000078.1 coordinate 2,353,011, forward strand.
TTCTCAATGTGTGTGGGAGAGTGGGGGAAATCCCTGCACTGCACTGAAGACAAGGCTGTGAATAACCAGCTGCTGGGGAAGTTTCTGGAAGAGGTGCTGTAGCCCTGTGGTCTTGAGGTGCATGGTGCTCTGTGCACAGGTTTTTAGCTAAAAGGTTGCAGCTGGAGCACCTGGTGCTGGACCAGATCCATGGAAAGGATTAGCAATGTGTGTTACTGTATGTGGGTGTGATTCATGAGGGGTTGGAAAGGTACAGAAGGTTTCTTGGCACTTTGAAATGGCTGTTACTTTTTCCCTCTAAATAGGGGGATTGAAGATAATAGTTGCTCAGTTTGAAAAAAGGAAATTGTTTACCTTTTTTAGCCTTGTTCCTCAGATGCTCCATGGAAGCTGGTTCAGTCTCTGTTCACTTTGCACGGCATCGGTCATTCAGGTGACATTTCCATTTGTTTCACTGCCAGCTGAACAGCACCTTATGGGCTCTCAAGGAGCTGACTGAGTGCCCTGACTACAAGATGCTCCTTTTCCCTCTTTGAGTGCCAGAACTTTGAGCCAAGCAGGCTGCTGAATGTCAGACTCGGTGGTAGACTTGCAGTTTAGCTATTGTACTCCTGAGGATGAAGCTGGGGACAAAATTCTGACCTGGCATCAACACTTGTGCTTTAGTAGATTTAATTCCACAAGCAAGTGATCTGCTCTGTGCAAATGGCTGATGCTGGGTGTCCTAAACCAAAGTGGAATGATTCCTGCCTAATGTGAGCATTCAGTGGACTTGCTGTCTGTATTTGTGTATAAATGCTTTTGCACCATGATAATGAGTGGTGAATGGCCACAGTTTATTCCTCTTTTCCAGAAGGTTCTGCCACAGAAAAACAAGTGCATTTTATTTCTCAGGTACAATGAGCTTGCTCACCTCTCTCTGATAGCTTATTAATGAGTTGTGGCTGTGAAAATTAGGGACGCAGCCACTTTCAGGCAGGTTCATGAGCTGTGGTGCTTTGCTAAACCCCAAAAAGATGGTTTTTTTGGCAATGCTAGACATTATGAAAGAACATCAAAGATCATTAATGCATCTTTTGTAAACACTGTCTCTTACTAATCTCTGTGGTCTGCTTCTGGCTGGATAAAAGCTGCCCACTGAGATTCCTGCTTCAGCTGGTGCCCCTTTAGGGTCTGATAAGTGTGAGGCTTCTGAGCTGGTGCTCATTACTATTAATTAAGGAGCAGCTCTGTTCTTGGCAGCCTGAGGCACAGTTTCATGAATCAAATGCAAACTGTTCTGAACTGATCAATGTGAGTCTGTTGCTTTCTAAAACTGGAACCACTGGTTTATAATATAGTGATTTTGGGATACTTTATTTATAAGTTAATTGCTATATGATCAGCCATAAAAGGTGGTCCAGGAAGATCCCTTTCTCTTGACAATCATTGCCCTATAATTGTCCTTCACTTTCCATTTGACTGATTTGGAGGCAGATGTGTAATTTTTAATTGGTTTTTAATTCTTCTCAGCTCTGGGAGGTGGTGACTGAATGGATCTCCAATTTATTTATTGATTTGAGTTCACAGCTCTAAATTATTCTTTTATCAGCCTTTATTGCTGGTTCTTCTCCTTGCTCATGCAGGAAGCTAACACTTTTTTTTTTTTTTTTTAAAGGAAGAATTAATAGAAAACAGTAAAGTAAAGCAGCAACTGAAAGTTTTGAGCTGGTGCTCAGCTGAGTTCTTTTCTGTCTTTTCCAGAAGCCATACTCAGGAATGAGCATGGCTTGTATGAAGGAGCCAAGGGCAAGTCACTTCTGGAGCCAAGAATTGAAGGATCAGATCATAAATTCAAGCTAATTGTTTGCTGAATTTCTTTACCAGAAGGTCTTAATATCATTTCTGATAGACTGTGGTGGCTTCTGTGCATGCTGTTTATCATGCTGCAGTTTGGGACCCATAAAGCTGCTACCTGAAGCTCACTTTGAGCTCTTGCAGAGCAGAGTTTTCTCAACACAACTGCAGCTGGACTGTTCAGAGGGGCTGAGCAGTGCTGGCGCCCTGTTTCAATCCATACTATTCCCTGCCTTTTATTTAGGGGCTGTTACTGCTCACTGGTCTTGCAGAGTGCAGGGAGTGCATGTGCACACTGTAAAGGGGAAAATAAAATTGTTTGCATCATTTCTGTTTTCTGCATGCCTTGCTATTTTGGATGTGGACTTAGATGGTCCCTCTCCTCCACTATTTAACACTTGTTTTGAGTCAGGACAGCTGGACCCACCAGGGCTATTCATTCTTCTTCAGGGCTCTGGGCATGATTTCCTATAGTGAAATGGCTGGGGCCTGGGGATGTGTGGGTTCCTGTCTGCCCCCCTTGCAAGTATAACTGCTTCCAGGGTGCTCAGGTCTTCCCCAAGTCCACTCTAGACACCAGCCACTGGTGTGTTTCAGGAGGGGAAAAGCACACTCCTGGAACATTTGAACTCCCTGCCCTACCTTTTGGGGAATTAGGAGAAGAGAGTCTGAGAAGTGGGGGAGAGAGAATCAACGTGGACATCGCCCATCTGAAAAGCTGCAAGGATTTTCCCTGCCATCAGCAGTGTTCCAGCTGTGGGGTGACCAGCTGTGCCAACCCCTTGCTTGAATAGGAAGAGGAACAGGCAGAAAGATCTCTCTGCTTCCACCAGCAGCTGCATTCCTGGGTTGAGTGCCAGAAGATGATGCTGCTGAGCTGGAGGCCTGCCGTGTCATTGAACAGCATTTTGTGAGAGCTCCTGCTGCAGTGGCCAAGCTGGGTCACTCTTGGTGGGAACTTGGTAATTAAATCTTGTCGTTTCCACCCCTTGCATGCATGTAGTAATTAAAAGAGCTTGTAATTAATGGGGACTGGGGCGGGAAATCAACTGGAACCTGTCAATTTGAGCTCTGTTCTGATTGTGAAGATTTACTCAGCTGAGTAGCTGGTTTTCTTTTACAGCTTCCATGGGTCACAGCTCTACCTGGCCTTGTGAATAGCCAGCGAGGCTTGGCATATTCCCCTGTCTGGCTGGGGGAAAAACCTGAACTCATTAAGGATTTTAACTATCCCAGACATGTCAGTTTACCTGCTATCTCTGAGACTGCCACTCTAGTGATACAAAAATATATAGTTTGTGGGAGGGAATCCTTGATTTAAACACATGTATATTTCCTTTAGCAATGAGAAAAGCCACTAAAATAATAATTCAAATAAAATCCATTTGTGTTCTCAAAAGGGTATATAGATGTGACCCTGAATGAAGCCAAGGGTCTTTAGAAATCTCAGTAAAATACACTCCAAAGAATTTTTCTGCTGCAAAATAACCATGAAAATTATGCCTAATTTTTCATATTTTGGTGGTTTTCTTCCCTTTTTGCAACAGACACACACACACAAAAATTATCCATATTTGTAGGAGCCATAGCTTCCAGGTTCAAATGGCTCCTGTGTTTGGAATCATTCCTGGCCTCCTCAGTAGTCCTTGAAAAACTGAGTAACCAGCCCTCTCAGCAGGAGAGGCCACAGTGGGCTCTCTGCTGTGATCTTTCCAGGAACCTGCTGCTGCAACAACAACCTGAATTTGTACTTCAACACAAATTTTACAAGGTTGTTTCCAGCATCCAGAAGTCTGCATCAATCAGGGGAATTGATTTACAAATAGGTTAAGAAAATAATTGAACTGTATTGGCCAGAGACAAATCAGGCTCCAAGGCAGTGGGAGGAGGAATGTAGATACTGCATGGGAGTGGATAGACTTGTCTATAACTGAGATAATGTCCCCACTGAAGTGACATGTCACCTCTCTGGGGTTTAAGAAGTGTTACATTGGAAGGCATCCTCCTTGCTCCAAGTGGCCCTGAGACCCAGCTGACAGGATGGCCTTAGCCATGACATGCACTGCAGGCCTTCCAGCTGCTGATTGCCTGCCAGAGATGCTTGGAGGATCCACCCTGCCCTGGCAGCTGCTTAGGCAGCTTTAACAGGCTCAGTGTCAAATTGCAGGGTGCAGTGGGCAAGGAGCCCAAGCCAAACTGCCCTGGAAGAGCAGAATAAGCTGCTGCCTCAGAAGCCTCAGTAGCTTCTCCCACATCTGGGAAGCCCTGCAGAAGAGTAGTGCCCTGTGTAATGAGGCGTGAAGGGGGAGCTGCCAGACTCTTCCTCAATGTCTTTGTAGAGCTGCTGGCTTTACAACAGCCAAACTTAGCTCATGTATTCCTCCTGTCCCCTTTCCTACAGTAACTCATTGCTCAGCATGCCCTCCCTCCTGCCAGCTGCTGAACCGCAGAGACACATGAACATCGAGCGGGGAGCTTTCAAAGCCTTTCCAGGGGTTTTAACTGCTCACTTCCTGCTGCTCCTAATGGAGCCAAGCAGTTAAATCCTGAACTTGAAAACCTGAAAAGGTCAGGGGCAGTTAATTCCAGGCAGGTGGTGCTCGGAGCTGGTCCCTGTGCGCAGTAGGAGCAGTGGTGATGGTGTTTAGTACACAGTCTGCCTGTCTGCTGAGCCCTTCCTTAAGCCTCTCTGGCACTGATTTATTAGCAGGGCCATCAGTCATTGTGCTGCTCAAAGTACCAACCTTGCTCTGATTGCTGCGGGAAGGGAATGCACAGCAGGAGTTTATCCAGGTAGGCGTGGTGCTAGCGAGTACAACCTTCTGAAAACAACTGAATGTGGACTTGCTTTCAGCGAGTTTTCTAGTTGGAAAGTGTCCTAACCAAATATGAAGTGAACTGGAGGAATCTCAGCTGCTGGATGAATGGCAGAGAGGCTGTTCTGTGGTATAAGCTGGAAAACAACTTTTCTAGGGGAAGAATATTTACAGGTTAAATCTGTACCTTATTGGCACAGACTGACTTGATTGCAGAAGCACTTGCAAAAATCCTCTAGGAATTTATGTGAACGGGTCAAGTAAGACAGATGGCTTTAGGGAGGAATTTATGTCTTTAAGTTTTTTAATTTGCTAAGTGTTTTTTTGAAAGAATTGCCTTTTAATTCTACTCTTCCTATGGAATTTCTCTCCAAAGTTTTTACAAATAGTAAAGTTATCTCAATTTCAGCCAGCTACTGCCTTTAACTGGCTGAAATGTGTATTGCCTTGTGATGTATTCCTTGTTTTGCAGTCCTAATTAGACTATTGAAAGAGTTAATAGATGCTCATTTCAGATGCTGTTTTAGACGTCTTAATTGCAGTATAACTAATTCAGCCTGTGTGAGGTACACTTATCAATGTAAGGTAATAAAAGCAGCCTGGAAAGTGCTAGTACATGTTTAAAGGATTCTCCCTCTGATTGATATTGTGAATCTTTTCAGTTTGTGTAGGAGTCATCAGTGGTCAGTTCTGTATTGGCAGGTCAAATCTTGTGATTGACACTGTGTGACCTTCCTATCCCCAAAAGCTACTCAATCTCCTTTTGGATTTTGAATACTTGGGTACTTCCAGTGAAACCTTTGTTTGTTTTTGTTATTATTCTCAGTTCTGGAATGAAGAGAAGTGCTAGAATCTCATTCCATCTTATTTGGTGTTATTTTTATGTGTATACAGTTTGTTCTGTTTATGGACTTCACAGAATTCAGTGGAAGTAAGATGATATATCCCCTCATATATAGGGATATTTAAAGGAGGAGGATGCTGAAGCACTTCAGTTACTACCAGTATTTCAGACATTTTCAGACATTTTCAGATATTTTATCACTGGTTTTCATTGCATATTTCTTGCCATTTTGAAATTATAAAGAGAACTTTTCAAAAGAATGATAAGACAGGAAATAGAAGCTTTCTTTAGCCTTTCAATCATTCATGTTTCTTAAAAGAAAAAATGTATTGCTGCTGGCTTTAGCTTTTATAAGCTTGATGGTGGGTACAAATAAGATAGAGATTTAATACCGTGCCAAAGTAATATGACTGAACAAGGTTAAGGGTCAAAAGGAGAAATGTTAATTTTCAGTATTCAATTAATCACCCCTTAACAAGCTGATGATATGCTCTTTCATTCACCAGAAGAAATTGCTATTCATCTTGAGGGGCTCAGAGCTGAGCATCCAACCAAACAAGAGGACAGGGCTTTACAGCTCTGCCACTCTCTGTATCACCCTGAGCAACAACTGGGAGTACCTTACTGTATGTGAGCCTCTACATATGCTTCCCATTTGCCTCTGCTTTTAGTCCTGGATTTGGTTCAAGGTACTGACTATGGCATAAATTGGTTGTTCTCCAGTCTGGGAAGTACCTGTTCCTGTGCTTTTAGCTGCTGCCACTGTTGGCATGAACTGTGTTTCAGGGCTGACAGCATTGTCAGACCCATGTCTGCAATAGCATGGATCTACTTTCCCTTTTCCAGATGTGTTTCACCAGCCCTCAGCCAGTGCTGCCTATTTTCCCCGAGTTTTGTTTCTGCAAACTAAATTGACCAAATTATGCTCAAGGACCCAGGCTTGCTAATTAGTTTTAGATTGTGAAAAACTGCCAACTGACTAAAACCCTTAACAGCATTTTGGGCCATTCCCCTGAATTTAAATCTTAACTGTGGTTAGCACTGTGATACACCAAACTTGCCACCTTTAGATTCCTATCTTAAGTGGCTGTGGACTGATCCTGTGTCACTAATGAATGTGTTTTGCTCCATGAGGCCAGGGTCCATATGCTCATCTATCACCTGTGCCAATTCTTTCATGGACAGCTGTTTGCAGTTTAAACCTATCTTTCTGATCAGTGAAAGTGCTGCCTAATGCACAACATCTCCCAGTCTGTAGCATTTATGCTGCTGTGATGAACAGCGTCCTTAATTCCAAGTCAATGAATCGATGTTAATGAGCACTCACTGTCTACAGACGCCCACACTCCTTCAGAGGGTGGAGAGAACAGTCTCTTAACATCCCAGCAGCCACAGGAGGCACAAGGGAGTTCTGCTTGTCTACAGCTTTTTGCTGGAAGCTTCTCAAAGTGTTCTTTTCCCTTACCTTGAGCTGACTCCAGCATTTCTTTGATGTGCCCTCCTTGAAGCACTTTCAGCTGGCATGGGCACATAGGTGTCTAACACACATCCAGCCATGGTCTCTGTGCTTTGTGAGGTGCTTTGTGAGGCTGTGGAGCTGCTCTGTGCCTGAGGTTGGCTTTCTGACTTCTGCTGCAGTCTGATGATCCTGGTGAGGAGCTCTGCAGGGCAGCTCTGGATTTGCTGGAGAGCTCTGTGCAGGAGCTTAAAACTGCTTTCATAGCTTTGGTAATGGGACTCTGTGGGAGGTGCTGCCAAAAGAGATGAGAAATCTGCACCTAGATCTATGTCTAGAGGATTGGAGTGAGTGCCCCAGAAGACCTGGGCTTGTGGAGCTGAAGGTTCAGGTGCAACGTGGCACAGGGTGAAAGGGAGCGATTCTCAGCCTGTTTGAAACTCTCTCCTACAGCCTAATAGGTTATACAGGAAAGCTCTGGAGAAGTCAGAAGTGCAGTACATAAAACAAGAGAGCACTCTGGTTCTGGGTGGGATGAAACAGCTTTCACAAGCCTTGTCTCATGCTTTGCATGAAGGTTTAGTGCACATCTTAACCTGTGCTAGGACTGAGAGTGCTGACTGTTTTAGACACTTGCATCTCCTTGTTTCAGCAATGAGCACTTCCTGGAGTAAGGGGTCTTATTCTCCACAAAAACAATATTTTCTCTAACAAAAGAGTTCTGGATGCATGTTTATAAAAGGTAAATCTCCCTTGGTTTTATTCTGAAATATTTTTGCGTTTGTGCTTTTCTGTCCGAATATCCTGAGCTTGGTTTGAAAAATGAAAGTTCATGATCCAGTTACATTGACTTGCAAAGAAAGAACTCTTCCCTATACCAATTCACATGGTGAAAAAAAAAATAAAAAAGGGATCTGTGAAACTTTTTTTCTCCTTACTGAGCTCTATTAGCAAGTCTCTGAGTAATTCTTCAAGTTTTGCCCCATTTTCTGTACCCCCGGATCTTTGCCAATCTGTTTAGAGGAGACTTCAGAGAGGCAAGGTTAAGAACTGCCTGGTAAGTGGAAGTGTGTAGTTAAAGACTGCCTCAGTCTGTTCACTTTTTCTTTTTTTTTGGGGAAAGAGAATGGAGCTGAGCTCCAGCAGCGATGGAAACGAACACTGTTAAATGAGGGACCATTATAAACATCAGTGCTTAAAGGAAGATGGACAGTGAGACTTGACTATCTCTTATAGACCACAATTTTGTAGGCTATTCAGAATGTATTGATTGCCAAGAAGTAGTCTCTGAGCCAAGTGGATTTCTTTTTCTTTCTTATTTTCAGTTCCATATTTATTGTTGCAGTAACAAAGATTGTGAGAACAGCTAACAATCTTGTTGCTGCACTGGAGTGAAGCCAGAAGGGGTCTTTATTACTCTGTTTTTCTACTTGTTCAAGTAGCAGGGAGGCTGTTTCCAGCAGGGCATATCCATATCTATTTTCTCACTTAATGCTTAGTGCAGTTTTTAATTGTGAAGTTGCAATGTTTTTGCAGTGTGAGGTAGGTCATATATTGCTGTGGCTCTACTGGGTAGACCTGAGGTTGTCTGAGCAGACAAAAGGACCAGGCCTTGCCTGCATGTGCAGTGGAAAAGAGACAATTAGAGACAAGATGATGGTGGTGGGAGGGCAGTAAAGATGGAAGTGGCACTGAGGGTTCTTTCAGCCTGCCTCGCTGTGGGCTCAGCTATGAAAAGATCATTTTTCAATGTGATGGCAGGGAGAACATCCAAAGGACAGAGCCAGCATCTTCCTGGAGGTGTTTAGGAAAGGATGCATAGAGGCAAATTACAGCAAGGGAAATTCTCATTAGTTAATTAGGAAAGAAAAATTGATCATGAGGGTGGTGAAATATTGAAATAGGTTATCCTGAGAGCAAGCTCAGCTGAATAACCTGACCTCAGAGCACCTTGCATTGAGGATGAGATTGCACTTAGATTGCTCAAGACTCCTCCTGTACTTATTTTTTTCTATATTTTTTGCTTTTAAATTTGAGTTCTTGTGCCTTTTGGAGAAGTAATATGAAATCCCAGTTGAAAAAAATCACGTTATCTTTAATGAAGCCTGCTTGTGCCTTCTGAGCAATCCTGAGGGAGTGAGGAGAGTGAGCTGAGCAGGCTCCAGCTGTTCATTCCATAAGTATTTCTGTGATATTACAAATTTGGCTGATATAAATCACAATGCTCCTTGAAATCCAGCAAATAACAAACCCCACTGTATTTTTAGCCCCTACTAGCAAGAGACAATCACCCCCCATAGTTAAACACATCCCTGAGGCAACTTCCCAGCATTAAACACAGCCCTGTGCTGCCTGTGCCTCACTCCCTGCATGCTGTAAATCCAGGAGAGAGGAGGCTTCTGTTATTTGTAGATATGCTGTAAAATATGTCAGCACCATCGTGGACACCATGCAAAAAGAAAATTGTGACACAGAAACAATCACATACTTCCTGGGTCTGGCAAAGTAGCCTGGGCTGGGTATGTCAGGCAGAGCAGGATGGTGTGGCTGAGCTGGCACGCTGTCCCACAGCACTGCCTTGAGCACTCCTGCTGGGAAATTAGTTTCATATGACTGTTTTCTTTGTTCCCACAGTGAAGGTAACATGGAGATTGTCCCTCTGAACAAAGTTCCTCAGTAGCAGGTGAGAGTCTCGCTCTCTGGGTGGAAGGAGGTGTGCTGCCCCTGTGTCAGAAAGCAGCAGGACTTGAGGTGATACCACCAAATCTAACTGAAAGATGTGGAAAAAAAACAAGCAGTGGGGGCGGGGCGAAAATTACTAATTCCAAACCATAGCCTAAATCAAGGATGGGAAAATTAAGGGTATCTTTGTTGTGGACAAGTTCTGGTTTGGAATTTCTTTTTTGGACATGTTGGTATGGATGGGGCAGTGGATCATAAGACAGAAACCATAACTTTAATATGGTTTCTATGTTACTTATTCTGCATTCAAATCACAGAGCACTTAATCATTGCCAGCTATAGAGAACTGTTGACTTCTAGGCCATTAACAAAATGACATAATGTCCCAGACAGGAAATAAAACATCCTTTGGAACTTTTCAGGTCGGGTAAAACAGCTGAGGCTGGGTCCTCTGAAGGCTTCCTGCAGCTGTGAGGTAGCTGGCACTGGATTCAGCATCCTCAGCTTCTAAATCAGCCATGAAGCAAGGGGGCTGGAGCCCTGGCCCTGTCACTGTGTGCCTGGCAGGGGCTGCATGGCTCTCCCACCTCTGGTGGCACACAGGGCTGGCAGCAGGAGCCAAGCAGCCAAACCAGTGTTGCCTGGGCTGTCAGGCTTGTCTGCAAACTAACACAGACTGCCTGTAACAGCCTTCTCCCAAATGCTGCACTTCCAATGTTTTCAACATGTTCATTTACTTGTTTCAGCCTACAAAGCAGTATCTTGCTCCAGAAAGAAATGCTTCTGTCCTGTTTTCAGCTGGAATAGAGTTAATTTCTTCTTGGTGGCTGATACAGTGCTGCATTTTGGACAATTTGTGGTTTAGACTTTACCAACCTGTGATGTTTTACTTGCTGTGGAAGTTGGAATGAGAACCAAACATAAAACTTTTCTTTACACATTTTAGCCACAGCTGCAGTTTGTCATTAGGCAATGGTAAATAAATAGTATGTTGCAGCAAGTGGTGATTTTCACCCATTTTTCAGCTTCTCAGCATTCAGACACACTCAGTATTTTGGAAAGCTGCTTAGTATTGTTATTGGGTTTTTCCACATCATTTTAATAATAACACCTTATCTTCAAGCATCCTGCCTTTGTCCCATCATTGTGCTGATAGTTTCAAACCATGGGAAGACCCTCTGCCAGTATTAATGGCAGGTTTCAGTTCTGTGGAACTGCTGTGCATGCTGGAAGAAATGAGGGTGGAAAAGGGCAAAACTGACTTTCCCAGCTATGTTTTGCTGTGATGTGCTCAAATTTCTTCTGTGGCACTTGGAATCAGGACTCACTAGCAAAGAAAAGGAGCAGAGATGTGTGCACACACGTCGGTAACGAGGGTGGGCCAAAATCTGAGGACATCTGGAGTTAAACATTACATTTACAGTGTGTAAGACAGATTTTGCTTCTAGATGTTCCCATTTTGCTGCCTTTTTTTGCCTCTGTGTCAGAGAGCAATGGAAGACAGAATCCTTGCTACTTGAGAGAATGAATTTCTTTGTCTAAATTTTGTCATTTAACATAACAATATGCAGCCAAAGACAGTAGATGTAATACAGCTTTCTGGGAATTAATAAATAGTTAGCAGAAATATGTGGGCTGTGCTTCTACAAAGCTTATTTGTATTTCAGACTAGGATAGGAGCAAGTTCACAACTGTTCTTGCACCACAGCTGTCTTGTCTCCTTGTCAACAGCATTCCCATGTCTTTTCTTGGCCCTTCCTCTTACTGTGTTTCTATGACAGTTCCTCTGCTGGGGAAAAGAGAAATCTTGGACTCGTGTTTGCATTAAAGATTTTGTCTTACATTTGGACCAGCTTTCCTGTGCAGAGTTCTTTACTCCCTCTGCTCTAAAATGGCAGCATTTCCCTTCCCTTGGACTTGTTTCTTTTTAAGAGCATTTTGCAATGTTACATAGGAGAATGCCACCCAAAATGAAACAGAGTGGAATTGCCTCAGTGTATTGCTCATCTTGCAGCTCAGACCAGGTTATGTTCTGGCCAGAAACAAGGCAATGACATGAGAACCTAGAGCTGACTGTACAGTGTTATTGTTTATTATGGACACAATAATAGGCTCAACCTTCTGCCAAATGCCCTTTCTTTGCCACACCCTTCTTACCTTCTTCTGTTTGTATAAGATTAGTGAAGAATACAGAATGTTTAATTAAGCTTAATTGCACAACAGCTTAAAAGTGAGAAGGTAATTACTCATTTAATTATTGTGCTGCTTCATGCTTAAAGTGTGTGTATAATTGCTCTTTTTTATAAGGACAGTCAACTTTGCAAGCTTGCATGAAATTAAAACAGCCCCATACCTTTTTAAAATGAAACTAAGAAAGGAGAGAGGTGTATTCTGTACCCCAGGCATTCTCCCTTCTCCTGTCAGTTTTGAACAGTGTTGCCCTCCCTCTATGACATTTTACACTGGGAAGGACTGTAACATTAATCACATAACCCATTCTCTTTCGTCTGTTTTTAATTTACAGTTGTAGAACATGCTGAGAACTTGGGATTGCAGATATGCCAGTGTAAATTATTATTTCCTGCACTGTCTTCCTTAATTATTTCAACAGTGGCAACCCAGTATATCATGGAATTTGAATGTGTTATACAGTCAAAGGTTAAGTGACTCCTAGTTATGAGTGCTAATAGGAAGAGACTTTTCCAGTGTGCACAAGGATTGTCAAAGGTGTTTAAACAACTGCTCTTCTTTGCAACAGTTCAATTCTCTTCTGCCCTGACTAGTACTAGCAGTGAGGCTGAGATACTGAGGTTGGGCAATCCAATAATGCCTGGAGCATCTACTCATGGTGTCCAGAGGATGATTTCCCTGTAGAAGTCACCAGAGTGGAAAGAAGGGAAGCAGTGAAGGAGAAAGCCAGCTATTCAAACACAATCACTTTTGTAATTGCAAGGGGACTCAGTCCCAGGTAGTTGCAGGCTCTAAAAGATTATTTTTTGTTTAAATAGCAAACAGTTAGATTATATGAAATCCCAGTGCAAAAAGTCCCTCCGTAGCCATTAGGCAAGCCACAGAATTCCCCAAACTCTCTCAAGGTTACTGTCAAATTAATTTCTGTGTTGATGAGTCCTTTTCTCTTTCCCAAGTGAGAGGTGATGGGGGTTGCATGTGGCAGGGGAAGTTTTTGGGAAGTTGGTGCTTTTCTGTGGTGGCTGATGTGACACAGCTGTTTTATTTCTCCTGCCAGAGAAATAAAGGGCTGGAGCTGCAGACACACAAAGAACTGGGAATGTCTGGACTGGGTCTCTCTCCAGCTACCCTGGTCACTGCCCCTGTGCCTCCAGGCACTTTTCCTGCTTTTGAGGATGGGGTGATGTGGGGTGACTCAGGCCTCTCCCCTTGGTGCAGCCCAGAGCCACTGTGGGACTCTCCTGTGCAAGGGAGATTATTCCTTGCCACTGGCAGCACTTTCAGCCTTTCCAGTCTCTCAGTCTGTATCCCTTACACATCTCCCATCCTCTGGTACCCCAGAGCTTCTCCACTGTTTCAGCATTCCTCCTGCAGCTCAGGTTTTGTTTCTGAGTCAGTACATGAAGATGATTTGGCCTTTCACTACCTCTTTGGGAGCTGCTGGCATTCAGACCATATATTTCCCACTGTGAATCCTACAGCTGTTATGGAAACTTTTGTCAGCAAGATAAAGTTTAGTGATAAGGCAGTAAGTACATTTATGACATAAGCACTAGAGTAAGAAAATTTTAGTGAAAATACATGATATCCTTTCTTGCCTCATCCTTTTACTGCTGTCAGAGGAGAAAAATACATGATGTTTCCTTGCAAGAAAACACCAAACTTGATATTTGGATATTTCAGCTTTTGTCAGATACTTGAAAGACCTGTAGGTACATATTGCCCAATGATAAGGAATTTCTACTAGTCTGTCTGCTGGGGAGGTGGAGAGGCAGGATTTAGAGGGTGGTGACCAGAAAAAGCAAGTTTCTCTGCATGGTCTGTAAAAGAAAGTGGGTAGTTGGCATTAAAAGTGGGATAGGGGAAGAGGAAGAATCCAGAATCAGTAGGACTCCTGATGTGTTGGTAGAGACAAGGAAATTACTGCTTTGCACAGGGCTGTGCCAGCCTCTGGTGAGGCCCAGAGCTGCTGGGAGAAGCATTTTTGATAAGACACTCCATTTCAGCACTGACTCCTGGCCCCACAGGATATAGCCAGTTTTCTGCTGCCTGCAAGCCAGCATCTCCCAGCTCCTGATGGGGCTGGAGAGGGCTGTTTTGGGAAATGTCCTCTCCAAGGCAGTGGCTTCCAAGCCAGCAGAGCCAGAGCAGAAATGTAATGCCTGGCAGGGCAAAATGTTTCCAGCCTAATAATGCTGTTAAATCCATATTAAAGCTTTTGTCGAGGAGAAACTGTTAAGAGGAATAGAAAGACTCTGCAGTGGAAAAATGAATTTTTAAATTTTATTTTTGATCTGGAATCAAAGCATAGCCATGGGGCGTGCAGAGGTGTGGGAGCAAGAGAATTTGTGCTTAGTGAATGATGAGATAGCTTTGGGCAGAATTGACCAAAATGAGTGACATGTGAATGTTATTAATGCCATTTATGTTGAATTAACCTCATATAAAACTTGTTTGGGTAATCAGGTGCTTTGTTTGATGAGCATCAAGTGATCTTGATTTTCTTCCACCTGCCACCTGAACCTCATTTGCTGATTTGGAGCATCAGATAATCAAGGCTGATTTCATCAGCTATGTGGCCTGAGCATTTATAGTCTGGAAAGTTCTGTTGACCATTCAAAGGTTGTGGTTCTCTAGATTTGGATGTTTTATTTACACTTCAGTACTCTCTTCTGTGTTTAAATGGACCATCTCTCTCTAGGTGCAACCATTTATCCAAAAAGTGTCTATGGGACACAGCGATTGCTTGGTGTGGGTAGGTACAGCATGGCAGCACAAACAATTACAGGCAAAGTACAGGAGTTGGAAATGTGCTTGAATACTTTGCCTGAATCCTCAATTTGACTTGTTTGAACAAATGGGGTTTATTTCTTTCAGAGGAAAAATAATTAAAATCTTTCTTAATGAGTGTTTTGCAGATAAGAACAGTGTCACAGAGTCAATAAAGTTAATATGATTTTTAGATAAGCTATGTTAATCCTACAGGCTTTTCCCCCCCTCCCCGACTTTTTTTTTTTTTTTTTTTTTTTCAGTTTGGGTGCAAAGAAGAAATCTGTACCTCAACTGAAGTAGCAAAATAGCAAGAATTTTTTCTTCCTCCAAGATAGGAAAATTTTCTCTTATGCTTTATGCTGAAAGTACAAGAAGTTGATAAATTCAATACCATAATACCAGTAATTTGCTTTCTTGGAAATGTCACCTAGACTTACTAAAAAATCTTGAGTTGAAAGACCTATAGAAAGAAGTCTTAATAGGTGTTTTTATCATTATTATACATGGTTTCCTCAAAAATGTAGAAATAACATGTTGGAAAAGGAAAGGTCAAGCAAAAGTGGTTCCATGTAATTTTGTTCTTGGAAAGCACAAAGTATAACTGGAATTTCTAACACTCCTCTGGAGGTGGGTCCAGTTACCTAAGGGTCTGAAAGAGTATAAGAGATGGGATGTGTGATGACAGGCTTACTTTCTGGGAGAAAATGGATTAATCTTGCTCAATAATTTCTGAGAAGTGACTTCGCTTTATAATTTCTGTTCTTACTTTACTTTTCATTCTGAAAGATTTCAGGAACGCCTGAAGTTTTTTGCTTAAAAGCTCTTGTATATGGGAGAATGCACAAACATAAAAGCTGGAAATAAATCAATTTACACTACAGCTCATTGGATACAGCAGCCTGGCAGAATTAGGTGTTAGGTTTCCCAGATGCTGCTGGCCTGAAGGGTAAACCACCCTTGTTGCAGTGTGGTTATTGGTGCTTGCCAGCTGATGAGGGGTAGGTTTGTTGGCCGAGCTGGTGCAAATGTTGTCTTTATTTATGAGCAGAGTGACTCTAGACCTCCTGAAGTAGCTTTTGTTCTTCTAGACTGGCCTGGCTGCTGTTCTGACCCCAGCAGCTCTTTAGGTGCTTTGTCCTTAGTGACAGGCATGCAGCTCTGCTGGGCCAGTTCTGGCTGCTTTTCCAGACCCAGAGAATGCCCAGGAGTGCCCTGGTTTGAATTTGGGATTTGAATTTGTCAGGGAAATCTGATATTCCCCTCCCAGGAAGGAGAAAGATCCGAGCAGAGAGAGGGTCTTGGAAGGAAAGCTCTCCAGGCAGGGAATAGCCAGGAGAAAGTGGCAGAAACTGCAGTGCAGCAGGAACACTGGAGGTGATTTGTTGAGGGAAGGAGAGGTTTTCAAAGGGCAAGTACTTACAAAGATTAAATGTTACAGAGCTTGATCTGCAGCTGGTAAACAGGAAAATGACAGAGTGATATTTCTGATGTGAATGTCTCTGCAGATTAACAGTAATTAAAACTGGTCTTAGTCTGCCTGGGGGTTTCTTTTCCCACAGTGTCCACATGCTTAGCCATTAATGTTAAGAATCAAGTATATTAATACCATTTAAAAATGCTGATTTTTTTTCCCCCTGTGAAAACTCTTAGTAGATTATGGATCAAGTCTTTACTGTGTAAACCCAATTGCTCCAGTGGCACTTCCTCTGTTATCATACTTATTTTAACTGCATTTCTCATTTATAATCCCATGTAATTTATGACATATCATGCTTAAACTTCCCCATGCACACCACCCAAAAATCAATAATATTAGCTAGACTGCTAACACAAGCTGTAGACAATTTGGGTGTCTTGACCAAATTCTTCTTTGCTGTAAGCATGCATAGGAAGAGATTTTTTTTTTTTTTTTCTGTTTGGTTAGTTGCTTTTATTCCTTCCATTTTCCTTCTTTTGCCTCTTTTTTCTTTTTCCAAGAATATTTGCATTGAAAAAGAATACAGTGCTCTCTGGAAGATGTTCTTTTTATGCAGGATGGCTTGTTCTTGGGAATATAGAATCCATAGAGTTGCATGCTTGTTAAATGTGTGCAGAATTGTGCCCGAACTTTCTCACTGAGCAGCATGGGGATGAGCCAATCTCCTTGACCTGGACCCTGATGTGAGTTCAGCTTAGTGTTTCTCTACATTCACCCCCTGCAAAGAAATAAGAAAATAAGATTCTGCCATCCTGGACACAGCTCTCTGTTTATATACAACAAGCAGTCACAAGACAGTTGCATCAAAGGCTAATTCCAGGGACCAGGACTGCAACTTAAACCCCTGTATTAGCATAGCATTGTATATGTATATATTCTAGCACCATCTAGCAGTTTTCCAAGGTAATGTCTGAAATAATAAAATATAAAATAATAAAGCAATGCTTAATCAAAGTTCCTGTGTAGTCTGGAAAGAAAACCCCACCAGTTATCTTTCATGCCCGACCTTATGTAGGGATGAAATCTTACTGCTAGGCTGGGACTGTTGGATCCTGTTTGTTTCCATTTGTTTCCTGTCCAGGTGGCATTTGGAATCAAGCACTGACAATCTGTCTAAGCAGTTCAGCTGATAAGCAAGGTCATACCAGTGAGGAATTTGTACTTCTCAGAGTATCTGTTTGGTCACTTTGCTGTCTCCCACCTGAGGGCTGTGAGCACATCAAATGGAAGATGAAGTGGTGTTCTGAGCCACAGCAGGGTGAAGCTGGAGTTGCAGTGACTGAGTCCTTCCAGGAGGTGCAGTGGAGCCTTCCCAAAGCCCCCTGTGTTTAATAAAGCTGCTGGGAGAGATGCAGATTGATGACACACCTGGTCCAGTGCACAGCTTTCCCCCTGCCCTCAGGTCCTACATCCTGTCCTACATGTGCACTGGGGCTCGCTTCCAAGAGCTAAGCTGGCAGGATTTAACCTCGTGGAAACAGTTTTAGTCTGTGAAGAATGTCAGAGTGCTCAGCAGCCACACTCCGTGTATCAGACCCATTAGACCATAATCACCTGGTGGTGGGTAATGGGTGGCTGGGGAGGAAAATCAGTGGATTATTCACTTTAGGCAGTTTTGAATAAAATAATAATAAATGCGCAAATCATTGCATGTGATATGAAATGGGACCCGTGGCAGATTAAAAATTGTGATTTTTTTTTTTTTTTTTTTTAACTGAGCATATAATACCTCTGGGATCCACCCTGTTGTCACTGCATGTAATGAAGTCAAGAAAAGGGCAGAGAGATAACTCAGCAGTTGCTGGTATAAAAGGTTAGGATATAAATTCTATAAATACTAGGTTGCAAGATAAGGCTATGTACAGCATAAAGTATGGCTGTCCTTTTTTTGGAGGTAAGAGATAAACCCAAAGAAACAGACAAAAAAAAACCAAAACAAAAAAAAACCCCAAAAACCAAAAAACACAGCCACAAGGATCAGATTTCTAAAAAAAAAAAAAAAAAAAAATGCCCAAAGCATTATTTTAAAACAACTAATTAAGCTAAATTCCTACTGGCTTGAAATAAACAACTCAAAGCCAAACAAACAAAAATAGGAAATCACCAAAGAAATGAAACAAAGCCCAACCAGGCAAGTTTTGGGATCTTTGTAAATTACAGCTTTCTTGAGTTACTTCTAAGAGGCAATTCAAACCCTCAGCAGTTGTCCTTCTGATGAGCCTTTAAATCACTGAGCCCTTGTCAGTGCAGAGTAGAACAGCTTCCAGCATGTTTCCCTGCCATTTCATCTGAGTGCAGCAAGGCACAGCACAGTGTCACTCCCCTCAGAGTGAGTGTAGCTGTTTTGTATTTGTGTGTCTCTGTGGGGTGGGGCAGACTTTACTCTGATCTTGTCTGTAATGTTGCCCTCATCTTCATGGGTTTATCCAGGAAAGCACATTACAGGTGCTGTGCTCTGTTCTGGGTCGTCTATTGGCCATTGTGTCTGTGATCAGGATTTTGGGTTTTGAAGGAAGCTGTTGGGGTGATTTTCTGCATTCTCCCAGTCAGTGTCCTGGGTGAGGGTGCAAGCTCAGATAAAATACAGCAGTGTGTGTTTTGGCAAAAGGTGGGTGTTATGTTGAGAGCATTAAGTTTTACTTATCTAGAAGTTTTTGCTCAGCTTTGTCCTTTGGGCCAGGAGAGGAGCATCTGAGTGATGTCTCTGAACTTTTTCTCAGGCTTAATTGTGGTTATATGTTGAGATATGGACCTTAGGGCGTTAGAACCTTGAGCCTTTCCCAAAATGAGGGTTGTGATCCCATTCATCAGGCCAGAAGGGAGAAAAATTCTCACACTTGTACTTATTATGCTGTTCTGTGTCTCTGTAGTCCCAACAGATATCCAAGATCTGCCTTTCCTAAATCAGTATCTTCTCAGTAGTGGGAAGTGAAAGTCAAAACCTTCCACTTCAAAAACATCTTTGCTTGTGCTTCCAGACTCTTGACTGACCAAAGATCTATTTACCTACTACTGCATCTTCCAAAATTGCCCAAACCCACTAGATTTTATCTTGCTGTTACTTAGTGCAAATGAAAATGTGGCAAGCTTCCAATTCCAAAATTTAAATAGTGTGGGAGACAGATGTCTTTCCTTCTTTTTTTTTCCCTGTGGCATCTTACATAGAAAACAGAAGAGTGTGTCTGTTAAATCTGAACAGAAATTGAAAACAGATTGTCACCTAAATGTGTTCTGCCTTTGAGACCAGCTGGTTTTGCCACATCTGTGGTTAAATTCTGACATCAGGTTTACTTAGTTGTTGGGACTTTACAGGATTTCAAGAGGAGAAAAATGTATTTCTTTCCATGAATTGGGAAATGACATAATGATGCCTTTCCAGATATTATTCACTGGAAAGGGAATAGACTCAAAGATCCTCTGGTAACCAGGAGAACCCAAGTGCAGGTCAATAAACCTGCACACAGGTATCAGTTTTACGTGGGGTCTACAAACAGGTCTGAGTATTTCTCTTGTGCCTCAGTCTGAGGAAAATAAATTAAATTCCTCTGACACATTCTGAGGGTGCACACACACTTGTTATGCTGTTCTATTTTACCTCCTGCCTCTTGAGCTTTTGTGTGCAGGAAAGTCCTTTATATACCTTCTGTACAAGTTAAGGAATTGCTCAGTTGTTTTGTCAGAAGGCATTTGAATTCATCTACAGAGGGAATTCCTTGGAATTTTAGAAAGAAAGACTCCTGGGGCTATCTGTGCTCAGTCTGAGCTCTTACCTCATCTGCCTTTCAGGCTGTGCACTGGCCTATGGTTGCTCCTCTCTGCCCTGAAAATTACCTCTGTTGTTGGAGCTGTCACAGCAGCTGTGCCTGAGTGCCATGAACTGTTGGTGAACATCATGCAAATCAGGTAAATGCTCCCTGGAGGTTTTTCACATGCCACTGAGCTCTACAGACTTGCTATCCTCATATTCCTCTAGCCCATTCTGCTTGGTTTTACTTCCAACTCTTCTGAACCATTCCTTTGGAGCATCTACTGCCTTCCTAGATAAAGAAGAAAGTCTGAAACTAGGCATAACATCCTTTTGCTGTTGCTTACACTGCAGATTCCAAGGATTCAGGTAGACACCCTGTTTATCTCTAGTTGAACACAGAGTGTTCTACTTTCTCACCTTTTACTCTGCAATTAAAAGGAAAGCCAGAGGCAGAGCAAACTGAGGTTTTAAGTAGGAGCAGTGAGTTAAGTGAACACGGAGGAATGAAATATTTTTTGACACCAAGTCTCACAGTGTAACAAATCACCTCCTTGTGTGGATATAAAATCACTTTGTCAGCCTTCCCAGCTGTTTCTGCTCTCTGTAGGTCCTGTTTTGGTGCTGCCTGGTTTACCTTTGCTCTCCTCCAGCTTAACAGGGTAAGTTTCTAACAATGGGCTCAGTGAAGAGGTGAGTCACTGACCTGTGTCACTGGAATAACTTTGAAAGGCTGGCAATTGGCATTATTACACTTACATTAACCACTTAGACACACAATTACATGCAATAGGAAGATAAGCATGAAAATGAGAATAAAATTGTTCAGGCAATATCAGGAGAGAAGAGAGATGCCTGTTAGAGAAGCAGTGACTTCCTCTGAGAGCTTTCTGTTTCGGATAGCACCTTAAAGCCAGCTTTGGAAGCGTGGAGGGACAGAGGGAAAGAGGGAAGAAGAGATGGCAGGGATCAGTACATGCATTTTCCTATACAGACAGAAAATTCACTCTTAAAATGAGCAAAGTAGATTTTTTTAAGGTTTATGAATGACCCTGTGGTAGCTCAGTGCTGAGAAGTGACTGGAAGGAGCCACAGAGAAAATCCCAGGCAGATGAGTGAGCTGATCCATTGTAAATAGCAGTGTTTATTAATTTTCTTTCTAAAATGAAAACAAAACAGAAGTAATGCATTTAGTGTCAAATACATCTGGGCCACAGCTTGGGGTAAAATGGTCTCTTATCACCCACTGAGCAGAAGTGAAAAGGCTCATCAGTGCTGCCTTCTGAAGAGATTTAGATGAGCAGTTGCTGCACAGATGGCTGCACTGTATCCGAGTGCTACAGCTGCACTTCAGACCCCTGGGCTCCAGGGGAACAGAGGCTGGCACTGTAGGATGCTCCAGCCTGGCCAGAGAGGAGGGATGGCTAAAACCTTAGGAATTCAGGCTGATTGTACACATGGGCACCAGAAGATCCATTAAAATTCCACCACATGCCACAACTGTGGCTTCTGTTAGGGTTGAGACAGATTGATTTCTCTTATGTTGAAAAATTGATCTTGGCATTTAAAATTTTTTTTCCTGGGTTCATGCTCCTCATTGGGTAAACACATTTTAAAGGTATGGATATTTGACAAATTTTTCTCTCCAGCTCTTTGAAAACAAAAGGAGCTGAAGGTGTTTTGGTACTTCTAATTTAATCTTGCACAAGATGCAGATTTTCTTCCTCTTGTTTCTAGCAGATTTTATTCATGGAAGAATTTAAAGAAAGGCTTTATTCTAGTACAACAGCTGCCGTAAGTTTAGCTGGTTATTGCAACTTGTGATTAAAACAATAACTGCTTTCCAGTGATTTCCTGGAGATGTGAGGGTGTGATCAGACTTGTCTCACAGCACAGACCAAAGGATATCTCCTAATAATCTCTGCAGGAAACCAAAATTTCTGTTTTGACTAGGGCATTTCTCTTAAAAAGACACGGGTTTGAGTGTGCTGGTAATAATGCAAGATACAAATTTTGTTCCCTAGAGTGGAACACTCAAATACAAAGCTCTGGTTTCTCTGAATACTAATGTAGAAATTCCTGTGCAAAGGAGAAGAGAAGAGTATGCAAAATAAGCAGAAAGTTTAATTTAGTTCAGTTAGAGGTGAACACCTTTAAGCACAGAGGTGGGGTTGGTGGAATTGATGGAATTATTGTGTTTCTAAATCACATATTCTTCCAGGTCCAGCTTAGTGAGGTTTGGGTGGTTGATCTAGAAATAGCCTCTTCATGTGGGGAGGACACAAGCAAAAGGGAATAATCTGAATTATGCCTTGGAGTGGAATAGTTGCTTCACTCTAATCCTTCTGCTGATGCTCTTAACCTTAATTAACTGAAATTTAATTCAGTTGGTGTCGATTCACTTCCAAAGCCAGTTAAACTAAGCTAGAGACACACTTTTACTAATGGCTGTAGCTCAGACAAGTTTGTTTAGCAGATGTCTGTGTTGTGCTGTTGCCAAAGGCATTCCTGTCCAGCACAAAAAAGGCAGGTGCCCTGCAGCTCAAAGATGGGATGATCACCAGATGGGGTGATTTGCCCAGCCTGGTAAGATCTGCTGAAACCTCAGCCTCAGCTAAAAGCCATCAAGATGAGACCATTGTCAGAAGCCCACTTGCCCTCCAGCATCTATTTCACAAAGGCTCTTCTACAATAGTTTATATGGATCTTTCAATTGGTGGTATTAAAATGATGACTCATTCATTTTAAACATTGCATTCAGAATTGGAAATAGAAGGGAGACAGCGTTTAAAGGCAATTGGAGAAATTTACTGTACTTCAGATGTTCTCTCATATTTCAGGAAAAGAACAATTATCATTTTTTCAAAGCCTTCCTTCTCTGACTGCTACTCCACCCCAGAAAAACCAAACCACGCATCTCTTGTCTGGGACTGTCTAATTCTCTGAATTTTGATATGCTGACATGAATATTCTGAGTTAGGTATTAATCTTAAAATCTTAGCAATAATTAAATGAGGACACAGACAAGCTGTTATGTGCTTCTTCTGTTGCACCTTGAAGTGGATGCTTCTCATTTTGTTTAATCTTTAACTGGAGTTGTACTGCTTGGGAGAGGTAATGTACATTGTTCTTAAACTAATAGCTGAATAAATAAAATTAACTAATTCCACTTCCATTCTACTATAGTAGTTGGAAGAAAAATAGCATCTTTCAATATGCTTTAAAAGGTGTTCCATCAAAGAGTGATAAGCAAGTACCAGCAAACTGAGCCTGCTTAATCACATCATAAAATTACAGAGAGAGTTTCTAGATGTGTACTATAAATATACATTTCCAGATAAATACATAATTTTAACATTAAAGTACTAATCTAGAATGAGTATATTTTTTCAATCACTTGTTCCTGTGAAATTGTCCAGAATGATGTTCATTGTCAGATATTTTACAAATAGAACCCACAGTGTATTTGGTTGTGATGCTACTTGCATGTACTATTGTTGTTGTCTCAGTTTCTGTGGAAACAGAGGGACAAATGTCATCACCACTACTACAGGGAAGGCAACTGGATCCTTTAAAATTCTGCTATTCTGCCTTGGTCTGTTACTAATGATCAAAGATTTGTCATGGCTAATGAATGTCTAGTACACAAAATTGGAGCTGGGTCAAAGCGATAGAGTAAAAGAAGATATTAATGATTTACTGTTTTTTCTCCTGCTAAGGCACATGGAAGACTCTGTAATTCCTGTTTGTCTTTTTTCCTTTAAGTGCTGGCAGTGTTTTTGTTCCCTGGTCTTGTGGCTCTTGAGCTGGGATCTCAGGTGCAAACTGAAGCTCTGTCAGTGCATATCAACCATTGACCCTGTGACCACAACCACTGACAAGGCTCTAAAGAAGATCACTGTGCAGAAATGGGCTCAATGGGAGGCAGAAATAGCACACTTTCTGAAAAGGGCAGTTAACCCTCACAGACTTGCCAATTTTGTTTAATTTTTTTCTTTAGTAGCTGGAAAACAGATGGATATGGGCATTCCCAGTAATGCAGGTTACCTTAATATCAAAGATTTATCTTCACTAAAGTAGCTTCAAGAATGAAGATACCCACTGATTTGCTATAAATTCCATGTCCTTCTCATTGCATGGATAAAAAATTGGAAAGAACATAGAAATGGATGATCAGTTTTCAAGTGGAGAATGTTGTTATTAGAGAGAAGCTTGCATTTGAGTAAGTGCTGATTAACATATGATCTTCAAAATAATTCTGAGAGTGAAATTAATAGACAGAAGGTGGGTTTGTTGACAGTCCTAAGAATTTCAGTGTATTAATGACAAAGGGCAAAGTGAAAAATGCAGAAAATTATATGAGCTGAAGTCATTGAGTGCAAGAAATGGCAGATGTAACTTTGTGTAGATAAATGCAAAGTGATAAACATAAGAGAAAAATAGTCCCATCTGTACATACAAAATGATGGATTTTGAGCTGTTTCTTTCAATTAGGAATCAGATTTTAGCACCCTGATGGATGGTGTGGTGAAAATATTAGTTCCTCTCCTAAAAATATATAATGTGTTAGATGTATTGTGGAAAGAATAGAACAAATTAAACCCATCCAGAATCCTATTCATACCCCTGGTTCCATCTGCTCAACAGGCTTCTGGGTGCACCTGGAAAAATTATATAGGAAGGTAAAGGAGGTCCTGAAACCTCAGTACAATTAGTGATACAGAGGAAGAGTCTTTAGGGTGGAAAAGAGGTTGCTGAAAGGGAATATAATGGAGAGGCAGAAAGAGGGAGGAGTTTGTTCATTTTTTCCCCTCCTCCAATAGAGCAATTAAGGGATTTCAGATGAAATCAGCAGGTGGTCAGTTCAGCACTGATTAAAAGCAATCCTAGATTACACAGTGTGCAAAATGTTCTGCATGCTAAAAGTTTACACGAGTTCAGAAAAACAATGGGACAATTCCTTTGAGGACCTAGAAATATCAAGACATTGTTTCTGGCTCCAGAAATCTCCAAACTACAGTTTTCTGGAGAGTGAAGGGGTGCCTGGGGGAAATAACAGTACATTTGTCCTGAACATGTAGTGTGCCATATTCCACTATCAGACAGGCTGGGCTGGCTGCTGGACATGAGAGGTGTTTGATCTGTTCAATGGTTATATCTGGATGTGTATGAAAAAAAAATAAAAAAGAAAAAAAACCAAAGATCCCTGTCTTCTGCTTTGTCTCTTCCATTTGCAAAAAGTCCCTATATATCAAAGATGAAGGAAAAAAAAGCAAAATCTTTGGCTTGTTTAAGGAGAACAGATTGTACAGCTTCTTATGCCAATTCCTTTTTGAAGTGTTGCCAAACAGAGGACTGTGGGAACAATGGAAAAGGCTGAGCCCAACGATTTTTTTCCTTTCAAATATACACTTCTGAAAGCTTGTAAGCATTCCTGCTTTGCTGGTCATACTGGCAAAATGCTATCTTTAATGGATCATGGATTAGTGTTTCATAAATTTAAACTTAAAATTAAAACCTGAAAAGGTAATTTCTCCTTTCTAACCCTCAAGGGAATGATGTTTTGTTCAGCCTGCTGGAGCAGTCTTTTTGTGAAAGCATAGCTAATCTGAAATACAATAAACTGTATTATTTCCCATTCCCTCTGCTAACCATTTTGTTAGGCTGTCCATCCTTTTACATTTCTTAGCAGGCTAAGAAAAAAGAGTTTAATTGTACAAAGGAGCTCATTTGCACACAATTGCTTCTCCCGAGAAAATAAATTATTTCTATTCTTCCTGATCATTTCTTCAAGCCTTTCTCCTTGGTGCAACAAGCCTTGTGTGCAGGTGGGATTTGAACTCCAGAGGTACTAGCCCCCTTGTCTAGTGACCTTGGGAACAAGCAAGGTGTGTTTGCCCTTTGCTGCCACCTGATCCTCTGGGGACCAGCAGCAATTTCTTGTGGTGTGTCAGTATTAAGCAGGGAGTTTTTGCTAATGTGGCAGGATGGTTGCTCTTCATCCTCAGCCAAGAAGGTCTTCTGGGTCAGCTGGGGAAAATTCTCTTCAGAGAGAGGTACTGGCTGAACAGAAGTTTTGCAGTGGAAGGGGAAGCCTGGTTTTCCATTAGATTTCAGTGGTACTTCCCAAATTCCCTGTTCTTGTTGGTGTTTCTGTGAGACAGCTGTTCTCTAGCTCCTCAGTTTATATTTTGTGGTTTGGCTGGAGGAATCACTGCAAATGAAATAATGGAGAGCTAAACATTTGTCTTCAGCATTTCTAAGTTTGCAGAGCAAAGGAATAAGCTCAAGAAATGCTGGGAATGGCTAAAATTTATTGCTGTTGTTATTATCTTTGCTTTCCAGACTCTGCAAACGTTTGTTCTACCACAGGGACAGCCTGTCCCTGCCTTCTCTGGGCTGCTCCGTGGGATTTATGAATTTCATTAGAATTGATCCCACTTTCAGGGGTTTCTTGTTTCTGTGAACAAGCAAGAATGCTTTCCAAGCTCCCCAGCAACGAACATTTTCCTGTGTGAAGAGACTTTTTCCTGAAGATTTTACTCTTTCAGTTTTCCTCCACTTTCTCCATTTCTCTAGCTTCCTTTTGTGTTTTCCTTTACCTGTCTCTGACTCCCAGAACACAAAAAAGAGAAGCAGCTTTTAAAATGCCTGTATGCACTTAAAATGCCTTACCTTTTACATAGAATTTGTAGCTGTATTTCAGCAATGAATTAATCAAACAAAAAAAAGGAGAGAGAGAAAAGGTTGTCAAGTTTTGTTGCTGAAGTTGATTAAATCTTAAGTTTGGGTAATTTGCTGCAGTCTAAGAAGGTTGAAATGGACACTTTTTTCCTAGTTTTTTTTTTTTTTTTTTTTTAATATCATGTGCAAATAGTTGATTTCAATGACTGCAAGGGTAATTATTTTTTTGTTTGCCAGGAACATTCAAATTGCCATGGTTTCCACAGAAAATGTGCTCAGACTCCCTGAAAATAAGCACACAATAGGCTGTTACAGCTGCCTTTTCTACTGGAATTATTTTAAGCAAAAGTGATGCACAGCAATTAACCCTTTGTGCTTGATGCACATCATAGTCTCAATCAATGGCCACTTAACAGAATAAAGGGGCAGGATGAGAAATTTCAAGATTCACTTCTGAAAAGTGTCTAGTTGAACTGCTGGGAATTTCAATAATAGTAATCTTTCAATAGCATATTGGATTTCTCAGAGGGTTATCTCTCGGATTACATCAATGAAATACTTTTTTTTTACTCACTTTGAAAGATGTGAAGGTGAAGTTATAACTTGGAAGATGGAGATGCCACATGTGCTGCTGGAGACTTGCTCTTTTAAGTGCAGACTTCCCTGTCTTGCCTGAAACCTGGCCAAGTCACAGGCCTCCACCTAACTCTGCTAAAATCATCCCACCCTCTTCATTTGCCACACAGATAATTTCTGTTCCCTGAGAAAGGGGAGCCACTTGAACAAATACCTTTCAATTGTTTGTTTTTTTTTCTTCACTTGACGAAAACAAGATTTAGATGTTTCAATCCAAAGCTGAAAATTTCAAATGAAATTTAGAAAATTTCCAAGTGAATATATTATGTAACTTCAGCAGTCCTGAATTGGAGAGCATGAAAAACTGATGCTGAAATGCTCCTCTTTAGGGTTTTGAGGCAGGCAGAGAATCCTGTGCTCTACACAGAATTACATCTGACATTGGTGAAGTTTAAAGCTCAGGTTAACTTGAGATAATGGAGAGACTTCATGACTGGGTTCCTGGGGATGGATGCAATATTTTCCTGCTTCTGGCACTGGTAAATAAGCAAATACCTGAAAGGCAGCAGAGCTTCCTTGAAAATTCATCTGTCTTCAGTGTAGAAGTATCCTGATTTAAGGGATCCTAATTGAAAAAAAAATAAAGTTTTTCAAAAAGATGCTTTCCATTACAATTTAATCAAACTCCTAAACATGCAAAATTTTCTTTTTTGGTTTGTTTGTTTTTTAACCATTTTATGATGCAAGAACCTGTAAAGAACCTGTGATTGCACCTGCTCTAGGATTGCAACAGATTTCTTTTTATTTGGTTAATTCACTGAATGCAAAGACAGAACTTCGCGTTTTTCCTGTTAATTGTAAATCACTCATGGTGTTGGCAGTTCACATTCTTAATTACACTTCAGTTTTCTGGAGCACAATTTTTACAGAGAAAGATTGAGTAAAGAAACACAAAGCCTGGTGTCTTGGCTGGAGTTTCTACATTCTGTACACCCATGTTTAATATATTAACATTTTCACATCTGGTAACTGTAGAACTATGTTTGCTGTGACAGAATTTCTATTTTGATAAAAGAAGAGTAGTAAGTTTAATGAATAGGAGGGGAAACTATGGGCAGGAGATGCTGTTCCTTTTGACAAGCATTTATCTTTTTAAGCTGAGCATATTTTCCTCTGTGCACCTCAGTGCCTCAGAAAGCTCTACAGCGAAATTTGGCACTGCTTTGACCAGTGAGGGAGAGAATGGGAATTGTACATTCATGGGCTCTGTCAAAATTAAACTATTATATGACTTGATTGAATGTAGTGCAATGAAAAAAAAAAAAATCTTTGAAAACCCTCTGTGCTATTGAAGGCAGGAAAACAGTTAGGGTTCTCTGCATTCAGTATTCCTGCCTCTTCAAATTTAACTAATTATTGGAAAAATATTTACTTGATATCTGAGATTGCTCTGTGTTGAGATTTAAATTGAGAGGCTGCTCCTGCTGCTGCTGTTTTCTTAAAGATTTAAAATTCTGCTTGATTAACAAATCACTTTTACAGATCAGATGCCTCTTGCACTTGACTGCATCAGTGATTCAGATAATGACTTTGATAGGGGATTTATGGTGTTTTAATGTAACTTGCAGTTGGGGAATCTTTTCCCTTCACTAGGTAATTCATACAGTGTAGTTATGGTAACTAATGTTGATTAGCTGTCAGACAGGAGCTTTGGTGATGCTGGTCAGAGTGGGTTAGGAGAGCTTCTGTGAGACTGTCTTGGGTTCCATGTTCCTTTGAGGGGACTTGTGGTGTTTGATTCAGTTTGTAGCAGTGTGTTCTTGTGTTGGGAGATCAGGCAGAGCAATCAGAACTCCTGTGTTAGGGCTTTCACCTGGGCAGTAGGAGATCCAAAAGGAGAGACTTGCAGCTGGATCTTAAATAATACTACCTGTTCTTATCAGCTCTACTAGAGTGTGTACAGCCTGCAATCATGAAACTCAGGAAAAGGGCTTGGGCTTACAAGGGAAATTCAGTTTGTGCAGAAAAGCATTGAAAATATTAAACTTTTCTCATCAGATCTAGCACTCAGCATTCAGAAAATAGGTTTGAATTGTAAGCAATAATAACTCCAGGCAAATCCTGGGAAGAGATGGCTAAGGGGAACCTCATAAAGGTGTGCAGGCAGGATATTAAAAGATGGAACCAGGCCATTTGTGCCTGGAAAGATGGAGGCAGGAGCTGTGTGAAGAAGAGAGGCAAGCCAGAAGGAGCAAGTCCTGCTTGTCAGTGTGAGTGTGAGTGCTCCTGCTCTGGGGTCAGAGCCTGGCACTGGGGAGCAGCCCTGGAGGCACATCCATCGTGGAGACAGAGGAGAGCAGGCAGTGCTGAAGGACAAGTGCAGGTCTGTGACTGTGTGCCATGGGTGCCTTGGTGAAGATAAAACCCACCAGGACCTGTGGTAACTTACCACAGCAAGAATTTCCAGAAATGTTCTGATAAAGCCTTAGTCTGTGTCAGGCTTCTACCTGGGGCAGAGTCACAATGGGATGTGTTGCTGCAGCACAGAGATAGGGTAGCTCATGTGCTTGATGAGCAAGAGGTAGATTGCTCTTGGCATGTGTTTGTCTCACCTGGCACGGGTTTTGCCAAACAGTCAGTGTTTTGCGTGTGTATTTACCTTAATTTCCACATTTTAGCTCACCTCCATTTTATTATCACAAACTGATAATAAAAATGAAGCTTTTCTGAATATTTTACTAACCCTGAATTATCCATCTCTGCCAATTTTCCTTTGCTACATTCCTCTTTTCCATCCTCTTTAGATTATTTTCTAATAGTTTAGATATTATATTGCTACTTCATCTTCTAATTTCTATTTTTAGATCTCATTAGATTCTGTCTGGTTTTCTATTATTACCTTCCCTCTTCTCAAATAACCTTTTCTCTTTTAGACCCTTTCCTTTCTTTTCAAAGCAGCCTTAAAACCAGTTCTATGAAACTGGGAGCATCTCAAAATGCACCAACTATTTCCTCAGTGATCTCAAAATTATGGCTGCTCATCTCAAAGAAAAAAAGGCTGCTCTAAGCAGCACTGGTGCTAAGAGTCATTGGTAAGGATTCTTTTTTTTTTTTCTTTTACAATTCTCATCAGAGGTTTGAATCTCTCTGGCCATCACTGTTAGATGAATGAAAAACAACTATAGCAGTGCAAACTGAGCATGGCCTTTGCAGGAAAGTGAATATCCTGAGAATTAGTCATCCAGCAGTAACACATCAGCTAAAATACACTCATGAGACCTGAATATTCTGAAAGAGCTCTGCAAGCACCATGTTGTGAGTCATAGATGCTATAAAGCCCTAGGACAAGATGAAGGATTTAGCTACTGATTCATTCTGTCTGGAGCTGACACTTGCCAATGTGAGAATCTGAATAATCTCTGTCATTAGGCTTTGCAAAATGTAGTTGATGGTTGTTGTAGCCTTGGTAGTCTAAAGATATAAAGGAGAAGCAGCACAGTGAGTGTCCTTTATCAACCAAATGGGCAGAGTGGCAGTGGCTGTGCTATCTGTGTCTAAAGATCTTGTTAGGTTCACTTCAATAGGAGTTTAGAGCATGTTACAAGGTGTTTGGGTAGGGATTTGGGCCTTGTGATGGTATTTTATATCAAAAGGTAAGGTAAAACAGGAATTCTGAGCTCTTCTGAAGTTCTGCTAAAACATTGTGCAGTGTCCATCATGAACCACTTTGCTTTAATTACTTCTGCTGTGCTAGTCTCTTTGTACTAACTAATCTCTCCCTGTATCTGCAGGTTAATGAAGACAGGCACCAAAACTCCCAGCCCAGTGCATTTGGTTATATAGGAACAGTTGTAACCTATAAACTTTCCTAATATTTGTGTGTCTGTCTTGCAGGGATTTACTGCAGGATAAAAAGCTCTGTGGAACAATAGCACTAGACAAACCTTGAATTTAATTATATATATATATAAAGATGCAGTGCTTTGATCCCCTGAATCAGCACTATCATGCAAGAACAGCCTTGCAGACAATGAGGAGTGAATCAGCAAAACCAGGTTGCATTTAATCTTTGATCCTGCAAATATGGCTCCAGTTAATGCCAACGGAAACTGTTTATAAATGCAAACCCCAGACTGCATACCTGATCAGAGACTGAGGCTGCAGTAAGTTACCAAAGAAAGTGAGAACATTTATCAGAAAGACATCTTGAAAAGACAGGTTAAGGTTTTTAATTTGTTTAGGGCTGTATAAACCAACTTAAACAAGTTTTTAAATCAAGAAACAAAACCCCATAACCCCAAAAAACCCAAAAAAAAACCCCAAATCAAACATCACAACAAAACCCCAGCAAAATAAGGAAGCAAATAACATCCCCAGGCCTAAAATGGCTAGAATTGACCATGAGTTGTTGATGGACATTGTAAAAGTTCAGTTTTTGTTCATCATTTATGGAGCTGCCTGCCCAGGCTGGAATGGCAGTGCTGAAACAGACTGACCCTCTGGAGAGAAGAGTTGTGCTTGAGAGATGGAAACCAAGAGACTTTTCTGACAAATAAATTCAGCCAAGGTATTGAAAAACCAGAGAGATGCCCCAATAATGCCATGCTAAGACTGCTGCTCGTCAGGCTCCTGTTTTGTCTCTGTGCCCAGTGCCTTCTGCATTCTCACACCTTTCTTTCCATGCATGGCTTTTTGCACAGCAGCCACTGAGCTGTGCCAGGCAGACCACAAAAGTCACTTTAAATTAACTGCTCTGTGTCTGAGGTATGAAAACAACTCACAGTGTCTCACAAGTAGATGCACTCAGTTTGTAGGTAGTATGGAGCTCATTATGGGCTGGCAGGAAGGCTGCCTTCCATTTCTCCTCTCTGTGGATTAATCTCTGTGTCAAGGCTCGCCACTCCTGCACTTTTTTTTAGGGATCTGGAGCTTCCTATGCAAAATGCTCTAATTGTACTTTATGAAATAAGTTTTCATCTTGAAACCAACAAATGAAGAAAAATGCAGCCCAAGTGTACATTTTGAGTTGACAAGATAGCTGATTGTTTAATCTCCCAAGAGTCCATGCCTATTAAAGAGCTTGTGTTTTGCTGTTCTTTCAATTACAGAAATAATTCTCTCTCCCAGGCACACAGTTTGAATCTTTTCCAGAGGTTTTTAATGACTTGAAGGCTGACAGAAATTATTTAACATTTTAAAGTCTCTTTCCAAAGCCAAGAGTGTCTTTTAAGAGTCTGTAATAACTTTTATGGTCATGCTATATTTCCTCTTGATTGAAAAATGCTCTGGAAATGGGAGAGATAGGGAAAGAAGATGAAGGTATCAAAGGAGGCATAATTTTTTTGTAGTTTCCTTGATTATAGAAGGGTTTTTATACTTTGGTACCTGGATAATTGAAAGATAGTGGAGCTGTGGGGGAGGAAGATCAGGACAAAACCTGCTGCAGCAGCCTATGAATGTCAGTGAATATAAACTGACATTTCTTTCCTTCTCTTCTATGTTTATATTGACAGTAGGCTGGAACTTTCCCCTCACAAAATGTATTGTGATATATTTAGTTACCCATTCTTTTTTGAAAGGACTTTGGGGCTCCTCTGGCACTTGTGTGCAGAGGTTTTAGAATGAGAGAGAGTTCATATGCTGAAGGCCTGATGACTGTGAAAGTGCAAGGAAATAGACATCAAGTATGATGTAGGGTGGTGTGCCTGCCCTGTTCCAGAGGAGGTCCAGGTTGCAATATCTAAAGGAGGCATTTTCTCTGGAGATTTGATGGTGTTTTTGTGCTTGCTTGGGTATCTCAAGCTAATGGGCTTGTCTGCACTCAACATCAGTCTTAGCTGGTTGACCTATTTTGATATCACCACATCCCATGACTTTTCCTACTGCCTTTCTTCAGAGCTCCCAGTTTGTTCTGGTTGTTTAGGATGGGAGTTGAGCTTGAACTGGTGTTGAGGAAGTGTCCTCTACCAACCTGGGTTACATTTTTGTACTTCCAAAGCTCTCTGAAGAAGAGAGTGGGTTTTTGCATGTCTCGAATGTTTCTGTGTCTTGTATGAATATTTGATATTCTCACTGAAATGTGGTGAGAAATAATTTTGGGTGGTAATCTCTGCTGAATGGCATTTAAATATGTAGATACTTTGTTGATACGGAGATTTATTCCATAAAACATTGTTCTGTGTGGATTTTTTGCTGATGATATGAGTGGAAGGATACTGAGTGCTTAATTTGCTTTTATAGCAATAAAAGAATAAAAAAAATAAAAGAATTTAAGTTGTGTTCTGAGATATCAAAGAGTTTTATCCCTGAAGTGTAAAATTCTGGATATAGCTCTTGCAATATGAGGATGTTTTTCAGAACTGGTTCTTTTTGTTCTCAAGAAAATGCTGGCAACAAAAAAAATCTTGCTTTGAGACAAAACCATCAGAGGCTGTTTGTGTGCTTATAGTTTGTTTATTTTCCTGTTTGCTTTGCCTCCTTACTTTAAGAGATGGGAAACTTTTTTTTTCAGTTTTGATACTGGAGAATTATATCAACCCTATAGACAGCTACCAAAAAAAAAAAAAAAAAAAAAAAGCCTGAGCTGTAACACTTAAGCATTGTCAGAGGAATGGCTTTATTTTGTTACCTCAGTGAGTACCATAGTGTTTTGCTTTTCCCTCAGTGATGCTTAGAATAATAAATAATAATGATACTTTGCTCTTGTGCAGTGCTTTGGTCCATACATCTCAGAGAAGGTTATAAAAAAGAGGTTATTATTAAGGTGTTATTGCCCTGTTTCAAGATGGAGAAACACAGGGGAGAATTGAGTTTCTGAAGGTTATCCAATGTGAGAGAGCTGGCAGAGACATTTCTGTCGGTGTCATTTTTCATTAGGAAAAGCTGATTCACTGAAACTGAAACCTTCCATGGAAATTCATTAGTGTCCAGGAAAGTCTGCATCTCTAGAAGCCAAGGAAAATGTCAGATGCTGTAGCAAGGAGCAGCGAGAAGCCTGGTGGCAAGGGCAGCTGGTTCTGTGAGGTTTCACCTCCAGAATTGCAGTGAAAAGAGATTTGAATCTGCTTCTCTCAAGGGAATATCCCTGTCTGTACATGTGGAATGTTGCTTGGCCATCTCCCCCCTCAGAGACAGCTCAGCCAACAATGGGTCTGCTGAAGGGTTTCAGTCTTCCCAAATCTGCTTCGATGCTGGATCCTTGGTGGGGATCGGATTTTCTGTGCGTTAAGGAGTGAGTGGATTTTATAGCTTTCATATCTTTAGTGTGTAGGGACAACAACAAAAAATTCAGCTAAAAATTTACAGCCAAGAAAATTCTCTTCTATGTGGCTGCCTTTTTTGAATGTGTTTATATTTCTGATTTGGTAATGAAAAGTTTTGGAGGAAAGGAAGGTGTGAGAACAGAAGGATAGATGGGCACAAACACTCTGTAAGGCCATGTATGGTATTTTCCTCAAAACCCCAAGCAGAGTCATCAGAGGCTATCGATTTTACCATGACTCTTCTAGAAAACTTTGGAAACAACCACCAGCCAAATGTTCCACTTTTCTGTCCACTAACTCCACTGATGATCTTGGACAAGGGATCATGCTGACAAGCAGAGAGAGTGGTGGCTTTCTGCCAAGGAAAAGCTGAATATAAAAATCCAGACTGAACCTCTCAGGTTGAGTGTTTCACATGGCAAATTCAGTCAGACTAGAAAATACAAAGTTCACATTGAATGTAAAGTCACTGTTGCATTTCATGCATGTAAGCCTGAAGACAAGAGGATCTGTTCTGGTCAAAATTCTGGAGCAGCCATTGAGCTTTGGGATAGACAGCTGGAGGCAGCTTGATTTGGCAAAGAACAATAAGATAAACAAAAAAGAGCTACTTATTTTCAATAATTTAGATTGAAATACTGAAGAAGGTTTTTATTTTTATGCAAGTCTTTTGAAAAAGTTTTGGCAGTCTCACATAAGAGAATTCTCCTCCAAGAATTTTTAGCAATAGGCTCCCATCACAGGAAAGTGCTGCTGACCCTTCTCTGTCTTTTAAGAGATCCTTGCTCTTACCTTAGTCAGTAATAAACTGCCCAAGATTCAGATAAAAGCCTCCCTAACTGTGACTGTGAACCTCATTATAACTTTTTTCCCCATATTGAAAGTCTACCTCTTCTTCATCTTTGTCTTATATTTGTAAATCAATTCCTGTCATGGGAGAGTATTACACAAATTTTCAAAATAGAGTAATTGTGCAGCTGCATTAATCAAAGGAGTAGTGTGCTGAAGGAAATGTCAGGCCTATTAGCTTGTCAGTGATCAGTGGCAGAAAAGCTGCTTTCAGCTAGTTTGCATTGTTTCTTTGACACTAACTAACATATTTGATACATTTTAAAATATGATAAAAGTGGGAGGGGGGAAAGACCCCAAAATGTATGTTGCTGTAGTGGGAGTTGAACAACAGATCTGGCACATGTGAAGATCTTTAAGATGGTTGTCCTGTGTCTTGTTTTTCTTTGCAGTATGGGTGACTCCTAAGCAAGTTATCAGACAGGTGTCCCTTTTTGTTCAAACAGGAGTTTGGGATTTCCTGGACAGGTGGGGACAACAGCAAGGGTTCAGAACATGCCCTGACTGAGCTGTGTGGTGGCATCTGACCGTGCTGTCCAGGTGGACACTGTGCCACAGCCTGGCCTCAGTGTCCCAAGCAGCAGACAGGAGAACACTTGAATTCGTGTTCTCACCCAGCCTCCACCCTGTGTGAGTGCCCTCTTCAGTGCATGCAAAATGCTGGCTGTAATCCCTCCTATAAGGAGACTAGAAACCTCTCTGTGATCCTAGGTGTCCTCTGCACTTCCTATGAACAGAAAACACCTGAGAAAAACGTGAACTTTCCACCCTTTATCCACCCTTGCAGTGGTTTGTTCTCTAAGCAACTGAAAGACAGAATTCTGCATGGTTTTCTGAGCCCTGTGAAGAAAAAGAAATTCATGAGCTGTTTGGGTTTAGTGAGTTATTAGGGAAGCTAGTCCACTGATCAGCTCATCCATCATGGGGTTCTTCCCTCAGCCACTACTTAAATAAGATACCCACACACCATCTCCCCAGCACTTCATCCAGTAACTCACTCTCTCCCAGCAAAGCTAAAGAGATGCCTGGTGCTCTACTTGGCTGTGGGAAAAGGCAGTGGCTGTTGTAAACCACAGCTGAACAGGATCTTGTGCTGACAAACAGAACAGCTGTTTCCCAGAAGAGCTGATAGATAAGAAAAAGCCAAGGCTGTCAGTCGGTAGACTTTAGAATGTGACATAGAATCAGAATTTTTCAAATGCTTGAGAAAGGTAAGTGCAAAATATTTTCACCACTTATTTTGTGGCCATTCAGAGGTTCTTGTAATCCTTGCTTCCCTTTCCAGAAACTCTGGTGTTTTCAACATGTGAACAAATGGGTTCCAGAATGAAGACAAGGCATCTTTTTTTCTCTTTCATGGAGATAGGTACACACACACTAAAAATAATAGTTCAGAGTTGAGGCAAATAATTTTAACAGTGAGAAAGTCACAATGAAATTCTTTTTTTGCCTCAGTTAGGACATTATTATATAAATATTCCTTCAGAGTGAGGAGTAACAATTTTGTTCATCATTACTGCTTACTTTTTAGATGTTGTGGGTTCCTGTGGGATTACTTAAAGCTAAGCAGATATTTAATTGCTTGTGCTGGATAAGATATTCTCAGCTCTGAAACTGCACCTGAGCTATGACACGTACACAATGCCTGTTACATTTTCCCATTAAGTTGCTGCATTTATTCTTCACTCTGACAACTCATAAACCTGCCATGAGTCACAAGAAGTTTCTGCCATTAAGTTCCCCATTTTTCTGATACATTTCAGGGTGAAAATAGAAGTTGCATTACACATTAGG
Organism: Muscicapa striata striata; assembly: GCA_030060385.1. Taxonomy (NCBI): domain Eukaryota; kingdom Metazoa; phylum Chordata; class Aves; order Passeriformes; family Muscicapidae; genus Muscicapa; species Muscicapa striata. The sequence goes on from JAREIS010000078.1 coordinate 2,389,994, forward strand.
TATCTTGTAGTCTCTGTAAAGCTAATTACCAGTTGAAAATCGATGGAAAATGAATCAAAATATTTTTTACGAGTTCCAAATAAAGGACAGTACAAGTTGATACATGTTTAAAGCTATTTAGCATTTTTAGTAAAGATTGTACCATATCAAAGGGTGTTGAAATGAATTCTTCCCTGCTTTGGGGGGTCTTTATGTGCCAGGCATTGTGAAGGGTACTGAAGGTATACCCTTCTGCACATTGATTCTGCTCATGAGAGCTCCATACTGCTTGTTAAAAATGCTCCACCTTCAAATTGGGCTGGCAATTTGGCACTTCTTGCTAGTTATTTTCAAAGGGGCTTTTATGCAAATAGACTGGGGTTGATTGAATTCAAGTATAAAAAATCAGGAAAAGATTCAAACCCCAAAATGTTCCATAGGAAGATTCAGAAAGAGTTTGATTTAAGGGACATGATCTAAGAAGCCAGCCTTTCTCCCCTCCCTGGCTCCTTAGTGGGCATAAAGAGGTTTATCAAAGTGATACTCTGAGTGCCTGGTCACAGGTCCTGCTCTGAACTACCCTCCAGGAGGACTCCTTTCTTTCCTTTATCTGCAGGGATGTTAGCCTCTTCACAGAAGCTACCTTTTGGCATTGTAAATCCAAGGCAGCAGGAATACTTCCCAAGGGTGGTGAATAAATTTGGGCAGATAGGCCTGCTTGCCTGAAAATAAAGAGAAAATGAATGTCCACATTTGCTTCTGACTCGCACCTGGGCTCAAAGGGGTGCCATGTGAAAGTAATCAGTGATGTTATATTTAGTTCATATTGGTTGCCTTAACAATCATTCAGATTGTGAGTTACATTAATACAAACACACAAGAAGGTTTGTGTGAACCTTGCTCTAGGTAACAACATGAGAAAATAGAGCTGGCATATCTTATTTTGCTCCATATGGTACGTTCCATGTGACCACTCATTTTGGACATTCAAAAAAAACAAGAGTAGATTTGTTGGAAGTTTTTCCACCTATGCAAAACAGGGAAATGTAGAGTGTGTTCCCCCTTGAGAAGGCTGGGCTAAAGATGGCCAGTCTCCAAATCCACCTTAGGCCCCTGATGCAAGCACCAGTTTGGGATCAGGCAGGGGTTGTATTTGAAGGTGGAAAAGTCTGTGTGTGAGCAAGAAACATGCACCTTGTCAGGAATACCTAAACAAGTCTCATGTAGAAAGTGGCAAAATAAGCATGCCATATTTATCTCCTGGAATTACATCTTTTCCCCAAATTAATATCTTTTCCCCAGCTTAATGGCTAGTGCAGTTTTAATTTCCACTAAGCAGCAGACTTTTCTAGTGTCTTTCTAAACTGCAAAGGGAAGATTTTGTCCTGCTGCATGGAGCAACATGGGCCTAAAGGAGGTAAGCGGTGTCATGGAAAAGATAGTCCTGTGACTCTTGATGTATAGATGGAAAATGGCTGTAATTTGGGTTTTATTCTGGGCAGTGGCTGCTACCATTGTCCTGCTGAGTCAAGTGCTGCAAGTTGTCCAGCAAGTGCTGCTCGTGATTGCTGACAGGGTTTGGGAATGCAATCCAATCAATGCTGTGCTTCCAGCTCAGCAGTCTCAGCCAAGTTCTCTTAGGGTCAGTTTTGTGATGGCCTTGAGCCTCAGTGGCAGAAAAGCAGGTTTGACAACTTCCCCTGCTCCTGTCTCAGCAGGGGATTAACTGGTGACCCAGTGCCCTGTTTCTGTAGCTCTGGCTTCTCAGGTGGATGAACACTGAGTCCTGGTAATCCCTGGTGTGCCTGCTGGGACTGCAGGTTAGTCCTTTGCTCTCTAGGGGCATTTCAGATTTTCCTTGAGTGCAGGGAGTTAAATCATTGGCAGAAGCCAACTGCTTGGGATAATGCATTAAAATAAAACCAATCAGCCTCCCCATCTCAAGGAGTTCTTGAGTTGCTGCCCATGCTAACATCTATCTCCCATAATGGGTGTCATTTCAGCAAAAAGGCAGAGAAAACCTTTGGCCAACTGCTGTATGATATTGAGGGCAGATAAGGCACTTTCTTGCCGAGCAGCTCTGAAGGGTCTCTGTGTTGTCAGTTATGACTTAACGTTTTGGTGAAAAAAATTAACATTTGTTGCTTTTTTATTTGTCAGCCTTGCAGATTCAGCCCAGCTGTGGATGAGTCAGCTGGAGTCTGCTTGAAGGCAGCTGCCAGGATTGATAACTATTCATGTTCTTCATTGAGAATTATTAACCATTTCCTTGCCTTTACTGTTACTAAGACTTCACAGATTCAGAGTCTCAGAAAACTCAAAGTTTTTCAAGGCTGGGAATTAGGAAAAACATCTTTACCTCTAAATTGAGCAAGGTTGATTTGGAAGGCAGAGAAAGTAAACACATCCCTGCTTTTTCACAAGGTCACCCTAGAGAGTCTAATCATCTTTTAATTTGGAGCAGTGCCTTTGGAAGATGGTAGACAGCACTTTATGTTACAGTAAAGGGCTATCCCCTGTCATCAATGGCTTTGAATTTAAAAAAAAAAAAATCAATGAATGAATGCTTTTGTGAAGTCAAAAAATGAAGGAAAAATAAATAGTAAAAGTTCTCCATACCATAGCAATAATCTGTATTCCTTTCCCTTTCAGGGTATGGAAGAATGCCTGTAGAAGTTGCATTTGCTCTCACTCACAGGTGCTGTGTTGCTGAATGGAATGAGAGAAGCTTTCAGAAAGTCTGTGTTTAGTTCCAGAATACTAAACTGTTTGGCAAAGGATAAATCAATGACAAGTTCTCCTATACAACTTGCATAAATGTATCCAGCACTTAAGCAGTTTATCTGTAATTCTAACAGATTGCATTACTGGTGAATTAAAGCTTGGTCTTTGCCAAGATTTCAGTGGTGACTTTGGCTCTCTGAGACCCAAGGAGACCAGAGGAAGCAGGAAATCAAACTCAGATATAGCCAGTTACTGAGAACACTGCAGAGCAGAAGAGGATCAGGGAGCAGAAGCACACTAGCATTCCTGTTATGAAAGGTATAGTTAGCTAGGTATAGTCCTGCTAGTTAGACATATCAGAATATTAATAAGTCTCATGAAATGTCATGTCTCCTTTGGATAAAGCTGGGGATAAGCAGCTAATTTTTAAAATCTTAAAATGCTGAAAAGGAATTGTAAGGAAGGTAAAAGATTTGCTGATACACTTCAGCTTTGTCCTGCAGACAGTGTAGTATTTTAAGTTTTTTAGAGTAAAGCACGACAATTTTTGTTTTCAGAGCTGCCTAATACTTTGGGTTTCCTCTAGTTTAGAATGCTAATTCTGAGTGCTCTGATGGAGCCTGTCCTCAAAACATCCTAAACATGATTCCCTGTTAAGGCATACACCTTTCCAACTTGCCTCATTTCTGCTAGTAAGGAAAATAAGCTCTGTTCTCATGCCCAGGTTTCCAGCAGATCCATGAGCCAGGTAGTGATTTGGTGTCACCTCTTTGCCTACAGTGGGAAACTGCTTTCATTAAGCTTTCTTGAAGTCTCTCCAAGAGAAGCAGCAGAAGCTCAATTGCTCCTGTTCTTTTTAGTGACAGAAGATGTTTTACCTGGGATAGCTGCTCAAATGACCTCCAGGTGCAGCTGGCCACCTGATGTGCTTATCTTAATGAGCCTGAACCATCCATCAGGGCAAGCAACTCAATCCTGAGCCAGCACTGGCTGATGGAGCAGGGAAGGCTCTTCTCAGTTACCATGGGTGTGCACACACTGCAGCACTCAGTGCTCAGCTGCACAGCAATAACCTGCAAGTTGCCATTAATAAAATCCCTGCTGGGCTGCTGTCATGCATGGACATGACTCTCAAACAAGCTTTTTCTCATTCTCTGTGTTGCCAGTCTCATGCTCTCATCAGTCAGTCTCTTCTGAGAGTGAAAAGATTTCAAAAGAGTTTTCATCTCTAACTTCTCACAGAATAGAGAGAGAACTGTATGTATGAAAATCCATATGAACAAGTGGGGCCAGTGGAGGAAACCTATACTTGTGAAATTAGGAGCCTTTGAGAAAGGGAGCAATTGGCTTACAGCATATTATTGCAAAGAAATGTTTTGCAGTAAACATAGGACTTCCATTATGTTGCAGAGCATTTCTTTGTGTCCTGAATGGTGTCAGTGGTGTCCTGTTCCCCTGTACTTGTCATTTGAACACAGCACTGAACCTATTCTGATATTTTGATTATTATCAGGGTGAGCTTAGAGTTTTGTTTCAACAGTGGATGGGAGCTGCAGATCTTTAAAGCAAAATATTTTGACTAGAGGAAGTAATGCCTCTCAAGAAATGCTTCTCTAGAGAGAGAGATCTAAGACTTTTTTTTTTTTTAATTTCAGTTGTGATTTTCATGGGGTTTGTTTCAATTTTATTACCCCACACCTTTGATTTGGTAATAGAAACAATTAGCAAATAGCATTAAAAACTATTAAAGTATTAATGTATTTGCCTTCTTTGCCAAATTTGTTTCTCAGCAAACAGAAGGGCCATCTGTGTAAAGGAAAGAAATGGCTTGGGTTAAATCTTGGGATCACAATTTTGGACAAGTTTTGACTGATTTTCAAAGTCAATTAAGTAGTTTTATGTCTTTGCAGGCATTTTCTGTGGTCTATATCTTCAGTGAGTGTATTCTTTTTGAAGTTATTGAGCATTCTAGTTGTCAGATGTCTCCTGAAATGCCTAGTAAGTATTTTTGTAGATCTTTGGGTTTTTTAACTGTGTCCTAGACCTTGGATGCCTTTCCTTATGTAAAGTAACGTGAAGCAGTCATCCTGAAGGAACAATCTATATAGATTAATGGATTTCCTGAGTACCTACACGGTGTTCAATTATAGATTAGCATTAGCTGATGGACACATTGAAGTGCTATGTTGTGATTTGGGCAGTTTTGGGTGGTTCTGTATTTCTCTCTGTCAATGGGAATGCCAATAATAGTAAGTTAAGAAGAAGAAAGTGACATTTTTTTTTTAGAGAGCACATAAACATTTCTGTAGGTAATGAGTTTGCCCAACATAAAAATGAATATTAAATTAGCACCTTGTCACTTATATGACTGCAGACTTTGACGCCATAATTTATTCATTTCTTGGCTCATAGTTCAAGTCACTTAAAGTATCATTGATGGACTTTCTGCTAGAGCCTCTGCCTTTTGCCCTTCCTCCTGTTTGCTCTGAGCTCCTGTCTGGGATGATACCAGCAGAGATGTTCCCTTGGCACAGGTGCAAAAGTTTTTCAAGAATGCTCTAGATTGCCAAGTTTTTATCTTGTTCCTTTACTGCAGTACCTTTATTTTCACTATAGCATGACAGTTCAGGCTGCCCAGCCCACTGGTAGGTGCAGCTGGTGCTGTGTGATGCTTTCTCTGCCCACATTCAGAACAGGGCCTGTGGAGCTGTACAGGGCTCAGGTCCCTCAGACACACTGGAAAATCCCAGTGACAAGAAAGCACTTTTCCTCTGATCTCAATTTGGAGTAATATCTGGAAGTCTTTGAATTTTCTTTGATTGATCTTCTCATTAGCCCTAATTTTCTTTCCATTATATTGGTCAAGAAGATTGATCTTCATTCAAGAAAAGTCTCTGTGATATTGTTCCTCTGTATGAATGCACAGCAGTGCATGTTCATTGTGAGCTATACAGTTTCCGCATTCTATATATGGATTATAAATAATTGTGCTGTTGTTCTGTGCACTCACAGAGGTTTAAATGGGTACTATTATGAGCTGCACATTTAAAAAATTTATATATAAAAAATACTTAGTGAAGGAAACTTGGATGTGTAGGTGTATGAAAATCTACCTTTTCCTCATAATTTGTGGAAAGACAGAAGTGATCATATTATAGTGCACATATAACACCCAATGACTTTGTCTGGAGCTCAGCACTTTTCAGTAATCAGCCCCATGTTTCATCATGATTATGCCCTTGCAGCTTTCTCATCTCAATTTTTCTGTAACTAATATAATCCAAACTATATTATCCTATTAGCAGGCTCATTTTTTTCCTCCAACAAGCAGCATGCACCTGTCTGCCTACCATGGGGAAGCAGTGGAAATGTTCTCCCTCTATTGTTCCAGTGTTAAAGGAGATAATTTAGGCTGTAAACAGGGAAGATTGAGCTTGTTGAGTTAAAATGAGCACATTAATTCTTGAACAGAGCCCTGCTTTATGTTTTTACCCTTCATTACTCATTTTACATATCTTGGCTATGTCTGTAGTGGATGGGGAGAGAGGCAGCCTCAGAGTGTGATTTGGCGCATTTCTCCCAGGCCCCTGTTTGGAATAAACAGGCTGTTCCTTTGCTCCAGCTGGGAACACAGCCCCAGAGCTCAGTGGTGACATCTCCACTTATGCACAGCAGCTCCCTGGTGTGCTCAGGATAGAGGGGAGAGAGAGCAGGAAAGAGGAGCTGCTATGATTTAAAAAGTGCTCCTACATTACAGTAAGTAATGGATTGCCAGTCAGGCATAATGCCAGGTTTGAGCTGATGGGAGCTCTCATCACAAGTAGATATAAATGCAGCTGTGTTGTCAAAACTTGGAGGTGTCACACAGTCTTTTGAACAAGATGTAGTGTGTTACAACAAAGCAGTTCTTCTTCTCTTCTTTCCCACCTCCAAGATTACATCTTTTCTGTTCTTTTCAGAGCCAGGCAGCTGGAAACATCCTGCACTATTTCCATCTACATCATACCAAGTTAAACTTGCAAAGAGAAATGATGCTTGAGAAGTCAGAATTTAGACAATTGAAAAAGTTAAAAGACAAAAGCATTAATTTTAGCTAACATGATGTGCATCCTTGAGCAAATGTTGCTCAGGTTTTCACAGAAGGACTCTGAAAGCAGGTCTTTTTCAGGTGCCTGAGTAGCCAGAGAAGCCACTGGAAGCCCAGTGTCAGTTTGACAGATAACTTGCCAGTTAACAGCATCATTTAATGAACTCCTGTAGTGTCTGCATTTCTTCTTCATATTTTTATGTGAATGGTTAAGCAACCCCAATCTTTGGGCCTCAAGAGGTTTCTTTTAACAGGGCACAGCCTGCTCAGAGACTGGAACACCCATGTTGAAAACTGCCTGCTTGCAGTGGCCATTTGCTCTCCAGCTCTGTGTATGAAAACCAACGTAGAGATAGAGCTGGTGCCTCAGGCAAAGTACTTTTGAAACAGGTTTGGATGTTTTCACTTTGCAAATTGTTCACAGAAATTGTAAAATACCTTCTGGAACACCCTTTGGAGCATGGATGTCGTTTGAATTTTTTACGTGTATAATTTAAACACACATTTCACCTGTAGCTTATAGCCAAAATTACATGGTGTATTTGTTTGAATCTGTTTCTCTTAATAAGTGGCCTTGAATTTCCCCCCCCCCTTTTCTTTCTCATAGGTCAGTGTGCCAGTGCTGTAGAGAAAGCTACCCTGGATTTTACCTGTTGCCCAAATTTATTGCCTTGGCTTGATTTTACAAGCCAGAGTTGTATGTCTGCAGCATTCCTCACATGACATTCCAGGTGAGTGATCCTTGGGGCTTGAGAATAGTGAGTCATCTAAGGAGAGTTCAGATAAAGAAAACCTGAGTGAAATTTTTGGTTTCGAAGTTTGTTGTTTTCTAATAGAATTTGCGTTCCTCAAATTTACCTCTACACAGTGTCTAGCCCAAGTGTGTTTCATTTAGTTTCAATCTAAGGTAAATGAGAGCCTCATAAAAACTTGTGCATCAGCTCCTGAACAGAAAATTTCACCTTCAGAGTCCAGGATCAAAAGTGCCATAGAAATCATTGTCTGATGTCTCTATTGAAAAGACAGTATCATTAGTGCATATTTCTAAGTTCTATTTCTCTCTAGTGTGCATTACCATTAAAACTTCCAGTACTAAAATCTATATTACTTTACTTTTGAAATGAGGTTTCCCTCAGTGCCATCCCTGGCTGCTTAAAGTGTGAATGATTGGCTCTACATGGAGCATTTTGTAACCCTCCTCATGGAGGGAGCCACATAAAAATAAGCATTACCATCAGGTCTGTTTTGCATACTGTGGCTGGCTGTAATTCCAGAGCCTGGGATTCACCCTTCTGCTGACCCTGACTGCCCCAGCACACTCTGGGCAGGTTTTGGGACAGTTTAAACAAATGTAGTGTCAAAGGATTGCAAAGGCTGCAGTTGTTATTTCTGTTATACAAGATAGAAGAACAGGAAACTCCTATTTAATATATACACTGTTATTAAAGTGTGTCCTTCTTTGAAGGACAGCCACTTAAGGGCCTGTCCTTATGAAGTTATTAACTCATCATTTTCAGATTATTCTCTATGGATCTCTGTTGGTCTACTAGCTGCTGCTAAGAGATCTAAGAAAGGTAATTAAGAAAGGCAATAATATTATTATTATGCTGATATTAGGGGATCAAAAGAGAAATGCTTAAGGGTCTGCAGATCAGCAGAGCAGGGAAAAAACCCTGAAACCCACTAAATGAGAATTTTGAGGGAATACATGGGAACACCCTGTATTTTCCAGGTCATTCTAATAGGAAATGCTTCATCTGCCTCTGCAGATTTCAATTTTTGTAATACTCATAGCTTGGAGGCATCTTAAGGGTAGATGTTGTAAAAGGTCACATTTAACTTGTATATTCCTGGCAGAATGAGTGAACACTGAATGAGTGAAATACTGGCCTGTAACTTACACAGGCTTTTGTGAATACTGAAAACTGTCTTTTTAGTAATGATCTTTGTAACTGTTCTGCAAAGCACAAGTTTCTCAAGCAGGTGCTTGGTATGTCTGTGGTAAGGAAGCACAAAGGGAAGAAAGAGACAGTGTCCTGTTTCACATAAATCACTCTGCTTCAGTGGGGCCTTTTAGTGAAGTGTACAGATACACTCTAGCAGGATTTAACCAGGAGAACTTAAACAGCAATGGGAAATTTTTGATTTCTCTTTGTGTCTTGAGAAAGTCTGGAAAGAACAGGTCTCATAGGAACTTTGGTTACTTCCTGTAGGAAATGGGGAAATATCAAAGCATTGCTGACCTTGGTTGTGATCCGTGATGATGTCTGACCCCAAACAAATTAGGTGTTTGTGGCTCTGGTAGTAGGATTCCCAGTGATTTCTGAGAACAGCCTGGTTATTTCTGCAGACAATCCATAAGGATCTGCAGTTGGTGGGTCCTGTGGGCATCCCTGTGTGCAGGTGGAGACAGCATGGCTGTGGTTGCTCCCTGTTCAGCACTGCTCTTGTTAACAAGAAATTGGCAGAAATTATCTGGACTTCTCCAAATCAGCATCAGTCTCAGGTCCTCTGTGGCCTTGGGAAAAATGTAGATGAAAGAACAGTACACACAGGAACCATCTGTTACCAGATTTATAAAAGACTCCCTCCCCCCAAATTTAAACTCCTTTTGTTCTAGGGAGGCTGAGGAGTTTGTGTAGCCCCAGAGTGTGCTTTACTTGTGCAGCTGAGCCCTCCTCTGCTTTGTCCTCTCTGTGTTTGCTGTTCTGCACAGGGCAAATTTACCAAAAAGCTCAGCTGGGGCTGGCAGTAGCTCTTCTGACTTGGAAAATGCCTCTGAATAAATTACCTGCTGTGGAAGAGCAATAAATATTCTGCCCTAGAACCAGCAAATGAAACAATAAAGGGTGTTCTTAGAATAGTTCTTAAGAACCTGGGTACCCTGAAGGTAAATGAGACTTCTGGAGAGTGATACAGAGAATCCATTTTAGGAACCTGCCTCTCTTTCCAGTTAATGTACTTGGAGGTATCAAACTGAGAATGTCTAAAGTTAAATGATGTGAACACCTATCAGTGAGCAGCTGTCAGTGTGTTGAATTTTTTTGATAATTTTTTTATTATTATCAACTCTTCTTGCTCTCTTCTGAGAACAAGAGCATTCCAGTGAGCTCAATACTTCTTCCACTGCATGGGCAATGTGAAAGGGCTGTAACATTTCATTGTTTTTTCATCTTGTTCTTACAACATTTGTAGCTAGATTCAAACTTGCTTCTGTGCTGAATGTGTATGTGTGTTTCTATTCAGAAAAACAACAAATGTTTTGAGGAATGCATGCACTTGTGGTGAAATTCATATTTTTATACAGCAAACAAGATTAGATGTTCATAGGAGCATCTTTAGGCCCTGCAGCCAACAGATAAATCTTTTTCAACATTTGTCCCTGCAAATAAATAGTTTATTTTTTGAGACAAAGGAATTCTCAGTGATACTGAATACTCTAAATTAAGATGCTCAAAACAAGATCTTTATTTTGGGCTATTTAGAAGCCTGCCTCATAGAAAGCTGACTATTGCCAAATGTCATGGGAATGAGGGACTTAAACATGTCAGTGAAGTGTGTACTGCAAGTTCCTTCATGATGAAGTCTCAGATAAATTGGAAACATCTCAAACTTACATCTTGGGAAAGCCAAACGAATTTCAGATGGAAATGAATGGAAATTAATTCAGGGTGTAGAATTGAACCCAGCCTCTAGGGGCACAGTAATTGTGCCTTTTAGGAAATGGCCTCCTGCTCTTTGCATTTTAACTGTCTGTAATTACTTCTGTGGTTTGTTGGTTGTGGAGGCACTCAACAAGCTGGGAATTGGCAGATTCAGTGTTGCCTTTATTTACAGTGCTTTTGCCAAGTTAAGTCATCTATAGGAGGTTTTGTCCTGACAAAACTAATCCCTTGGTATGGCCAGACACTGCATTTTCCTTTTAACTTTTAACTACTATTTAAAACTGTTTTGGCTAAGATTTGGATTGGCATGAATTGTCAGAAAACTACCAAAATCGGCATGGATAAGCCAGGTTTTCTCTCCTCCATCTGTGTCATATTTTGTCTTCTCTGACGATGAGCTGTGCAAAGCTGATTATGTCTGCATTGTGCAGCCCTGGCTGACTGGAGTTGCTCCAGTGGGGGTATTTGGGTACTGCCAAAGGGACAGGGGGCAGGCAGTCGGTCCTGCAGAAGGCTTGGAGAAAGCCAGGTAGCCCCAGGAGCTTTCAGAGCCTGCTGGATTTGCTTGCCCCATTAATGCTGCAATATTGCACCCTGAGCATTCCATGCGATCTGCCTGGCTCTGCCAGTGCTGCTGTGGAGGAGGAGGAAGGGCAGGTGCAGAATGCAGGGGGCTGCTGACCTCCAGAATGGGCAGGTGCAGAATGCAGGGGGCTGCTGGCTCCAGAATGGGCAGGTACAAAATGCAGGGGGCTGCTGGCTCCAGAATGGGCAGGTACAAAATGCAGGGGGGCTGCTGGTTCCAGGAAGGGCAGGTGCAGAATGCAGGGGGCAGCTGCTGCTGACCTCCAGGATTGCTGAATAACCACCGTGGGGCAGAGATGTGCTTTGGAAAGTGCCCAGGGTACTTTGACACTAAATGTGATGCAAATGCTAATTGTTACTATCATTCTTTCTTAAGAAATGGGGTATATTTTTATCATTATCTGTAGGTCCTGGTGTCCTTGTACAATTAGGCCCTGACCTCATCAAAATAACATTTGAATTGGAAACGAGCAAATAGCTAACATCCTTTCACTGGAATTTCCTCAATTCTATTAACCCTGGATATATTAAATACCAGCATTAATGGTGCTTCTCTGGCACCAGCAGAATCTAAACGTGCTTTACACTTTCTGCCAAGTGACTTTTAACTCTGGGATGAAACCTGTGCTATCTGCTACAACTGGATCTCTTGTCCTTTCTGCCAGAGATTATAGAATCAGTTAAACTTCAGATTGAGCCCAAACTGAATTAGGGAGAGGAGGAACTTGCTGAAGAACTTCCCTGCTTTCAGGAATAAGCAGTCTTCATGAGTTTCACACAGACCCAGTTCTGAAGCCTATCCAGGTCCCTCTGAATGGCATCTCTCCCCTCCAGTGTGTCCACCACAGCACAGAGCTTTGGTCATCAGCAAACCTTCAGCTGAGGGTGGACTGATCCCACAGTCAGTGTCACCAACAAAGATATCAGTGCTGGTCCCAGTGCCAATCCCTGAGGAATGGATGTATCACTTTGAGTCATTGCCACAGCTCTTTGAGTGTGACCATGCAGCTAATTCCTTATCCACACTTCAAATCCATATGTGTGAATTGGCACATTAAGGCAACCAGGGCAAGCACCAAGCCCCAGCTGCAATACAAAGAACAGATTTATTTCATTGCCTCACCAACAGCACCAGCAGGCAGAGGGACATGGGGATCTCTCAGGCTTAGTTCATCCTAGCAAATACTAGTTTTTCCCACACTGATATTCTTACCATTCCCAGCTGCAAGGTCACTTTGAGTGAAACCATTCTCTGCTCACCAAATCTTCTGGGTTTAATCCTTTTTTTCTCAGCAATGTCTTTCTGGTTTAGACACAAAGACATCAAACAAGACAGTGTCAAATGCTTTGCACAAGCCCAAATAGATGCCATCAGTTGTTTCTCCCTTATCCACTAACACTATAACTGTCACAGTTTGCCATCAAATTTGTCAGGTACTACTTGCCCTCAGTGAAGCCATGGTGCCTGTCACCAGTTACATCCCTATGTGCCTTAGCAAGATCTTTTTGGGCACCAAGATGAGACTGACCAACTTGTAGTTCTCCAGGTTTTCCTTTTTCCCCTTTTAAAAAGTGGGCGTTGTATTTCCCCTTTTCCAGTCAGTGGGAAGTTCACTGAACTGCCATGACTTCTCAAATGTGATGGATTGTAGCTTAGCCACATCCTCTGCCAGTTCCCTCAGGACCTGGGGATGCACCTCACCAAGTTCCAGAAAAGATTTCCATGATGCAGCTCCCATTAGCTTGTCTTGTGTCTCAGTAGTAAACTAGTGTTTAAGAACAAATTCATTTTGATTGATATTTAAATAACCCACAATTTCATTCCTGACTCGAGGATCTTGCACTCCAGGGTAGATTACTTCTGTGAATATTTGATCCTCATTTTCTCAGTGAAATAAAGCTTTGTTCATGCAGCTATGAAGCATTATTAGGTGGTAATGGCACACAGAGTGGTCTTCATTAGAGAGCACTGCTAATTACAAATGCCAGGCAATTTGCAGGCCATCTATTCTGACTGTAATTATGATGTCGTTTGCACACCTGTGTCTGAGAGTATTTTCCTCTGACTAGGGCTCATTCTTTTGACTCAGCAAGGAGCCTCTCTTGATTGTGGAAGTAGCCCTTTTGTTGTCTCCATGGGCAGAGAACAAGACAGAAGGGAGGGAAAATTTGGGAAACAGCCAGCAGTTGAGGCAGGCAGTGAGCCCTAAGTGACTGCGTGGGCATACACAGCAGAGGGAGAATGTCTTGAATGCAATATGATTTTAAAATAGGCTTAAAACAGGCCTGTTTGCTGGTGTGCTTTTTGCTCAGTGCAACATGTGTTAATTAGAGCTTTAGCACAGCTTCTCAGTAAACAGCATTTTCCCTCAAAGAGAGACAAACAAGGAGAGGGAGAATTTTGATGTTGGGAATAAGGTACTATGAATAAGAATCAACAGCAATGGGTTTAGTTTAAGCTAGACTGGAATTTATTGCAGCTTTATGTTTTCATAAAGGAAACCTGTGTGTCAGCTTCTAGTGATGACAGGGATGCTGAGAATTGGCATGTGAGGATAATGTGATAATATAGAGACACCAGGGAGCATGTGTACACAAAAATGCATCTCAGCCAGCCAGAAGGCCATGCTGTGATTTCAGTAAAGAGCTGTGACAGAAAATCAATAGCTTTGAGAAAGGCCCATGGTAAGGCAACAGCATTATCTGTGTGTTCTGCATTCTGCTTCCTCCCTCCTTCCCTTCACAGAGACAGAGCTGCATGAGCTCATGTTTGAGTTTTGTTAACTCTGTGCCTCAGCAACTCAAGCAGAGAGGCAATTCAGGGAATACAAAGTACCTGCAAACCAGGCGTGGGGATGGAGAGCAGGGAAGGAATTGGTTTTTTTTTGTTTTTTTAAGGCAGGGTATTGGTTTATTGACAGGCTCTCTTGCCTGGCAGGCAGGCTGTGAGACTGCAGACTCCTCTCAGTGCTTCCATCTCAGCTGCGCTCTCATCTTCAGAAAAACTTCCACTGTGCCTCACAGCAGCTTCACTCTGCTCTGTTCTTTGATGTGTGGATCAACAGCAAGTCCCTTTTCCAGGTTTCCACTCAGGGCAGGACATTCTGGCAGGATGATCTGGCCAAGTAGTTCCAGATTGTGGAGTTTATATTAGGCATCAACTTCAAGTGATGTTTTCTAAGATGTTTTGTTTTTTGGTGTTTGTTTTTATTCTTCTCCAACTCCTTTTTTTGTCTAAAATGGCAGAGTACAAATTGTTAATGAAAAGTAGAGCAAATGGTGGACTGCCCAGTATTAGCTTGCACATGGTTTGTAATCATGTTATTTCAGTTTGTGATATTGCCTCTGTATTTTGCACATAGGCATGTAGTACACTCAGAGGGGATGCCAGCCTTTGGGCAAAAAAAAGCCCACCAATACTATTTAAATTATTTAAATACATGCAAGACTGAACAGGATGTAAAGGAAGTCTGCAGGAGAAGATGAGTTAAAAGGATGAATCTACCACCTGACTGGTGAATAGAGCATTGGTGGGATTGATTATTCTTCTTTTTATTGAAGACGATACAATACCTCACTTGTAGATGATGTTCTAAAGCCAGGAAATCTCTAAGGTTTCATTATTCTTAAATATTTCCATATGCTTGGATATACAAGCATTTTGGAGTTTGGAGACCTTTCCCACGTTGGCATAGGGAGGTAAGGTCAGCAATCCCATGGCATTAATCATAATCTACCTGGTTTCTTTTGCTAACCGAAAATACTGATAAATGTATGATTTTCTAGCACAGAATTAGACTGAAGTGGCAGCTAGGAGAAAGCATGTTCTTTTTGCTGACACTTCTGGTTGCTTCTCACCTCACCCAAGAACTCAGTTCTTTCTATATGGAAAACTCTGAGAAACAGCCATAGACATTAAAAAGAGGTGGTTCTACATTTTATTTTTTCCATGAAGCCTTCTTTCTGTCAGCTTAATATTTCAATACTCCCAGTGCATAAAAGATTATTCAAAGAGTTGCACAGTGAAAAACTCAGAGGAAGGAGAGGGAAATCTATGGCACCTAGGAAAATCTTCCATAAATAAATGCAATGTAATGACTGCTTTGTTCTAGGTTATGTACATGAAGTTCAGGCAGGTGTTTTTAGCTGGAAAGCATAAGCCAAAGTTTGTTAGGGTTTTACCCTTTGTACAACTGAGCTGCACAAAACACATGAAGTAAAAAAAAGTAAGAACATACTATGTATTTAATGATTAAGCTTTCAGAGGTGCTGGGGTTACCTGGTATCTTAATTGCCCTCCAGTCATAGTTATACCATAGTGTGGATCAAAAATCCTTGGAAAAGTGTTTGAGAAACAGAAACACCTTCACAGTGTGAGTAGGGTAGGGCTGGGCCTGGGTGACTGTAAATTATTGATCAGTGCCACATTCAAATTTGTTTGGGCATGAACTGAGCAACTTTTCCAGTCTCCTAAATGCTCTGAAGTGCTCCTGCATCCCAGGTGGGAGACTGGAGCCTGCTGGATTGACTGATCATTTCCTTCCTCAGCCACCAAGCATCATCACTCACTGCTCCTGAGCAGCTGTGGCATGAGGAAAATTAGAACTTGGGAATGATTGTAGCAGGGGAGAACCACTGTGTGAAAAATCTTCCTCAGGGATCCCATGACCACAGGCTGAGTGATAGCCCAGGTCAACTGCAGCTACAGCAGCCAGAGACCTTCCTTTGGGAAGGGAGAGCTGGGGATGAAATGCACAGGGAAGCAGCACACCAATCTCTCATTTCACTGGCATGGGAGCCTCAGGGCATGGGAGCATGGTTTAGAGATGGGGGCACACTCTGGTGAGACACTGCTCCCTAAGGATGCACAGAGTCCCCTTGGGTTTGTTTCCCTGGTCTGTGCTTGTTTATTCATGCTGGAGGCTGAAAGCAGGGACAACTTCTAATGCATTAAATCAATCACATCTTGTGTGAGCTTTCCTAAAACTTAATATTTTCTTTCTTCTCTTATTTTTCCTCTTTCTGGATTACTAAAAATCCTGAAATTCTTATGAATGTCCCTTGTATCTTGCTGCTTCAGAGTTTTAAAATATCTTGAGGTTAATATATACTGTATTAAAATACTTGTGTTGTGTTAATAATACACTTTTGTGCATTTTAAGGCAAATGATTTCTAAACAAGGAATGTCAAGCTGAAATCTGAGGCTGGTTCTTTAATAACAGCCCAGCACACTAAGATTCTGTGGCAGTTCTGAAACACTTTTCAAAATAGAAAATGTATCAAAGTGGATTGTGCCCTTGGGGGAAAATTATTTTTGGCAATTTGGTTCCTGCCAGCTCACCAGAAAGCTCTCAGTCAGTGAGCACTTTCTAGAACAGCACTAAATAGCATTGGTAGGAGTTGCAAAATCTTGCACTAATTGGCTTGCCAAGGCCCCAGCTCACTCTAATAGAGAAAACTTGCTTTCACTAGTGAGCAGAGCACTTCATTAATACTTAAAAAAGGTAAGTTAGTGTGTTCAGAGACTGCAGGCTGGAAGGGAAAGGCTGTCACTTGTGTAGCTGCAGAGCTCCTGAAGCCATCTGTGGGGTCTGAGGTAATGTACCTGCTGGATACCAGCACTGAGCTGCCAGCATCCTTCCTTTGCAGTGGTTACACAGACAAGGATCTGTGGAAATTCCCCATCACTTGAGGGTTTTCAGCTGTATTGTGAAGGTGGAGGCAAAGCCACAGCATTACCATCCTTGGTGATTGCTGATATTTAAGAACAGAGGTCAGGACGTGCATGGGCACCTTCTTCTTTTGATGTGCCCTCCCATTTGACTGCACGTCCAGAGCAGGTCCAACACCTGACCCAGGTGGATCTGCCCCAGCACAGCCCTGCACCAGTGATGTACACAATCACTCTGCTTTTATTACAGACATGAGGGTTTCTCAGGTGGAATTTTTGGGTCACTTAAGCCAAGTTCATCACTTGCATAAGTTAACTGCTGAGCTGCAGTTTTCTGGAACTGTGCTGTCTTGGATAATTTGATACTCTGCCTCTTAGAGGAAACATAGATTTCCTGTCAAAATTGGCATTATATATTCAGCAGAACTCACCTTTCTTCTTGATGAGTCACAAATTCTTCTGTGCAAAACAATATCTTCAAGAAGGTTGTCATCTTATGCTGTACATGGCGTGTTTGGGGTGAAATACGTGCATGCCCAATGCTTGATCAGTTCTAGGAAGATCCCAACCAGGAATGTACAGCCAATGGAAAGTGGGGCTGTGCTGTTGGCCAGCTTGCCTACAGATTTTTGGTTGTATACTGTTGGATCTCAGACATCCTGATGTGCTGTTCAAGTGGAGGACCTGCAGCCACAGCCAAATGATCAAATGAAAGTCCCATAACTGCCCCCATCCTGGAATGTTTGGTTTGACACTGGATTTGCATCATGACAGTGAAAAATGCTGCTTAGAAACCTTCACTGCAATGGCAAATCTTTTACTTGCATTCTATTTACAAAGGGTCATGCAGGGTCTGATTGCAGGAAATATCAGCCACTTCCTCACAATGGAATGGACTTATTGAAGCATATTAATTCACTGGTCTAAGGCAAATCTCTCTCCCTCAGATTTCAGTGGTGTAGGTCATTATCCATGCTTTCCAAAAGATGTTAGATCTAATTGCAATATGATCTGCTTAAAATGAGCTTTACTTGAAGTCAAGCAGTCAAAAATAATAAACAGAGTAGTTTTTTATTGGAAAAATCCTGTTGTGTTAAAAAAAAAAGAAACAAATTTTTCAAACCAATTTTTTGGAATGTTAACTGACCTAACTACAGCTTTCTCATTTCTGATTTCTTCCTTTTTTTGCTCTGAAATATTTCATTTTGATTCATTATGTTGCACCATAAAATGAAATTTGGGATGACAGATCTTCATATACAGTGTGTTTTAAACTATTAAAGGCAGGAGTAAGCAGAGGTGAGTACTTCAAGAAGTTTATGATGATATTTTTGACGAATGGTGTTTTTATTCTCAGGCATTTTTGAGACCCAGGAGTTGAAGACAATGGCATTCTCTCTGTATCTCTGTATTCTTGTCCCAGCTGTTCCAGCTTTTTTGTACCATAATTTCACTTGTTCTGTCTTTAGTTGTGTTCTTATCTACACACTGTTCTGATCCCTGTTTCCTTCTGCTTCTCTCTAGATAGCAAAGATCATCTTATTTGCTAATATATTTAAAAATTCATAACAGAGCCTGAGGCCTTTAGATGAAAATACTGTGTTTCCAATAGGAGCTTCCTAAATACATTTTAGTTCCTGTCCATGCTGCCATGAACCAATGCACAAGTGCCTAGAGTTGCTCACTGGGAATATTAAGAATTTGGATGTGGTTTGTACCTCTTGTACATATGATGGGTAGTGACTTTTTGACTTCCCTGCACTGTAATTGCACTGAGTTACATCCCTTTGAAAAAAGGTGACCAGACAGCAGAGAAAATATTTGCCTGTTTTCCTTCTTCAGCTTCTGCAGTTTTTGCTCACTGGGGTCTCAGAAAGGAGGAGATTGCTCTTCCACAATGAACAGCTTTTGGTGGCTGGGGGAGAAGCCTGGGGAGTAGAGAGCAGGTCAGGAACACTCAACCAGCAGCCTGACCTCAGCAGCAGAGACTGAGGTCATGGTGGGAGGAGAGAGCAGCAAAGCCAATTTGGGAAGAAATGGAAGAAGGATGACTTCTCTATGGGAACCCACAAGTAAATGTTAATCATCACCCAAATAAAGCTTGAGCTGGATCAAGCCTGACTGCAAGGACATAAATGACAGGGGAGAGATTGATGCTGCATCCCTTTTTTTCTTAATGTGAGTCATTCTGGGTTTGCCTCTTAAAATGCCTTCTGGTATTCCTAACTCTGGTGGAATTTTATTAGCTCTTTTGGAATCTCAGGGAGTGCGTGTTGTTAAGAAGAGCAGTGTGGCTAGTTTCACTTAATTCTTGCCTGTTTATGCCACAGTTGTGTTTTTAGTGGCTGCCTGCAGTGTCTCATGGAAAGAAGGGTCCAAGCATTGGTAAAGCCATCCAAGCCTGGTGTGTGCTGAGGGTCCTGCATGGTGTGAAATATCTCAGCCACCCTCTCCCAGCCCCACAGACAGGTCAGACCTGTTCCATTTGGCTGACCCAGCCATTTCTTCTGATTGAAACAAGAAGGGCTTTTCCAAACAGCTCTGCCAGGAAAAGTGAGGTCTCCTCAATTCAACAACAGCTGTTAGAGAGATGGTGGCAAGAAGCTGAGGGCTGAGAGTAGTGGATGAACCTCTTTTTTTGAGTTGTAGGTGATGTTACATCTGCAAACCAAACAAGGGTACAAACCAAAAGCACGTGTGGATCACAGAGCTGTAACACATTCCAACTGTTCCTGTGTAGGAGATGCCCAGGACCAGTGTGTGTTCAAACCAGTTGTAGGAGAAACAGGTTCAGAACAAGAGACAGCCTGCCATGATTCTGCAAGTTTGGTTTGAAGCAAAAGGCTTTTGCCCTATGAATGACTCCTTTGTGATTGTCAGGCCCTGCACTTCCACATGCAATCAACTCCCTAAAACTTAAATCAAATATTAAAATGAGTGGTTCATAAGTTATTCAAGTGTTAACTTAGCAGAATCTTTTAGCTTGCCCATTTTAACAAACTGTCATCCTGATGCTCCTGGCTTTGACACCTCGATGACAAGTAATTCCATAAGAAAGATGTGTGAGTCCAGGGACCTTGGAGCACTCAAGTTGCCACTGTTATGTTATAAATATAGAAATTCCCTGTACTAACTAGCTCTAATGTGATTCACCCCAACACACACAGCTATGGTCCATTGACATCAGAGGATCTGCATGAGGGTGGCTTCAGGGCAGGTTTCAGATACAGCAAAGCCTGGAGTTGCCCAGGACACTGGGCTGCCTTCCCTGCCACAGCTGGGGCAGGGAGAACAGCTGGGAGAGCAGGGCAGGGATGAGCCACCCATCCCTGCCCTCCTCTGCTCAGGAAAGGCTCCACACGTGGGCTGGGGCATTCCTGCAGAACCAATTCCTCCTGCCCTTGCACACAGATGGAAATGGCAGAGTCAACCTTTCCCCTTTGTGCAGTGGGAGAGGGAGTTTATGTAACTTGAGGGCAGGGAGAAGGAAAAAAGAATCCACAGGAGAAGCTGGGCTGTTGGAAAACAAAATATTCTTTTGTCCCGCTTTCCACAGATCTTCTGAAATCTTTATCCTTTTGGGAGAGTTTACAGAGTTCAGTCTGTTCTGAGTAGCAAGTAGATAATAACAAGGCATCTTTCATCAAGTACTCATGAATTGTGGAGGGAAAACTGAAGAAAATTAGAGTGCTTTTGTATTTATTACAGAAAGATCTCTCTGCACCACAGAATGAAGGTGTGTTGGGACTCCTGGACTAGAGCACCCCAGCCAGGGCAGGTGGTGATTGTGATTGCAGAAGTGCTGGCACAAGTCGTGACACGTGGTAGCTGCAGCACAAAAACCTTCCAGGCACCAGCCACTAGCAGTAGTAGGAGTAGAAGCAATGTTTGTGCCCTTTTTTAATGGTGTAGAAGCATTGGGCAGTGCACCAGAAAGGTGCCTCTAATCTCTATCCATTTTTGTAGAGAAAAATTACTGCCAGACCTTACAAACTTCGCATGGATGTAACACAAGATAAAACAAAGTCTGCTCTCTACATCTTGAATGCCAAAGAAGACAGAACATAAGGGACACATTTTAATTAACTGCTACAGTAATTTATTGAGGAAAGTGATTTGTTGATCACTACTCACAGTCTTTAAACAATAATCTGCTTTCTAAGAGGAGGGCTTTTAGTTCAGCGACATTTTACTCCTTTTGGTATAGGAATTGCTGGGGGAGCATTCTATATATACTCACAAGCAGATCTGATGAGGTGGTTGCCACAGCTCTACCTGCCCTTAAAATTAAAGTGTGTTAGCATCTCCTGCTCATATATTTCAGGCTAAAATGAAAAGATAAAGTATGCTATGTGTAATGAGGTATTGTATTTTATTCTAAATCTGTTTGCTCTTTTTTTGTTGGAGAGGCAAGTAAGGCATCTCCAAGTTTAAGTAATGAGTTGAGCTTCTCAGTTAAAATCAGAACTTTATTATCTTTCTGCAAGAGAAATAAAACTTGGTGGGACCAATTTTTACATCTCTGACCTCTCTTGTTCCCCAACACTGACCTTGTATATCTAAAATCTCTAATGCAATTATGGTGGTGGAAATGTGGATGTCTAGAAGAAGGAAGCTCATAACTGGCTGATGATGTTGTTTGGACTTACCCAGAAGACTCACTGATGTTCATGTCATTAAAAGAGGTGGGATGATTTTGCCAGTATTTTTGTCTTGTTCTCCCTCCTGCAGAATGATGCCAGGTAGGTGGTGCTTGTAGTTGTAGGTAGTGCTTGTATGATGATGTATTAATGGGTTATTGAACAGACCATTTATTTCATATGCACTGCTTCAATTATATTATCACTGTAAGCTTTTCCATGAATTATCTTAGAAGGAGTAATTTCCCAACAGATTATAGGAGCCAGCATGTAATGAATGTTTCTGACATTAAAAAACCTTATTAATGGAAATTATCTACACTGGATATAATCTGGACTCAAATATAGATATTACAGATTACAGATATACCTTTTGATCAGTTTGTAATAAATAATGAAAAAATGTTTATCACATCCTGTCACTTTTATTTGATAAGTTTGCTTAAAATTCATAAAAGTTTGCTTCCATATGCTTGAACAAACTTGACTTCCTTGACGTGAACTATTTTTTGTGGAGCCAAGACCAAAAAAAAAAAAAAAAGTTTATTCAATTTATTCCTAGGATAAATTATTTTTATATTATTCTGTGAAAAAGATCTGGATTTGGATGTATTTGAGAAAAGAGAAGCCTGCTGTTTATTAGTTACTCTGTGCAAGCTGGTAGTTCTATTACATATGGATTTTGCTAGTAGGTGGGTGTGATTTTTTTGGGTCACATGGATTGCTTTTTCCTTAATTCTGGGGGTTTTGCACTGAGTGAGCCTGCAGAGGTTTTCAAATCTGTGACTGGAAGATTTTCCCAAACAGTTTTCTTCTCAGCTGGAGAAAATTGTGTGTTGTTATTTCAAAGTCCTACTGGCAAGGCACTTTGGTCAGTACAGCATGACTCTCCTCTCCTTTGAAAGAGAATTTTTCACCAGATGGGAGCATACTTGTCATTTGAATCTTTCGAGCTCCTTTTGAAATCCTGAGGCAGCTAATTTGCAAATGCAGGGATGCACAGCTCCCATGCATTCTGTGAGCTACTAGAGATTCTAATTTTTGGCTGTCTCCCTCCTATCTGTGTTACCAGGTTACCTCTGGACATGACTAGGGGCTACTGCCATCTTAATCATGTCAGGAAACTGCTTTTAGCTGGTTTATGTATCAAAAATATATCAATGGATTTTCTTATAATTGTTACCTTTTAGAAGAGACAAGAATTAGAAACGATGATCTGTGAAACTCTGCCTTTCCTCAGAATGATTTTGAATAATCCAATGCAGTAGAAATCACTTTGCAGTTACCGTCTCACAAACAAAAATCATATTTATAATCTAGTAGTTCATGGTGTAGACTTGCTTGAGTTTGCACTATCTGTGTAAAAGGCTAAAGTGTGCAAAACCAAAAATAAACTTACGGAATTCTGTATCTTTTTACCTGGGCATTCTAACAAACCACACATAAATACAATGATGATCTTCCTAGATACTGACCTGTAATCTTAAGATACCTGAGAAGGCATTAGTGATCTTGGTCAACCCAAAGGTCTTTTTTTCATCTGTTGCACACTGAGCCTTAGGTGTGTGTACAAATAAGTAGCCTATAGATTACTAGAGGGGGGAGCTAGAATAATGGAAAACGATGCTCTCACATCCTAAAAGTCAGTGAGCCTGTATCCTCTCTTCATTTCCTCCTCACAGTGAAGAGGATGTCTTCACTTCTATTGTCTTTGTCTTGAGATTCTCCTTCCCTGTGGTGGCCTGGACAATGAAGGAGCTTTACCTAAAACTCCAGACATTCACATAGCCAATCTTTCAGTAAACCAAACTGTTGAGATGTGGGACAGGTGTGAAAGTAAACCATCCCTCTGCAGCAACCCATGCAGATGGATTCTGGGCAAGAGCTGAGGTGTTTGATGGACTCTGAGATTCTGTAGCCCCCTGATATAAATGTCCCAGTCCACCTATATCAAAAGAGAGGATGAGAGCACAGTCCTGACAATTCCCTCTTTAAAGGTTTCTCTCCTTTTCAGCAAATTTGAGATTTTGTCTTCATCTTTTTTCAATCAGATCTGGAGAAATGTTTTTTCTCTCCCAAGGTGGGGTGGTTTTGGTGAAGCAGGGCTGGTCTGTGTTAATGGAAACTGGAAAGGTGCTACTTTTCCTATTTCATCTGAGTGATTTATCTGTCCAGACACATCACTGGCTCCTTCCAACAATGGCTGGTGACATATGCAATAAAAACTAGGTCTTATGTCCTTTTACAAAGATCCAGGGATTTGTAAACTCCCCATTGTTCTAGACATGTGGTGAAGAGGGGACTTGTTGCTGTGCTTTGTAAACACTGGCTCTCATTACACACTTCAGAACCTTCACACCTAGTTCACAGGAGTCACATTCTCCCCACATTAGAAAGGTGTAGAGTTTTCAAGAGGTTTAGATTAATTACAAAGCAACCCTCAATACAATAAATCTAACATGAGCCAAGAAATAAATGATGTCTTTGGGCTGCCTGCTCAGTGGTCATGTGCTACTTCAAGCACGCTTGTAGCAGTTATTAATAATAATCATCATAGCACAGCTCTCGGTGGGTGCAGAGATGTCTGCAACCTGGAACTTCTCATCCTTGTGACAAGATGCTGAATTTAATTTGAGAAGCTTTTGTTTTGTTTGTATCTATCTATTGGGAGAAAAGGTAAAGGAATGAAAGCAGTGAGAATCCATATGGGATGGTGAACAGGAACTGTTCTCGTCTGAACATTGCAGTGGCTTTATTTTGAATGTGTGAAACAGGTAGGGACTGACAACCTTGTGCCCTGTGTTGGTCCAAATCTAATTTGGGCTTCAAGCTGTTTGTTGTAAGCAGCAGCAAGACTAAAGTTCCCCAAAATCGCCTTTTAGCAATCCCAGACTTTGTATTTGGTGTTTGTACAGAAGGGGGGGGAGGAGGGCTTGGTGTTTGTTTCTGCTGGTTTTCCAGCACTGAGCACACCTGAGGCTTCAGCAGAGTGATCTGTATGCAGACAGCACTGACAGAACTCTCCAGGCCAGTCTGCTGATCCCCATCCACCAGCACCACCCTTCCTGATGATGTTCAAAGAGCCTATTCACACGTGAGGCCTTCAGCTGGGAGAAAAACAATAAAGTAGGTTAAAAAATGTTTGCTCATTTCAGTTGGGAAGAAGGTGGAAAAGATGAGAGGGGTTGAAATATTATGGGTTGTCAGAAACTCAGCAGAAACCTCGGAAGGAAGAGAGGAGGATGTGGATTGAAGAAACTGGAGCCCTGAGGGCAAGCCTCTAAAAATATATTAGAACAGCACTGGCAGTAATAGTATTCTCAAGGCATGCAAGTCCTGCACTCTTAATTGAAAAGTGCCAGGGGTAAGGTGCTCACCTTGAAACTCATTATCTATTAAAATAATTTCTTTCATTTTCTGTTGCTGAGGACTTGTTTTAAACTGAAGTAAGAGTTGGAGCCTGAAACGCCTTTTTCTTGTTTTTCTGAGGGGCAGTTCTTTCAAAGGGAATGGTAGAGTGTAGCTAATAGAGCCTGGTTTATTTAGGGTATATATTTATGGTTTACCAATTATTTATTGCCTCTGAGTTTAATAATATTCCTCATCTCTTCCCAGAATATGAGATATTTAATCATAACTCTAGTTTGAAGTACCTATGTGTATGGCTGTGTGTGTATATATGTATATATCAATACATCTATCTTTGGGCACTGCTGTGATTTGGGGGCTGCTTTAGGGATCTTGTGCTGAAGTGGCTGAGGTCTAACTAAACAAAAAGCAGAAAAAGAGAAAACTATAACTTCTCAGAAGAGTTTGAGAACAGAAGTATAAAAAAGCTCAGCGACATATAAAATCAAATGCAGAATCTTATACACAAGCAAGATTTATTGAATATGGTTATTGATTACTACATTTCCCCCCCGATTATTATGAAATGAGAGATTTTATACTAGGATTGGGAGGTCTGATATTCTCTTCTTAAAGTTCAGAGCAAATAGTTGAAAAACTAGAAAAAGGAGAACCTAGGAAAATTTGCTCCCAGGACAGAGATAAGGTCTTCTCTGTCAGTTGAAGGCTGAAGCCCAGGGGATGTGGTGATGATTGAGTAATTCATATCAATCTGCTGCAGAGCAGAAGAGAAAGAGAAATTGAAGACTGAGAGAAGCAGTAGGGTGTTACATCTTTAAGGCCTGCTTTACTTATCTCTAGGCTCACATTTAATCCAGAGTTCACTTCAGCAGTTTGCAAAATCAATCTCTCTATTCCCAACTCACCTTCAGATCCTTCAGCATCTCTTCATTAACCCTGTGATTTGGGAATAAGGCAGCCAAGTGTGTCTGGAGACAGCAGCCCAGAGCAGAGGGTTGCTGTGGTTTCTTCTGGGCTCTATTTGCAGTCACCTCAGTCCCACAAGGCAGGAGCTGGGTGAGCAGTGAGCTCAGTGACCCTCCTGCAGTTCTGTGCACTGCTAGGAGTGGCAGCACTCATCTGACAGACTGCTATAGAGACTGGCAAAGTAGCTGGCTTGCTCAAGCTGATAAATACTTCCAGATTCTTGAGCTGTACAGCAGCAACAGGAATTATTCTGGCCCTTTTTTGGTTTCCCTTCAGAAGGCAGGAAAGTAACTGCCCCCCCAAAAGCCATGGATGCTGAGGCAGGATGCTCCCTCCTTGGCAGGGGACCAAAACCTGGCAGCATCCAGCAATGAGCTCAGCAAAGATGAGGCTGAGGCAAACCACTGAGCATCCTGGATGGTTTGGTAACACCCCTTATGCAGGGAGACAAGCAGCAACACTTGACACTTGAAGCTTGCTGTTCCCTCTATCTTTTCCCATGTTTCCCTTCAGTATTTAAGTTGCAAATCCAAAGTTTGTTTTGTTGTTGCTTATTTCTATTTTTCTTCTTTTTCTTGGTGGTATTGAGCAGTGTTGCAGTGTCTGACTGTGTGAAGCAAATGAATAAAAAAAATCCTGACTCATTCTGGAAAGAAGGGAGTTGGCAGCTACTTGATTTCACCAGTGGGATCTCCTCTCCAGACTTCATTAATCCTTAATCCTGTCAGCCTGGGACAGAAGGAATCACACAGCTCTTTTAGGAGGAAGATAGTCCTGATTACCAGGTGTTGGGCTGAGGAAAAGGGTTCATTGCTGGTCCAGGACATACTAAATTCCACAACAGGTTCTTTCACCTAAGTAGTCCCCGTGTCATGTCCTTGATGTGTCAGCATCCAAGAACAAAGCCTGACACAGAACTACAGGTCTAGGACCAAGACATTTCTGGAATTCGAAGGTTCATTTCTTCCCAGCTCACTGCACTTCTTCATTGTCTTTTTGACCTGCTCATGACAGGAGGAAGTTATTCTTTACGGCCACTTTCATGAGCAACTTCAAGCCATGCTCACTAGGAGCTACCATTCTGTGACTGCTTTATATTTCAAAATCAGTCCTTAATGTGTAATTTGAAATCTGTTTTTATGCAAAAATTTCCAATATAGTTGAAAGCCTTGGAATGACCTGATTTTGTGGGATGTAGCTTTGCTTAAGATAAGCATTAAAGAAAGTTTCAGGCACTTTCTTTGTGTCTATTTAGCTTCTATTCACACCAAAATACTCTGTGTAGTTTATGTAGTTTTTCTAAAAAACAAGACAATCTAATTTACTTAAATATTTAAATAAGCTTCTGCATGTTTACTTCCAAGGGCTTGAAGGTGAATAACTCTTAGCACTTTCTAGAGCAGTGGCTGTTCGGCAAAGAGTGGCTGCATATGTAAGGGATGGGCCAGTGGTCAGGTGTATAACAGGATTAAACACTGGATAATGGATATATCTGTGTGACTGGGGACAGACACATACATTTTTTACCCATGCTCAACGCTGACTGAGTCCTGCTGCGGAGTCTTGGTGCTGCTCTTCAGCAGAAGGAAATGCAATTCCATCCTGTTGACAAAAACATCTCAAGAACCCTTGGCTTGATATGATTAGTTATTGCTGTGGATGTATATAAAAAGTCCCCCAAATTAAAGACGCCCTAGTTTTTTTTTCCTTTTATTTGTTGGTTGGTAGGTTTTTTGGGTATTGTGGTTATTTTTTCACTCTACTTTGAAAATCTCAATCATGGCATTGTCAGTTTACATTTCAAATAAGAACCACGGTTTTCTTCTCTTGTTAAAGAGAAATGTTTAAAGGTTTGACCAGAGGTATTTATAGAAAAACCTCACATGTTTTTAGTGGAATAAGAGAAATGTGACCCTCCCATAATTTTCAAATTTTGTAGTTCACCTTGGGGTGAGCAGTGTGAGAAAGCAAGCAGCAAGGAACTGGCATAATGAAAACTTATCAATACTTGTGTTCTGTGATGAAGAACAAACATTCCTTTAGCCCTATGCATTTTTAATTGCTCATCCCAGGTTCTGGGAGCTGGTGGTCTGGGGGGCATCCCATTTGCAGCCTCGTGATAAGCAGCTGTTTCCTTGGTGAATTCATTTCTGAAAATGAGATAATCCGATTTGAATGGAGCTGCAGACACACTCATTCAGCCAAGCGAGGGGAAAAGAAAGATTTTCCTCTGTGTCTTCCTTTGTTGTCTGCCATGATTCAAGGACAGATAAAAATGGCCTTGTTTCTCTCCTTGTTTGTGGCCCTTGGTAGCCTTGTAAGTCTTATTTTGCTGGAAATTACAGACTCACATCATTCTCCTTGATATAATTCTTGCATCTGTAAAGCTGAGACTGTGCCAAAACATAGGATTTTCATTCTGATTCAGCAAGGAATATAGGCAAGTGTTTAATTTAAAACATATTTTAAGCCCACCTGTATTCAGCAGAACTCTCAAGCTAATTGTATTGAGGACTTGCAGCACCCAGGAGTGGGCAAAGTTTCTCGTAGTATTGGGAATGTGTGTGAGTGCTGTACACATCCAAGGGCCCATCTCTGATTTATAAGATGCCACAGCTGTTCAGCAATTTCACAGTAATTTTTTTTATGCTTTTCAACTTCATTTTAGAAGGGAAAAAAAGCTTTTGTGTTTCACTGTATCTTTCCTCCTACCCCTTCTCTATTTTTACATTTTCTCAAGTTGTCGCAGCTTGTGAGAACTCGGGTGACCCTTTCTCTGGGTGCAGATTTCTCATACAAGCTGCCTGAGCAGTTTGGTGTGCAAGCCAGACTGCTCTTTTATCAGCTCTCCCCAGGCTGTGATCCATCAGCAGTCCCTGGGTGCTCCTCTCTGCACTCCCCACAGAGCTGTGCATGGACATAAACCAAGGTCTGAGTGAGCCTGAGCCTTGCTCAGCGTGAACTTGGAAATATCCAGTGTGGAACAGACGTGGACATGATCCTAAACAATGAGACAGAGGCAGCGAGGCTCTATGGAAGGTAGACAGAAGAAATTTTTTTTTTTTTTTAAATGACAAGTAGCTCCGAATATTGTTGGCATACAAGTAAGAGCAGGAGGATGGGATGGCAGCTAGCCAGGCTCAGCTGCTTTACACCAGGAACAGAAGGAGCACTCACAAAATATTGAGGCCTCCTCTCGGGAATGCAAATCCTGGTAAAGAAAAGTGTTCAAAAACATTTATTGCTAAGACCTGGTTTACTGCAATTTAGGTTATATGTCAGGGGAAGGTTCTTCCCCCAGAAGGGGGTCAGGCACTGGAACAAGCTCCCCAGGGAACTGATCACAGCACCAAGGCTGACAAGAGCTCAAGGAGTGTTTAGACAATGCTTTCAGGCACAGGGTGTGATCCTTGGGTGTCCTGTGCAGGGCTGGGAGCTGGACTTAGATGAATCTTGTGGGCCCCTTCCAACTCAGAACATTCTATGATTCTCTGATTCTTGCTGAAAGGGACAGTAACCAAACATGACCCATCTGAGACAGCTTCTGCCATGTGACCTTCACAGATTTGCTCCCCCAGAGACCCATTTTTGGAGGGCAATAGTCTTGGTCTTTGTGAGGGCACTGTGCTTATATTTGCCGGACTGTGCTGGGAGCATTTTCAGAGCCTTTGTGCCTGTTTTTCCTGTAAGTCATATCTCTCTGATTTTAATGTTACAAGCTCTCTTCCCTCATAGACATGTTTTTTTAGATTAAGCAAAGTAACATTTCACCTCCCTGTAGCATGTGCAGTATATTTACCGTTAGGTAACACCACCCTAAGGTAGGATTCACCCAAGCCTATGTCTGTAAAATTATATCCCAGCCTACCTAGAACATGTCTCTAAGAAGCTACTTCAGTAACATGAACCCATGCCGGGGCAGTGAGCATCTCTACAGTAGAAAAATACATTTGTACTGCCTCCTCAGATGAGGAACTGTCTGCCTGAGAAAGAGTAACATTTCCAAATTTAGAAATGTGCTAAGTTTTTGTATTGGTAAAGTATTTATTAGCTGTAATTGAAAATTCCTCTGGCTGGGGACTGAGTGGGTCAGACTTCATGGGAGTAGGATAGGTCTCTTCCTACCTGTAGCTTCGACCACTTAAAGATTTCACATGAATGCTTTTATAGCTGTGCAGCAGTGGCAGTCCAAAGGTTAAATGGCTGCCTTTCAGCTTCTGCACAGCAGTTACAGGGGATTAGGCTTTCTCAGTGGGTTTCTAGGTACTCATGTATAACAGAGCTCCCTTGCTATGATTTCTTCCTTTTTCTGTAATCTTTCCAAAGAAGCAAGTGACCTCTTCTCAGAGAGATTGTGCAGAGGATGATATTTTCCTGTAGCAAGCCACAAAACTTTTCTATTCTGTTCTTAGAAAGTTATTGTTGAGGGGTTAAAAATATCCAGATGCCATCTCAGGAGAGAGAAAGGTGGTAACTCACTGATTTATGATAGAGTCTCCGTTGTTCTCCACATTCTCCTGGCCCATGTGTTCCTTTGATGCATTTGGCTGAACCCTTCTTCCCAGCACTATTTCTTTGTTTACTGCCTGAATTCCCTTCTGGAAATACCAGAGTTTCTTTCTGTAAATTAAGAAGGATTGGGCAGTCTATATGTGCATGAGGAGCACAGTAAAGGGCAGTGAATAAAACACGTGCCTTTAGCCAGCACACACTGGTGTGACTCTGCTGGGTGGTCCAACTGCACTCCATTTGTTATGCTCCTGTGTAAGTATCAATAGATTTAACACTTATTAGTTCATAGTTATGCTTCTTGCAGGACACTTCTCAGCACCTGTCAGGGGTGGTATTGCAGTGAAATACTCTAGATCAAGTCCAGCCAGTTTACAAGAGATTTTTATTATGTTCAGCCCATCCTTTTCTCTCAGAAATTATTAATCTGGTAATCATACTGTCTATGATACTGAAGGAGATTCTTCAAGAGAATAGTGCTTCCTTGCCAGATATGTGTGGGAGTCAGAACAGAGGGCAGAACTGGACTGAAATTAAGTTTATGGACTTAGGCTTCAGCCTGAGAAAAGTCTTTGAGTCTCTAGGCTGAATGGTTCCTAAGGGGAAGAACTGAGATTTAAAATTCAGAGGCTGAGGGAAGAGGATTGCAGTCTGGGAGCTTACCTTGGAGGTGGTTGGGAATGCAGGTGGTTCTGTGGCTGGGATGTGCAGATTGACAGCTTGTATTTGACAGTAATGTCTTGCCTTAATTTGTCTGCCATGGTCTAGGATTGCCCCAGATTCTGAAAGCTGGAAATTCTTAAAAAAGTGTATATTTATTGGGAAAAAGCATATTTGTCAAGATTAGCATATATCACAGAAGTTTGCTGGTTTTGAGGAGCTTCTGAAAAAACACATATAGGGACTTCTGGAAATGGACTGGATTTGCTGCCATTAAAACTGGAGCACAGCTCTGAACAGGGAATTCTGGAGTCTTTGAGCAATAGCTGGTCTGCAGGTGGCTCCTGCTATAACCTGGCGAGCAGGCTGTTTGTCACAGGCCTTTGGTTTGGCATCCAGGGACTGAGAGGTGACATTTGGGTGCTGTTCCTGTTGATTTGGGTGCTGGACGAAGTGTGTAAGCCAGAGGGAACCTGTGATACCAAGCTGCAGGAGGGGTGATGGGAAAGCAAATTACCGCCCAAAAACCAGATGTGTGTGACCCACCCAGAAGTCCCCAAGGCTGGATGGTGACTTAGGGACACAAATGGGTGTTTGATGCTTGGTGGAGGAATTGCAAGGCACCTTGGCATAGAAACCAACTATGAGGTTGAGGTCTGGGAGTACTTTCTCCTTTAAAAGGAGAGGAAATAGTGGGCATGATGGTAAATCATGCCATGACTTTCCTGATTTGAGGCAGCACTAAGTCACTTAACTGGAATTATTGTCAAATATCAAAAATAGTATATGACAAATAATGGTTGAAGAATTAACAGTATATGCTGAAAAATTCATAGAGGAAAGCACAAAATAACATCTTTCTGGGAAATAAAGATTATTTTTTAAGGGACAATAGTTTGCATGAAAGGGTCTTTTTTTTTTTTAACAGCAATTTTAAAAAGAGGTCACAGACCTCAATCTTTAGAATTTAGTAGCTCTCTGGCTGAAAGCTTCCATAATCAAGAGAATAAGAGAAAGCAGATCAGCTTTCTCAAGCTTTAATACAGAAAACTGCTGCCAGGCAAGTAAATTGATCTCAGAAAGGAAGGAGCAACAGAATTTGAAAGCACAATAAAAAAACGTGATCATAAAAAACAACATAAAAACATATGCTTAATGCATTTTTATTCTTTATTTTCCATTTAGTGCCATGATTATGCCGTGTCTAACATCAACCATTACACAAATCAGTGGCAGACAGACTGAAATACTCTTCCAATTACCCTGCTCACAGCAGCTCACCCCAGCCCAGTTATAAATAATGAGCAGATCCTCCATGGCTTTCTGGATTAATATTAAAGAGAGGCAGATAATTTAAACCCTCAACATGGATCCCTCCACTGCAGAATGTATTTTGGAGCCACTTGCTTGTGTCCCCCAAAAGAGAGTACACTGCTGAGAGGCTCCCATGGAATGAAGCATTAGGCTAATAGTGTTTTATGACAAGGTAATGATAGACTAAAGCAAAGCAATTAATCTCTCTCCCTCTGTGTTGCATTGCGTTAGATGGGTAGGAAATGTGTTTTCCCTTCTTCTAACCTTCCCAGGCTCCTGGGGAAATGAGGCAGTCTGTGCCTATGTCATGCTGTCTCCACAGAAGGGAGCTATATTCCACCAGCCAGGCTGGAGGAAAGTTTGCTCCTCAAAATTCTGGTGTGTTTAATGTGTTTCAGATAAGATGGTAACTAATACAAGCACAAATATAACTCCTCCAATCCCTCTCTATTTCTGGGGAATTGGTGCGGTACCTGTCGGACATCCAAATGACAAGAGAAGCTAAATTATGCATGGAACAGCAATCCCAAAAAGTTTTCATATTGTTTGAATACCTTTGGGCTTAAAATAGACTGGATTGTGAGCTGAGGAAGGGGAAGGAATAAAAGACAAGACATTCTGGGAGCTGAGTCAGATGTGAAGGCAGGCTGAGCTGTGTGCCATGAGCGCTGTGCACGGAGCGAGCGCTGCCTCAGTGGCAGAGGGAATGGAATTGTCTTGGAACCGTTTGCAGAGAGCTGCGTAATTCAATGCAGGATATTGCAGCGTCTGCTTTGAGCTGACCAAGTTCTCCCCAGCTTCTTGTCCTTGGTGCTAAAGTTCACTTGGGATTTATATTGATGAACAATTTGCTATGAACAGGTCCTTGAAATAGCTCTTTCTTACTAGACAGGTGAAAGAAGAGCAAAGCTATTTTCTCCCTACTCTTCAGATTTTACTGAATACATCAGTGTTAAGAGCTCATATCCAGGACGTGAGAGACGTGATTTTGCTGCCCTTAACATGGCAGGACCACTGCCTGTATGTTGTGTGGGCTGGTGGAGTGCCCCAGCCATCAGTCTGCTGTGTTTTTTGATTTTCAGTGGACAGCAAAATATTGATTGAAGCCAAGTAAGTACGAGTGAGAAGTAATGTGGTAGTTAACTCCTTAGTTTAGCTGCAAATTCTTCGATTTCAGGCTTATTTATCTCACAGTAAATGTCTTCAGATTTAGCTTCTTTCTCTCCCAGATGGAACTTGCAGTCAACATGAAATGCAGTAATTAATTTTCTTTTTTTTTTTCTTTTTGTTTTCTGTGATTCAGGGAGTATTTTACAACTTCAATGGGGATGCTAGATAAAACATTTTGGTTTAAATTTTAGAGAATTTATCTAGGATCTTGTTTATAGTTCCTGCAAAAGGAGAAAGTTGAATCTAAATCTGCCATGTTTTAGATAAATTTGCCAGTCACTGAACTAAGAGGTAAGAAAAGAAAATTGGAAGACAGCCATGCTGGGGTGTAAAAAGCAGTGCATTAGTGAATTTGTGAGCTTTGGTGTACACATGACCTTCTCAGGGTGCTGTGGATCTTCAGAGAGGCAGCATCTATCACACCTGAGGAACTTAGATAACTGGGAAAATCCAGTTCCTAGGTTAGATTGGTTAACTCTGACCCTTGGTAAGTGTCCATTTTGTTCATTTCCATCCTACTCTGTTCTACTTGGGCATAGTTTGTTGCTGACCATTCTAAATCCTAAAGGAGTTTGAAATGTCTACATCTTTTATTAATGCACTGATTAATTGATCATTTGAAAGATAATTTGCTCAAACATCTCAGCACACATATGCTGTACCTGTGAATACCTTTATTCCCAGGGAGCAGGTTTAGAATGGATATCAGGAAGGAATTCATTACTGTGAGTGAGGATGTAAGGCTCTGGAACTCATTGCCTGGAGAAGCTGTGGATGTTCTACCCCTGGGAGTGTTCAAGGCCAGGCTGGATGGGGCTCTGAGTAACCTGGGATAGTGGAAGGTGTCCCTGCCCATGGCAGGGGTGTTGGAGCTGGATAATATTTAAGGTCCCTTCCAAGCCAACCTATTCTTTCTCCTTTTGCAGGGAAGTTGTGGTTATTTATATGCTGTGAGGATGTGACCAGTTGAGTGTGTGTGTGTGCACAGCAGGGAAGCACAGTGAGTAAAGGAAGAACAGAAAAACATCATCATGGGAATGGTTTTGACTCTGATTATTTTCAGTGAGTAAAGGAACCCTGTCAGATACAGCCCTGCCTCATGGGGGTGCGAAATGGTCAATTAGACATAATCTGCCAGAGGATGTCTGTGACATTTTACTCCTTTCTTGTCAACATGCTTGTCAGAGTGATGGATGAGGTATTTGCAGGAAGGGAAAGTCTGTTCTCTTGTGTTGTTTTTTGTCGTGTTTTTGCATGACAAAACCCCTCCCCATTTTGAGTTGCAGCATTGAGACATGACATTAGAGATCCCAGCACTTAGTGGGAAAACAAAATACAGCATGTGGTAAATAGTTCAGGAGTGAGAGGGGGTATTGGTAACCATGACAAGGAATACATCTATGAAGAAAAGAACCAGACAGACTTGAGAGATTTAGGGACCTCATGCTGCTGGAGCTCCTGAAAAAGGCAGTTATGGACAGCTCCACAATTGCACAGGTGTGTTGGTGTGTGTTTAGACACACAGATTTACTTGATTATCAGCTGTGGATATGTCATACACACATATTATTAAACCAAGGTTTCAGTATATTGCCTTGAGATGAAATAATTTGCTGTAAAGAGTAACTATAATTCCTGTACTTAAGACATAAATGTAACAGCTCTCCAAATGAGGTCAGAAAGTCCTTTTCTGGGCTGCAGCTGGTTTTGTAGTAAAAATAGTGCTGTGAAACAGCTATTTACTTTTGTTCCAAATGTGGCTTTAAAATGAAATGGAATTTGTTTCAAAAATAATGACAAGAGTTTGTTTTTTTTTCCACAAATGCAGCCCTGAACCTTTTGTTGTGGTAGGATGCAGCAGAGTCCAATCTAAAAATATGCTTGTCACCTGAAAGTCACCTGAAAGATTACTGAAAATTCTGAGATGACAAGGAAACTCAGTACTCTTGTAGTCTTGGCAAGCTGAGAATTAGCTCTATTGCTGTGGAGAGAAAAGATCACAGCTGCTTCCTTCAAGGAATGAAGCTTTTCCCCAGCTGCAGTAAATCCTTGCAGCTCCCAGGCAAAGCAGCAAGAGCTGCTCTGCTCCCCTTGTGCAGCAGGGATGGCTGGGAAGGGGTCACAGTAGCCACAGTATAAGGCAGGGAGAGAAGGAGCAGCCAGGTTTTGCTGAGAACTCTCTCAACAGCTTGAAATTTTGTCTGCTTCTAGGAAAGGCTTGATATCACCTCCGGGTTATTATGGTTGGGGAATAATTCTGGTGGTGGGGAAGATTAGGTGCCAGAGGGCTCTTTGAAGGGACTGGCTGAATTATCTTGAACAAAGGTGGGCAAGCTGAATTCCCTCTCTTCCAGCTCCCACCTTGCATTAATCTCCCCTGACAGTGATGTTAAGTGAGGGAATTCTCTCTAGTCCTTGAAAACAGTAGCAAAGACACTTACCATGGTGGAAAGTGCAGAGATTTAACCCAGAAGGAGACTGAGAGAGCTTTGCAAAGCACGTTTTTTATTCTCTAATTTTTGTAGGGTGGAGAAGGTGTTGAAAGTTATGAAATCTTTTCTGCCATGGTTTTAAAATCATATAAAGATCAAATACATGAAATTTTCCATTACAAAATTGAGTATGTGCCATGTTCAAAGAATCTGGCTTCCTTTTTAGAAGAGCAGCAAGCTAAAGAGGCTGGATACAAAGTGCTTTTTCTTATCTGTATTGTGGACTTCTTAGCAGCTCCACCCTAAGTGTGGTCACCCACTCCTATTGGCCACAAATGCTGTTGCAGATGGCTCTGGACCAGATGTAGAAACCATTTGAAAACAAGACACCTTTCTGACAG
Source organism: Muscicapa striata striata (assembly GCA_030060385.1). NCBI lineage: Eukaryota > Metazoa > Chordata > Aves > Passeriformes > Muscicapidae > Muscicapa > Muscicapa striata. The sequence continues at coordinate 2,426,167 of JAREIS010000078.1, forward strand.
ATATCTCCTCTCATAATTTCCTTGAATCAGCTCAGACTGCTGCATCTTTTAATTTCAGGGAACAGAGTAAGGTGGGGTCTGTACCCATTTGAGGGAATGTTTTGAAAGTCAAAAAGCAGACAGAGAAGCCATAGTCTGTGCCTGTCTCTGCTTGGGTGAGCAGAGCCTGCTGTCACCAGCATTTCTGACCTGAATGCAAATTCAAGATTCAGTTCCTGTGAATAGTCTCTACTTGAGCTTATTATTCACTGTTCATTTGCCCGATTCCTGCCAGCAGTCACATTCTCTGGTGTGTTCAGCTGGAGAGAACACGCATTGGGTGTAAATACTGCTGATGTGAATTCACTAAGGGATTCAAGTGACTGTTTCTGTTAGTTTTGTGGCATTCCCTCAGTTCTGTTTGCTGCCATGCAGTCAGTTATCAGCCATTGTTCCCCGGAGATACACACCAAGGCTGAAAACAATTTAATGCAAAGGAAGAACAGGAATAAGTTCCTATCATGAGTCAAAGTACTCATTTCTCAGCTGATGACTGGTAAGTTTTTAAGTCTTGGCTTTCCCAGCTCCTCATTTAATCTGAGCTGGAAGACCCTTCTTTATTCTGCACACATGCCATGAAGGCTTTTGCTCCTTTCACCCCATTTTTACCCATTGTCTGCTCAGAAGTCTGATGCTGTCCTTCAGTTTGTGTTTTTCCTCCCTAAAACCAGTAAGGGAAGGGGTTCTTCCAGTGCCTGCCCCACTGCCTAGTGCCAATATCAAACAAACTGTTTGCTTCCAGTTGTACCTGGCAGTATGAAAGCAGTGACCATGAACTTGTGAAATGGGGACCTAAGTGCTTTTCTAAGTAGCTAATACCATTACCTTATTACTTTCATTTCTTATACACTTGGTTTTGGACTTGGAAGCCTGTTCTATTCTCTTGTTTTCCATTCAAGAAACCAATTGCTCTCATTCCTCTGCCCTGACACTGTGAGTAGAGAAGCCAGTATTTTTGTTTTATGGTTGAGTTGCTTGGCAGGCTCCCTAGTGCTGTAATGAATTAGAGTCATTGCAAGGTTGTTTCTCATTGGTATTTCTGGACCTTGAGAGAATGAAGCCACCTGGTTTAGATGCTTTTTTAGCCTATTTCTCAGTTGACACTTTTCTCTCCAGTCCAGGGAACAGACAGTTCTGCCATTGCCTAAACTATCTGTCTTTCACTTCTGACAGCAACAGCATTCTGGGTCAGTTCTCCTGGGATACCATATTTCCACAGCACTGATTTCATTCTGGTCACTGGGAGCTCTTTAACCAAAACGGGAATTTTTTTTTATTTTTTTTTTTTCCAATCTGGTCACATCCATTGAATTTGTCCCAGATGAAAAGATTGTCTAGCAACAGAGGAATTCGATGCTGAACATCTCAGGCAGTTGGTGTGGGGATGGGATCAGGCAATAGCACTGCAGTGGGAATTCCGATGAGAATGTGGTGCCACTGGAAAATGCCAGCCCAGCCAGTAAAATGTGGATTGGCAAATGTTTTACTTTATGAGTATACTTCTCATGTGAAAAAGCACTTCTCATTCTGGAGTTACTCCTCTGCACAGTGATTAATGTGCTGTCATTATCTGCAACTTTTTAAAATGAATTGTAGGATATTCAGGCTGACACCAAGCTGTTGAAAGCCAGCTATAAGTAGGGCTGAGGCCTATGCTGGTTGTATTGCTGCCTTCCCTGTGAACGAGTCATCATTGACACCATACAGCAGAGATCCCTAAACTGGTCTTTTCCAGCTTACGTGCTGAGACGGCATCAAGTGGTTCTTCCCTTCCAGAAGCACAGACATGCCATGGATAAGTCCAGAAAATTAGATCAGAGTCTGACTGCATTCTTGATAGTTGTTCTGAAATAAACCCATTCATGCTTTTGCCATTTAATCTGCAACTAGAAGATGAATTTGAAGGATTAGTGCCTGTAATCATGCTTTTAGTTGTGGATAATACATTCTGTGTTACGGCGCAGAGTTAGGAAGAATAGCTCTTCTCTGGGAAATCCTCTGTCAAACAGGCTCATGATGAACAATACTGAGCTCTTCTCCAAGGGCTGCAGCAGCTGTGGCCATCTGCACAGCAATCACTGCAATACAGTGATGGACTATTTCTGAGGCAGCTTCAGTGATCTGCAGGAGCTTCATTTCCACAGAACCCATTCCCAGGAGATTTCTCTGGATCTCAGGTGGCTATGGTGTTGCTCCAAAGCAATGAGCATTGTGAAGAGGCTGAGCAGGAACTGCTGCTGCCTGGAGAGAGGGGGTGTGGGGCAGAGGACCTGGAGTGGTCCCCACGTCAGAGCACGCCCAGCACCTGGGAGCCTGTGCAGTGCTGGCTGCAGCTCATGGGAGCAGACGGGAAACCCAAGGGCTCCTTGTCTGCCATCACAGGCTCTTGAAACCTCTTACAGCTCTGGGGTTGGATTCCACTGTTGATGTAACAAGAGTTTGAGGTGGGTGCCCATCTGCATTTAGATCTCTGCATGCCTGGCCCTCGCGCCCCACTGAATTCCTTTGTGAACGCTGCTTCATCGCAGCACCCTCTCCCCAGCTTTGGGTACCTTTCAGATTTTTCACTGCATTAAGATCCATTCCTTTGTGGGAAGAGACCTGTGGATGTATTCTGTTTCATCAAGAAGCTCAGACTTCAGGATTTTCTCATTTGCAAGCAGCATCAAGATGTCACCATTGCATACAGAACGTGTTTCAAGCCTTTCCTGTATATTATTTTTTAAAATGGCAGTGCAAGGGCAAAGCAGGAATCTGTAGGAGACTCCACAGCTGGCTGGGGCCAGAGATGCAGCCCTTGTGCTACCAGCAAACACACCTCTGAGTCAGGAGTGCTGTCTCTGCCACACCAGGCACCGTGCACCAACACTCTCCTGCCAAAATCAGCTCCAGAGTGGTGTGTAATAACATCTGGGAGAGTGGCAATGAAAAGGTGCCTTCTGCCTTGTGCTCAGTAAACTGAACAAAGCCTGAGCAACTGTGCTTTTGGGAGAGAAAAGTGAATCAATAACTCGATGAGGACTGTCAAGTAATGCTGTTGTCTGCCGTGTCTTTAATGGCTTTGGTCAATAAACTGCAATTATTTTACAAATATGTGTTGTGTTCTCTTCTAAATCTATCTCTCAGCTTCTTATAATGAATTTTTTAAAATGAGAAATATCCTAAGTGCTCGCATTGTATAAAATCTGTACTTAAAATCAATCAATGTACAACAAAAGGCCTGGGCTTGCTTATCCAAAACGCACACATATTAAGTGCCATGTCTTCCATAGTGCATTTTCTCCTTTTTTTATAAATAAAGTTCATAATATATCATAATTTATATATTTTTGGATACACTTCAGAAATATATATTCTTTCTGTCTCTGTTTTCTTTAGAGTTTGGAATTTGTCTATGCATCACAATATATTGTGATTCACAAAATTTAAAAGAAGAAAGTAATCTCCGGACACCTCTCCTACATGAATTTCTCTAAATAATTTTTATTTTTCCTGTGCTGCAAACTCAAACCTATACCTCCTTTCATTTTAGAGTCATAACAATATAAAGATTCTTTTTACTATACCTAGCATTTAGTTGTTTAAGGGGAATTTGCTTTTCCCTTTAAATATTAAAAAGAAGCAATGGGGAGGTAGAAGAAAAGGACACAGTTTATTAAAAATAGAAACTAAGCTCACCATAGGAGGTGGAGTTTTGCTCTCTAGTCTTCAGAGCATATCAAGATGATAGCTTTCAAATATTTAAAGGTGTGCTACTTACTCAAATGTGCAGATGTCTGTAAAAAAAACAAAACAGCAAGAATGATCTTATCCTTAGATAGCAGTGTTCACCCTCAGTCCTACCAGAGGATCAGCAAGAGCAAAGAAAAGCAAAATGTTATTGACAACAATAATTGACAATCATTATTTGATAATCAGAACATTTTCAAGGATGCAGGAGGGTGCTAGGGGTTGTTTCAAACTTCCTGGGCACCCAGCTCCTCTGTTGATTAGAATATTTCTGTTTTATTTATCATTAGTTAAGTAAATAGTGAACACAAGCCCCTGGCTTTACTGAAAGAAAATATTCTGATAACAGTCATTGAAATATTTTTGCTTTAGTTTGGCACAATTTTTTATTTCCTAATAAAAATAAAATAAATAGGTATTTCCTAATGCATCTTTCAGTGGGAGCAAGATCTTATAGAATATTTTTGACATTTGATCTTTGAAGAACCACTAAAATTTGATCTCATTTGCCCAAATGGGCTAATCAGGGTAAAGTGGGAGGGGGGAGAAAATAGAGAACCTTTGCAATAAGCAGCAGCACTGAAATTCTATTGGAAAAGGAGGAATGTTGGCCCCCTGGGGCACTCAGCCTCTCCCAGCCAGCTCCTTTAAGTAGGAACTGGCAGCTCTGTGTCCAGCCCTCTCTGGGGCTCTGGCATTTGGGGTGAATCTCCTTGAGGAGAAGGTGCTGACAACAATGCAGGGACTCAGGAGCTCACCTGAGAGAAGGAGGACGTGGTCACTTCAGAATAAAATGTCTCTCCCCCACACCCTCTGCTTCAGCAAACATCTCCCATCAGCTTGTCTCCTGGTGTGTCTAAGCTGCAGCACACTTAGCTTTCTGCTTCAATAGCCTGTTAACACCACTCTAAATTAACAGTGCTCATTCCAAGTAACCTCTGTGTTTCACATGCTTCTCAGGCTGTCTTAAGATCTGCTGAGGTAAATAAGAATAAATTTGAGATACATAATTTGAGATTGTGTATTTTGTATCTATTGTATGTTTTTGCATAATATGGAAAAGTAACTTGATACCACTTGATACATCAGATTTTATTCTGTTTGCAAAAGCAGTTTTGAAAATGCTGTGTGGAATATTTTTAGCATGGACCTTTTGCTGGTTTGCTGGGAAAAAAAAAAAAAAAAAAGCTCTACCTACTTTGCAACTTGAAGGGTATGAAATTTGAGAAATGATGATAGAGTTCAGAGTGCATGCCTGCCTCTCGTGTCACAGGCTTTCCCCTATTCAGTCTCTCTCCCAACATTGGCCAATAGTGCTGTCAGTTCTGTAGTCCTTTGATATTGCTACAGATACACTTTCCCAAAGCTCAGAGGTCAGTGGCAGGAGAGGTGGGAGCACCTCGAGACCCCATTTCACTTGGCAGTGGAATGGTAATTTATTTCTGGGACTGCATTTCTGGAATTAGGAAACATAGAATGTACAGAAAGGCATTTGCAGGTCATTTCTTGCAGTATATTAGTGTGTGCAACCTGAAAATACAGCATGAAATTGCATATTGAGATAGGTGAAGGTGGGAGATTGACTGTCCAGAGGCACAAGAACAAAAAGGACCCCAGATCAAATCATCCTCATTTCCAGAATGTATTATGTGTTTATGAATCAGTAGGATACAGGCACTGCTATTTTAAAACAACAACTTAGAAGGTTTTTGCTTATACCCTCTTAATCATGTGCTCAAGCTTTGTATTAGCCATCTGAGAGACAGAATTAAAGAAGCTCTTTGAAATGGAATTTCCATCACGTTTAGTGTTTGTTTAATAGCCGCTTCATGGGCTTCCTCTGAGATAATTTATAGTATAGTTCTGTAGGTCCTAGAGGTGTAGTAGGACTGTGCTCCAAGAAAAAGAAGGGCTGGATATTGCTGCTCTCTTTGTGGACAGTGGGAATTTTGTTAAAGCTGAGGCTCTCCTGAAACAAATCAAGACTATTGAATTTTTGCTGCAGCTCTTAAAACAGTTGGTAAGATTTCAAAGTTGCTTCAGGATGTTCAACGGGTTCAATGACTGCGGTATTGGACTTGCAAGCTTTGGAAGGTAGCAAATTGATTCACAGAAGAGGGTGGGAGAGCACTTCCTAGAGCCTAGGCTGCACTTTATTATTTAGAAATTTTCATGATTCATTCTTTCTTTTACACCTAGTCTCTCTGAAATACAGTGGGATAATATTCTTCCCTTTCCAAAAGCTGGATAAAGAGGCAATGATGCTTTCACACGTGCCAGCACTGACAGTGAATGGAGAAGGCTTGAAAATCTAAGAATAGACTGAACCCTTTTCAGAAGCCTTTTGAAAACAACAATCCTATTTGACTACTTTCAAAACTGGAAGAAACTTTCTCAAGGTGTTCTGGCAACTTTGCAGATGCCCTCAGTATTCACTGGGTACAAACAAAAGACTGAAAGGGGACTTATGGCTCCCTGATTCAAGCCTGACTTTGTTGTGGCCTTGGCAGAGACTAGAACAGCTGGAGTGCAATCCATTAGATGCAGGCCACCAGAGGCCAGCTGGGACCTGCTGTGGCCATGCCCAAATGTGCTCAATGGCTCAATGTACAATCTTTCTCATAAAGCAAGAAATATTTTCATGTGGAAAGGAAAAATGCTGTCTCTTCTTTACCAGTAAGTGTTTTATGTGTGTATATACCCAGAGGAGTGTTTACCTTCCATGTATTTGAGATGCCCTTTCTGTGTGATGCACAGTGACACCGGTCACTTGCTCTGGACTCTTTTTATTCCCCTCAGTAACTCCCCTGGCATCATGGTGCCTGTTCCTCCACAGATGATCCTGGAGCACAAAAAATGAGCCAATGCAAATGCCATGGCTTTTTCATCATAACAGAAACGTGGAGAGGAAAAACAAAAATCAATGTTGTCAAGTGAGCAGAATCAATGGGGAGAGCAGAGTTAGCATCAGGCTGCTTGGAGAACCTTACCAGCAATATGAAGCTGCTGTATCTCACAGAATAGCCACAATGAGGTGACTTAAAAACTTGCTAATGAGTCTGGCAGCCCGTAAGGCAGGGACAGTGTGTTGAATTCACATTTGTGTCACTTTCATCATGCTTTACAAGCCCTAGGAGGCTTTTTAAAGAGAAGATAATGTTTTGGCTCTGTGCACTATTTGCAGCTGAGGAATAATCAGAACAGAGAAGTATGACTCGCCTTAGTGTCTGTGCCTTGCCAAGGTGCAGGCAGACACTGCAAACACTAATCTTCTTAGTAACTGTGTTTATATGCTGTTTTCATATTGTGCAAAGGACACAGCTTTTAAGAGCTGTTCTTTTGAACAGAATAGGAAGGCAATAACCCCTCTGGCTTGTGAGCAGAGACCTGCAAGGAGGGGAGAGGGGTGGGCCACCAGGAGTAGCACTCCAGCGCAAGCATTGTGATGTTGCTTTCACAAATTTCTGCTGGGAATTCTTAGGTGTAATTGCAAGGGTTTTGTCATAGAAAAATAGGCCATATGCTGCCTCGTTGTCTGCCTGCATGAATAAAAAAATGACAGCCTTAACAGCAAGAAAAAGGAGGAGATGTAATATTCTAGAAAACATGGCTGGTTTTATTCAGAGGAGAGAAGGTGAGTGAATTTAAGCAAAAGCTTTCTGCCTCACCAATTTCCTTCTTTTAAGTAAAAATTTATAGACTGCTGACAATTGTTATGCAAAACCAGAATCAATAGCTCATACTAGGGCTGAAATTTCTAAAGACTGCCAGCTTGATTCATTTTTTAGTAATGTATCTAAACTGCTTGTGCTGATTCAAGGTCAAAATTTTTGTATTATATGCAGCATATGGTGAGAACCTTTGAATCGTTCCTAAAGTTTAGTGTCTTGTCCAAGCACACAATTCACTACTAGTAGTACTTTTTTTTTTTTTTTTTAATTTCCATCTGCTCATTTAGGTGACAAGTGTCGCATCAAAGTGGCTGCTGAGGAAAACTTTGTAGCATAATGATGTTTAAGTCCATAAATCTAGAAGACTGTGGGCTTAAATAATTGTTTTTTCCAAGAATTCCTTGTGATTGGTAAATGGTCAGTTGAAAGGAATGTTCTCCCAGAAAGATGACCCTGGGAAGGTCTTTGCTTTGGACTTGCGCATTCACAGCTTAAAACCCAAACATGGACATTATGCTTTTGTACCACTTTCTGGATGGCATCTCTTTTCCAGCTGAATAGACCCTGTAGATGTTGTTGCAATAGGCAGCCTGAAGTGTCAGAGAGAAACATGCAGAATAGCTGTGCGTCATAGTTATCCTGCCATGCTATCAGATTTGAGCCTCACAATGTGGACATCTGGTTCCAGTGTGTGAATATATGTGCTGGCCATTTAGCTCCAATAAACAATGTTATTGAAAAATATTAATTTGGTGTTGCACATCTTAATGGCAAGGCCACTTCTGACTGCAGACACCTTTGATATATCTTCAATTTTAATGAAATAAGACAAAAAGCAGGAATTGCTTTTCTTGTCAGACTGAAAATTAATTTGAATAGTGTTAGGTCAAGCCAGATCTAAAATGTCAATAGCTCCTGTTCCCCAAAAACATGGACAGAGTGCTACATCTGGAGATCAAAGCATTTGGGTTATTTTGGATTAACATGAGAAGCAAACTTGAAATTCACACTTTGGATATGGACATTTTTCTCTAGGCTCTTGATGTCTGCCCACATTGCAAGGGCATGGGTTTGTCTGCCCACAGGAGCAGAAACTTTGGTTCGTGGCACAGAAATTAGTCATCTGAAGGATTTAACCAAAGAAATCTGTACAGGCTGCTGACTGCAGAAGAGAGAGGCTGCTTATCCTCTTGTGCCCCACAGTATATTGGACTTCCATTCTCTTGCCAGCTTTATTTTGATTATGTTCAGCACAACAGCACTGCATAGGAGGAAAAGTCCCATTAGAGAACTGTGTTTGAATTTCTACCACAGTGACACACCAAAATTCCTTATGAAATGAAGAAATGGGGAATGTTAGCCTATGTGAATCTGCCTTACTGGAGGGCACTGTCCATCATTCTTCCATAGTCCTGAACCTGCTTATTCCAGTCCTGGTGAGTTTCTGTGGCTTTTCTCTGGATCTGTTCATGCCCACTTGTCTCCTCTGAGTCCACATATGTTTTGCTACATTCCAGCAGCTATTATTCTATGTGGGACTTCAGTCAGGGGTTCCTGTCCTCTCTTTGTGTTATTAGGTGTGGGGAACAGATATTCCAGGGAAACTCTCAGCTTTTAATTTGCCAATGACTGAACAGGTCCTCTGCCAAAGACTTTGATGGTTCTAATTCAAGCACGTGTTCCCAAGTTTTCCTGGAATTTAATGGCCTTTGAGAAGGCGAAATGCAAACTTTGCTTTAGGCACAATGCATGCTTGAAAGTTTGAAAATAACTTTCTCTGCCTTTGTGTCTTCACTATTATATTCCTCTCTGTGGAAAGCTCTGCCTTTCTTTATCAACCCTTAGCTGTAAATTGATACACTTCTCTTTTAGAAAATCTGCTCTGTAGGGATCAGAATATATTAGCTCTGAAAGTTGTTGGAAATATTTTCCATTATTATGGGAGCTTGTCAAATTCACAGTCCATGTGGAATGCAGATGTAGAAGAAACATCGACTCTTGTGTTGATGACAATGCATTCCAATTATCCTGGTGCTGGTGCATGGGAGGGTACTTTTGGTCCTTGGGAAGCACAGTGGCATGATGCCACATGTTATGAGATCAAGTCTCTTCCCTGATTTCAGATATAAGTGTGAGGGTAAGTGATGAAATCTCTGCCTGAAGGAGTCCAGGAGGGAGTGGTGAAAAGAGACTGATGGAATTACAATAGCATATGGAGGCAGAATTACAAGACTGAATTTCAATTTCAGCTATGCCTTTTTAGCCACTCAGGAGTCAATCAGCCATTTTTCATAAGCTAGGGCTCTGCGTGGATTGATTTGTTATTGTTGCAAAGCCTTTTGTGCTGGGCTTAAAAGTTTTTAACCCCTGCTGTGGGGTTTGGAACAGACCATCTCCCATCCCAAAAGCTGGGGATGCTCCCACAGCAGAGCTTTGCCAGGGATGGTAACTCTCCACTGGTCCTCATCACTCAAAGGCAGGACCATGACACTGTCCCTGGTAATTACATCCCCACTTAGGAGAGCCTGTGTTCCTAAGAAAAGTTCAGCTCCTCAAAAGCACTTTTGGAACACTGTGGGATAATGTTCAGTGTTTGGAGTTCACCAGGGTTCATAAAGCATTCACTGGATGTTTTCTCCCAGTCATTCCACTTTTTTTTTTTTTTTTTTTTCTCCCACAAATGCAATGCAATTTGCCATCTGTAAAGGAGACTTTCAGGACTGCATTGCACCTGCCTGCCAATCACAGATCATATCTCCCTGAAATACTTATATTTGGTTGCCAAAAGCCAGGGATTTCCGAAATCATTACTTCATTCTGACAACTGAGTACCCCAGATTTGCAGTGAGCTAGGAGGCAATCCAATATTTTTATTGTAATATTTGAAATTTTTTATTAATTTTAAATGATAGTAGCAAATGAGTTTCATGTGAAATGTCTGTTCTGACAGGCCTGCAAAGGAAAAATGTCAGGAATATATGTAACTAGAGGATAATTTTCCTAAACTCAGATTTGTCAACAGCAAACCAGAAGGCAGAAACAATGTGAAAATGTCATTTCCCAGTGGAACCAGTTCCTAATTGACACTTGTAGTCTGCAATGCCTGTTTCTCATTTAACAGCTTTCACAGCAGTGATACTTAAACTTTACCCCACGTTTTCTTATTTAGTCTCAATTTCTTACTTTGACACACAGCAGAATCCTAAGGGGAAATGAAACAACAACTCTGCTGCTTGTGAGCTGATGAAACCTTTCTGGGAGAATCAATCCAGAAGAAAACTTGGTATGATAGACTGCAGCTTGTTTTATGCAAGGTTTACAAAGCAGTCTTAAAACATGTTGAATTTTTTTTCCCCTGGAAAAATTTTCAAGTAGAGCATGCAGTTCATTTTCAGACTGTAGTTTTTAAATCTGGTGCAGCAGATCCTTGTATGTTTTCAAAAGACATTACTGTTTTCTCTCCCTTCCCATTAAAAAAAAATCTGCAGATGTTGGGTGAGCTGATGGCAATAATCAACACTGTATTTTTTGTATTTTAAACCTTCAGATAATAAAAAGGAGGATGGTGGTGCTTTTTGAAAGGAAGGAAGAAGATTTTACTTGGCTTTGAAGAAGGTGGTTAAGGGAAGTTGTTTTGTGGAGGGGAAAGGCTCCTCAGAGCAGGTATATTCCTCTAGCTTTTATTTCTGGGAAAGGTGAAATTTTAGGTTTGTCCTCAGGAAATCCCTGCTGGCTCAGAGAGATGGGTCTCTGCTGGGCTGACTGTCTTGGCTTCCAGTTTGTTATCTGGCTTCTGTGGTTCAATTCTGTGATTATGGCAGTCAGGGGAAGAGCCTGGAGGTAACTGTTTGGGGACAATTACATAGAACACCTGTCCTGACAGGAGAAAAATCTCACCTGAGACCTGGGATGACATTGCTCAGGTCAGAGCAGATTCCCTATTCAAGGGGACTCTTCAGATAGTCATGACTTTTCCTAGGCTCCTTAGGGCTTTCCTGGGATACTGTACCTTCTTCTTGTAGGGAGCACACACATCCCAGGCAGCTGGCTGGGGCTACCCCAGACTACTTGCTTGACAAAAGGTTTTGCCCAATACTGCAACACCTGAAGGTGTTTACAAGTCTGGACCTTTGATTTCTAGGCCTTAATTCAGAGAAAAATGCATGAATGACAACATGAATCAGCTCTTGATGATGACGTGTTCTTGGTGATGAATGTAATTATTTTTCTTTCTTCTGCTCTTCACCTGGCCACTCTGGGGTTTCAAATTATTAATTTTAGGACCAATTTTTCTCCTCTTTCCTGCTCCTGTCCTTTATCATACTGCTTCCTCCCTTTGGTTGAAGGTGCTATAGAGGATTATCTGTTTTTTATACTGCCATGCAGCACTCTGCTGCCTCATATGTTTGTTTGTTTGTTTGTCATTAAACTATTCATGTGTTTCATGTGGGCTTTTTCTCTGTGCCTTTCAACGCCTGTTTTTTAAATAAACAAGACAGCAAAGTCAGTGCTGGCTTTCTCCTCCTTACAGATTCAAAGAGTGAGGATGCAATTGGCCACCTAAAATGCAAAGTTACTTGCAGATCTTTTCATGTAAATATGCAGGTCTTAAATCTACCTGCCATAGAAGAACCTAAAGAGGATTTTTTTTTCTACACAATATAGAATATAGGTAGTGCCATTAGTTTGTTTAGATGAATGCCAGATCAAACCAAGAAAATATCTCCAAACTTGTCTCCCACTCTGAAGTAATTTTGTATGTGACAGCTTTGTTTTTTCTATTTACAAAAATATCTTTCATCTTTTTATTCCTTTCACTAAAAGATATTTCACTTGTTTGAAGGTCCTTGATCACCACATTCAAACTGGATGGCAGTGACAGCTTCTGTGCACAGGATCCTTGTCATGTCCTCGTGTGCTTGCTTTGAGGTTCACCTAATTTAAGGTGAAAAAGAGTTTTGGGCTGCCTCCTGCACCACATTTGTGTCTAAACTTCCAGAGCTTGTGTTGCGTGTATTCCTGGAAGCTGGAAGGCAGCAGTGGATAGGATATATATACGGTGAGAATGTTTTGGCACAAATTAAATCCACTCATCTACCAAGGGAGAAGTCTCACATTTTTCTGTTGGTTTTAACCCCATGTTTCAAATTCTCCCAGCTGTCAGTGCCTACCCTCACATATCAGGCTGGAAGATAATCTGTTTCTTTGAAGTTTAGCAGTTTAATCCAGGTTCTAGATTACATCATCTGACATAAATTTTCATGTTGATTGGGATGCTCCCTTTCAAGGACTGACCTCAAATGCTGAAGTGGCATGTGCAGCAGGGGCTGGCCTGTGTTTCAGTAAAGCCCCAGTCCTAGAAAAGCTGAGGTGTGTATTCAACCACCACTGATTTTGGCAGGACTCCCAAGATTCAGGCAGAAGGGCAGAGTGTAGAATCAGTGCCTAAAATTTCAGTCGGGGTTTGTTGGAGTGTTTAGCTCAATTGCCTAATTTTACATGAATTTAAAAAAAACCCAGTGCTTCCTTCTGCTTCGGTAAGAGGAAAGGAAGTTCTGCAGTGCCTCCTTTCATAGGGGAACATTGCAGTCCTTTTACAATCATAGCTACCTTTAAGAAGGTTCCCTGCGCTGCAGGGAGTCCCAGCAACAGGCAGGCCTTTTAGCAAATGCATTTTCTGTTAGTTTGAAAGGAGCATACCAGTAATTCACTTCCCTTTTATTTGCTCTTTTGGTTTGTTTTATTCCCTTTGTAAAGTTTGGCATGTTTTCATCCCCACATCGTACACTTACTTATTTCTCTTAAGAGCTCCCTTGTTTCACCTTTCAAATAGGGACTCCTGGTTTTGCATGAAATCTGGTCTATAGGTGGCCACAACTGGAGCAGTTAAGAATTTATCTTAAAAACAACAAGATCTCTCCTGTTGTGAAGACAATTTGATAAAATTATATACACACTTGAGCATGAATCCTGCCTTAAAAAGGCAGTCATAGTTTAAAACAGAAGGGAAATTGGCCTCTCATCCTGAAACAAGGGGATATTCCAAGGTTATCTCTTCTGTAGTGTGAAATGTCTTGACTTTCACTGAAACACAGTCAATTTCAGGTAGAACTCCTTTATACTTTATTTTGACAACCGTTGAGGAAAAAGGCTCGAGGCTAAGTCTGAGACCTGTATCTTGTGCATTTTAGAACTAAAAGCTCAGTGAACACTCTTCAGGGAACTCATGCGTGTGAGAGTAACACATGAGCAATTAAAAAATTAAATGATGGCTTACTTCGGCCTGAGACTAAAAAAGGAGTAGCCTTAGCAAGCAAATGTGATGTCTTAAATTGCCACACAGCTCTTACAAATATTTCTCTGCAAGTGGATGGATCCCTATCCTTGCAAAAAATATACAGGATGGCCGTTCCAGAAGTAATTGGAAATGTAAAGAAGTAATATTGAAATTTGAAATACTCCTCTCAGTCTTCAATACAGACATAACTCAAAATAAGACTTTGATTTGTTGATGTAAATAGAGTCGCTCATTTAATTGTTGAAACAACTGACTAACCAAGCAACTCCCTTCCCCAGCTATGCTGTGAAGGGAGGTTTTACACCCTGTGCTCTTTCAGTTTTCCAGAGTTAAATAACTGCTGGAAAAATGAAGCCAAGAGCATTCACATTGTGTATATAAATCAGTGATTTGCATCTGATTTGCCAGGTTCTAATTTACTAATTAGCAAATGCTATTTAAATGTGTCTAAACTTCAATTTCAAATTAGTATGCATGGTAAAAGAAACAAGCTAATTGAAAGCAGGCAAATGAAGGTTCACATGAAACCGTATCATTACTAAAGGATCTGTTCTCTCAGTCATAGAATCCCTTCCCATTTGCCTGAGTACGGAGAAGGGGGCTGACTGTGGTGCTGGAAGTCACAGCTCCTGCCTGCACTGGGGATTTCTGGTCCATGGTATTGGTACGAAATGCATCAGTACAGTTGTGTAATACACTCTTAGAATCTAGGCTACAACAAACTAGCCTTTGGCCCTGAAGTATGCTTGGAAACACTTTTAGTCATTTTTATATATTGAGAGAATATAACACCATGCTTAACGTTTTACTCACATTGTGAAAATGAAGTGCTCAAGTTAATAAGCAAAATATCATGAATTTTCTGCTTTCTATCTCTGAGGAACAGCACTGAGTGTCAAAGAATGTATCAACCTTTATTATTACGCCCAAATGTGATTATGGAGCTACAGAGATGCACCTTAGAATTCTAATTTCTTTTTCATTCTAAGTTTTCAACAATAACTACAGACATGCCATTCTGGCTTGTACATTACATTTACAAATTATCTGTTACAAGAGTTCTACACATATAAGACGATAATTTAAAGAGTAATTTTGATCAGATGTCAAAGACCCAGACCAAAACTGTCATTCAGAAATAATGAACAAATTAGTACAGTTCAGCTTGGTATGAAATCTCAATTAATATTCAATCAAATCTTGTTAGGCAAGATACAGCAGAAATGTGTATCTATTCAGGCTGTAATCACCAAGTTCAGGAGAAATTACAGCCCCTTAGTATATTTAATAATAAGTTCTTTTCCTCATGAACTGATAATGCCAGCAAAAAAAAAAAGAGGTGTTGGGTCCTTGAAAAGAGGGTGGGAAGGACATTGGGTCTTAGCCAAAGCCAGGAGAAGATGTGTTTGCGTAATTAAGGAAAAAAAAAAAAAAAGAAACTGAGTAAGGAAACAACCTTCCTTACTTGCTTTGTGAGTTCACAGCTTTTGGTCACCCTTGTGAAGGAACCAAGAATGAACACATTCAGCAGCACCAAGAAGAAACAGATACTTAAGGTTTTCTTTCCTTGGAGCTTTGACCAAGAAGATGATGGCAAGAATATCAGCAGCTGAAGACTGCTGCTCAATTTTTGTCTCTGCAGTGATGAAAGGGAATTGCTATTGCAGTCTGAACACTTCCCAGGTTAAACATGAAATGCTATATTTATGGGAAGGGAGCACCAAGCTTTTGGTAAACAGTGGTATAAGTTTGATTGACAGACCTAACACTCAAAATGTTCGTGTTCATCTTGCGACACCATATGTAGCACTTTTAGGGGATGTGGAGAAGCTTTCTTGGGTCTGGAGGGTCTTGATCTCACTTATATTTCCCCCTCTCAGACATCTCGCACAGTTCTACTGCAAAAAGAGTGCTTTGACATTTTGTCTTTCTGCTTGCATGGAGCAGGTTAAGAACTTCTGGCTAAAAATTCCTCCTCTTCAAAATTTTAGGGCCATCTGTATTTACCACAGGTTTGTTGGAGTTTGTTGCTCCCTCTAGAAGATCTGAAAGCAAGAATCTCAAGCAATCTCTGTTGAGCACTGGACCCATTTCCTCTTCCAAGCCCTAAGTTCTACAACTGCAAAACTGAGAAGTTTTGCAGACTTGATGTATGAGGAAACTGTGGGGGTTTTTTAGGTTTGTTTGTTTGGGGTTTTTTTGTTTTGTTTTGGGTTTTTTGTTGTTTTTGTTTTTAATCAAATGTTTTTATCTTAAGGTGTCGTGGTTTTGGTTCAACCGGGTGGAAACACCAATTTTGTGTAGTAGTTTTGGTTCACCAATTTAAAATTTCCCAACCAATGCAGCAATGTATGTCACAGATTTAGCATTGGCTAAATCACCAGTGCATCTACTAGAATTATTTACTCATTTCCTGCTGTAAGATAGGATTAGGAGAAAGGCAAAATAAGCTCAAATTTTAAAGGGTACAAAGAAAATTTCTATTACTAGAAACAATAAGGAAGAATAATAAAAATCAGAATAAAACTTTTAGAACACTTCTCCTCCCACCAAAACTTCTTTTTTTTTCACACTGACAATGTACAAAAACAAATCAGTCAATTTACCATCTTTAAAAAAAGGAAGTTTTTTACCACTTTACCTGGGAGAGGAGACTTCTCTCTTCAGTCTATGGAGATTTCCACACAAGAAACAGTTTTTGTGTGGCCTCGATGTTATATTGAATCAGCTGCCCAGGCGAATGGAAATCTGATCGCTGTAAAAATTCCTTCCTCATCCAACAGTTTTCCCACAACTTATGGGGCATACTTTAAGGATTATAACAGTTCAAACAAAAACTCTCTTCATCTTTGAAAACAAGAGGTTGTCTTCTTCTTCTTTGTATTCTTTCTTCTTCGTCATCTTCTTCTTCGTCTTCGCCATCTTCTTCTTCTTCATCTTCTTCTTCGTCTTCGTCATCTTCTTCTTCTTCGCCTTCTTCGTCTTCATTGTCTTCTTCTTCTTCGTCATCTTCTTCTTCGTCTTCTTCTTCGTCTTCGTCATCTTCTTCTTCTTCGCCTTCTTCGTCATCTTCTTCTTCATCTTCTTCTTCGTCTTCGTCATCTTCTTCTTCTTCGCCTTCTTCTTTGTCCTCATCGTCTTCTTCTTCTTTGTCGTCTTCGTCATCTTCATCTTCTTTGTCTTCTTCTTCCCCCCCACAACCCCAGGGGGCATCTCTATTCATACTTATGGGATCACAGCCATTTCAACATCTGCTTACTCTATCTAACACCAATGCCTCTGCTCATATCTACAGTTAAAACATGAATCACCCCATAATCTCTATTATAGGGAAACAAGAGTCTGTTCTCCATAGCTTAAAATAAACGGAGAAATTACGCTCTTCCTTCCCTCATCTGGAATCTGACTCTTCCCTTTGTCTGACCTCAGTGTTTTCATGCTGTTTCTGTGAGTATCATCATCTTGGTCCTTTTCTTTCACTCAGGAGAGAAAACAAAGTATCTGTAAGTCTTATTCTGGGTAATGAAAGAGTTAATACCTTGCCTGGGCAGTGGATGGTCCTGTCATCTCTTCCAGGTAGGTATTTATGATAAAAGAGGCTTTCTAGGCCGCGCTGGGCCTGGGCTAAGATTGTAAGGGCCCAACCAAAAGCTGTGGCGGTTGTTCTGTCTCCATGGCTGTTTTCTGGCGTTTGCTGCATTAAATTCCAGCTGCGGGCTGATGCTCTTCCCTCCACCCTGCGTAGCAGGCAAAGGGTGGGACGGGGGCCTTGTGGGAACGGAGCCCAGCTATCTCTCCCTGAGGCCACACGGGCAGTGGGGCGGGCCTGGCCGCTCAGAGCTGCTGTCCGGGGGAGCCCGGGCTGGCGGCAGGGCAGGGTTTTAATGTCAGCTAGATGTTCTGCTGGATTTAATGTCAGCTAGATGTTCTGCTGAGCTGCGGGCTCTCTGGATGCACGGGGCGGGGGCAGAACTAAGATCTCAGCAGCTGCGCGGGCCTCCCTTCCCCCTTTCCATCAGGGGGCCCTACCTGAAAATGGGGCCCAGTGGCTTCCCGAGCCCTGCATCAGAGAGCCCGTCCCCCCGGCCCCGGCCCTCCCTGGTCCGGGCCCAGGCAAGGCCCCGGCCGCCCCAGCCCGCCCCAATCCTGGTCCCGGTCTCGGTCCCGGCCCACCCTGGTCCCCCCGCCCGGCCCCGGCCCCGGCCCCGGCCCGCCCTGGTCCCGGCCCAGGCAAGGCCCGCCCGAGCCCGCCCCGGCCCCGGCCCCGCCCGCGGCCTCGGCCCCGGCCGGGCAAGGCCCGCGGGCCGCATGGAGGGCCCGGGCCAGAGTAACCTGTACTGTGGCCAGAAGGGAAGGAGAGCTTTCCCGGGGTTTGTTCGTTTTAAAATGTGAATCTCACAGAGGTTATTGATCTCTTTCAGCGCTTTAACCACTTGTCAGTTCTCAAAACCAATCACTGATTGGTTCTCGTCAGACATACAGGAAGCCTAGCTGCTCCCTTGCATTAAAAAAAAAAAAAAAAAAAAAAATCACTTCCTTGGGTTGTCTTTAGGGCCAAACCAGCACATATAGAAAGTAACAAAACTGTTGTTTTCATTGCAAAACTAGTGTTTTTTCCTTACCCATGGAAACAGCATTTTAGTCATGGAGAAAGTGTGAAACAAGATTTAAAATATTTGTTTAATGCTGGAAGTTAATTGTGAATGTTGGACCCCTGTATTTGATTATAGTTGGTTGGAATATGTGGCTCACCACTAGCCTTGTTTACAAATTTTGTTTCTCTCACAGGCTTGGTACTTCTGTGTCAAATTGTGATTTTTTTTTTTTTTCCCTGGTGTGGGTTTCACGAGACTTCATCCAATTCTTTCCAACTCCACAGTGAACTGAAAATCCAAGGACTGATACAGGCCAAGAAATATGAGGTTTTCACACCAGGTGCCCACATTTTATTGATTTTTGCTTTGCCTCAAGCAAAAAGTAATTGTATTAAGAACTTTTACAAAGCCTGGATGTTATTTCCATCCACTATTGTGTGTCCTGGGGACAAGTCAGAGTAGCTCAATTCCCCTTCTGCAAAAGGGGAACCACCATGAAGTGAAACACATATAGTGAATTTCAATGAAAAAATGACAGGGTCTTTGCCCCTGGGACTGTACCAGAGCAATCAATGAAAAACATGCTCACAGGGCCTACAAATAGTACTAAGTTAAAATTAAAAGCACTGAAGTCCTGGTATTGTGGGACATGAA
This sequence comes from Muscicapa striata striata, assembly GCA_030060385.1. Taxonomy (NCBI): domain Eukaryota; kingdom Metazoa; phylum Chordata; class Aves; order Passeriformes; family Muscicapidae; genus Muscicapa; species Muscicapa striata. The sequence goes on from JAREIS010000078.1 coordinate 2,445,153, forward strand.
GATAAGAAAACTATAGTGCTTCATTCAGTGTGACACCAGAACAGATCTCCAGAGGAAATTTATTCCTTTTTTTTTACCCACTTGTTTTAGTAGCTTTGGTTTGATTTTTGTAGCTCATCCTCCAGCTTTGTAATTATTTTCTTTTTTCCTAGTTTTGCCTCTTTAGTTACTGGCTAGTTACTGACTGTGGCTCTGGCTGAAAGAGCAGGTGTTCTTATGCCTCTTGCAGGACCTCTCCAAGATCCTGTGTTCCAGCCTGTGTGGCTTCTTGTGGTCCTCAAGGGAAGCCTGCTTAGAACTGACATTGAAGGAAATGTAGCATCGAGACATCAGTTTAGGAAATTACCCAGAAGGCAATCAGGAGGTCTGTTGCAAAAAGGTCTGTGTTCAGGGCTTAGAAAAAAATACCCAATGCCTCCAAAATCCCAGAAAATAGGTCTTGGAACTCTCCAGCTGCCATTGGGATTTCTGTGAATATACAGAGGCACCTGGATATATATATATACGCACAACATATACACAATTTACATGAATAATTTTCTGTTTCACCAATGTGAGCAAGCATTAGCAAGACAAACTCACCTTTACCACTTCATCAGGATTTGAGGCCATTAGTCCTTGGTTCACAGAACTATTTCTGGTTCCAGGCCTCTGTTGAACAAAGTTTTCAACATAATTTTCTCTCCTGGGCTTTGCGGTCCTTAGAAGGATCACAGCTAAGGAAGTTAAACTTCCAGATGTTTTCCAGTCACATCCTTTGCCTGTCAACAAGATTCACTTCCCTGCAAACAAATTTAGATGTACTTAGAAGGTGGGAAGGCCTTTGGCACAACCTTGAACTGTCTGGCAGTGCAAGGTTGACTTATGTAGAGGTGGTCTAATCTGTTCAGTGTTCAATCTCAAAACTGTCAGACCTGTGAGTGTTCTGAAGTGTAACTAAACCCAGCAGTGACTTGCAGATCTCTTAGCAACAAATCAGTTTAGGTTTGAAGGGAAGACAAACTTGAGGACTGCAGTGTGGACTGCTGTGACTCACTTGAATTTCTGTCACACATCCATTTTCCTGCTTTGAGTGGTGAATTTTGTACACCTGTCCCACAGGTATTCTCCAGCAGCTTGGGTATGCTTCATCTCCCATCTCCCTTGTAGCCATGCCCACTTTCACTTTCATTTGTCCTGTTCCTTTTACTGAAAATTCAGTCTCTGTGCTCTTGAGGTGCCTCCAAGAAGTACCCTGGAGCTCCAAGAAGCCATAATGTTACTCATTAAAGGATGCCATTCATTTTCTCTGTGATTGCTGCTAAATGACAATGGATAGATCACCTGCACAGTGGTATTTTTGGGTAGAATACATAATTTTTTTTTTCCTTCATGTAGGTGATAGAAAGAGAAATGGCAACTTGGTGAATATTTTCAACCTTATAGGAATGGCATTGAGTGTCTGGGAGGAGTTTCTTACCAGGTATCATTCAGAAAATGTGTTGTAATGGCCCTTTCACTATGAAGAGTATTTCTTGTGTATGTGTGCTTCCAGCAACAAATCAGTCACCAGCTGGCATGAACTGTCATAATGATAAAGAATTGAGCACTAAAATATTATAAAACACAGATGCTATAAAGGAAACCAACAGCCTTTATTCATATATATATATATAAATATATATATATATGTGTATATATATATATATATATTACATTGCAGAACCAATATAATTCTTTACATCTCTTATTCCCCCTTATTTACCTCTCTCACCAGAACAAGTACAAAGTACATCAGGGATTTTATTAATTCCAAAGAAATAAAAAAGAAATGTTCTCAAAGCTTTCTGTCCATAATGAGAGGGACATAAATTACTCCTCATTGATCCAGGCTTGATTTTTCCTGCTCATGGGAAGGAGCCCAGGTATCCGTGCCACCCTGCCCACTGAGCTTGTCAAATGTGGGAAAGTGACACATAAACATAAGGAGTCCAAAATAATTTGATTGACTCAGAAACATATTTCCATATCTTTGTATATCGAGTACAAACTATTGTTATCATATTCATGCTTGAGTTGTATAACTTTTTAAAACTTTAACTTTTGTGCAAGAAGAAAAATGTATTTTCCATCCAGATTAACTTTTTTTGTGTGCAATTTTACCTACTACCTGAGGAGAGAGGGATCTTTCCTTACACTATTCAGGGGCACTGAGAGAATCTGAGCATTCCCTTATAGAGAAATGTGTCTCAGGGACTTGTCTAAACACCAGATACAGTCAGTCATCTGTGCGTGGAGGGGGCAGAATATGATACAGCAGGAAATGCAGAGATGCTGCTTATGAGAACTGAATTTCAGAAGGTGCAAGTGAAATTGTGAACTTTGTGTTGAAATAAAGAGGGTCCCAGAATCTTTTCCCAAAACTGTAATTTGTTTTTTGTTGTGCCAAGTTCGGCTTTTAATAATTGTTTTATTTTAATTGCAAACTGTGGCACAGTGTTCAATAAACCCCTGAGATTAGCTCAGCTGGTCAGAGCATGGTGCTGATAACACCAAGGTCCTAAGTTTGATCCCTGTACAGGCCATTCACTTGAGAGTTGGACATGATGCTTGTGGGTCCCTTCCAACTCAGAATATTCTGTGAAACCTTGCACAGAGAAATAAGGAATAATGATTGAGCCACATGGAATAAATTAGATGTCAGAGGAGCTGCTCTGCTATCAGCAGGTTTCTGTAACATTATCACATCCTTATTCATCAGGTATGCTTCTCGCAGGTATAAGCACTACAGATAGAATGATAAAGAACCTTTAGCTGTGCTTCAGGCTTGGAAAACAGTGGTGCTGTTGCAATGATGCTTTTGTTCTGCATGTTTACTGGACAAAATGTACTGTATTTCATATTATTTTTTGCAGGATGGTACAGTTGTTTTTTTTCAAATAGCAGGGAAGTTATCAAAAGGAAGTGATGCTCGCTCAGATGCAAGCTGCATAATGAAATCTAGGGGTTCTTTTAATGACATACCTATTTTCAAGATGATTCTTGCTGTTCTTGTGATCTTATTTGAATAACCTCACAAGGTATTGAAGGAAAAGGTTTTTTCATTATTCCATCTCCACTACCTTTTCTGACACGCACAAACTATGAACTGTGGTATTGAAATGTAGGGAACTTTTTAGGTTATATAGAGGACAGAAAAGAGTCCACATTTTCTCTGTAAATAGAGGTCCTGGAAAGTAAGAACAAAAGCAAGTTTATGATCAAATGAGCTCCTTGTCTGTCTTTTTAGCAAGGAACAGCTGCCTGATCCAGCAGCCTCTCTGCTCTCCAGGACAGTTCTGTTATCACTTCCATGGTTAAACCTGCATTATCAGACAGGCAACAAAACACTTCTCTTCCAGAAGCAATGGTCGTCATGTGCAGCTGGAGGTGAAATGTAGTTCACTGCTCTGGCCATTCTGGGTGAGTGCAGAAGGTGCTCTGACTGATGGCCACAAGAACCTGTGCAGTTTCTTCTCCTCTTTTCAAGAGTTGTTTCCATTTTGACTGCTTTTATATTTAAGCTGTAAACTCCAAGTCTCATGTTTCCTTCTTTCCTAGCCTAGGACTCATGGAAGGTGTTTTACCCTGCCTGTGTTAGTGTCCCTGACATTACCAAGAATATTCTGGAAGTGGTACTGACAGAATAGTCCTGAGCACCAGAAAGCAGATGCATGGGAAGAGTGTCAAGACACAAAAGGATATGTTCTTCACCGGGGGTAATTTCTTTTTCATTTTCACATTTCTTTACCTGCTATTTCCAATTGTGTTGCTGCATGTTTGGAAAGATTTTTTACAAAATATGGCCTCAGCCCTGAAGTCAGAAATATGCATGTGACCTTTCTGTCCATGTGAGCATCCTTTTTATTCCAGTGACCCTCTGCGATGGTATTGAGGTCCCTTCTCACATGTCAGACTATCATAGGTGAAATAGGGAACTTGGGGAGATAGCCCATTTAGTCTGCTGCCTAGCTTCTTTTGGGAAGGCTTCCAAACAAAATTCATAACAAGGAGTTGAGAAAAGTAGGTTGTTCTATCCTGAAAATATCTAGTGATTGCCAGCTTATTGAGGCTACAAAGCAGGCACAAATGAAATTCACTGTTCTTGTGCCTCTTTTTCCTCTGTGTGAGGGTCACATGAAGCATGGAAAATATGTTCTCCCACCCTGTTGGGGAATTCTTTAGATAAGGGAAAGGAAAGTCTGCTGCAAAAAGAAAATTCCTTTGAAAAATAGTTCAGTTACTTTGACAGCAGATTACTGGTGGTGGAAACACAGTCTAGGGCTAATCTAGGCTGCAATTTGATTTCATTTGCCTGAAATCTACCAGTGGAAAGAGCAGTTTCCTAGCTGAAATTTAAAGAAACTGTGGAGAATGGCTTCTGGAGGGAAATATAGGATATTTAAAATGAAAAATAAGCCTATGTGAAAGAAAGAGCTCTCTCTCTTCTCCCCTTCCCTACTGTTCCTGTAAGGGACACATCTGTTCTATGTTCAGCTTTGTTCTCCAAAGGGTTTGTTGCTGCAGGATTACAAGGAGTTCTATAAATCACACACCTGCCATTCATCAGGGCCCTGCTGGTCTCACAGATTGGTGTGATTTAGATACCTTGTCAGAAGGTGTCCTGTGTGGCTGGGCCAACATTCTGTCAGACTCTCGTCCCTTCCCTTGTTGCCACCGTGCTGAGCCCTGTAATTTCTGTGCTGTGCTGGGACAGTGCTCAGCACTGCTCTGTACAGGAGAGGAACTCCAGGGAAAATTCCCTTTTTATACATGAGGGACATGAAATAGCACATCACCCCACCCATCCAAATGCACTCTGTTTTCTGAAATGAAATTCAAAAGTGTTAAGCAGACTGCATTAGAGAATCAGCAAGTCTACATCAGCCCAAACTTGATCAGACTGCAAAGGCTTCTGACTAATAATAATATAGGGCTGTTCCCTGGAATCTAGCCTTGTTTTGTCTTCCAATCAGATCAGAAAGCCAAACTTTCTGTCACATCAAAAACCTACCTGTGAAACCTTAGTTTATTGGAAAGTTTCACCCAGCAGTTTATCTCTCAATACAGAGTATTTCTTACTACCTACACACCTTTACTGGATGCTTGAAAGTTACAGAACTTCTGTTTGGGCCTGAGAAAGGAGTAGACTTGGAAATGATGCCAATAAATGTTTTCTTGTAGCAGCATGAGATAAGGTCATGCCAGGGAACAGACAACACAAAGATAACAGGCAGGCTGTTCTTTATCTCATTCCAAATATATGAGAGCTGTTAAACTTTCTAGGGATTTTGTCATAAACCCCATAAAATGCCACTAATCTCATAATGACTCACATAAAGGTAATGTAGAAAGAAGTCTCCTGCAAAGAAAAAAAAAGGAAAAAAAAATTGTTAACTCAGAGCAACACACTTGAACTTGTATTTGGATTGAAATTGGAGTAATTCAATACTGAAGGCCAAACTTTCTGCTGGGAAAATTCAATCTAAAATGCAATGCAAAGTCCATCAGGCTCATTTGGAAGCTATTAATTATTAATTAATAATTAATTAAAAATTAATTCAGATTTTCATACTGGGGATGTGGAAGGAAAAACTTTTCAGAACATGAACAATGTTACTGCAGCTATGTAAAACTCACTTGGTGTGTATAACACTGTTTTGGATAAGGACTTACGGCATTGAAAACAAGGCTACAGGCAGCAGGATCAAATTAATTACAAGAAGAGACAGTGTGCAAATTCCTTCTGAAAGGTAGTACTGTCATCATTAGGGTCACACATGAGAAGATTATTTAGAGCTTTTAGCTCCTTCTGAGACTTGATCTTTGTAACTGACCAATGAGCAGAAACTCTGAATTAGAGAGAGGGAAATGCTGATCTGCTCTGTGCTATTTAATGGGCTTGGAAAGGTTTTACCTTCTGAGTAACTCAAACAAATGCCTTGAGACTTTTCAGATTCAAGCAAACACCAGTCAGTCAATCAGACACTTAAATTTGCTAACCAATGGTGCAAAATTCACCTGTAAAATACCTTCAATACTTGAATGAATATGCAGTCAGCTGCTTTTGCTATTTGTGTATTATCTTTCTTCAATTTCTTTTATTTCACTGGTCCTTGAAATTCCCTTTATCTTAATATGAAAGCTGACAGGGCTAAGTAGCTTTATTAATCCTTTCCCCCTGGCTTTCCCAGTAGTTTAATCAGATATTTACTAGAAAACAAGCACAGATTGAAAGCTTCTTAGTCCATGTGACACAGCTATCCCTGTCATAAACATAAAACCTAGCAAAATCTATGATTCTCTATGGAATCAACCCTGTTGAAATTCCCTGTCCTACATTTGAGAACTTTAATACAAAATCCTGGTTTTTTGCTTGTAAAGTGAAGGATTTCAAGTGCTCTTTTGAGGCCAGATGAGTGGCAACCCTCCCTTCTTTGCCCTTGTTCATGCCAACCTCTTGGGTGGCCCCCAAGTGCCCAGGCTTCCATACCACAAGGGATGAAAACTGGCAGGAGAAAAATTGTTTCTCATAAATCACCTGATTTCTGCAACTGGAACATAAGGGTAAAATTTGGAAGGCTAAAGAGGGCAGAACAGGAAGAGATGTTTACAAAGAGATGTGAAGAGAACCATAACAACCCTAAACAGGCACATTTACTGAAAAATTCTCTTGCATGCAGACACAGGTAGAGTCATATTTCCAGGAATTCACATACAGTGAACTACAGTAATGGCATATGATACTAACTTTGGATAAATATGTTGTTCCAATCTCATCTTTCATAAAGGCAAAATCCTTTTGAACATCTCAGATTATTCTTGGGTCTGAAGCTTAGTAGGTGACATTTATAAGATTTTGACTTGTGCTTGATATATAAATGACAGACTTCAGTGATGCAAGGTACGAAGATGCAGAAATGCTTTTAGAAGTGAATAGACAAATAATGTCTGGGATAAACACTGTTTTTCTTGTAGCTCTGAGGATCTTCAAATTGCTGCTGATATAATTGCCAGGAAAGACTGCAGGCTCTCCAGGGTATGGCAGTCACCATTTTACTGGCTGGTTGGTTCAGTTCTCTGCAGAAGTTGTGTGACAAAGCCAAACGTAAGAGCAGAGGAAGAAAAAAGGTGGTAGACACTGATAGTGAGAGCAGCAATTAAAAAAAGAAATAAATTTTAAGAGTTTTCATGCTTATGTCCACATAGATTATACAACATTGATGACAAAAATTGAAAGAAAATTCAACAAAACCACAAAAAATAACCAACTGCCAAAATAATATTTGCTTGGTGTTGCATGTTTGATCGTATTTTTCATCATCCTCATTTGTCATGACTAGGAAGAAGTGACAACAGAACAAGGGGTTGTGGACTCAAACATGTATTGTGCATAGGGGATGAGTCAGGCATTTTGCACTGTTGTTATGGCAAGAAGACCACGTAAATCTTAGAGGACTTAGCACAGAGATGAATGCAGTAGCAAAAGTTGGAAAAAATCTTCAGTTATTTCAAAGTTTTTCAGTTTTTCAAAGTTACCATTAGGAACTGAAGGGCCGTTAGGTTTGATTTTTCATTTAGCACTTGTGGTTTGGGTAGGAACTTTCCTATTTCTACAGCAAAATATTATCATTTCTAATGATGCAGAGTTATGTGGGCACAAACACTTGACCAACACATCAGGTTCCTTGCCAAACTCTGAGCCTGCACACAATGGTTCGAAGACAGTGCACAATGGAGGCAAAGCATTTCTATGAGTCTGAATCTTGGACTTGTGGCCGTGAGATCTTTACTAAAAGTCTTTTACAGTTCGAGTAAGTCACAGAAAGGAAAAGCAGAGTGTAATTTAATTGTGTGTTTTCTATATGGCAGGTTAGGTTTAAACTCTGTGAAAAAAAAAATGTCCTTGTGATTTCTCTTGCTTTGTTTGTTTGTTTGCTCCAGAAAATGCACAGGGCCAATTGGAGTGTTAATGGTCTGGTATTGATCAGAAGTCGTTCAGAAAAAAAAAGTTCAGACAATCCATTCAGACACAACCTTTATGGTCTGCTAACCATGCAGCCCCTCTGAGGGCAGGAATGAGCAGCACAGAAGCTGAGCATGAAAATGACATCTGCCATTTCTCCAGCGTCCTGCAGCCCTGACTTCAGGCTCCACCTAGGAATCAAGCATCCACTGCCCAGATATTCAGCCTCAGTTGGCTGCTAGGGATATTACCTTTAAACAATTACTTGCAAAGTTTGGACAACCGAGGTTTAATGTGTTCCCAGAAGCTTGCACACTGTCCTGCAGGGTATTTGTCCAATATTGCTATGCCAAGGGAACAGGTTAACAAATATCTCTGTATTTTTGTTTATTTTTTTTTATTTCATTTTATTTTTTTTTTTTTTAGATAATTTCTTCCTGTTGGATTTCTTCATACCTGTCTGTTCTTTCCCTTTTGGAAGAGAAGTGAATTTTGTGCATGTTTGCAGGTCTCTGCCAGCAAAAGAACCTTCTGAAAGTGGGTGAACAGGAGCTGCACAAACATTAAAATACACAGCACCATTTTTCTGCTCTCCATCGAAGTTAGAACTTGTATATAAACTTGGCCAGGTTTGTTCATCACTGCTGCTGACCACGGAGCAAATTTTACTTTGGCAGGTGCTTTCAGGTGTCCTGAAAGTTTGAAAATTACCATAACTGTTCTTCGTTTCAGGCATATGTCCTGTCGTATCTGCTTATATCTGTGGATATTTATGTTTTGCCACAGCTTGGTAGAGTAATTAATAAAAATACCTTCTTCTAATTATAGCAGCAGGAAAAAAACCCTCAGACCATGCTAAATCCATGTTTACCTGTCTGACCTCTGCAGTGCAGTCCCTGGTTGCTTTCCTTGAACTATTTTTTAGCATTCATTCCCTCTCCATCCCAGTCCCATTAATGTTTCAGTCCTCCTTTCTGTGATTATTCTGTTTTTCGCTTCTCCTCCCTCTTTCATACTTTTGCCCAGATGATTGAATACTGAATTTTGTTATGCACTAAACTAATGTTTAATGTTTTTACAGGTTTCTCTCTCTTTTTAGTGCAATCATTATCATTTTCTCTGCTTCCTTTGTTCTCACCTATCCATTTAACTCTCTCTCATACCACCTTCCTTGTTCTCTTCTCAAATATCTCTTGAAATAAAAAGACTTTTGGCTTCTTGGCATAGCAAACCAAAACCTTTCCCTTTTCTGATCTGAGACCTGCCTCCCAAAAGATTCCCTAGCTTGTCCTGCTGAGTCTGGAAAGTCTGTTCAGAGATGAACAGGTAAAGAGAGATAATGGTGCCATTTCTTTGCTTGTCTGTAATGGATTTACAGAAGAACCTGGGAAAATTTTAGTTTGCACATACCTTACCAGAGAGGGACCAGCTCCAGCCATACAGGGATATCTCCTTAATCCCTCAGTCTGGACTAAGGCAATCACAATCACACCTCACCCAGAACTGTCACACCTTTCTTAGCTTTCATTTTCCTTCCAGTAGTGTGCAGTAATTGATATCCTTTCACTGCATATGGTGCTCCTCAGAAGTCTAAATGCTAATGGTGCCACTTGGCAACGTGAGCTACATCAGCTATATACAATATAAGTGTAAATTGGAAATTGTTTAAGCTTTCAAATTTGTTTTATGCCATTAGATTTTCTCATGATTCATTTGTCATTCTAATTGGATTCTAACATGCACTTTACATTTCAAAACTTGAAATTATGAAGGCTGCATAACAAAGAATGCTTAAGAACAGGCAGCTCCCCAAGCTGTGTTTAATTTACACCAGATGAGTAAACGAAGAAGGTGAAGAGTCACAAAAATACTGAGTAACAAAGTGATGCTGCCTTAGAAATCCAGCAATTAATTGCAATGATAATAAGAAGAGTGACTAAGTTGATTCATTTAAATCCTCCTCCAACATTGAAATACCTCAGTTGAGCAGGATGCTATGGATGATTTTTACCCTTGTTCTTCCAACTTTTTCTAGATCTTTCACCTACTCTTGATTGACCTGACTTTGCACAGGATTACCTGAAGAGTAAATACAAAACTTTCTCTGCTACAAATGGAGCAGAACAATAGCTAATTGGTTCTCCTTCTGGAAAGCTGCAGAAGAGCTGTAAGTCCATGTGAGAAGGGTCTTCTCATCCCTTCTTGAGAGCACACAGGTGTGTTTCTGGCTGTGGGAGTCTGGCTGACCACGTTAACTTACAGCAAAGTTCTGTAGAGCATCCTGAGGTCTCCATGGGCCTGAGCCGGTTCCCAACCACAGGTAACTCCGTGTACCCTGGCAGACTTCAGACTTCATAGACCTAATGTCTCCTTTTTAATGCAATTCTTACCATTAAATAACCATGAAAACTCAAAGTGTATTTTATTCTAGTGCTTTGAGACCTTAAAACACAAATTAAAACACAAATATGGATCACAGTGGCAATTCATGCTGTACTTTAAAAATACATAATTGAATCATAAGCTATTTTTTCAGCCAGCTAGGAAATGGGCAAGTTTGCACTGGTGCCTGTTAATAGCAGACTTTAGGGTGTGGATGAAGTTTGCTTCTATAGCCCAGGAAGTTATGTCAGTGACCTGAACACTAACTGTTCATTCTTTCCCATTCTTTTATTCTGAGTTGTAGAAGTCAAATCTTAGAGAACAATGTTCTGCTGCACTTCTCTGACAGTTAAAAGTACAGCACTGAAAAAACCCAAGGGACATAGCCCTTGTTTAGGATAAAAAAAATACATATGTAGCATCATCACTACCTGGGATTTGTTGGTGTATGTCCAAGATGTAGATAACTTCTGCAGTATTTGATTTATTTTTTTTTTGCTGTGTGACCTGGCTACCTTTTAGAAAGATTGAGAATATTGTTTTTTCTACATCAGGAAAGAGCTGGAGGAGCTCAGCTTAGACAGCTGTAAAGTTAGTTATTGCTGAGATATGAAAAATGGGCTAATAAGTCTTTTGTCCATTTAAAAATCTTTTTGTTTTCTCTCCACTGCCCAGCAAGCCCATCTTTGTGTGAAAATCCTTTCATTGAAGAATCCAGCCACTGTGGGTACACTAAATTCAGGGGTACATCAGCATGTGATTTAAAAAATTCTCTTTATTATCCATGACTTATTTTTACAACAAGGAATATTTAACACTTCAAGCATGAATACATTAAAATTTACACAGGTGCTACATGTTTTTAGACCAGATGTGTATTTTAGACAAGAGACAAGAACATATTGGATACAGCAAAACGAATTTGCATTTTTAAGGTTCTTTTTTTTTTCTTTTTTTCCCAGGGTGTTATATCTCATGAATACATCAACAGAGAGTTGTGCCTCTCTTTCTAGACCAAGTGTAATCCAGACAGCAGATGTGCTGATATCCCCATGTTCCTCTGCCTATCCAGTGCTCACAGAGATGGATGGATGGGTGGATATTTCCAAGGTATCAGCTCCAGAGGTATCCAGGCCTTTCCCTATCAGCTGTAACATCACAGTGGAGCAACCATTTATGCTGGTGATCTGAATACCACTATTCCACCACTATTAATTCCCAGGAGCTGGATGTGACTCTTGGGCAGCTCTTAGTGAGCAGCAGCTCCTTGCCTGGGCTCATCTGAAATCACTGACTCCACAGTGAAGTGCTCCCTGCAGCCTGTGATGGGAAGGAGCTGAGTCATTTAGAAAAAACAGCTCTGGTAATATTAGTCACAGTTTGTATTATAATGATTTCCAGATGAAGGCTCATCATTATACAATGTAGCATATAGACAGTCTGAGAAATCACAGTCATCTTCCACTTTGGAAGATGGGTTTCTGAGAGAATCACTCATTCCCAGGAACCTGGGATTTCTCAGGAATCCTGGAATGTTTCCCTACATTTATAATGTTATCCCCCTGCCTCTTATTCCCAGCTGCAAAAAATCTTTATTATAGGAAGGAGCAATTTAGTTTTGGGTTTTTTTTTCCCAGAAGGACATAATTTGTGCTTTCCTTGGTACTGTGGTTCCCTGATCAGCCAGACAGTTTGTGACAGGGTGGTGTGATGAGGGATTTTTTCCAAGAAAAATGTAAACAGAAACCAGGCCATAACACTTTTTATCCTAATTTGCCTTACAAATAGTCAGTTCCTCATCAGAGAATGTGAAGAGCTTCATCTAAAAAGAATTTAATTGAACAGATTTTTAGGAACATGTAATATATACCACAAAAAAGATAAATTTCATGAAATGTTTTGTTTTGTCAGAAACTCATTTTTCCCTGACAAATGGATTTCAAGGGAAATTTTCCAGAAGGCCCTGCTCATTGGTCTGTGTGACTGGAGAAAAAAATGAGAAGCCTGAACCACAAGAAAGAGAGACACAAAAAATTTTGTCAGAGAAATTAATGTCTGATAGCAACTGGCAAGGAATATGGTTGGAATTCCTAGATCTCTTATTTTCCAAGGAAAGTTTACACAGGCACTTTCTGTTCTGCACAGTCTCGTCTGGTTTTAGGCATTGCTGGAGTTCAGCACAGTTCTACAGCCTGTTTTAACAACTCACTCATAATTTTAACTGGAGAAGCAACGCCTATGATCTTAACTTCAGTTTCTAAGAAGCATAAACCACAGTCAGGAGTTAAGCTGGGTAATTCTTGATTTATTGAGGCAATTTATGTAAACTGTTTAAAAAACTCAATAATCCCAAACAAAACCAACTTTCTGCAAATCCTTTTGACCAATCTTTGGCTCCTAAGTGAAGAAAGGCATACCTTGATATTTTAAAATGTTTTTAAAAGCATCTGTTTTTAAAAGCCTCTGTGTTTTGAGCCTTTTTCTCCTGCATACCTGCTTGCCACTTACTTTATTTTGCAAGAGGACACCTGCTATTTGTTTTCATCATGGGAGACTCCTGCAGCAGTGCTGTGCTGTTGGGAGCTAGACTCCAGTCTATTTGATGAAATGAATCTAAAAAGAACGAGAGGCCCTCTTGATGTAGCAGGCATGTGATCATAGGTTTGGAGGCTGCTCTTGATATCTGTTTGATCACATATGGTTCTTTACACACTTAAAAAGTAAAAGCAGCAGCAGAGCTAACTCAAAGGAGAGCCCCATAATGGCTCAGACTTAATGAGATCTTATTTTCCTTATATAGTGAAATCATCCCACCTCCTTTTATTTCCCCAGGAGAACTTGGGGAGGTTGTAACAGAGGTGGTTGTTGCCTGTTGCCATGAAACACAGCTGTTTGCACAGCAGATAACTCTCTGATGAAGGATTTAATTTTCTTGTGTACAGATGGGATGAAGCACACACCTGCAGGTCTCAGAAAGGTCTCTGTGTGTGTAGGAGGCTGTCTCAGTCATGTTAAATTCACATGAGGTAACACTTCCAGAAATGACTGGAAAGTAGAGCTGTTGTTGATGCAAAAGGTCACAGACATTAATAGCCTGCAGAACAATTCCAGGGTGCAGAATTATTCACAGCTGCCAAAACACAAAGGAAGAGAACAAAAAAGAATGAGGGAAAGAAAAGGTTTGAAACAATGGCATCTCTCTGTTATTACTGCTGTTATACTTCAGGTTTTTTAAAAACACTCATCTTGGAGGGGAACTGGGGCGTTAATTCGGAGGTGTTTTCTGCTTTCATCTTTTAAACAGCAACAGGAAATGTGCCTTTTTTTGTGCTGCTTTTATTTTGTTTAGAAGTTTTTGTGAAAATATGAACAGCAGTGAGTCTTGATGAAATGCTTGTTCTTCTGATTGAGAATGGCCTTTAAAGGGAGTCCAGTCTTATTTTTTTCAAAGGCTCCAGACCAAGACAGAAGAGGTGAAGGGTCAGAAAAGGGAAAGGATGGAAGAGGTGGAAAGCAGTGATAAGGAAGGGAGGCTGTTGAAGATTCAGACAAGAATATGGGCTATATTTTAGGATTGAAAATATTTTGTTGTTCAAAGAAAATCAAGTTCCTCTATATTTAAGGCTGGTTGTATACTTGTGGCAGAGGCACAGAAGGGAAAGGCATAGCTCTTGAAAGCCTTTAGAGAAAAAAAGGAATGAAAAGCATGAAGAATATCAAATAGTAAACTTGTGTCTGTGCTGTTCTCCTTTCCTCCCTCTCACCAGGACTCACGGCTCCTCTTATTTTCCTCACAACCACTTGCAGACAGTCAGGAGTTCCAAGCAGAAGACAGAAAATAACAAAACAACTGTATTTATAGTCAGATATATAGCTGATATGATTTGATAGCCCAAGCTGGTAGCCAATGCTAGGCATGATCCTTTTCTATGTACACTGGCATTTATTATGCCAACAAAGTCACAGTCACATTTTCTCCCCTGCTGCTGACAGATCAGGTGTAGGCTTACAGCAAGTGAGGAATTGGGCAGATTGGGAGCTAGCTCTATTGTTCTGATTACAAATCACAAATTCTTTGACTTGCTGAGTAAAATAGGAACAGACATTTTCTCTTTTTCCTCTCTGACTAAAAAGTGGAATTACTGTTGTATTTTTAGCCACCCTTTCCCTTCCCATCATCATTACCCTCCCCTTTAATACAGATCAATAGTTCTGTCCTTTCCAGCAGATATTTTCAGAACTCCACCAGTCTACACTCACCCTGTAAAAGGAGAAAGCCCTGGTCCTTTTCTGCATCCTCTTAATCTGACAAGTGCACTCCCTGACTGGTTTCATCTGTGTTTCCTCCATTGTTCCTCCTACAAAGAAATCTTTGTAGAGATGGCTCAGGAGACAGCCAATGGTCTGTAACACCTTTCCCTCCTACATTTGCTTCCAGCAGTGATTACTGTCTTGAGCTGCTTGGAGGAAGTGAGTTCTCTTCATGCTCCTGGCAGATAAGTGTCTAAGGGATAGGATTCATGGCATTCATGGATAGTAGTTAATGGGCACAGCTGTAGTGTAATGTGTAGAACTGGAGCTAGCATTAGCTGTCTAATGCTCTGAGAAATGCATGGACCAAGTGGCCCTTCCTGGAGGTATTTGGGATGGCATAGGAACTCAGTAGGTAATGGAAAATTACTGTATTAATATTTTTTTTTTCTATTACTACACCATTCCTACCATGTTTGAGTTATCTGTGAATTGGCACAGTGCCAATGTGCAGTGTGTTGATAATTATCCTAGCAATAAGGAAGCATGAGCTGGCCTCTAATGAGTGTAACAAGGTCTTTCCATGTTTGTGCAGAGACTGAATCATCTGATGTATGGACATTTAATCAAGAACTTTTTCTAGGGACTTGCAATCAGATGATGACACAAAAAAAACCCAAACAAATGCCTAAGTAACTTCTCCAAGCTAAAATAGCTAAAATAGATATTACTATTGATAAGAAAATGCAATTGTTTGTAATAGTTTAGCCAATGCTCCTGCTCTAAATATCGCCCAAGGGGTGTACATTAGTTTGTCCAAACTGTTGACATAACATACAGGATCAAATAACAGTCACCCTGAATGAAAAGGGGAAGGAGATGAAAATCCAGCCCAGCAAATTCTTTTTCTTATAAGGGAGAGAAAGTAAGAGTTTGTATTCCCATTATGTCCCTGCTACTCTCCCATCCTGCCCTTTTCTTTCCTCTGCTCACTGGTAATCAAAAGAGCCAGGGAATCTGAGACTGGCTTGATGGGGAATTAGATCTCATGTAAATGTTGTCAGCGTGCTTGCCTGACTGAATATCAGTTCATACCTTGCAAGGTGATGAAGAAGGCTGGAGAATTTATATTTATCTCCTATTCAGGTGGCTGCTGTTTGCTGGAGCATTGACTGTAGTTGTAGTTGTGGGTTTGTGTAAGGGATGTGCAGGGAGTGTGTGTGGCAATCTCAGATGAAGATGGTTATCATCTGAGGAGCTAAGTAATGTTCAGGGATGGCAGCCAACCCTAACATTTAGCTTATGTAAATCATGACAAAGAGAGTTCAAAAAAATCTGCTATCTGCATCAGGCTTCTGCTAAACTTGATGTGGAGTACCTGGATAAAGATATGAAGGATCAAGCAATAGTCATCTCTAGAGCAGTGGAGATTTCACCACTGCTGGCAGTTAAATCTATTTATGCAAAAGGGTAGAGAAATATTTTTATAGTTATATTATATAATCGATATTATAATACCAATTACTAGAATATAATAATCTATATTAATAGTAATTCAGTTGCCTCTGTAAGAATTCCAAAAACATTGTAAAATGAAGGGGTTTGTTTTGTTCTGGTTTTTTGTTTTTGTTTTTTTGTTTGGTTTTTTTGGGGGGTGGGTTTTTTTTGGTTTTTTGGGGGTTTTTTGTTTTGGTTTTTTTGTGGGTTTTTTGTTTGTGTTTTTGTTGTTGTTGTTGTTGTTTGGGGTTTTTTTTGGTTTTTGTTTTGTAGCAACTGAGGGCTGATTCCATGGGGCAGATCCTGTAGCAAACAGGCTGAGGTATCCCTGCTCAAATGTCAGTGATCCAAGAGTTATGTGAAGTGAATGTGAGCCCAGGCTCAGAGTGCACCAGAGGTTCCACGGAATGGCAGGATGGCAGAATGGCAGGAATCTCATGCATTCTACTTTACCTATTGCCCAAGCTGTTTTTAATGTTTTACTTCATATTTATCTTTCATTATGTTAGAAATCATCTCATAACCATCCTGACATCACCGTTTCAAGCTCCAGACTCAGCAGTACCAAAGTTGTGTTGCACTGTTTGCCTGATCTCAGAAGAAGTGGGTAAAGAAGCCCTGAGGATGTGTAGGCACCACTCAGCAGGAGCTATGGGGATTGCAGAGGCTTTTTCTGCAGCAGGATTTCCTTCTCAGCATTTAAACAGGGGCAAGGAAACTGGTGAGATTCAAATGTACAGTTCAGCTAGCCTGCAAGCTTTCCTGGCAATGCTTGTATTTGATTTGCTCAGTCTATGAAGAAAAATCAGATTTTTTAAACAAAAAATCCTTAAGAAAATTCTGGTCCCCAGTTTTTTCATGCTAGTGTCCCATGAAGTTCACAGAAAGGACTTGCATGTGGCAGGAAAGGCTTTTGCATGTTATTGCATCCTGTCTTTCCTTGTTTCACAGAAACCACGAGTGCTAACAACATTTGGAGAAGGCAGAGAGTCTGATTACATCCACTGTTTTCTTTCCTGCTTTAGGTTGTCATGCAAGTATTTTGTGACAGTGCTTCTGGAAGACATAATGAGGGACAAGTTTTAGGTAATTTTTTTTTTTATGTTTATGTTTCATTGAAGCTTCAGCTTACTTGAGTTTGAAATTCACACTAAAGATAATCTGATAAGAGACAAAGGCATCTGTTGCTTACTGTCAGTGTTTCATTCTCATTCAAATCATTGCAGGACAGGTTTGAAACTCAGGTGACATCTTCCTGAGGTGTTGTCACTGCTTGATAGTTCCTCATCACTGTGAGATTAATAGAGGGGAAATACTATGGTTTTTCTTCCCTCTGTCACTTTGATCCAGTGTTTCTGTTTTTGAAAATACCTAGTGCATCAGACTGAACCACTGGAAGATGTGGTGCAAGTATTTTGGGAGCACCAGCTCACCATGAGACTGGCTTTGAGAAACTTGGTTTGGAAATTGATCTATAACACATTGATGTATAACATACCATCTGAGGTTTGCACAGCATGACAGGGATTTTGGTTCCCATGACAAACAAACTCTTTTTGCAGCTACCATGCCCTGGCTCATTTTCAGGAGGCAAAGGGCTCTGGAAGAAAACCCTGCAAGGCTGACCCAGCCAGGGCTCTCCTGTTCATGCTCCTGCCCTCACACACAAGCCTACCTGGCCTCACTCCTGCCTTATCCTGGCAGAGACAGGAGCCAGTGCCCAAGAGTTCCAAACACCCCTCCCTGCCATGCAGAAGAGAGGGTTAGCAGATGTGAAATATCTTTTTGAGGCTGTCTTTTTGTGCAGGTGCTCTCCGAGATGGGTGACCTCAGAGAGACTGGAGACCGTGAAAGGCAGAAAATCTTTCAGCTAGTGCCATTTAATAATGAAAACACATTTCAGCTCCTCATTTCCAGCCACAGGGATGGGTTGCCTTTTTCACTTGAAAAAGAAATCTTCCAGAGAGGAAGAGTAACCACTGTTTTTGAAAGAGTTTTGCTACATGAGCTGTAACAAACTGACAGCACTATAAAGCTATTTATGGATCTGTAGTTTCAGACCAGGATCCTCAATAAAGCTGATGGAGTAGATTTATTATGTGAATTTATTATGTGAATTAAGTTAACTTACATAAAGGCATTGTTTTTCTGAGAAATCTTGTTCTTTTTTTTCCTTTTCTTAAGCAGCTTTTCCAAGCAATAGTTTGACACCTGAATTACTTGTCCAGTGCAACAGGAATGAGGAAGGGAGTGTTCTTGATGCTCCCATTGGCATTAAATGGGAAGTCACACACTGATAAAGTAAGGGTGAAGAAAATGTCTTTGGAGAGTTCTGATCTTCAGTGGTGTTTATACATCCTCTTTGGCCCTACTGCTTTCATATAGTGACTGCTGACACACTCTAGTTACCTTTTCTGAGGTCAATAAACATTCCTCTGCTTCATTTTGGGAGTAGAAACAGTGAAAATTTTCAGTTTTACTCCTCTTTTTTCTTTGTTAGCTCATCTTCCTACTTCCAGTGATTTAGTTTGATCACTGAACAGTGTCCATCTCATTCAGCTGCCAAAATAAGCATTGTTGAAAACCTGCATCCCTCCTGTTCTTGAAATGAGACACACTGGACTTGCTTTGCTGCTTTCCTGGGAACAACATGGGAAAGCTGTGCTGCTGGCAGCAGTACACATATGCTGGCATGGACTGTGACTGTGTAGGCATCCCTGCTCCTCATCAGGATGCTGCATGCCAGTGAGGGGATGATCTGCTTCTGCTGGAGTTGCCTGGTAGTGTGCAGTGAGTGCCTCCTGCATTTGACACAGAGTGTGTGTAAAGGCTGCAGGATGTGCAGGTTGGGCATTTTGCACTGCAGGTTTTGCCCACAGGTACAGATATAATGTCAGTTCTCTCAGGGAGAGTCTTCTGTGGCTGGGAAAGTGGTAAAAATATATTAAATGTCTAAACACTGGGCAATTTATTGATAATGAGATACATTTGATATGTTGGCCCACAGCTTTTTCGCACCCAAAGTGTGGGTATTACAGTTCTTCCAATGTAGCAGGGCAGAATAAGACATTATTTCTTCTAAATGAGTAGATATAAAAAATAAAGATCTTTTGGCAAAGGAATGCCATGCTATTCAGCAAAGAGCTACAGCAAACCACTTACTCCACCACTGAAACATAGCAAATGTGTTTCTCAGCAGAGGAATGTGTCTTGGTAAACTAAATCTTTTGCCTGGCACAGATGCAACACTGATTAAGAAACTAGAAAGCTTTATAGCTGTGTCTGTTTACACAGGTCAGAGAGTCTTTGTTCAGTGTGGCTAATTATGTTGATTCTCAGAAATTTAGAGGCAACATGAAAAGTATGCTGGGAGGAGCTGTAATGACAAAGGGGAAATTCCCCTTTGAATGCATGGTCAAGTATTGGAACAGACTTCTCAGGAAAATAGTTGAGTCACCATCCCTGGAGGTGTTTAAAGATGTGTAGATGTGGCATTTAGGGACATAATTTAGGGGTGGACTTGGCAGTGCCATGTTAGTGGTTGGACCTGATAGCTTTAAGGGTCTTTTCTAAGCTGAACAGTTCCAAGATTGTGTGACAAGAATAATAGCAATTGGGAAATTGTGCTGCACATCACATCTTTATTTGGGTTACCAAGTAATTGATTTTGCATAAAGTGTTCACAGTGCTTGTCTGAATCTGTGTACAAACACAGGAAAAGTCCTTTGAAGGCTTGATGGAAGGGCAGTTTGGATATTTTGCAGTTACTAAAACCCTCCTGACTGAGTTTATGCTGGTATGTACAGGTCATTCTAAAAGGTACTTTCTAACAGGAAAAACTTTTGCATAAGGGAAAAATCAGTGTAAAACATGCTAAAACCTGAGTTGTAGGGGGGAAAAAAACCACAGATTTGTTTTGTCCATTCAAATCAAAGATTTGTGTCTGGCTTTGTATAGTTTCAGGCATCCCAAATTTTCCTTTTTAAAAATACTGCCAATTGGTACAAAGGAGGTTTAGCTCCTTGCAACAGGATAAGTGTATGAGTAAAGAGTTATGTGAGGCTCGCTGCGTCCATCCTGCCTCCTGGGTGAGTGTGTGCAGTGCTCTTTGAAAAATGGCCTGAATGTGTGGGTAGCCAGCAATAAAAACTGGCAGATTTACATTCTTTCGAGCACTCAAGCAATCACCAGGGAATATGTCCAGCTTCAAGCGTTTCAAAATTCATGAGCCAGAATTCCAAAATTATTGAGGAGTTTGTCTAAATAGTGATTAGGAAAAAAGTTGTGAGCCTTTGCATTCTGCTGCATTAAGCTATATATAACAGCAGTTTGTTTATTTATTTATTTGTTTGTTTGTTTTCCACTGACCACCTGCAGTTTGTCATGAGGTTCACATCTCTCACATGAACACCCCATTTCACCAGATTAAGATTGGAAAATGTTAGTGCTCATGGTGAAACTCAGGACAAAATATCACTGTCCCTCTCCACTTTGGGGAAGAGATTATATGCAGTTTTTGGATTCCTAAACTCTAGAGTCAACCCCCAGTTTTTGCAGTGTCGCTTATTCTAATCAGTAAGACATTCATGTTTTCCACCTTTGCCTCGAGTTTGCTCTGCAGTCTTCAGCTCCCTTGTGACTGCCAGCCAGGGGTTGGAGATGTCACTGCTGCATTTGAGCAAGACAGATGCAGATATTTCTGTACTGATCTTGCCACTGGCTTTTCAGCCAAAATCTCCCAGAAGTCTGTACCCACTGTACAGACTGGGAAAAGTGAGATGGGTTTCTTTTGTGCCCCGGTTTGTGCTAGATGAGCTGACTTTGTGCATGTCCTCGCTCAGCCTGGGCTCAGCATCGCCCGCATTACCACCAGCTCTCACTTGGGGGCCACAGATATTCAGTTTAGCAGCTCCTGCCTGCCTGGGATTTATTCACTTGGAAAGGGAGCGAGATTGCTCTTTGTCTCACGGCAGCATTAATTTTCAAACAGAAGGCAGGGTGATCAATAACCTATTCTTCTGGCAGTTTTACTTAGTTTATTCCTGTGTCAGATATTAATTTCCTCAGCAATTTTACCACCTGCAGGGTTGATGTCATCCATTCAGTCTGGTGTGACCATTGGCCTGTCCCTAACTCTTGCATGTCACACCAGTCTCCACGTGGCCCTGAGCAACAGCAGAGCTTGGCATGGTAGGTAAGATTAAATAATTCAGAGCTGCATGTAATTGGCCATCCCTGAACTAAGCAATCATTTGTGATTTATCCCAAAGCATTCAGAAAATGCAGCTGTTTTCATCCACCTGTACAGCTCTGTTAAGTTAGGGAGCTGCAGAAGATGAACCCAGCAGTTCTGCTTGTTACAAGCTGTGTTTTGGCATGTTAGTCTTTTGCTGAAAGAACTGAAAGGTCAGATTTTGAGATCCTTTTTTGGAAAGGTTAAATGAAAAAGGCCTCCCTAGTAAGAACAGGGGTTTTATTTTTGTTTTATCACAAAAAGGGATATTGTCAAAGTAAAAGCACGTGAAATTAATGAAATGAAGGGCTTAAGGTCATGATTCTATTTTCCTCATTTAGAACAAAATTAGCAAAAGTTGCCGAACAGACCCAGAAGGATTTCTTTGCAACCACCTAAAGCATGGGCTGTGCCTGGCAGAGGAACTGCACAAGCATCTGCCTTTCCAGCTCTGAACGAGGAAGCTGTCTGTCCCTCATGCAAGGTCTGTCATGTAATACTGCTTAAAACCATAGAACATAATGTAATTTTGTTAAGCAGTAGAAGACAGACAATGAAGGAAAAAATGGACAGTCTCTAACCTCTTAGGACAATCACATTTTTGTGGCAGATATTCTCTCTATTTCTCTTTCTCACTTGTTTTTCAGAGTATTTATGTACATGGAAGAGGACCTTTGTGTCCTGAGAAATCATCTGTCCCTCCTGCTTATAGCCTATTTGATGTCATGATCTTGGTTGCTGTGGAAATGATTAAGCTGTCATCAACAGATTCAGATGGGAAATAAGCTCTGGGAGAAGATGACACAACATTCCTTCCTTCATGCAAATGTGTGCAGTTAAGAATGGCAAACAAACAAACAAGCAAAATACAGAAGCAAACACCATTTTGCTCCCCAGTTCCCTATTCAGACTGAGCAGAACTGTTTTAAATAAGCACATTTTTCCCAGGGGATGTCGGATGGTGCCTAGAAAATGTCACCCACTGCTGTGGAAGTGGCGGAAGGGAGCTAGAGGCCAGTGAATGTCTTCTTGTCTCTTTGGCTTGAAAATTGTGATCCTTTGTGATCCCTGTGATTCATCTATCCAAAATAGATGCCAGAACCCCTTTTGTCCTGAGCTTTAAGCAGGTCATGACAGGTATAATAAATTGCACAGGTAAGTAAAAGTAGCACATTTTTTTGTGAGTGCAAACAAATCTGCAGCAGGCAAAGCACCAGAACTGCCCGTAAGTCCTCTGCCCTTAAATAGCTGCCCAGGGTTGTGTTAAGAACAGCAAGTCACAGTGGGAAAAGTGATGCTCCCAGACATTAGATGAGGTTATGTTGACTCAGGAAAATGAAATGCCTCCCAGAAGTATCTTTGGATTTAATTAATATGCGTTCAGAGTAAGATGGCTATTCTCCAAAGAGGACTGGTGTTAACCACCACCTGATTGCATCTGGAATTGCACAGGGGATTTTTCAGTATTTGGTGAATATAAATGGGGAGCGGGTCACCTAGGTTGTGTATTTGTAGTTGTAATTAGAAAGACAAATTGTGTGGGAAGAGAAAGTCAACAATGATCCTGGCAATTAGTTTAAGACTGCTGTGTGCGACTGCTGTGTTCTTTCAAGTCTGCAATGCCCCGTCTCAGTAGTGGGTGTAAATACCTCATAGTAAGTCAAACCCAGCTACTATGACTTTCCAGTCTTAGCAGCACTAATGTCTCAAACATAGTCTATATTCAGGAAAGGGTCGGAAAATTCTCAAGAGGAAACAAACTAGGGCTGTTTTCTCATTGGAGAACTCTTCTAAGATTTTGGGGCTATTTTTCCAGAGTTTCATGGATATAATGCTCAAAGCCTTTAGCTGCTCTTTACCTGCAGCTAAAATTATACACAGCATAAGGAAAAGTTGATATGTGACTAAGATACTCTTATTCAGACTTCAATAGGACATTATAAGGCATCAGGGTTATATAGATTAAGACTGATACCAGGAAAATCTTTCTTGAACTTTAAAAATAATTCTTGATTCCAGAAATGTGTTGAGGGAGTTTCCACTTAAAAAATATGTGCAGCTTCTTTGTTCTTTCTGATGACAACTTCTCAGAGAGGGCATGGCCTGAGACATGTTTTGAATCAGGGACTTCATTCTCTTTGGATGATGCTGTGAAACGGCACAGAGAATTCATTTTGGATGTCATTTTTGTTTTGTGTTTCCTGGTGCTATTTGGGGGCATTATGGGAATGTTCGGGTCCCAGGTTTTAAATACCCATGTACATTTTTGAACACTTTCTTGAAACACCTCCACAGTAACTTTTTTAAGTTGCAAAATGGTGTATTGTCACTTATATGGCAATATATAAGTGTCAAAGAAACCCTTTAGAGGTTTTCTCCCAAATTTGCCCTATACCAAGACAGCAGGATGAAAAAAAGCACATGCACAAAGGGGAAGGGGTGGAACTAAATGTCATGCTAGGTTATTCCTTGAATTTCTAATCCATAGCACACGGTATTATAGTATCTAAACTTCTCATCAAATAACAAGGCAAAGAAAACTTTTCTTTGTTTTTGATGTGGGCTGAAAATATATTTAATCTTCGATCTAGTCAAAAGTGCAAGGCTCTATTTACCTTTTTTTTTTTTATGCTATACAGGCTTTCCTCTTGCAAGTTTTACAGCTGTGTAAGTCCACTGACTTCAGGGGAATTCTTATTTACAGCAAGTGCAAGAGTGACAGCAAAGTAATTTGCAGTGATATGTGAGAAAGCCAAAGAGTACAAGGTGGTCTTTTCCTCAGGACCTGATGTTATCCCATTAGAAATATCACAGGGGTTTGTTACATGGCCTCCTTGTTCCCACTGCTTTTTAAATGCCACACTGCAGTTCTTGGTTTAGCAATGGGACACACAGCACTTCCTGAGACATCCTGGAGAGCAAGGAGTTATCACAGTGAAGGGGAACAAGGACAGGCTTGGTCTCGTGGCAAGGCTACAAAGGGCCTTATGTTTTAATGACAGATGCTAAACATTGCATTGATATGCCTCAAAATTAATATATTAGCAGTTAGCACAAGAGTTAGTTATCCGTGACTAGATGTCATTACAGAAATAATGCAAATATTGATAGCAATTAGTCATGGCACTCTCAGTGCAGTTTCCCCTTACTCTTATATCTTTTTTTCTTTTTTCCCCCCCCTTTTTTTTCACAATGTCATTTCTTTAAAAATCAGTGGCTTTCATGATAAGTATTTGCACTTGGAAATTTTATCTTCAGCATCCTGTAGTACAGTTGTTTAGTTCTTGAGGATATCAAGACTGCCCTATGTGCAGTAATGCTTCATGTATTTTAGAAACCTTTTAGTTGATGAGTCCAGAAGCAGAAGTTCACAGGAAGGATGGTCACAACAATGGTCCAAGTCAAGGGGCTGAGTCAGTTTTGATGGAGTGATTTAAGCAAAGTGGGTTTTTTAGGGGGTTGCAGACCTCTTGTATTCCTCTCCTGGCTAAGATAGGAGTGAGTTTGCTACAAAAAAAAAGAAAAGTGTGACTGACACCTAATTCTGTGGAGACACCATGGCCATTGGTCACTTAATCACCTGTCAACATCTTGCCAAATGGCAGGGGGAAGTATTGTTTTATACCTGTGGGAGAGCTCAGCAAATGCTCATTTTCTCTCAGAGGCTGCACGTTCCCAAGGAGAAAATGTTCACAGTGTCAAATCCTCTGCACCAATTACTGTCTAAGTCCCCAGGCCTGTGTATGTGGTTTTGTTTGGTTGGCAGTTTTTCAGTGCCTCAGCACTCCTGTTCAGAGCAGTGAACATGGTTCAGATGGCAGGACTGTCCACAGCCCATAAGTCTAGTGCATCTTCTTCCCGCTTTTTGTAGCATAGGAGAGATTTGATGGATTGCCTTTGGTTCACACAGTAAACATATCCCATTAAAATCAGTCTTCTGAATCTAATGTTTGTCTAATAGATTGCTTTCCTCACATTTCTACATATTTAACTCCTAGTAAAGAGTTCAGGCCTCTTGGGAGGACTCCCTGTTATTTGGCATCTTCTTAGCATGATTAGAAACACAGATCTTACAGGAACTCCTCTCTACTGGAGCTGTTTGGTCAGATGCTATTCATGCCCTGAAATGGGAGGTTTAATCAGGTTTCCTCATTCTGAGAATCAGACTGAAGGGATAAAAAGCTTATCCCTTTTCCCTTGCTGCAGCCTTGCATTCCTGTGCATTGTGTTCCTTGTGGTTCCCGTTAGTTCCCTGCACCAGAGGCAAAGCCTGGCAGCAAATGCACACGGGAGGAGCCGTGTCCCTGCTCTGCTGGAGCCCTGTGAGCAAGCAGCTGGCACAGAGCCACTGCTCCTTTTCCTCTCCTCCTCCCTTGCTGGAAAAATTCCCATTGAAATCCATGTTTAGCAGAGAGCTGGTGCTACCCCTGCACTACCAAAACATAAGGCAAGGGAGGTGGATTGCTAAAATACAGCCTGGAGGCAGATAGGGGCTTTGACAAGATGTAAAATTGTTTGACATCTTGGCTGGAGCTGAGGGACCTTTAGCAGCACAGCACTGAGGACTGGAGGAGTTCAGCAAATGATGCTGTGTGTCAGCCTGGTTCTACCATTCTTTCCAAGTAAGGAAAGAAATGTCTCAGGTGAGGGATGGGAACTCAGTGGTGAATCCAAGAGACAAAGACAACTAAGAGCACTGCTCTCTCTGCTGTACTCAGAGCTCAGTGATCATCCCAGGCAGGTCCTACTACTCCAGGCTTTGAAAGTGTTTGTTTGTTTGTTTGATTTGAAGATGTAATCTAAGATATGCAATCACCATACTGTCTCTATCTGTTTTAAGCAGCAGCAGAGATGAGTTGATTACACCAATCCCTCTCAAAGTATGGAGCTTACAAGATAGGTAAACAATTATCCAAGGTTTTTTTTTTATCAGAGCAAAGTAAATTTCCTCCCTTCAATTTCTTCATTAAAGCAACATTTTTCTTTCTTGGTTTACTTAGGTTTACTCTGTGCTCATGTACTGTTTATCTAGATTTCATCTCCATTGGGTTGCCTTGCTGTTCTGTAAATACAAGTATGTCTAACAAAGGGGAAATTCATCTTGAGATTCAATGTTTTGAAGACTGAATCATCAAACCACAGCTTCTGTGTGCTCAGTGTAACATCCTAGCCCCATCAGTGTTGTGTATGCTTCATTCCAGGCAGCAGCTCAAACAGAAAATAAATTATTCAGACTGAAAGTCAGAGGACAGTAAGTTTCCAGAGTTGCCAGAATTTGATTACTCATTGATGCCTTTGTAGAGGCAGCATTCCGAGGGACAGTTTTCATGTAAACACTGTCTCCTTCAGAGTCCTGGGAGCTTTAGTAGCTCATCTTCTTCCACGTGCAAAACAATGCAGTTGGTTTCTGTTTTTCTGGTTTCTATATGTAATAAGGAAAATAGAAAGGGTGATATTAAAGAGAAATAAGATAAAAACCACAGAGGATCTCGGCACAAAAAAAATTAAGATTCCAGATGTGTGTTTGTTGATTAAGCAACGAATATCTCAAGAGCCAGGAATTCATTGTTTATGTGCAGATACAAAAATGCTGAGATGAAAACCAAGAGATTAGCAAACACCTTGCACCAGGTTCAGCTCTAGTCAGTGGAATTGGTATTCTTATGATCTGTTTTGTTGTCAACATCTGATGCTGAATTTTTTGGCTGTTATTGCACAGAAATCTGCTGCATGAGCAGTGTGAAGGGGGCCATATGGGTGTGCAGGCTGGTGAGTGTACACAGCAGTTTTATTATTAAGGAGAGATTTGTGTGGCTGCAGTGACACAGCTCCCAGCTGATTCCATACTCCTGTTCCCTGGGTGCCTAGGTGCAGTAGGATTCTGGAGTCCCATAGAACAATTGTGGTGGTTTCTCTCCTTCCCCCTCACTGATGCTGCAACTTTGGCAGTTTAATCAAGCACCAGAGAGATCTCTGATGAGCAGGAGAAAGCAGAGTAACTCCAGAGGTCCTTACAGAAATAATTTAGATCTCATGCCTGAGTTCATTCTGGATCCAGGTTCCCAATCTGAATGATATGTGGATAAGTAAAAACTATCTCTCTAGAACCCAGTTTATGCAAGCAAAGTCTGAAATAATGCTCTTCTCCTCCAGAA
The DNA here is from genome assembly GCA_030060385.1 of Muscicapa striata striata. NCBI lineage: Eukaryota > Metazoa > Chordata > Aves > Passeriformes > Muscicapidae > Muscicapa > Muscicapa striata. The sequence goes on from JAREIS010000078.1 coordinate 2,472,655, forward strand.
GGCAACTTGAGAAAAACAAAACAACCAACCAAACCACAGCTTTATAATAAGCTAATTTTTTTTTTAATACCTCGATTTGCGACTCCTTCTTTCCCAGTTTTTTGGTTGAACACTTTATCAAAACACATATATTCATTTAAAGTTATCCATTTGTCTGCTTATTTCTTTGCAAAAATCTTTCAAGAATAAGAATCATAACATTAGAGAGGCTGATTAGTGGCATATCTCAAACTCAACAGTTTTGTCCTTTTGACTGAATGTACCTTCTGACTTAAGACTATGTGTAGCGGAAGTTGAAAAAGCAAAAAGGAAACTAGATTCTACTGATTGTTTTAATGTAACAGCTAGAAATCAAGGGAAAAGCTTTAATTTTCTCCAGAGATACAGAAATCAGATACAAAGAACAAAAAGATACTTTTCAGCTTTAAATGTGCTTTTTTTCTTCTGATGCGTCACTTGACATATGTCAAAATAATGTCACTGCAGGAATTTAAAATAAGGGAGCCACTGAGTGGTTTGGTACAGCAGTAATTGTTTCCTTTTCAGGTTCTTATGGATAATTACAATGAGTGACAGCAATAACTTTTAGCTGAGCTACCAATTGCCAGAAAGGCTATATCATGACCCTCATTAGTGGTGATGTTGGACTGATGAGGTTCCATTCAAAATAATACATTGTAATTGCTGTTTACCCCAGTGACTGTGCAGGACAGCAAATCTGCAATAAAATGCTGAAGAGAAAAGGGATTTTTGTGAGCTCACATTCTGTTTAACAGAAAGATTGCTTAGAACAAGAATCCACAGGCTCCTGGATCAAACCCAGTGCTGAGCAGAATAAAATCTCAATTGAAAACTAGAATTTCAGTTCTCAACCATATGCTGATCATTGTGTTTTAAAACCAATTCCACGCAAAAAATCCTTAGATTGACATGTTCCTGCAAGATAATGAGCACTGGTTCCACCTGAAGGCTGCAGAGCTCTGAGGTCAGTTCTGTACCCACCCACTTCTCACTACTGAGCTCTGGGAAGGGCATCACCAAACCAATTTCTCAGGAGGCTTAAAAGTCATCACCTGTCAAAACCAGGAAAGAGAAATTTAGAGAGGCAACAGTACTTAAGGCCATTAACAGCCCATAACAGAGACACAGATAAAACAACAAGAACTAACAGTGCTGAAAGCAGGACTAACCTTAAATACAGGGTTAAAAGTGGTTATAAAGATGTCTTTCCCAGACTGACTGAATAATTAGATTAAGTGATCAAGTGAAGACGGGAGAAAACTTGCTTCAAATTCTTCCTAATAGTGGAGATTCATTACACTGGCTCCAAATGTCACTGAATTAAGACAGGTTACTCTACTGCTGAGGAAATCTGCAATTAGGGCCTAAGGCAATGCATTGGGATTATTCATGTGTTTTCAGGAAATATGCCTTCTGCCTGACTCATGCACAAATAGTAAACCTGCATTGAGGAGAGTGCAGCAGTAATGCAACAGGTGCAGTCAATTCTCCTGATCATGTAAGTTATTAGGAACCTGCTGGTTCTTTTGGGTGAAACGTCAGGGTGGAGGGGAAAAGCTGCAACTCATTGAGTAATTAGTAGATGATGGTTGGGGAGAAGATAAAAACCCAGTAGAATGGGCCCCTGAGGATAGGGGGTTGGTAGGTGACTGGGAGAGTGTGAGCGGTTTTGGTTTGTGGGGTTTTTTTTTTGGTTCAGTTTTTGTTTTTTCTTTTTTTTTTGTTTTGTTTTTTGTTTGTTTTGGTGGTGTTTTTCTTGTTGTTGTTGTTTTGTCTGTTTTTGTTTTGTTGGGTTTTTTTGTTTGCTTGTTTTGTTGTTTGTTTTTGGTTTTTTTTTGGGAGGCTTCTTGGAGTTTTTCTGTCTGGGTTTTTTGTTTGTTTGCTTTTTGAATGATGCCTAAGCAAAGGGCTGGCAATATCTACCAAGTGTAAAATGTGTAAAGTATCACAGTGGGGGGGCTGAGAGTTTAGGGCCTATTTTTCTTTTGTCTGGGGAGAATGCTGTCTCACCCATAACTGGTGGATCCTAATGCTCAGTGCTGCTGGGTTGGCTTGCTGGAGTCCATATGAAGGGAGTCTCTGCTTTTAGGAAGGTCTGAGAGCCTTTATTTTGCTTTTTTACTTGGAAACAATGCAGATTAGTTTTCTGCCTGTGGCTTCTTTGTGCTGAGCTGTGGTCCCTCCCTGCTCTTCCATGGCAGCCATTCTTTTCTCCCTGGAATTATCCCTGTCAGCAGTGACTGTGTCTCCCAGTCCCAAACCACTGCCATTTCCAGGGCTACTGGGATGAGAGAAAAGAGACACAGTGCTAGCTGTGATCCCATGAGCCATTCTTTGTTTGGTTTCTTAGAACAGTTTAGGTTTCTACCTGTATTGGAAAGCATATTTTGGCAGACTCTTGTGAGGAGCAGGGGCTGCCTCAGTATATGGAAAATGCTACCCATTTGGAGCTCTGCATCAAAGCATTCCCAAGCATCCTGGACTGCTAACACACTAACAGGATTCCAAATGAGTGCAGCTCTTCTGCATGGAGATTTAGGAAGCATAGCATGGGAGATAATTAGAAGAGGTTAAGAAGCAAGATACAAGGAAATTGGCATTTCTATCTAATAGGAATACAATTGTTCAGATTAAACTGAAGGACTATGGGTTGTCACTAACTTATTACTCTGAGAGGAAAATAAGCTCCCAAATTGTACATAGTGCAGTACTGGCTTGCTGAACACTTTCCATAATGACTCATTTGTAATATCCTCCAAATGCAAGGAGGGGAGGATGATGTTCCTAACTAGATATGGTCTATCATTTCCTGTATTGGCAATTGTATTGTAAGTTGCAGATGAAGGACTTGAAGTACTCTGCAGTGATAAAAGGGGGAAATGTAATGCTTTTATGAAAATAACCTTGAAGGTAAAAGAAAACCTATGTCTATCCAGGTGCAGGTCCATTAAATGTTCCCTTGGTACACATCACAATAGAAACATTTAAGCAGGCAGTGTAACAAAAACTGAAAGATATATTAAGTGTCTGAAGTTTCTGTATCACCTCACTTTTTGCATGACTATTTTTGTGTCAAGTAGGTTGATTTTCATGGTTTTAGTTGTTCTCTTGATAGTGAAACAGTAGTGTTGTCCTGTGGTCAGGTGGAGAAAATACAAGTTCAGAGATATGGGGCTTTTTCTATATTAGATTATTTAGTATCCTTTCAACTTTATAACTATCTGTGCTGTTACTTAGCTACAAGCATTTAAAATGGTTCCCTCTACTGCTTCAATTGCATTACCTAGTGTCATTTTGGAAAGGCAGATCTGGCCTTGTGGGCTTTTTCTTTAGAGGTGATTTATTTGCAGCTGGCTATTAACTGAATATGAGCAGATTTTAAGAAAATATAGGAGAGGCAGGGGCTTAAGGCAATGGGAGAAGAAGGAACAAAAAGCCAATAATGTGAGACTTAGTTGTAGGTGGAGTTTTGGATGTGGAGCCTTTCTATGACTCTTAGAGTGGTGAGAGGTGTATATACATCTCTGTATGTTTGTGTATAATGCCTGAACATCCCTTAAGCAACTATGGTGTGAAATAGTCTAACTCAGGCAAGAAATAACTGAATTTAATGGTGCTGGAATGGCAAACTTGGAGCCTGAAGTAGGGATGAGAAGTCAAATCAAGTTTCTACCTCAGTCCTGAGAAGGTGTTCTGTCACTGATGAAGAGGACAGGAGTAATTGTCCTGCCATGAGACCTGTAGAGAAAACCTGGAAGGGTGCCTGGTCTGTAACAAGTGCACTGTGAACTGGACAGTCTGTCCATGGCTCAGGGTCTGGGAGACTCTGCTAGCAGCCTGAGGGCTCCCAGAAATGTGTGGGCAGCCCCAGGACCTTCAAGGACAGAGGTAGGGGAAGGCACAGGTCCTTTCCTGTTCTCTGAACACTGAAGGGAATCACTGCCAGATCAACATTGATTGTGGCTTTAGGGAGAGAAAAGGAATGATGACTTACCAGCTTGATGCACCATCCTGGTCTTGTATTAGCTTCTTCTCTGATGTAGATCAATGATGTGAATTAAAGAAGGGAACAGGAAAGGGTTACTCCAAAAGGATGTGCAATCTTTTACCTTTCATCCTAGAGAGTAAGATGTAGTAGTCTCTCTAAAAAGGACATTTTTTCTGTTTGTGTGTTATCTCTACTAAGCTAAACTATGGACAGATGCTTACACTAAGAATTTCATAGAATCACAGAATGCTTTGTGTTGGAAGGGACCTTAAAAGTCATCTGGTTACAACCCTCCTGCCATGTGGGAAAGGTGAAAGCATTCAAAAAAACAGCCTGAGACAGCTCTTGGCAGTGGAATACCTTTCCTGACTTCTGTTTCTCTCCTCATTAAAAAAAACCCACAACTCTCCAAAACTTGATTAAAAATTGCTACTACCCAACAGAAGCTGAAGGTAGATCTGCCTTTCCAAAATGACACTAGGTAATGCAATTGAAGCATCACAGGGAAACATTTTAAATGCTGGTATTTAAGTAATGGCACACATAGCTATAAAGTTGAAAAGAAGTAAGAATTACAACTGTCACACAAAGATATCACTTTAAGGTTGAATAATAATGAAATGAATGACTTTTGTGTGAGTGGTGGTAACAATACAATATTATTCATGATTCCATGGCACAGTCAAGAGACATTTCCATATATTTTTACTAGGAATATCAAGACATCTTCTATGGAGCCAAAATGAATAGAGGAAGTTACACAACAAAACTGATAACATATACATTAAAATATTTGAGGTGCTATCAAGTCCCACAAACTAATACTGCACAGATATAATACATATGAAAATGATGGTGTTTCCCTTTCTTTTCCTTTTCCTGCTAAATTCTTGGGGAATGAAAAGTGAAAACAGTTTTCATTTATACATTTGGAGGTTTTGAAGCAGCTATAAGGGCTCAAGATGGCTTTTCAGAGTTTAAGTGCTGCTGTGTGCCTGTATATTTCTGTAAATGGACATGGCCTTAACACTGGAAGATGTCCCAGTAACAGAAATGAATGTTAGCAGTAAAAGTTAATTTTGTCAGCGTTCAATTCTTATGTCTCATTGATAATATTTTACTGATAATAAATTCCCTAATAGGAACAGTGATGAGATTTAGTACCTACCAGCAGCCAATGCTCTGTGGCCATCATTGAAATGGCTATGTTAGTAATAATACCAGGAAATATTTAGAAGAAAGAAATGCAGTGGAGGGTGATATTTGTGTGTAGATTCTCTGGGAATCATGCAAATGCTTTTGGACTGTTCTCAGTTCCTTGGTATCAGGCTACTTAGGCTAAAGTGATTTCTAGTGGCTTCTGATAACTTCTGGGTCATCATACTGTCAGGATCTCTGATAGTGTCTTGGCAGATTCTCACAGAACTGGGTACCCTTCTAATTTCAGTGACCTTGGATGTGGGGGAGGGGGGATGGGGAAATGCATTCAGCCAAAGTGAAACATTAAACTGCGTTCCTAGGTAAAAGCCTGAGATGCTGAAGCCCAGTTGCAGTACTTGGGGTGCAGTTTTCATGATGATCTTATTTTAAAATAAATCAGACACATATTTTTTGTAGAGATACATAGCACTTACTGCCTTTTCTCTTTGTTTCCTTTCCTCAAGTGCTTGTTAATTTCTGTAGAATTTAAATGGAAGCACTTATATTACTTTCTTTTCAGTACTATTCTCAAAAATAAAATTAAATTCTGTGACTTAAATTCAAGCTTAAATGGTGGCTCTTAACAAGAATAAAATACGAGCTTGGGTGCAGCCAAGACCAAGTATTTGCTTTCCAGAAAGTCTACTATGTAAAAGTATAAGGATCTGTAACAGCAGCAAATACCCAAAATCTGCATTTAAATAGATTCATGATGGGGAAGATTACATCTGTGTAAAGTTTGATGTTAGTTTGGGGTTTTTTTTGTAGTTTAAATCTGAAGTTTTGTGATGGAGGGTTACTGGGTACCTGCAGGAATTGGGATGGTTTACTTGGTTACATACTGGATGTTGCACTGCTGAGGGAGAGTGGCAGGACCAAAAAAGGGAGGGTACTGTCCTAAGGCCATGAAATGAAATCAAATGCAATTCTCAAGTTCTTTTTGTCAAGTAGATCCTGAGCAAAGGGTATTGAGAGTTTTAATCAGACTACACACGTATAGAACTCTGAATTAGATGGTGTTTTGAGGTACTTTTTTAGTGCTGCTTGTGTATATTTGATTTATGTAATTAGGATTGAAGTGGGCATACTTTCTGGCAGTGCAGTCTCCAAATAGCAACTCTGTTTTGGGACCCTGATAAAAATGGACCAAGAGTAAGGAATTTTTCTAAATTGTGTTTGTAGTCAGGAGAGAGAAGGGAGGCAGAAGGAAAGTCAGTGCCTTGTGGGCCCTAAAAGCAGACAAAAACACATTTTTTTTTTGCATTTATTTTATTAGTCTTTCTTGATAGTAGAACCTGCTGCTTTGGTCAACTGATGTCCATGGCCAGAGCCACCTCCTGTCCCGTGTCCATCCCTGTGTGGCTGTGGGGACAGAAGTGCCACCATCTCGTGCCTCAGCAGCTGCAGTGGGCAGCAGCTCCTGCCAGCATCACCTCCCAGAGGGCTCTGAGGGGTGCTGGGAACCTGCACACAAGAGGGGGAGAGGGGAGTGTATGTTTTTGTGTGTTCTGGTTTGTTTTTGCAGTGCAGGGGGTGCCAGGGCTGTCTCTGCAGGGCTCTGGGAGAAGCTGGGTTTGTGGCACTGGTGGAACCATGTGCCAGGGCTCTCTGGGGGCACCTGGAGAACAGGGAGCAGGGGATGGGCAGGAGTCCTGAGATAGAGCTGTCCCCACCTGTGGGATCCAGGGGTTCCAGGCTGGGAGTCCTGGGGCTGACTCTGGGACATTATTCCACAATTTTCTTCACTGAAAGGGTGGACAAGCGCTGGAGTAGGCTGCACAGAGAAGTGGTGGAATCATCATCCCTAGAAGTGTTCACAGAAATGTAGATGTGGTGCTTAAGGAAATGATTCAGTGGTAGACCTGGTAGTCTTAGGTTAATGGTTAGACTTGATCTTAGAGGGGTTTTCCAAACTTAGTGATTCTGTGAAGTGAGACAATGTTGTAGGACAGCAGGGCTAGGTCTTTGAGTCCTGCCACAAAATGCAGTTGCTTTTGAATCTGAACTGGTTCAAGCAGTTCCATTTATTATTTCCCTCAGTTAATATTTACTTAAAGACTTCCTCAGATGCTGCAGAGGGAGGCAGTCATGGTGAACTGCTACAAAGCACAGGAACAGTACAAAATATCAGGAAATAACAGTTTCTGTGACAGGATTGGAACATGAAGCTCTGAAAATATAAAAGGGTGGCATCAAGTGTCAGAAATAATGCTTCTTTGAACTTTACAGCCCTAGAAATTCCTCTTCTGTAATTCAAGCTGTTTAGGATCTTAAACAGTTATTCTCGGTACTGCCGAAACCACGGTGACACTGGTATTATCATTTTGATGGTTGATGTCTGTCATGCATCAGAAGGCAAACACAATTACGTATCAGGAATATCTCAGGGCTGTTTAAGAAATCAAGGTTAGTCACAGGATGCTTTTGATGCCCCTCCTTTCTCCTGACTGTAGAGTTTTAAGTGTAGTGAGAATGCTCTAGTTAAGGTTTGAGAGATGGTTGTTGGAAAAACAGGGCAGACATTTCAACTTACATTTCTAACAAATGACAGAGTCAGTGACCTCTTGTCAAACTGTGGGGAGATGATCAGTAGTACTGTGGTCTCTGGGAATCTAAGGTGAAAAGATAACATTTCATTCTAGAAGAAGGGGAGTTTTTTAAATGAGCCTTGTGTTCTTTAGGTCATGTTTCTCAGTTACCATTCATCAAAACACCCTGGTTTGGATTCTGTGTCAGTGAAGCAGCCCATTGCAAGAGCTGCTGCTTTGCCTCAGTAATTTTGTTTTGTGGTTTGAAAGAAAATGACTTGCCTCCTATGGTGTTAAAGCTTCTTCCATGCAAGCTCACCTACTCATGCTGATGTAAGACAGAACCAAAACTGCCCTTTCATCTTGGCTAAGAGTGTATGTGCAACAGATGCACCATGTTGTACTCAGTCTATTATTTTAAAATTGGATGGCAGAAAAGGACAACATTAAGTCTGTTTTGATTATCAAGCTAAAGTTGTTTCTAAGGGCCTTTTGAGTACCTGAATGTGTTGAAAATCCTTGAAAAGTCTACAGCAGTTCTTGGCAGATTTCCATCTGTGCCTTTTCCTCACCACACCCTTCAAAACCAAGTTCTGCATTGTGGTGTTGAGATCATCAGTGATGATCAGATGGTGCTATTATTGCTGCTGTGTTATTCTCTGGGATTGTTTCATCAGTGTGTAAAGTCAGGCCACTATCTTCCAAATGTTTTCTGCCCCTTCTTTCTGTGCACAAGAGTCCCTTCAAAGACAATAGAATGGCTTGGCAAGTGCAATACAATGCAGGTATAAGCACTTACAGATTGAGCACTTCAGACTCATTAATATGCAAGATGGAAAAGCAGACTGTGAATGTGAAAGCTCAGTGTGGAAAGAGCACTGCAAGATGAAATATATTTATATGAAGAAATATTTTGTACATAGAAAGCAATGTTGCACAGAAACAGGTGATGCTCCGGTAGTGGGGCATCAGAGGTAAAATTGCCAGATATTTGGAAAAACCACTAATCCTTAGCAGTTCTACAAACACAAGAAAATTTAATTAGCAGTGTTGTGTTTTTAAGTTGTGTGATGGATCATTTAATGTTTGGCAAACTCCTTTTATTTGTGAGCAAGCTGGAATTGTAAGTATTGATCTGGATTTTTGTTGTTCTCTTGGGCTTAGAACTGTGTGCAGAATAGAGAAAGAATAATGAACTGGGTGCTAAAAAAAAAATAAATCTAACACCGAGGATGACTTTTGGGAGGAGACTGAAGCAAGAAGTCAAAAGGTTTATTCGGCTAAAAGTAAAGTATCAAACAATATGACAAAGCTGTGTGGTCAGTCTGCTAGAGGAATTTCCAGAGGAGGAAAAGGAGGATGGATTGTGGTTGGAATACTAGGTTTTGACCATTGGATATAATAAGATCTTCCTGATTTAGCTTTGATAGGTTAGTTCTCACACCTGTAGTTGTCTTCTTCCTTCTTGTTACCACTTTTACTTGCTTTTTGATGTGGAAGCCTTTTATTCTTTAAATAGCAGTGGTTCAAGGATTGAACCAGGTCTTTATCAGTGAAGTGTCAGGGGAATACTCTCCTCTAAAAAGGTTGTAACAGCTCCAGTGTTTTAAAAATAAGTTTAATAATGAAGAGTTAGTGTATCATGATGCATTCCTGAAAAGAAAGTAGCAATAACGGTTTCTGTTGGAAATGCCATTACATGCCACAGTGCTAACAGGTATGCACACTCACTGTGTGGCTATTATATTACTCATGTATATAACAATAAATTAAGGTTTTTCCCCTGCTGTAAATTGTGTTTACAAACACGATACAATAATGCAGGTGACGGATAGCTTGGGCACAGCTTTTCTTGGCTGTTGCTAAAAAAAAAAAAAAAAAAAACCAAACAAAAAACTAAAAAAAAAAAGAAAAATTTAAAAAACCCCAAACAACAACAAAAAAACCCAGTCGGATTTCCATACTGAATATATATTGTGGCTCGAATTTTCTAGCAACAACTAAAACATTTTTTGTTTGGAGTTTTAGTAATGGCTCTCTTTTGCAAGGACTGCAAGATCTGTCTATCTTGAATTGAGCTCACATTACAGCCTTTCAGGAAGTAATTATTAGGAATTGCCTCCTTTGCTGGCTGTAGTTCCATTAAATGTTTAAGTGTTTAACCTTGTCAGATTTAACTGAAATTAGTAATTGGATTCAGGGGATATCCTATCCCTTAGTCTTGCTATGGAGTGGCTGAAAACACCTAATAGATTTTTTTTTTTTTGTTTCTATGACTAGGCAAACGGGTCTAATATTCACAGCAATATCTTGCAACAGGCAACTTAAGGTGCCAAAAATAACAAGTTCCATTCTAACCAAATTTTTCAGTGATCTCTACTAAGCCCTGCATACAGAGGGAAATATATAGTAAGATGTAGGTTATTGTTCCCAACACAATCCCTACATGTTGTATTATTCTGGTACAATTCAATAGTTTTCAGTTTTGTCTGCTGAGAGAGCTTATTGAGATGCTTCTGGTTTTTGTGAAGATCTCAGGGTATGGCAGCTGTACAATGTCACTTGTCATACTTGGGCATAATGAGTGGCTAGAGTGCTGCAGTGGCAAGGATAGAGCAGCCTGCTGCATTGTCTGCTTCTGTCTGGAAAGGCTATTCCAGCCCATGTCCTGCTTCTCCTTCCATAAGTGGAAGCTACTATTGTAAAAGCAGCCAGGTTCTTTCAAAGTGCAGCCTGCTTCTCCTAGGGTGGGGTGCACATCTTCTGTCCCGCAGAGATAGCAGCTGCTGACATGTCCCAGGGATGGGGGAAAAGAAAGATGGATTTGCTTTGTTGTTTCTGTTTTTGAAATACTTAGAATGAAACAAACCCAAACAAAACCCCAAATCAAACTGCAGACACCAAAGCCTCAAAACCCTCCCACCCAACAAGAAGCCCAAAACCCTCAACTGTTTCCAGGACCCTTTTGTTCTGGCAGTTCCACACCACATTGTGAGAGGGAGAAGATACATTGGATGAAATTAACGAGCTGGAGGAAATCCAGGCGTGCTGCTCAGCTGAATGGGGACACAAACCTGTTTTACTCTGCAGAGGGCTGTGGTGTTGAGCCACAGCAATTTGTACAGTCTGAGTCTGAAAAGCTGCAGACACTCCTGCCTTTTGTGTGCTGTGTCCCATGGGAGTCTCTGCTTTATGCCACTAAATGGTGAATTTCTGTTGTGAATGAGTGTGGTGAAAGGAAAATTCAGTTCTACACAAGCACCTTCACAACTATCTAACTGAAAAATGCATGCCAGGGAAGAGTGAGGAACTGGAAGGTAAAGTCTTTACAAAAGCAGGGGAGATGAGACATGGGTCTCACTTTGATAAACAAATGTTTCCTTACTGCTGATTTCCTCTTGGGACTTCTCTGCTGATTAAAGATATGCTGAAGTGGTTTGATGGACCACAGAACTGATTAAGGGGTGATGTACTAGAAGTCTAGCTTGATGTTTATGTACTTCCTTCCACATATGATGAGCCTCAACAGTTGTCTGTGTGACTTTAGAAATTATGGAAAGAAAAGCCCTAAATATTTTTAATAGTAGAATAAGGTTCTTTTGTATTTATGAAACATTTATTGCTGGATCTAGCATTTCATAACCATCTTTAAGCCACCCCCAGGGCCTCATGAAGCAGTTCAATTATATGTTTAGGAAACAAAGGGAATGACAAGAACTCAGTTGTTCTGATTATAGACATGGTAGGTCATAAGACTTGAATCTATGGCGGCTACTTGCTTTTAAAAAGAAAGCTGTGTTTTCTTAACCTAGATATTTGCTATTAACCTTGTGAAGTTTACAGGAACAAAACCCACTTGTTATAGAAACTCTTATTTTAATCTAGTGTACAAAAAATTTTAGTTGCTTTTATTGTTTCAGACAAGTCACATAGATTTAAGTAGAAGTGTTAGAAATTAATTAGCATAATTAACAGGGAGATATGCGTAGACTGTTTTAAAGAACTTAAGTTTTGTCTGCAGCAAAATCTTTCAGTCTTTTCCTTTGAGAAATTGCTGAGGATAGAACCTCAGCTGCTTGCTGCTTTATGCTGTTATGGACTGCAAGTGGCTCCAGAAAAGGTCCAGCAGCAACCTCCTTGGAGATATTTGGGGGTACAGATCTTAGATCAGATGATTCAGCATCAGGAGGTGCAATTTGCAGATTCTATGAAAACCTTGAATTATACTCAGAAATTGCTGGGTGTTATCGGTTGGTTGCATCCTTATTTATGACTGACCACAGAGCAGTTGTCCCTGCTTTTCGACATCCTGAAAGCGGACTCTCATCTGGATTCACCTCGGATGCTGACCCCTGTGGCACAACAAGTGCTGAAGGAGGTGCAGCAAGCTCTTTCTACTCGTCAGGTACACCGAGTAGATCCTTCCATTGATATCACTGTGTTTATCACCAATCTGGATTTACATGCGACAGGTATCATTGGCCAGTGGAATGACAAATGGCCTGATCCCTTGCACATTCTGGAATGGGTCTTTTTGCTGCATCAATTGAAAAAGACAGCAACTACGGTGTTTGAATTGTTTGCCCGACTGATACTCAAATGCTGCCAACAATGCTTGCAATTGATGGCAGTGGACCCCACAAAAATTGTGGAAGGGGAGCTCTTTGAAGAAGGTTTTGTTAAGTGTTCCCTTGCAAAGTGCACTGCAAGATTGCTTGTCATCTGCCCAGCCATAAGCTACTGCATATGGCAAAGACAGTTAAGCTGTCCTTGAGACCCATAAGTAGACAGGTGCCAGTGCAAGGTCCTACCGTCTTTAGTGATGGGTCAGAAAAAACAGGGAAAGGCCATTGTTACCTGGAAGGATGTCTGGCTGGCAAATGTTGGAGGGCTATGAAACAGGTTCTGTTCAGATAATTGAGTTGAAGGCTGTCACAATGGAATTCCAGCAGCTTTCTCAGGTACCCTTGAATTTGGTCACTGACTCCGCTTATGTTGCAGACATCACTCAGCATTTGGATTGTTCGCTCCTGAAGGAGGTTGTCAACACTGTCTTATTTCGCCTGTTGAAGGACTTGTGGTGCACAATTCAAGCCCAGGTTCGTCCATATTATGTTTTGCACATAAGGAGTCACACAGATTTGCCAGTTTTTTAACAGGGTACCAGGGCTGATAGGTTGGCTAACCCCACGTGGGTGGCACCTCAGCCTGACAAGATTGCACAAGCCAGGGCATCGCATGGTTTTTTCCATCAGAATGCACGTACTCTGCAAAAGCAATTTCATCTAACAGCCACTGAGGTTCGTGATGATGTTGCTTCGTGTGATGACTGTCATGGGCTTGCTAGGCCTTTGCCGGCAGGGGTGAACCCTAGGGGTTTCAAAGCCCTGCAGCTTTGGCAAACAGATGTCACTCACATCACTGAATTGGCAGATTTGAGTACGTGCATGTGCCTGTGGACACCTTTTCTTCCGCCATGTGGGCATCTGCTCATACTGGGAAGAAAGGTCGTGATGTGATTGCCCATTTACTAATCACATTGGTAGCAAACATATGCCAAAATGCATTCAGTCAAAAATATCCTTGCATTGCTTCCCAGGCAAAATCTCTTCACATCTATCAGAGGTGTTTCAGCCCCCTTTTAAGGGTTGGTAATGAGTTATATATCATGTCTGGAAGCCAAAGAAGTTGGCTTTGTTGCTCTTAGTCCATCTATGTGGTCCTGGGTACTATTTGCTTTGTCATTCCTAAAAACACCTTTTGGGCCTTCAGGTGCTTCGGGTTAGTTGTGATTGGTGAGGGAACTGGTCTCTGTTCAGCTGTTTCAGGTTGCTTGTAGAGTCATTTATCAAAGAGCCTGTGGTGCTCACTACTTTCCTTCGAGTCTCCCAATAGTTCTGAGAATCCCCTTCTCAATTAAAACTCCAGCTTGTAGAAGAATAGTGGCTGCTGCCTTCATGGCTGTAGTAATTTCATGATTGCTTGAGGAAATAGGTGGACAGGTAGGATGAGGATAAATCAACCATTTGTCCTCCTGTCTTTCAAGTAAATGGTCCATTGATCACCTCCTAATAGTCTTGTTGGACTAAGTCAAGGATCTGAACTGTAGCACTCTACTGAAATGGCAATTTATCCTGCAGCTATTCAGGTTCTATTAATGACACCAAATGGGAAAGGATATGAACAAACAGAATTTTGAATTTTTTTTATAAGGTAGATTGGGAATGCATCCTTGAAAAGGCAGTTTGGCCGCAAGTTATTCTCTTCATAGAAAAACCTCCCTACAGAGAATTACTCAGCTCTGAAAGGAGGTATAAAAATGCAATCTAGAAAAATACATGTCCCACTGTTTCCTAGTCAAAATAGTGAGTTTTTTAATGCAAAGGTGTTATGATTTTCTTTCCCCTTCCCTTTCAGTCTAAGCACTTTTTTGATTGTATATTTTTCAAACCATTTCAGTTGTGAAGCAGGAGAGGTTACTTTGCGTTGCTACTTGGCCACTTGAGTCTTGAAGGTGCAGGAAGAGTCTTTCAAAGTTGAGAGCTGTTAAACCTTTCTCCTAGAAAACTCCATCTGTTCATCTGAACAAGCCCTTTCAAAAGATACAGGATGCACTTCAAAGCAGACTCTCTTATCTGGAGGAGAGGAGTTTACACAAAGGTTGCATTTCCGACTTAAATGTCGGACAAGGAGCAACAATTGCACCTAAGGCCTTCTCAGTGCAGATATTCAGACCTGTTCCTTTGCTTTGTATTTGGAATTTCCATTAAATTAGATCAATACTTGGCTTCTTTCCTGATGTTCTATCACACTCTGCTGAAGATATTTTCTGTGATCCATAATGGGTCTTGCTGCTATTCCAATACTAATCATTGCTGAATATTAGCCAGCTAACAGAAAAAGTGAGGAGCTAGGTTGAGAGAAATCAGGGCCTGAAGAGTTTGTCGCAAGTTCTTATGACTTCATGTGTTATTTTCAAGACTGTAACTCTGTGTGGTGGGGAAGGAGTTACTGGGGTTTATTTAAAAAAAAAAAATCCAAAACATCATATTCAGTAGCTTCATTTTAATTTCATTTCATTTTGATGTAGATGCAAAATGATACGTACTGGAAAGTTAGTGGGGAGGAGGAGACATTTTGGAAGAATAGCAAATAGCTCTGGGTGAGATATTTCATCCAAGGTAGGGAAGAGACAGATCTCCCTTAGGGGCTTGCACACCTTGTTCCTCTTGATACCGTGACATTGTTGGGAAGTTTTTTTCTTTTTCATTTCTTCATGACGAAATTTCTTTCCATTGTTTCTTCATATTTACACTGAAAGCAGGTGCTGTAGGTTTGCACAACTTTTGTCTTTTTATTTACACCCTTCTCTTATTTGGGAAGGAAATTGTCAGCCAAAGCCAAGCATTTTATATATTTCATCTAAGTTCCATTTCCTAAAGTGTAAATTAGAAGATTTTAAAGCAAACTCATCTTGTTTGTTATAAATAGCAATTATTTCATAAGTGGCTTGCTTAAATGTATTAAAGAATTCGTTAGCAATTAAATATTGATGTCTAACAGCTACTGAGCTTCTACAAGGATAAAGGAGACAGATATGGTCGGCAGGGTGTTATCTCAAATGTTGCTGAAATGTTGAGCACAAAATTACCATCTTATAAGGGTAATAATGTTGAAAGAATTGTTCAGACATTTAATTGGT
Source organism: Muscicapa striata striata (assembly GCA_030060385.1). NCBI lineage: Eukaryota > Metazoa > Chordata > Aves > Passeriformes > Muscicapidae > Muscicapa > Muscicapa striata. The sequence continues at coordinate 2,488,094 of JAREIS010000078.1, forward strand.
ATCAAACAACATGTGATTGTCTGTTGATTAGATATCAATTGCAACAAGGCACAAGCTGAGATTTGATAAGCAATGGTGAGTGATAGCTTGCTTTTGTTATGCCAATTAAATGCCTAAATAGAATTATAAATCATTAGAAATTCCTAACGTGTTTGGCAGCTTTGTCAAATGATCTGTAAACATGGGAGGTTCTGCCTGTGTGTAGGAACTTGGACATTTTCTCACAGATTGGGACTGTTTAGTATAGATACTTTGGATAACCAAATACCCAGTTCCATGAAGTTATGCCATTCCTCTCTAGCAAATGAATTTGTTGAAATGGAGGTATAAATATTTACTGAATTGTGTTCACCACAGTTGAACCAGATAATTCACAAGATATTCTTACCCAATTTTGCCAGCAGACATCCTGTCTGAAAGTTGTTCTTTGTAATGGTTTAATCTATGTATATCTATATACATATCTGCCTGCACCTTGATTTACAGTTCTCCATGTAAATTAAGATTTCTTCCTTTGTTAAGTTGACTAGAGCTTTAAGACTGAGTCTTAAACAACTGAAAATCTTGGAAGAGAGAATGTAATTTTCTTTTGGCATGCAAGCAGGATGTTATTTTCCCATATGCTCTGTAGAACAAGGATTTTGTTTCAGTCTTGAAACAGAGTACTTTTCTGTACTTAGTGTATGTTATAACTGTGACAAGAGTTTAATATAAAAGGTAAATTAATGAGCATATAGGAAAGGGAACTTCTGAAGGAAGGAGAGAAATCTATGGGCGTAAGCCTTGATAAGGCTCCTCATTAACTTGTATAAATGAAAATATTTCAGGAGTTATGTTTTAGCCCAGGGCTTATTTGGTTCAGTTGTACTTTGATGATGCAGCACAGAAAGGTAAGGGATGTGTGTTCCTGGAAATCCCATTGGAAGCTACAATGTCTTGCTCTCTCTATAGTTATGTTTACAACCACACCCAGCAGACCTTTCCTATTCTGGAAGAATCTCCAAAAGAAAAAGGGCAGAGAAGGAATATTTCCAGTCAAGTTCCAGTATAGATTTCTTCTGGCTGCCCTATACTGTTACACTGAATGCAAAGGCAAAAGCTCTGAGTTCTGTGACTGACACTTGGCAGCCTTTCTTCTGTGTTGAGCCAGGTGATGGTGGCCATAACAAGAGGTGGTGACAATGATCCAGAGGGACCAGTTTCCCTTTTCCCCTTCTCTGTCCAGAGCTCAATCTTACTGCTTGGGTCCCCTGAGGCAGCTGACTGCTGATTTGGGCGCCTTTCCTCTTTGGTATTTGCTATGCAATGGTGGCTCTGGCTTTTTTGTCTTTGCATCTGCACTAAAAAATGTATACAAGGCTTACAATTTTTTTTTGAGTTAACTCAGAAGGAACAAAGGAAGCATTTCTGTCAAATGGCAGATGATGGTGGTGTTTGTCTGCATTCAGTTTCTCTGCATGTGCAGCTGTGTAGAGCTATATTTCAAAATGCCACCTTATTAACTTCTTTGACTCCTGAAGGTTGTGTCGTATGGTATATTTGCTCAGACAACCAATGCATCTTGCATAGAGCACTGAGAATAGCTGTGTGGGTAGTGTTTTGGTGCTTTTTCTCCTGTATGAAATGAAATTATATTTATTGCCTATGAAAAAAATTAATTCATCACAATGCGAGGAAGCTTGTCATTGAAATGTTGTAAATGTCAACAAGTGTTTTTATCATGATGTAATGTCAAAATTAACTTAAAATAGCTCTATCACATGCAAATGAAATGTTTCTTTGGGAAATTATCTGTTCTGTGTCAACTTCATTACCTAAAATGTCTTTGATTACTTTGATGTATAACATCTTGCTGTAATTCAAATACCTTAAATGAGTGCTCTGTAATCATCACAAAGCTTTCAGCAGAGAGAAGATAGATAATTATGTGCTGCAACCTGTACAGCAGAGAGGTAGCTCTTGGCTATTGTTTGCTCAGCTGGGTTATTGTCATTTGTTTAAAACAATCTTGCTGTCCCATGGCTGGGAGGATGGGTAGAAGTGTACTTTTGAATAAGCTGGGAGTTTTTTTTAAGTTGTCACTAAAAGAGTTGCTGATAACTTTGAAATATTACAAGAACTACTCAAGCCAATAGCAATCCCACTTTTTGTTATAGTATTGAACAGAAAGATTATTCCTCTCCTGTTTCACATGCTAAATATGCAATCTTCCAGCTTTTCTGCACAAAATGTTGCTTCTGGGGAGAGAAATGTACCAGATGGAGCATTAAAAAGTTGTGTTTGATGGTTTGTTTTGTGTAGTTTGTTGAGTTTTCTTGGTGGTGTGCTGTTTTTCTTTGGTTGGTTTTTGTTGTTGTGGTTTTGTTTTTTGGTTGGATTTTGTGGGTTTTTGTTGTTGTTTGGTTTTTTTCTGTGCTTTGAGGAAAGAAAGAAGTCCAGACAGACATGAATTCTGTAACCTGTTTTTTTGTTAGAGAGACTCGCATGGAATCTGGGCTCAGTCTGTGCAGACCTGTCTACAGTGAAATGCATTATGTGAAAATGTGGTGATTCACTGGTATATCATTTTAGGAGAGAATGAAATAAACCAATCTAATGTTGAAACATTCTATTTCAATGTTTCCCAAATGGTGCTTTATTTTCTTTTGGCTGTGATTTGAATGTTTTGTCTTCAGATATATTGATACAGACTGGAGAAGTAAAAATCAAAATAAGGCTTTCCAATTCCCCTACAGAAGTGTTTTGATTAGTCAAAAATGAATAGAAAAAATCCCTCCTTGCCTTCCCACTGACAATTTGTCTTCAAAATATTTAAACTTTAAGGGTTTTTTCTATATTAGATGAAGCAAGAGAGTTGAAACAGAACTTCTATTGCCCTTCTGCTGCTTTCTGCATTGCCTCAGCTGTGCTTCTCTGATGTGTACCTTTTCATATTGTATACTTTGTGCTTCACAAATATACATAAAATAAATACATAATTGCTGTTAATTTTACAGCTGAATACAGCATGTGCTGTAAGAGAGTCACAGAAATGTGCTGCTCTGTCAGCTCACTGCACTGCAGTAGGTAAGAAGTTCTTTGTTTCTCCCCCTACTCCTTTTGCAGACCAGATTTTACACACTCCTTCCCCCTGCCATGTTTCTCATGGTGAGTTTCTCGAGTACCTGAAAGATGTTACTTGGTCCAACAGACCAAGGAGTCACCCAAAATGAGGTAAAGCTGTCACAGCATCTCACTGTCTCTTCACTATCCTAGGGAAAAATCTTCCCCTCAGAAAACTTTGGAGGAGCATTCCTGCTTGCATCAAACACTTGACTTCTTCAGTTAATTAGCTTAATTGTAGCTTTGAGCAATCGATCTCATGCTTGCATTGTTGGGGTAACTTTGGTGCCTAACAGAGAATCTCAATTTCCACTTGTGGCTTGGCAGGAATTGTTGGGGAAGGGAGAAATCCTGTTGCGAGCTGCTGGAGGTAATTAAAATGCTGAAAAGGGTGGTAATTCTCCAGCTGGAGAGGGGAGATGGTGTTAAGGGGTGAATTTCTGGGCCCATTCAGATCCCATTTGGTGCCAGTCTGAGGCTGGGGGTGAGGTGACAGGCAAATGCCATTTCCCATTGCCTGCTGCTGACGAGAGGAGACAGCCTCACAGTGAGCACTGTGCTCACACATTCCCCTCGGCTGTGAAAGGGGGTGATGGGAACAAACTGAGGGCTTTAAAGAGCCTTCCACTTCATCATTCTTGCTAGCCTGTCACATCCTGATCCACATTAGGAAAGGAGCCCTTTCTCCATTACATTAGCTGAGATGGATGGAGCTGGATTCTGTTGGCATCTTGGATTTTCTGTTGTTTCAATTTGTTTCCTAAAGTGCTCACTTTCCATGAGGAACTTGTACAGAAATGCAATTTGCCAGTGAGTGAGTTTGTGTTCTCAGTTAGTTCTTTTCTTTATAGTACACGGTATATGACAATGAAATAGTAGTGCAGTTCTCAAAACCACTAAAACGGAGCTGTTCTGGGGTAGGGAAAGAGCAGTAGCTCTTAAGTAGCTGAACTGTTAATCATTTTGCTTTATCAGCTGTCACTTTTTGAGAATTGAAGGCATGATACCACCTGGATGTCTGCTCTAGCTGCCCTGTAAATTGGCTGTGTATGACACAGTGCTTTAAAATAAGTACATTTATTGCTGTAAAGCATGGAGTGGAGATGGACTGATGGCATTAGGAGCCCTCAGTTTCTCAGCTCATACTTTGAGGGGCATGTGAAGCTTGTGTTCCTGCTCTCAGTAGGACAGATGTGACCCTCTTCCCATTACAGAAGACTTATCCTCAACCTAAATGCCCTTTCTTCCTGGCAGAGGTTTCAAACACTCCTTTTCCCTGGTCAGCTCACAAGAAGGAGGCTGCTGGTGCATTGCACAGGGGAAACAAAGAGCTGCAAACAGTGAGAAAAGCAAACCTGCACCTTTCAAAATGCGTGTGAGACTGTGGACTCTGATTAACTTCTGTGGCCTTTAGATCACAGGTGAAACTCTGCATTCATGTTCTTCAGCTCAGTGCTAGCAGCAATACCTCAAAAATAACATAGGAAGTAAGAGAAGATGTGATGTTATATCATGGCAGACTACTAGAGTGCTCTGTCTTAAAAAAGAATGCTCATTAGAAAACTCAAATGTGTGCTAAGGTGTTGAAAACTACCTACCAGGAAAGATCTTTCTTTTTACACAAGCTTCTTAAACTCAGAGAGAGGCTGAGAAACTGAGAGAGTAGGGGAACAAGAAGGGAGATAGGCCCATTTATCTTCTTTGGGTCATAAAAATAAAAGTGGAAATACCATTTACTTACCTAGGATTTGTTTGAATGGTATGGACTAACACTATAAAACACATTACACAGATCTGCCAAGAGGGAAAATAAAAACACTTTGGTAAAAAATGGGCAGGATTCTTTTACCTGAAAACAGCACTTTTAATTCCCACCCACCCCACCCCCCTCAAAAACTGCTACCCAAAAAAATTTCCTCAAAACTGTTCAAGTGTTCGGGACACCTGTGTGCCATCTTACAAAGCAAACAAAGTTTCACTTCCAGAATTGCTATGCTTCTTGTTGCTGTAATTGTATTAAGTTGAGTAGAATTAGCTAGTTAGCATCTGTTTAACACAGCATTATATTCTGAGAAGTATGTAAGAAGCATCTCTTCAACACCATTGATTTTGTTCTCTTTTCCTGGAGTAAAACAGCTCAGGTGCATGTCTTGAATCCTCTGCAGCACGTTTTCCAGCCCAGGAATAAATGGCTGTACAGAGCCAGAGGAAAGGATCAGAAACCTTGTCATCTGAAAAGTATATCTGAATAATGAATGATCCTTTTTTTAAAAAATCAGTTTTCTAAAAGCCAGCCAGCAGCAGCCTGTTTAAAGAAGCTTGCCCTTCAGCTGAGAGTAAGGATGATGAATTGCATAAAGGAGAGCTTTTCACTTTGAAGCGTTTGAAGATAAACTTTTGAAAAAATTAATAAAGTGGAAATTCCAGAAAACAAACCAGCAAATAAACCATCAAAGCTCTTGGACAGAAGATGAGCTCCCTGTTCTCCATGCTCTGTTTTAGCTCACTGGTTATAGGTAAGTGGATTGAACCTGCCTTCTTGAAGAACTCTTACCCACAAGCATTCAGATGTGCTGTTTGCATTCTGCCACCATTTTCTGGGGCAGTGAAGTGCATGCAGTTACATTATAAATATAGGCAAGGATTGCTTGAAGAAACTAAAGCCTCAGCTTTCAAGAAACCTGGAAATCATAATCTAGAAGCAGCCACAAAAACTAGATCCCCAGTACCTTTCAGTGGGTTGTATTACTGGACCAGATTTATGAATTCTTACTTTTTTAGATGGAGTCATCTGATTTTGTTGCATTTAATTGATTTCAATGCACATTGCAGCATGGAGACCCAGTGGAATACCTTGTGATTTCCATGTGACCCCACTGCTGGATCTTCCTTTGGGATCCATGGTATTGGTCTGGGTGAGGAAGGAGAAAGGTGGTGCAAATTTGCAAATTCAGATTTTTTTCTTTACATGACATATGATGTTACTTAAGGAAGAAGCTTTATTAAAAAATTTAATTACAATCCTTGAGGTAACACTGCTTTAAAAGTTCAGCCTAAGCATGAGTGTGCAGTGTCTGGGGTTTATCTTTGCTGACTGCATATTAATGTTTTTAGTTCTGTTCTGAAAGCATCTAAATCTTTTAGTATAGTCCTAATAGACATCATCATTCCACAGATAAAATCTTTACCTTGTTGAAGCTAATAGCAAAACACCTACTATTTTATTGGGTCACGATCAATTGCCAGCTTATTCTGCATTTTACTGACACTAGATGGCATTTAAAACTCTCATACTAGCTGGGAATGGTCCATTGTCTGGGAATTATTTCCTGTAGTAGTCCCGGTTTCCTGTGTAGTCCCTTCTGCTGTGCCTCTTTTGCTAATAGAAATTGAATTCCACATGTCAGATTGTTTTTTTTTTTATTTACTGGATTTAGTGCTACTTACTGAAATCCAGATGCATTTTCTCTGCTTTCATTCCTCCTCACAATCCTGTATATTGTGAAAATCTTAACGTGCTATGTCCTTTGCATGCAGACAGCTCTCCATTCTTTCAGTGGTTTAAGACAGTTGTCATCGCTTGTTACCATTGCAAGTGGGATTTCTTTGAGTCCAACACTGTGCTCATTGTGGAAGTGGAATTTTCACCTCTGTAATGGAGTGAGGCTGCAGGGGTTGGTGGGAAATGGAGCTCATGTGTAAATTTATTAGGCCTATATTTACTATTTCTAGGCCTTGGCTTTTCATTTGAGACTCTATTTCTTCCTCTGCTGTGCTTTAGAAGGTATTTTCCATTCAGCTGATTTGTTTCTTTCCTTGACTGTCTGCCTCCAGCCTGATGAGAGAAGTGCACTTAGACTGCAAAACTGTTGAAACTTGATGGTCTTATTTACCAGAAAAAGTCCCTAAGTCAGGTGTTCATATTTCTTCAAGACTAGTCACAGTGAAGTGGAAGATAAGAGAAAGGTGAAAGCTCTCTGCAGATTTGCACCTTCTAATAGTCGTCAGTATAACATGAGGAGTTTGCAAGTGCACATCTCCCACACAAATGTTTTCAAGTCACAGTACCTCCTCAGACCCAACAAAACCTGTGTTCTGACAGCCTCTCTGTCCCAGTTCCCAGCTTCCACAGCTATTTGCACTAGCTGGTATTTTTAATAATACAAGACAAATAATATAACAATGTCAAATGAAAAGCAGGGGAAACGCTGATTTTTCTGTTCTAGTCAGTACTTTGGTTCACTGAGGCTGATATTTGCAGGGTGAAGCTCCCTGGGCAGAATACCCAAAGTTTCTGCAATGCTGAGACCTCTTTATGGATGCCACCACTTTGCTTTGCAAAGCCTGAGTTAGTTTCTCACAAAGCTTTCTGTCTTGAGCTCCAATCTTACCGTTGCCCTGAAAGTGAGAGTCTCTTACTCCGCTTTGGGTTCTGAGGTCATGAATGAGGGCGTGTTATTGACTGTGTTATGTAACCACCTCCTCTTGACATTTGAACCACCCCTGCAGCCTTCAGTTTAATTAATGACAATGCTTCTGAGATGTGCTGGCACCCCTTAACAGAAGAAAAAAGGGTCCAAGGCCAAAAGTTCAACCTCCTCTGAGGCCACAGTCAAGTCTGTAGTTCAGCTGAGGGCCTGTGCTGCCTGCTGACCCATGTCTTGTCTCTAAGCCCAGTCAGAGTATTTTCTACCTGCCGTGCTTATGGGGTGCTGGGCAGCCTCCTCTTCCCTCTTTGATTTGCTGCTTGCTTTTGTACATTCAGGTCATTTAAATATCTTCACAAGGGGCTCTGAAAGAATTCAAATGCTCAGACACCTCTGAAGTTGAGAACAGTGCAGACACTCAAGTGTGTCAGGCAGTAGTGTACCAGACTTGATGAATTCCCGAATTTCATAAGAAAGGAGTGTGCTTCTGTGATGCTGATAAATGCAAGAAACCGAAGGTTGAATTGCAGCCTAGAACTTCAATCTTCCATCAATGCACTTAAATATATACAAATTACTTACATAAGTGTTGACCAATACAATGAAGGCTGCAGCAAACCTTTCTCAAGTTTGGTTTGTAGTTTACAGATAAAAATTTTCTTCTGACACAGCCAGGAGATTACATTGTTGGTGTGACATGGGAAGAAAAAGATTACAATAATCTTTTCTCGTTTAAAGCTTTATGTAGGAGCAGAAAGATTATAGCATGCTTCCATAGGAACATGGAAATGATGAGGGAATTGTCTGCAACACTTTGAATAACGACCTGGCATACATTATAATATTGCCACACTACAGCTTTTGCCACCAAGTCCCTTGTGAGCCACTAGGCACAGCTCTTGAAAGGGAAGAGAATTATCACTTATTTGTTTGTGGGTGTAGACAGTAGCAGTTTGAGTAAAATCAGGCATTTCAGTGGCATAAAGGAAAAGTCCTGACTGTTTAATAGAAATGCAGATTTTGAATGAGCTGACAAAGACATCCTATTACTTGAATGTGTACATTCCTTGTTTTTTCCCTCATAAAGACCTCAGTCAGGAAACAGGGACACATTAGCATTATAAATGGTATTGGCAAGGAAGGGAAAGGGCTAGAATGATTTATTTTTAACTTTATATTCAGTGAAAAGCTGTAGATACCTTTTTTTTTCTATTATTTTCTTGATATTTGATGTTGTTTTACCAGGGATTTCAAGTGAAAAGTGTGAGGCCTTTGATCAAAGGATCAGAAAAGAATGTTTGGTTTCAGAGAAGGAAGTAATCTTTTTTTCTTTTTTTTTTTTTTTTTTTTCTTCTTCATGGGAAGCTCCTTTGTGAGCTCTGGTAGCAGTGCTTGTCAGGGGATCTCCCAGACTTTGCTGCAATTGCATTAACAAAATCAGTACTAAGCCGAGAGTTTCCCCCAATCCTGCAGGATTGTTTCCTTAGGAGTGTCTGAGGTTTCTTCTCTAAGCAAACACTCCCCTTCTTCCTTTGCTCCCACTCAAAGGCAGGGAAGGAATACCCTGGGTCACAGGGTGATAGCCCTGTTGTCTTCCATACCTAAATCACTTGGAGCACAATTGTTTGCTAGACCCAAAACATTTTCTAGGGGGTTTGGGTGTGTTTCTTCTTTCCTATCCGTAGAGATCTTTTGAAACCAATGTAAAATTGAACCAAGTGGCAGGAGTCTGAGTTGGTGTGTCCCCATGGAGGTGTTGGTGACAGCTTGGTCTGGAGCTAATTCTCCTTGGCTGGCGCTGTTTCAGCAGATCTTTGGGCAGGGAAGGGCTTTGTTGGGCTGCAATTACCTGTGAGGAGATGTTCTTCAGGAGACTGGAGGACAAAAATCACAAATCTGGGTTTCTTCAGCCATCAAGCAATGTGGGCGTTGCTACCTCTGCCTTCGAAGCTGGATGGAGGATCCCTTATGAAAAATCATTCTCAGCTACACCTCTGGGATTCTTCTATTAACACTATAAATCATCTGAGACATTTGCTGTGGATGATATGATTTTTCTCGCAATATTTTTCTGCTTGATATTTATTTAAAAAATTATTTGCTACAGGAGAGAAGATGGAAATAGGAGTGTTAGTGAGAAAGCCAAGAGACTGACAGCAGGAATGAAAAGCAGACTGTTACAACTGGTGGAACAAAACTGTGAATATTAAAGAATCGTGTTACCTTGGTAATTTAGCAACAGTGGGCTGCAGTGCAGAGATGGGAATAAAAGGAGCTTGTAAATATGAACAGGTCAAGTCAAATCTGAAGCTAGAGAAACTTGTCCATAAATGTGATGCACCCCAGGAGAATGTTAAAATCTCTGTTAGGAAGACAGTCAATAAAACTCGTGGGCAGCACAGCTCCAGGACTGACATGATACATAAGTTTCCTGCCTGTAGCTACAATGCCCTGTCTGCTGCGGGAGGGCTTGTTAAACATGTAAAGTGCCTGGTGCTGCCGAGTTTGCAGCCTAATGTTTGCCCACAGTGCGCTTCCCTTTTATGTCAAGGACATTCGAATCTTCTGGTGTCACAGATCTCAGGTTGGCTGTTGGGTTCCTTTCATAGATAGTCATTAGGTCTTTGCTATTTCAGGGCACAGACAGATAGAATTATTCCTATTTTTATTTTTTTCATTATCCACATTATTTCTTTACTCTGATCTCAGTATCTTGAAGCAGAGCTAAATTTGTACTGTCCTTTCTAGTGAAGGTCCAGTTCAGACACTCAGGGGTGTGAGAACCTTCATATTCTCTTGGGGCTGAAGTCTTCCATGGAAAAATCATTTATTGCAGGCCAATTGCATTCAATAAATGGGCCTGTTTTATCCTGATTCTTACCTGGCAAAGACATCACTAGCAGTGAATTCAACCAGAAGTGTTTTTCCTTCTCTACTCTGTTTTTGCTGTTGTGTTGTGTTCTGCTTCTATCAGCAATAAACTAACGTGTGACTAAGCCATTCTAGCAGCAGAAGTAATAGATTCTCACTAGAATTAGGAATATTTTGTGGTAGTTTCACTAAGGGATGCAACAGTGATTTTCTTCCTTGATGGATGTTTTTCTGCAGGTTTTTAATAGTTTCTGAGACTGCCTCTTTCTTCCAGTCATAACAACCTGTTTTAGAACAAAACCCAGATGCCTCTGAACTGCAGAAGATTCTGGGCTGACAGAATATTCCTGTCACTGCAATGTCACAGCTACCATCAGGACAAGCAGCACCAAGAGAGCTGCTGCTTCTCTTGTGCCTTATCCAACCTACACATCTCAGAAACTTTCCTTGGGGTACAGTGGAAAGAAGCGTTTTGGGTTTTTTGGTTGGTTTTGGTTTTTTTTTTAACGTATTTGTAAGGGAAGGCTATTTTTACAAAAGATCCTAAAAATATGCTCTGAAATATTTCTTCAACTTCGCAGAACTTTCTGTGATTTAAATATGTTTTAATCAAGTCCCTGTGGATAGATTATTTCCCCTACTGAAGAGGATAGGAAGATCAATGTCATACTTCCATTCTTACAGCCAAAAGACACAGAGTTGATTAAAGCTGCCTTCTACACCCTGCTAAAGCTGAAGAAAAGCAGTGTCTCCTTTTAATTCAGAGATGCCAGAGGCTCCATCATAGGGGATGGACAAAGAATGGTCTGGGAAGCTCTGATTGCAAAATACGTGATTTACATAATTGCATTCTTGTTTACTTTTACCCTTCAAAATCTCAAGAACAACAAGAGAAAGGTGCCCCAAAGACACCAGTTAAGAGTTGCAAAACAATCTATAATTTAAGTCATTAATGGGCATCTCCATTATACTGCAATTTTTATTGATTTTTATGTATTGTAATAATTTCATTCACAGGACTCACTGAATGGATGCAGTAGTCAGCAAATTTTAAAATCCTCTTATCTGACCCATTTTTATCAGCTTAAGCCAGTTGTATAACAATGAGATTCTAAATTGTCATAAATAAAAATAAAAAGTAACAGGAGGAGTGGGCAGAAATAATTGATAGAACATATTGATGTTTTTCCCTCACACTCTGAAAAAGCATGTGTGAGCCAAGCCCTACCAAAAAGCTTTCATGGTATTTCAGTTTCTTTAAAATTGCTTCATTTTTCCAATAGCTCATATAATCTGGCATTCTATCCCACAGAATGGTCATTACCAGATGCAGCAGAGGATAATTCAAAATCAGTGATGGAGATAATCAGCTAACACTGAGAAGCAGAATTTTTTTCAGTCCTGCAGGCTGAATGTGAAATGCAGCCTGGAAAAGGAAAGGGCTGATTTACCTACTAGTTTGTGGGATCACCACTGGCTGAATGCCTTGTATTCACCAGTAGGGTTTGACCCCAAGATTTACATCCATTCGTGCCTCATATCATTAAAAAAAAACCAAAACCAAACAAAAAAAAAAAAAAAAAACTCAAAAAAATTTGGGAAATATTTGGATATTTGAAGAACTGTCATTTTCTGCCTATTTTTTTATTACTTATTTTTAATTTGAAAGTGTTACTGCAACAATTTTTTTACTCCACTGGGCAGGCTAGTTTGCAGTATTTCATGTATGTCTGCATGCACACAAATGTGCAGAATAATTTTATGGATTGTTGACTCAAAGTAAGCTTCTGTTCACTTTTGGAAATTTCAGGTTAATAAGAAAATGTGGGTTTGGTGTCTAAAATGATACTGGGGAAGCTATGAAATAGGATATAATGCTTATGAAAAATAAAACCTAGTAATAAAATTGACAAATTCCCATTATCACAACTTGTGTTAGGGCAGTTATCCTTTGTGAAGTTTCAACACCCCTTGCTTTATTGCTCCCAGAAGCCTCTTGACAGGCCATGGGTTTTATAGAAATGTCCTGGTTTGAAGGACAGGTATCTGCCAATAAAGGCAGAAGCTTCTCTTTGAAATGGAGAATGTAAACCCCCTCCCTCCAAATTATTATAAATTTGAAATTAAGGGGCTCTCAGGCAAAGATATGGAAATTAGGAATAACAGTTCTTTACTAGGAAAATTAAAATAGAAATACAGTATTACAAAAACAATACCAACTCTGTCAGAGTCAGAATACAACCTGACACGCTGTCAATCAGGGCGTTGGTAGCAGTCCCATTAAATGGTGGCTACAGTCCCCCTGCAGTGGCAGGTGTGGTTCAGCTGAAGCAGTGCTCCTGTAGAAGGGTGCAGCCTTCCTCCAAAAGTCCAGGGATGATGTAGAAAGGTCTGGCTTCTCCTCTGGAATCCAGTGGAAAGAAGGTAACTTGCTGTCCAAAATCTCAGTTTTTGTCTAGGTAGGAAAGGCTTGGTTCCTCCCCTTGGCTGGAGCATCTCTCAATGGGATGATGTAATTTTATCAGTCACACAGTGATACTTGATGGGCCAGCAGCAGATGATATCTTCCTGGAGGGAGGTCGGGTTGTGGAAAAGATAAAAATGATTGCCCCATCTTTTCTTAACGATGGCCCATTAGCAGATGGCATGTGCCACAGAGATAAGGAATCACTACCCACTTGGCTTCAACAGATGGTGATAGAATGTTAGAAAGGATGAATCTGAAAAATCTTACAAGTATGAAAGCTTAGATTCTGAGAATATAGAAACCACAAGCGAGGTTGAAATGAAAGCCATCTTTGAGATACCAAAACTCAGTTACTAAATAACCAAAAGACAATGGATGGCCGGCAGAGGATAATCCCCTCGTGATTGAACAATGCCTGGTGCTGCAGAACAAGTCCAAAGGTCACAGAAGACCCTGCTAAAGGTCCAAAGAGAAGTTTTTAAAGTGTAACACATTATGGTAATGCAATGATTCTTATAGGCTGTATGTAAATGCTATAGAATTTGTACCTTGTGTTAGATTGGTTAGTGGAAATTAGAATATTCAACATAGAAGAAGATTTATTGTATTGTAAACGGGCAATCGCTCTCTTGCTTTCTCCTCTCTTCTCTCTTGCTTTCTTACTCCTCTCTCTTCTTCCTCTCTCTCCCCTCCCTCCCTCACTTCTCTCTTTCACCCCCACTCTCTTTCTGTCCTGCTCCGAGTTGCGGCTGGCGGCTCATAGCAGGACTTTCTATACCCACGCCCTCATAATAAACTGCAACCTTATAACTAGCTTATACAGAGCTCCTGAGTTTGTCCTGGACCCCCCGACACAAAGTAACCCACAATAGAATACACATTTCTGGCCACATCAACCCAACACAAGAAATAAAGCTTCCTCTGCCTTGCCTTTGTCCTTCAATGCTCTTTAATCAAATGGATGAATGGACTGGATTAGCACGCAGCTCTTAGATTTGTTTTGCTTTCTCTTTGCTGTGGTGGGGCTATGACTGAGGATGCCCTGTTGCCCTCTGAGGAGCCTGCACAGTGAGTGCAGTCCAAGATTGTTGGCTGTGTGACTTCTCATGTAACTGTCATACATGCTGACTTTTGATGCATATCTCTTGTAAAATTTGCAGACAGGTCCTCTGGGGATCAAAGAAACCTCAAAATAGAAGCAGAGAAGTAAAGTGCTGTCAGGGCAGAGGTCAAAGCCTCTTTTCTTCCTCCTGCATATAGGGCATGTTCTTTTACATTCTTTGAAAACTCAAATTCTCTCCTAGGCAGACAGTGCAGCACTATCCTTGTGGGGTTTTACCTCCAGAAGCTGTCACTGAAGACAAATCTGCAGGCTATGAAGGAGAGAGCTCAGGATCAGCCATACGGTGTCCTTGGGGAATGACAAATATTTTTTGCTGAGGAGGAGGTGGAGGACAGAGATTGCCAGAAAGCACTTTTTTATGGTAACTGAAGTAATGAACTCAAATGAAAGGAATAAAATGCGATTTAGAGTGGAAGTGCCATTTCTGTTTTAACTACAGTGTTGCTGCTGCAAAGCTATAAATTAGAGCAGGGTAGTTAGGTAGGATGAAATAAAGGAAGAAAGGCAGGGTCCTTGGTAACAGGAAACTCAGAGGAGCTCAACCTCTGATAATTGCTGTACATCCCCCACTGGCATGGCCTGCTCTCAGCTGGTAATTAGCAGGGTTGGCAGAAAGATGCAAAGAACAACTTGCACAGGAGGGCATGTGCTTTCCTAGCTGGGCAGGAAACTTGTTTTTGCTGATGATTAAGTGCCTGGTTTTCCAGTCTTGGATCAGAGATTTATAGCTGATTACTACAGCATGTTTTTCTGACAGTGATACTTAGAGAAATCCATAGGCCACCATGCAGTGTCTTCTCCAATAAATATTTCTCATGTTTTTTACCTTCAGCTATTCCAGGCCTCTGTACCTGTCTTTGAGACCCAAAGTTGTTGAGACCCTGAAATTCTACCATCTTTCTCTGCCCAGGTAGGGAGAATGTGGAACTCATTGGCCTAATCAGTCTCAATATAATCTATTTTTATCTCCTTCTGCTTTATTTTCTTGTGAGTAGAGACTCCTTTCTAAGAGTTCATGGAAAGCTGGGGGATATGCTGGATTACAAGAGTGGGAAAATACAGAAACTCTTCTTAAAGACCAAAAAAGACTCAGAAAATACTAATGTGGGTCAGTTGCCTTACAAAGAATAAACAATTGGCAAATCCCACAGAACATGAAGAGAATCTATTTTTTTTATTTGGTGTTGCAGCAGATGGAACTAGAAGAGATTCAAATGCAACCTCCCTGACTTTTTGGTGCCCTGTAGTTTACCACTGCTCCATTGCTAGTGCTCACAAGTGCCTACTGTGGCTGAGAGAGTACCTATAAACAATAAAAAGAAGGTGAGTTAAAGAGCTGCTAAATCCCATGGAATAAAAGGCATCATTAGTTTAGAGCTTTCTGTGCTCTAGTATGTAAGAAAATGTTTAATTTTCTCTAGAAACCACCTCTCATGTCCAAGAACCCTCTTGTATTTCAAGGCTTTGGAGGCTCTAGGCCAGGTTTCCAGCTCGCCTGCATCCATAGAAGCTCTCAAAAGAGACTGCTATGCTAATTATGCTAACTTGTGAGAATGTATATATGGTATATATAGATATAAAGTATATGCTGTGTATGAAGTACCAGCTGTATGTTGTGTTACAACTGCCTTGTGTCTGATACACGATGAAGGAAAAAATGGAAGTGGAACAAACAGTGATAGCCAGTTATATCAGAATACCTGCAAAATTATATAACTGTAAATATACATTATAAATACTATCTGAATATCTGCATATCTGAATAATTTTGCCTGTGGGTAAAATTCAGTGAGCTGAATTTGGTCAACTTCTGAAAGCTCTGTCAGGTAGCTGAAAGCCTCACACATATATGGATGAATGTCTGTCAGATTTGCTTCCTTCTCATGGCAAACCAGAAATGCTTCTATTGTTCTAATATCACAAACAAAATGTATGCTGCTCAAGGTTAAGTTGTTCTTGTCACAGAAAGCTGCTGGGTGTCTTGTAAGGAGATGTTCCTGGAGAATTGATTTCAGGTAACTTCCTACAACGTCTTTCATTCTAAAAAATGCTGAGTCACTTAGCAGACAGAGGTCTAAACTTTTTGAAGGAGTGATGAGGTGACTTCAGTGAGTTTCTGGATAAATGTGTCCTCTGCTGCTGCAGACTCAAGCAGGATGTCTCTGAATGACATGTTGTCTCATAATACAACACTTTCCTTGCAGGGGAAAGGTTACAACACTGCTCTGAATTAGGTAACTAAATATTAGTTCTCAACACAGCTTGATCTCTACCTGTTTTTCAAGTTACAAATTGGAGTGTGCCCAAAAAAGTATTTGTAGTTTAACTTAGACTTCTTTTCCCCATTCCTTACCCCCACCTGATGTAGTGCCTATGCCTAGTAATTCTGTATAATTATGGCCTGAGATTTATTCACTTGAGTCATAGTAGCTATTCAGCTTTATCCTGCAACACAGTAAGCAGAAATCTTTACTTGTGTTGATATGGATATTTTTCTTAGCCAGAACTTCTCTTCTGGAGTTTAAGTAGGGCAGAGGTTTTTTTTCCTCCCAAAATGCATAGAGACTACAGGTATCAACAACTTTCAACTCTCTTTGTAAATCTACTCCATGACAACATCTTCCACTCATTTGCTCAGTTCAGGGCTCAAGACACCTCCATCTGCTGTGTCATCCCCATCCTCTTGCCTGCAGTGGAGAGGGATCGTTTAAAGCCCCATGTGCAGCTGGCAGCAGGGCCTCCCTCCTGCCTTTCTGAGAGCTAATGGGATCACAGCTCAGGATCAAAAGGTTATGGTAAATCAATAGTCACAAATCTGCACTCATAAATCTCTGTGCACAGAAGAGCTGCCTAGGGGCCTCTGTGCAGGGCCTTACAGATAGATCTCATTCATAAAACACTTTGCCTTGTTACTGTGGTACAGATACCTGTTTTGACAGAATATCAGTGCTATGGTGAGCAGCCCTCATCCAGCTGTTTGTGCTGAGCTTGCCAGAGATTATGTGCACCTGCCTGTCATTGCCACTACTTGTCCTCTCACCAGCTCTCTTCAATTTAGTCTTTATGGTAGCTCTCATACAGCAAAACTAAAGGGGGTGGGGAGGGAACACCCCATCAGTCATTGCAGTGGAAGGAATTTCTGGGAAAAGTGAGATAATAGGGGTTTTTTTACTGGTCTCCTTGAAGAATTTGGATAGTCATGTGTGACTTATTTCAAGGGACAAAGATCTAACCTGTGAATGTTTTCTGTGGAACCTCATCTTTTATGGGAGAGGAACAATTTTACAGGGACAAGTCACACATGGATTAGTTTCACTCTTAGAAGTAAGCAAATATCTTGTATTCAGATGGTAGGTGTGTCTTCATATTTCATCTGGTCCTCTTTACACTTGTAGAGAGATTTTCATATAATTCAGAGAGTACTTTCTGATTTTTGGGTAAGGTTCAAGCCTGATATCTTCTCTGCTGCTGGAAAGCAAGCAGACAGTGTTCCTTCCAGGCTTGATGTTGCTTGGGCCAAAAGCTTTCCTCATTGTACTGCAATGTCAGCTTTATTTCACTGGTGGTTTAGCTGGTCCAGTTCTCTGCCCTGCAGATGGCAGAAGAGCAGATGCATTTCCTGTCCCTCTGTGCCAGAGGCCTCCTGTATCCCAGGAATACTCTTTGAGGAGATGTAGCTCATTGCTGGGGGCAGGGATAACAAACCTGGTGTGACCAAGAACAGGTCAGTGCAGCTCAGGGCACTGCTGTAACAGCTTGCAGGAGCACATTGCAATAGATCATCCTTTCCTGTCTGCTCCATTTTTCTTGAGGAAATAAATCACTTGGTTGTAGATGAGAAGTCGTGTGGCTTTGACACATATTCACTTTTCTTCTTAAAGGAAAAAGGACTGTGCTTATGAAGAGATGGGACAATGCTGTGCCCTTGATTTGCTATTGAATGTGGAAGTGCTTTAAAATAGGGTAAAAGATACACTGGGAGGTGTGCAAACTGCAAAGCATAACTTGATGTACTTTAAAACTGGAACATGCATAGGGCAGGGACTTCAGTACAGGTTACTATTTGATTTTGAGCCCTGGACTTGGGTCCCTTTTCAATGCACTTACCAGAGAACATGCATGAAAAGTAAATTTTTTTTTACCTGTAACTTTTTTTCAGGAGACAAAAATCCAGCAAGCCATGGAAAATGGAACTTTAATGTAGTTTCTAATTTGGTTTTTAATTTTGTATGAGTGCAAACTTTGGACTTGCAGAAGTTTATGTCTCACTGTGATTTTAGTGTTTAGTTCCTGGCCTGGATTTCTCCAAGGACTTGAGCTGAGACCATTTAGGAACCTCAGGCCTGGTAGTTGGTGAGCACTTGATGACAAGAGGCCAGAGCCTCTAAAAGATGTGGCACTGTAGTCAAAGCTGTACTGACAAACTAACAACAGAAAAAGAAGAGGGAAAGAGAAAATGTATGATTATCACTGGTGTTACTAATGTTCCTGATAAATGCAGTATTTTTATAATCTGAAATGCAACCTCTATAGTCCCAAATTGTTTTTTTTTTATTTCTCCTCTATAGAAAGGACTTTTACACCATGATGAGAGTACCTGTTTACTGCTAATTATCTGAGTCTGAGCAGCCTCTCTTGACCAGCCCTTTACTACTTCAGGTTTTCTTGTGTCTCCAGCATATGCAACTCAGACTGGGTTTCCTTTCTGAATTAAGCATTGCACTCATATGTTCTGTTATCTGCTACAACCATCAGGTTTCTATGATCAACTTTTTTTTTTTTTTTTTTTTCCCCCATATTCTTACAGGAGTTGTGCTTTCATGCCACACTAACTCAAGTGACCCTCATCTGAACAGGGATTCATTGCCTGAAAACTGTTTAGATAGTTTTCTAAGGCACTGATAGATAGTGCCTGAAAAGATAGTTTTATATCTTGAGTTAGTGTTGCTTATCTTTAATATTTTTGTTTTGTCAGTTTAAATCATGTCATTTACAAGTACAGAAATCTCTTCCTGTGCTCTTTTCTTCAGCATAAAATACTGTTTGAAACAGAACTCTGTATTTTACCTCTTGAGATATTAACTTTTTCCCACGAACTACAAAGAGTTTGCCTGCAGTAGCTCTAGAGCAGTAGGAGGTCTTGTCCTATTACTCTTCCTTGATTAAGCATGAGCTCATGGCAAATAACTAAAACAGTGAGGGGGAATTAAGGGTGAGAATTCAAGATGCTTGGCACTGCAGGGACTGATGCTGCACTGTGATTTGACTCCCCAGCTAAACCAACAGCCTTGGTCTCAGTCAGCGTTCCCTGGAGGTGAACTGGAGCATGTCCCTGCAGTCAGGTGCAGAGCCACGTTTCAGAAGGAAAAGCAATTGGCTAGGTATAAATAGTGCTTTGTTTTGATATCTGAAGATGAGTCCATGTGATTTGACTTCTTCTTTTTTTAGATGGACTATTCTCTGAAAAGCTGAGTGACCTCTGTGTTGCTTTAACTGCAAAACCTGACAGACCTGGATGACAGTTCTCACTTCAAATTTGCTTTCCTCTTTGACCATATTTTAGTTATGAGATTTTAGTATTTCTTAGGCTATGGAGTTAAGATACTTTACCTCTGTTTTTCTCACCATGCCAGTGTGTCAATGGATTGGAGTCTTAAGTAATTTGCAGGATTCCTGTTTCTGACTCCATTCACCTTTTCAGTTGTGTTTATAATAGGTGAATAAAAATGCAGGTGTGAAATTGTTAAAATTGAGCTTCAAAAACTACAGCAGGGATGGGGAGAGAAAAAGCTGCTTGTACTCAGATCCATGAGACAGTGCAAGTTTTATGTTGGTGTCTCTGCATATATGTAATGCTTGAAACTGCTCTGTGTTTAACTTACATCCTTCTCAGGTTATTTATAACTCCTGTATGTCTATTTCTGTCTTGGCATTTAGGAATAAATTAAGTTTTATTGCTCCTTGTTACTTTAGAGTGCTGATGGGACTTATGTGTATTTTAAATGACCAAAGAGCCAAGATGTTTCACTAGGCAGACAAATTTTTTTTTTATTAAAGAGATAGGAGTCAATAAATAAATTAATGTCTTTGTAAGAATTCATTTATTAATGGACAGAGCTATGAAATCAATCAGCTAAAGTGCTAGTGACAGACATCCTGTCTTAAACATTCACTCTGTGTTGGCTGACTCATGCTTGGAAATGTTGCAGTTTCATTTGGGACAGTATTTTTTAGTCAAAGAATAATAAGCAGTGAAGTAGATTTTTTTTTTTTTTTTTTTTTTTTTTAATTTCACTGTGCTTTAATTTATCTTTGGAAATAGTTGTTTTATGATGTTCTGGTACTGGGAGTCCCTTAATACAGCCAAAAGCTGGTTCTGCCTGGGAGTTGTCCTGTAGCTGTCAGAAATGGGTCCAGCATCTTTCAATCCAGCAAACTGCTGTGGGGGTTTTTGTAATTTTCACTGTTTTCCTCTGAGCTCATAATTGTAGCTGTCTTTCTAGTCATACTCCTGAACATTAACTCACTAATAACCATGTAGCTTCACTGCTCAAGCCTGCAAATTTTACTGAGTTCAGACACAAACTGACACTCATGGCATAAACTCAGAGATGAAGTTTGGCCTCTATTACAAAACTGGATGCACAATATTATTTTCCTTTAATACTAAAGGCAAGCCAAATATTAAATAAAGTATTTGTTGATGAACAAAATAAGTTTTGAAAAATTTCAGAATGCTCTTTTGAGAAAGGTCACGTTTTTCTATGAGGAAGCAGTAGCCTTCTGATAGTCCTATGATGCTACTTGTAGTCAGAGCATTTCTGTATCTGGTCCATATATGCATATAAACATTATGCCTTTCTATATAGGCATACATACATATATAAAAATACTGTTTTTTATGTTATCAAGTTCCAGCTTTCCTTACTACAGAAGTTGTGTAGACCAGTTTTTGGATTATTTTGTTCCACATGTCTTACCTTATGACTTTGCAAATTGCATTTTGTTGGTAATTTCTGCTCATGTTTCTAATCTCTCTAATCTGGAATTTTCATTACCATGCTGTTTACTATCTTCCTTGTCATCACTATAACTATTATGTAGGACTAGCAATGATGCCTCCAAACCTCAATCATCTGTCATTTAATATTATCTTTTCTTTGCACAATTTAAGCTATCTTGTATTTTGTAGGGTAGATCTCACCTCCAGCATAGTAAGAGTTAATTGAGAGGAAATCTTTGCAATTCAGTTTTGAATCTCTAAAAGCCACATCTTTTAAATCTGCTAATGGCCTTCATCTACTAATCTTGTTTTGTCAATAAAAATAGTAATGCAATCAGCTCAGCTCAATGAATCTTCCTGTGTCAAACTCATTCTAGTTTCTTCTAGGTTTGAGAGTTGAGGCTGCTCCTGGTTCAAAGATGTCTGTATCTGTTTGCTTAAATTAAAAAAGTGAGGCTGTGTCTCTATCCTGTAAGAAGAGAATTCTGGTGTCAGAAAAAATGTATTACATGTTCTACAGCTATGCTGCAGTTATTAGCTATGCCAGAGTATAAAATAGTGTGTTGGCAGGTCTCTGGACTTGTCAGGAAAGTTACATGAAGAGGATAGAAATCTCCACATGGAAAATAGCAATTTGAAAGTCTTCACTTCTGGTGAAACAAGATCTCTTGGTTTCAGAGCATTCATTCCAAAGCAGCAAATTAATTTCAGCAATAGTTGCAGATGGGCAAGAATAATGTGAGTTGCTTGAAAACTTTTGCAAAAAGATCATAGTGAAAATTTGACTCCTGCTTGTGAGGATTGATACCCCCTTCTCTCAGCTGTGTTTACCAAAAACTGTTCTGTATTACTGGCTGTTACTGGTTTGTGAAGGTCTGACTTACAGAAGGCTGGTTTGTTTTTTTTTTTGAGTCTTCTTGCTGATGGTCCAAGCAATTATTTATTCTCTGTTCATGCAGCAAATGTCTTGTGTCCTTTGGCTCCTCCAGTAGGAGTTGAATTTCAGACCTGGTCGGTGTGAACATACTGATTGGCAATTCAGTTTTTCCTGCCTGCTTGCTGAAGACATCACTGTGATAGAGCTGTCTGCTCCTCAGAAAAATGCTGCAGAGAAGTATGATTTTTTTTTTTCCATTGTAGTGGGCAGGTATATGAATTCTGGTAAACTGAAAAATCAATTCTGCCTGGATTTCAGTGAAAAGCATTAGCATTGCTGTAAGGCCACATGTCTCAGGGCAAGAACTTCAGCAGCAGCACTCACCATAAGGCAGAGGATAATGGTCTTCTCTCGTGTTTGTTTTATAACCAGATTATTCTGAGTTTGTGGGAGGTTTTGTCTCCTTTTCCAAAACTGAATGTCTCCAGTTATGTTGGATCAGGCAGAGACCTAAAAGCAACCAGTCAGGACAAGCACAATTACTATTTTCTTTGTTAGGGTCATTCTATCTTGGTTATACCCTTCTCTTCTCCCAATCACAGCACCTATTACTCAGCTGGAGGGGAAATCTGGGTATTCTGTAGTAGCAATGTTTGCCATTGAACAGCCCTGGCAGGAGAAAGACATCTGTAATTAGCTCATAAAACTGAGAACAGCATAATGCAGATGTAACCTTCTGAAGGATTTGACCAAAATAAACTAGTCTTCCAGAGCTTTGCAAGTTTGCAGTTTTAGGCCTTTTCTTCTAGATCATCTGGTACTTAGGAAAGGCCAAAGAAGAAACAGGGAAAGGAAGGAAAGAGCTGATCTAGTCTATTGCTTCTCTCTGCAAACTACAACTAAAATCTTATCAGGAACACAACTGTCTTCAACATTTTCTGTTCCTCCTTTGTTTTTCACTGTGTTTAGACATTTCATCTTATTTAGAGACTCTGGCTTCAGTTATTTCCTTTTGTAAGTTTGGAGAAGAGGTGAGCTGTTGGAATAATCAATGTGTTTCCCCATTGCAAAGTTAAGATGAGATGCATTTTGTTAATCTCTCTTTAGATTGATCCAATTAGTGTTTATTGGTGCTACTTAGAGAAAATCTGGTTTCATTAAAGTTAGTAGTGACAATAATATGCAGTTAGTTACTGACCTTTTAGGACAGCAGCTATTTCAGATGAGAATAGATTAATTTTTAAAGACCTTCTGATACTGTACAGTACAAAAATTTGTTTCAGGCTATGCATCTGCCTGGTTTTGCTCCTGGTTTTGTTAACACAATTAAAAATGCTGTACTCAAATAAAGATTTCTGCTTCTCTAGTTGGTATTGTAGCATATCCCTAAATCATTCTGAACAGGAAAGGAATGGCAATGTGTGCTCATATTATTTTAAAATTACTGTGTGCATTTTAAACTTTCGTTTCCTGACACTGTTCACCAGGAAACATTTTCAGGTTTCTTTCACTCTTGCTTTATTTGTGACTTTGAAAGTATAGATATTGGTGTTCTCAACAATACAAAAACTATGGGGGTGGGGAAAAAAAAAATTAGTGTGGTTCCTAATATTAGCTAAGCATATTTCTGACAGTCCTTGAGGGAAATGCTTTTAAAGAATTGTTGGGATTTTTTGGTAGGTGGGAAGAAAGCAGTGTATGGACAAGTCAACCAGAGATTGACTTCAGCTCAAACAACATACTTCTTTGTGACTTACATGATTTAGAGTCATAGAAGAAGTCAGTTTTGAAGATAAAGCACTTTATTAATTTTTTTACAAGCTCCTGGATTTTGAGTGTTTGGAAATGTTTGTATTTTTTCCTTGCCTTTTCACTGTTCCAAGTGAATTCAGTAAGACTTGTGTTTATTGTTAAATCTTTGTATTAGGAAGATGCCTGACAGAAAGGTAAGTGCTCCACTAATGAACACAAGAAGGCAGATTGCAAATATTTGGAAAAGCACAGGATGCAAACTGTTCCTGCAGATATCAAGGTTCTTCCATGTGTGGGATAATAGATAAAATACTATTTTGTCATGGTGCCGTAGTAACATCAAAGTGCCCCAGAACTCCTCAATGCAAAGGAACTTGAGTCACAAACAGATTGTCTCCCACAGAGAATTATATCATTCTTACATGTAATTTAACTTTATTCATTCTTGGAAGTGTGCCTATATACATGCTTGCACAGGGCCAGGATAATTTGTTACCATGTGGGGTTTTGAGTCCTGCTTTAGCTTGCTAAATTGAGAGTACCAGTGGAAGGATGCAGAATGCCATGGGGGTGGCAGTGTAAACCAGAATGCTGATGGCTTGCTAAAGCCACAAAGTAGCCTTCAAAATATGTGTTCAGATTCCCTTTTCCTGGCTTTGTCTGCATTTATCCTCAGGACTTGCCCTGTCTCAGCAGGTTTCAAGCATAGTTTACATTTTGAGGTCCTAAATAGTGACTTAATTCAGCCTTTTCAAACTTTAAATTTATCTTCAATTCTTATGAACCTGAAAATTACTAAATATGTCTGCACCTTTTGCCATTTTGGGTTTTTTCACCTGATTTTGGACTGTACAGGCTTGAAATGGTTCTTAGTCTACACTGACCTTGTTTGCATGTAGACAATGAAAAGGCTGAAATTCAATGTGACTGGGTAATTCAATGTGAGGGAGGCTTAATTTAATTCCTTCTGTGGTGTTCAGAACAAGTACAGTACTGGGACTTGAAAAAGAAAATACAAAAATCATGGTTGATATTCCTTTTATAATCTATTCCAAAATTGAGATGCAAATCTGTAGGCACAGAGTAACAATCAGTGGATGTATTTCCTTATTCCATTATTCATCTCTTTCACAAGATTCTTTTGTTTCTGAATGCCAAAGGCTCCCTAAGTCTTCACTACAAAATAGGATGTTAAGATGAACTTCTATATGTCTCAAAAATTATGGAAAACTATGTCTCAGTTATTTTGGCTTTTTTTTTTTTGTTTGTTTTTCAGGTTAATGAAAAAATGAATTTACAAAACACTGTTATGTCCCTGTTTTATTTTTACCATTGTTTTCTTTTGACTTGATATATGCTCCTTTCTTATAGGTATTACTTATATTCTGTGATGTTAATTAGAATGAGCACATACTGCAGGCACAGTAATTTAGCTTGTACGTACAGTTAGAAATCAGATTTTTGGGCAAATGACTGCATTTTTGGCATGGAAAGCATAGGGACATATGGCCATGTGATTGAATGTAAAAGAACTAGTTTAGTTTGTAAATCTTCTGACCATGCCTCAGAATGAAGGTGAAAAATAAGTCACAGATTTGTATAAATTAAGGCTGTAAATGACTACTGTGATTATTTTGTTAGCATTGACCTCGCCTGCATGCTGGTTTTCAGTCCAACACCTTTGCTTGAGTTAGACCAGGTGCTGTATTTAAGTCTATTCAATTGTGATTTCAAGGTGTGCAGAGAAGGAGAATTCTGGGTAAGCTGTTAATGAATCTTACCATAACAAATATATCTCTTATTTCTTATCTGAATATGCCTATCTTCAGGTTCAGTTATTGCAGCCCTGTTCTCTCTTTAATTATGACACTGAAAAGCTTTCCCTGCCATCAGATTCTGCTCTCCCTTCAGATCCCTATTACACCACAACAAAATCCTCCCCTAGCCACACCTCTAGGATAAACAGCTTTTGGAATTGTTAGTTCAAAATCTTAATTGTTTTGTCATTGTTGCTTTATAAATATTTTCAATTTTTTCCATATTCTGATTAAAAGCTGGCCATTAGGACTGTATGTGGCATTCCTGCAGGTCTTTTTCTGTAGACAAGCACAAGACTGAAATACTTCTTTACATCTCAGTGTTTCTTTACTTTAGAGTGTGTAGCTCTTTCAAGCTGTTGCAGTCTGTGCTCAGTTTTCCATTTTGAATGTCTGATGGATGTAAATTGGCTATGAAAATTCTGCCCTTAGCTGCACCTTCACTGCTAAACAAAGATAGGCACAAATCATTGCTGTTGTCAGAAAACTTCAAGACATTGGAAACCTGTATCACCATCTGAGGTATTTAAAGATTTACAGTATCTGTGGTTTTGGTCACAGGTCTACAATAGAATTTCAAAAGATACAATCTTGGGTAGAGCCTTTTGAAAGCAGACAAAGAGGGAAGGAGCTCAAGGGAGGAAGACGTGAAAAAAGTTGGTGGCAGGGATGTGAGTTTCATACAGTGATTAGGGTTTGACAAAACACGATGGAGATTGTGGTGCCATCTGTTCTGTCTCCATTTGAGTGCATCCTCTTGGGATCAGTGACAGCTTGATATTCCAGTGGTCTTGGAGACAGCACTAGATAGTAGATCAGTAGCTTTGATGATAAATTTTGCTTCTTTCAGTCCTTCTCTTTTCCTCTCTGGAGTCAGATTAAGGATTGCAAGGCCAGGGATAAGGCATGAAAAAACCCACTTTGTCCATGCTTCATGTTAAACTTCATCCCTTGCCCTCCTTGTGTTTCTGTGTTGAGTTGTGCCCCTGTCCCCTGCCACTTGTGGGTCACAGGCTGATTGACTGCAGTCTCTCTGTGACAATTCATTATTTACCACTCCACAATTTTATGGATAGTATTTTATCAAGTTATTGACAACCTTTTAAAATAGATATTTATTAAGCAATCACTCTGGCATGCACACTTGAAACAGTCTCTTACCAATACTAATTTAACAGCTAAAATTTTATTTTAAGAGCTCTATGATTAGATGGATTTAAATTGATTTATGGCTAGTCACATACTCTTTGATATAATTCTGGTTTCTAGCTATATTCAACTACTCCTGCATGCTAGAGCAAATTTTGTATTAGGTACAGCAAAAGGAAAGTAGGCTTATGTCAAGGGCTTCTGAAAACCCTCCCTCATAAAGAGATTGTAAGTGGCTAGAACTGTTGCTTCATTTAAATGGCAAACACAAGAAACAAATAAATACAGATTACCTAGATAAATCACAGTCAGGATGCTTCTGTTGAAGTGCAAATCTGCTGTCATAAAAATTTCTATAAAGTTATCTAATTTCCATAAGCAGGCTTTCTATTGGATAATGATTTATTCATCTAATGTTTTGCCAGAGAGCTGACTGCAAGAGAAGATATCTTGAATAAAAATAAATCTTATTGATTTTTAATTTCTGTATAGAAGGTTGACACTGCTTTCCAAAGATTTCAGAATAAATGTTTTGTTTCTATTATACTTTTAGTTCAGAATAACGAGGTAACCCAGTCTATTCAACTTTGTGCTTCATGGATTGTAACCAGCCATACATATTTTTTTGCTATTGTTTCATCTCTCCAAGGTGTGAGAGGAGGACCTTTTGAATGTCTTGTAAAACATACAGTTAAAATTGTATTTGAGACTACCAGACTGAATGAGAGCTGCTCTATTATTTCAATCCTACAAACTGTATAAAACAAGAGGCCCACAAATGTTTGGGTTTGCTACTTGAAACTGGTTTTAGTTCTGCAAGTGCCCATCATTCTTACTGAGTGACAGGGGGAAGGACAGAGAGAGGTATGCTGAAATAAAATCACTGAAATAGTTGGAAGGAAAACTGTGGTTTCAGGCTTGACCTTTCTCTGCTATTGTCTGCAATAAAAGAATTTCTTATCTTGGTTTACTTTTTCTTTTTTTTTTTTTTACTCTATTGTTCTACTGGTGTTGGCAGTGTACACTGTAATCCTCGTAGAACTTCTGGCTAAATGCTTAAGTGAAGCTTAAGTAAGTGGAAATGAGAATGTGTTCATCAGGATATTTCATCTCTTGGTAAACAGTAGGAGAAGTTGGAAAGGAATAAGAGGAATATAGGTAACATTAAGCTTTTATGCTTGTGAAAAGAGGGAAAGAATCCTGAAGACTGGTGAAATGCTCTGCACTATTTTATCCAATAAGCAGCAAACAACAGCTTAAAGGCAGAGGGTGGCTGGAATATTAGTCAGATCTGTTTGCAAGCTTTCTAGTACTTCCAGGTGGCTGGAAACAAAAGCAGAAACATATCCACATACCCACCTTTTCAGGATGGGATAATGCACTTTGTTTTTAAAACCACTAACTGCCTTCCCAGAGAACTGTGCTTGGAAGAGGCGGCTGTTTGAGACAAATAATGGAGTCAGGAGCTGCCCTTGCTCTTACAGCATGAGCAGTACATGGAGGGTGATGAGAACATCTCTGCTCACTGAGCTGTGCAGTGTAACCTACACTGTCAGTGAGCACTAAAACTGCTTATAAAAAAATCCCCCACTGCTGCAGGTAATTTTATGACCCTGCCTTGAATATGAATAGCCCTTGCTGAAACAGGACTTCAGATAAGGTGAGCCTCGGGCTGTATGTACTCACTGTTATGGTCCTCTTTCAAATCTGGCATTTCAAGAAGTTATTGCAAATATTTTCTGGAGTGAGCCCCTTGGCTGGCTGGCATTTGCCAGTGCAGCACTCCTACAGTGCAGTCCTGCTGCTCAGTTACCACAGGGATGCTCTGGACTGCTGTGTCCTCAATAAGTGAGTAGCCTCTCTTCTGGAGCATCACGTCCAGAAAGTGTTTCAGGATGAAACAGTTAATTTCCATAGAATGTCTGGAATATCTTTCAATGCATTGATCTTGCAGTGGAGTGAGTAATGAAGCTCACTTGAAGTGATTCATTGTCAGAGGCAGCTTTTTATCCCAGGTGAGGGCAGAGAAACCTTCTCAGAAGTTGTGCCAGGCATTTGAACATTTGCTTGTGAAAGCCTCTGAAATCCAAGCATGGTGAGAAACTTTTGTGTGCTCTGTCTTCACAGGGATAAAATTTCAGGGTTTCAGTTATTTTTTAAATGTTGTGGCTTTAAAATTATAATTACAGATATTTAGACACTTTTGAAAACAATTATGGGGTATTTCATGTAATTATTTATTCTTTCAAAGGTAATATCCATGTCTATGTGGAAATGTTTATTAACTATTTGCTTTCTAATTATGTAATAGCAATGGATTTTAAGTGATACACATGCAAGTGCTTGAGAACTGATATATATTAAAAAATTGTCAGATTATTTTCTTTTCAACGCTAGGTTCAGAGGCACCTGGATCTTCACTCACAATAGGTAGACATTAAGTTGGAGAGTGTGTTGCAATGGAGCATAAATGTGTTATTTTTGGATTCTTTCTTTAAGAAACAAACAAAAAAGGTGCTTTGTAGATATCATTTAAAAGAAATGGAGTGTGATCAGTCTTCATGGCTTGAATACTATGAAAAAAGATTCCAAGTGATATTTACAGAATCACACTGAACTTAGGATGTGAGGCTTTTGTGTGTATTTGCTGCTCAATGGGGACAATAGGAAGTGTTTGACATTATGTAGACAATATTGAAGTGGAGGAAAAAGTTGTTTCTGCACTACATCTTTCTGTGAATTGAACAGCAGCACTGTTGTGATGTGGCATTCTATTAATGGCAAATATTTAAATTATGTGCTTGCTATTGTAAGAACAAAACATGCTATCTACATGATGCTGCTTCTAATAATTTTTAGAGATAGAGTTGCTGGAATTTCTCAGTATCTTTCATGGTGTCACTAAAGAATTTATATGAAATGTTTATTTTTCTGGGGTTTTGTTTTCTTAGATCCTGTATACTTATTTATTGTATCTGGCTCAGTAATATTATTTATCTTTTATAATCTATATCACATTCCTGGCCCATAGGTGCATTAGCTGACTGCAGGGCTGGTGATTTTGCTGTGCCTAATGGAAGACAAATGCTTTTTATGTTCATTTTTAGCCAAATGGTGTTGGCTGAGTGGTGAGCTAAGCAATTCACGTGAGAGGATATGTGTGGATTTACACTGAGGGTGAGGCCTAATAGCAATCTCCAGGAATGAGCTCGAAAAGAATGCAAGTATTGTAGACATTTGAAAACTTCTTGAAATTGCATTGACCCCAAACTGGGTCAGTTTTCTGTGGCAGAATAGTATTCTGTTGGGTGTAGTCACCACACTTGTGCTAAAGCTTCAGTCTCTTTCTATGAAGAGATGCTTCAATGATCCAAATTTGCCAGCAAGTTTTCCCTGGGCACAGGAGGAAAGCCCTTACTGTGACAGTTATCTTTATTCTGCCATACACCAAAGTTCTTTTCACTTGTTTTAAGAAGGAAAGAAGATGGAATATGTGCTGATTTCTAAAAGGGTGAAAATACCAGAAAATTGTTGGATTACCTGTGTTAAGTTAGTGCCAGAGAGAGGGGGTTTGGTTCTAGTTCTTGCTGCCTAAAAAAAAAAAAAAAAAAAAAAAAAAAAAAAACTACTTAGCTTGCTGTTTTTGGTTTTTTTGTTTTTTGTTTTTTTATTAAAGCCATTAAATTGTAGATATGATAGAACTTAGCAAAATTACCCTCTGTAGAGCCAGATAGCCGAGAGATAATGAAATATAAATCTATTATCTGTACACCAAATGGGACAACCAAATGCAGAACTAATCCTCTGTGTGCAATAGTAAATAGAATGAGCAGTATATATTAGCTACTGAGAAGGAAAAAATGTGGAAAAGGAAATTTTGGCATTAGATTTTAATCCTGTGGTGTATTTTACATTTCTCAAAAGTATTGGGATCTATAGCATTTTAAAGAGAGGAGCCACCCAGCTAATAGATTTTAACTATTTACTGTCAACTTTCAGGCCTAAGATAGTTTCTCTCTATTCTTTAAAAACCTTCTATATTGTTAAAAAAAAAAAAAAAGTGTAGGACTTGTTTAATTGACTGGAGTGCTTAAACAGTTTACAGCTTTTCCTAAATTAATTTTCTTATTCTAATTAAACCTACTTTTGACATCTACTGTATTAGTACAGGCCACATAAAAATGTGACCTTCAAATTTTACTCCTCTTTACCATCTTGTGCCTCTTGTTTTTGGTAAATGAAGGCTCAGCACAAAGTGTGACTGTATGGTTGAGAGCCAGGTAATGTGACAGTGGATCAGTCACCTCTCTGCTTTGCTTTGCAAAGGGGGGCAGTGGGGAGCAAACCCACCCACAGGGATATCCCTGCTGGCTTGAGGAGGATTGGTGTATTCCTGTTGCTGTGGTCACACATGAGCTGCCATAACTCATGGATTCCTTGGTGAATCTCTCTCTTGTCAAATTGTTCCCAGAACCACCACTATAACAGTGAAGGGACAGTCTAAGAGAAATATTGTGGGTTTGGTTCCAAATCATGGTCTCATTTTGTGCTTTTCAAAACTGAAGAGTGAACATTATCGAAGGTGCTGTTTAGCATGACATGTGAATGTGAAGTCTGGATCCTTAGCAAGCAAGAGAGCATCTGGAACCAGATAATTCTCAGAAAGGTGAGAAACCATCTGTGCTAGGCAACCATAAATGAATCAAGCCCAAGACAAAAAGCTCCTCAGATTCCCAACAGGAAATATTGAAGTTCAGCTGCTTTCTCTTCCTGTGATCACTGCTTGCTTCAATGCTTCAGCCCTCGTGGCTCAGATCAGTCAGACCAAACACTACTGACCAAGCCAAGACCAAGCCTTGCTGTATTCTAATTGTCAGCAAAAGTTTGCTGCAATAAGTTACTCAAAGTTTGCAGTAATGAGTTGCTTAACTGTGAATGGTATGTGAGCAGTATAGAAAGCAAAACAACAGGAGGGGAGAGGTGTTTGCTTCTGCTTCACTTAAGGTATTGATGAGAACTGTGTTTATATTGAGGCAAGAGCAGCATTGGTCAGAAGGGGAAAAAATTAGAGATATACCTACTAAAACCTGTTTGGAACTGATGAGATAGCAGGTAGCTAAATGCATTATTAAACACCATTTTCAATAAACAGGTTTTGGGGCTAGTTTTACTACTTCAAAGTTGGCTTGTATATTGTAAACAGTCCTTCACTATAGCCTAGAATTAATCATCTGTTCTTTGGAGCTATTGCTCCAAGTACAAAAATAAATACACCAGAACAGATAAATGAATGTTGGCATTCATAAGTAATGCATTGTGCAATTCTTATATGGCACCCGTGGCAAAGTTCCAGCAACAAAAGCTTTGGTGCCTCTGAGCTGCCTGTTATCTGTGAGGGAAGCAATTATGGTTATTTAGTGCAGGAGAGCTAGATTTAGAGACTGCAATAGCCACGGGGACTGTGTGAAGTATAGGGGAGTAGGAAGCATGTATCTACTAACTGTATAGATTATTACTCATGGCATGCACACAAGGAGATCTTTAGATTATCAGGCTCATGTTTTCTATTGAGTGTTTTGATTGTTCATTGAGTGTGTGTCAGTAGAAAAGTGATTCACACACTCTAATTCATGCTTCCCATCTGAAGTGCAGATTGATGGTGTTCTACAGGAGCCTGCATCTTTTCTCCCAACAGAAATACCATCACACTCCAAGTGTCCCTTAAATCCTCAGGTTTGTGCTGTTTAGAGTTGTGGTTCTCTTTGCCTGTGTTTTCCAGGCTGTGAAGTGCATTGGCTGTCTGTACTGCCAAATTGCCCCACACATATTTGGAAAGGTGCACCCCTCTTTCCTTGCCGGCTCTTTCTCTCTCTCAAAAAAAAAAAAAACAAAAAAACAAAAAAACCAAAAAAACCCCAAAACCAAATCAAAACAAAAAAAAACAAACAAACAAACAAACAAACAAAAAAAAAAAAGAAAAAGAAAAAAGGTGACTCCAGCACTAACAGCTTTTTCAGCCCCTTATGTATGAACTAGACAGCTAAGCAGGAGTTGGGGGGTCTGGAGAGGTAGGCTGGTCTCCTCTCTGTGTGTGTGTGTGTGTGTGCAGAGCAAAATACTGAGTGACCATGAGTCCTAGTGGTGCCACAAGAACTTGAAGTAAAAACGACTGCATTTCTCTTTTATTTCAGAATAGGTGTCTCTCTGACAGCCATAGGACAAGTTTGCTTAATAGACTTCTGCCCTGAGTTAGAGGAGTCTTGTCTGTGCTGGAAGACCCAACTAGATTGATGATATATTGCGGGGTTTGTTTTTTTTTTTTTTAGTTTTTTTTTTGTTTGTTTGTTTGTTTTTGTTTTTTGTTTTTTTTTTTTTTTTTTTTTTTTTTTTTTGTAGGTGGGCTGGTTTTCCCTCTGGCTGGGCTGACTCAGCTTTACTGGAAGAGCTAAAAAAAATTCTGCCAAAAGCAAACTGTAGAGAGAACAAGAGCTGAAATTTGTACTTTCCTTGTCTTCTTGTCTCTGGTAATGGAGTAAAACTAGGCCAACCCTGATGGCTCCTTAGACCCTATTTTATCTTCTGTCTCTGGCTCTTTTGCCTTTCTAAGAGCCTTGGAGGGCCCCTGCTCTTCAGAGATTTGATGAAATAAGGCCATGCATGTACTGGGGACACAGACTGTTCACTGAACACTCTTGGTCCTGTTTCCATGCTCACATTGTCTGGAACACTCTGGAGGGCTCAGTTTCTCTGTCCAAGTTTTCCAATGGAAACCAGATGATCTGGGCAGCAGGTAACCACCTTTTGACAGGAAATTAGGACCCCAAAGTTAGGAAGTGTTCCTGGGTTCTTTGCTGTTTGCAACAGTGGCCTCTATCTTTTTCCTCAAAAACCACTCTCTCTTGCAGTATACATTATTAATTTTGGGGACCAGAAGAAATAAAAAAACTACTTAGTAAGCATGGGATTAGAGACCAAAACAAATTACTTGGGCAATTTTCCAGAATGGGGAGTTAAATAGATTAGAGATAAAGCTTTACTAATTAGTATCAAATCTGCTTTGGAGCCATATGGCACCAAACGTTTTCCCTTTGCCTCTTCTTTTTGTCATTATCTCTCCATTTCCTTTCCTCTTTCTGATGTGTGCAAGTGATTGTGTTACTCTGAAAAAATTAAAAATGGCTTAATCATATTTAACGAAAATGCTATGTATCCTCTTGACTTTAATAGCAGTGAAATGTAAATGCAGAAAAGTGCTTTAATTGGTGGGTAAAAATTGTTTGGGTCAAATAATCTTTATCTGACAGAGGAAAGATTAGTAAATTGGTCCCAATTAATTCTGTGGTTCATTTCATCCGATCAGCAAAGTAGTGCTCTAGCTGTACTGTAATTAGCATTTTATGTTTTACAGAAACATGCAAAAGTGTACTTGAATACCTAATTTTTAATTAATTATTTTTAACAATGTCCTACAGAAAAAAACATGTAAGTGTAGAACAGGAGTTCAGAGGAAGGCAAAATTGAATTTGTTAAAACAATAGAACTTGTGTTTTTGACTTTGGAGAAACTTGCTTAATTTATCTGTGTCCCTATTTTTTAACATGTTTAATTATGAGCCATGGTGGCAATTCAGCAGTTGTTTGAAAATTCTGTCTATTTAGAAACAAAACACAAAACACCCCAAGAAAATTTTTTTCCCCTAGATTAAAGAAGCAAAATTTTTATTAAATTGCCAAAACTTTGATTTTGAAGAATATGCACAGGGAGAGGCATCCATTACCCACCAGTATGAGTTTTCCTCTTGGAACTTGACAGCTTCTGTAAGTTTTACTGTTTGATGGATAATCCTCTCACAGCTGCTCTTCCATGGAAGGCTAGAGATTAAGTTCTCCTCTTTACCTTTTCCACCATCAGTTTTAACCTCCATAACAGACAGGAGATTTTTAAGCCTAGGAAAAAAATATGGAACCATATAAATTGACCGACAGTCAAGTTATCACAGAGCTGGTAGACTTACAGCTGCTCTTGTTGCAAAATACTTTTTATCATTTCTGTAAAACAAATACACCGATGTAATTCTGTAGAATAGAAGGGAAGATGGAAAAAATCACATGCAGTTATGAGATTTTTATATGTACACAGCCGTCTATATTCACTTTATATTAAAGTATTAGATACTTAAGTGTACACCACCAATAGCTTTGTGCACAATCTATGCACTCATGAGGATTTGATTTTTATGAACACTTCCCTCAAGAAGTGAAAGATCAGAAATTATGTGAACAAAAGTACATGTTGAAATACCAAAACAATCCTCTTTATTCCAAGTAAAAAGCTACATGGACTTCCCAAATCTTGTAATGCTCAGGGAAGCAGTTTCTGTGAGCTGAGATGTAGGATAAGTAGCAAGGTTGTTAGGGAATTAGGGAGGACAGGGAATATTTTTGAAGGAGTGAGAGCACTGCATGGAAATAGATATCCATGATATAAAGTTATGACATTTGGCAATACTGTGCAGTACAAATTGGGATTTGTAATGATTCCAGAGAGCCTTCCCAAACCTTTATAGGACTTGAATTAATCATGTGCCAGAGAAGCACATCAGAGCTGCAGGAAACCAGAGGATGTGATGGCTCTGTTCACCTCATATATTGTTTTAAGTTCTGCTGTGGTATTTGAGGGCTGGAATTCAGAAACTGGACTTGTGCAGGGCAGTTATATATTTGTAAGCTTTCTATGTTAATATATCTTAAATTTTTAATTAAGACCAATAGGTTGCTAATGGCAAGTGCAGCTTGGAGTGCTCAGGTGTGCTTTTGGAATTTGTCATAGTTTAAAAAAAAATAAGTTATATATATAAAGCATTCAGGCAGCAGATGCAAAGGACTTATAAACTGCCTTCTTTTGTGTTATTCTTGAGCCTTGTTTAGATAAATCTATCTCCATATGTAAAATAGCACCTTAATTGACACTAAAGCATTATCTTTTTATATTAATTTAGTAGACTTTAAAACTGGTTTTGTGGTCAAAAATAGACCAGCACATCAATAGTATTATCACTTGTTGATTTGGAAAGATGAGACAGTCTGGAGACTAGACATTATTTATGCTTCAACAATCTTGTTCTACCCATCACTTCATTCACTGGAAATTCAGAAAATTATCAGCTTGAATAAATGTCCAAATCCCTGTTCCACCTTGGAAATTTTTTCTTTCCTTCCTCCCACAAATTTTCAGAGAACATGTTAGAACAAGATGAAGGTTTCTCACACTTTGTCTGGTTTAGCTTAATCAAAAGCTTTTGGCACTGCTATGTGTACTGGCACTTGGTTGCTCTTCCACATCAAATCCTGATCACATGAAAACCTACATCATTCTCCATGCTCCCAGGGCTTGCCCTAAAAATACACAAGAAATATGCATTATGTAATGCCTGTCTTCTGTCTCAAGCTAAACGTTAATTAAAAGCAGGGAAGAACATCTTAAGTTAAAATAAAGAAAAACCTTTTAAGGCTTCTTTGTTTTGGTTTAATTAAAATAAAAGAAAACAAACAAACAAAAAACAAACAAACAAACAACAAAAACAAAAAACCAAAACCAGAACCTGCTCCCTACACCAAACAGGAAATATTGGAATTTAATGTCCAATGTAAAGGTAAGGAAAATAATTATACCATGTTTCTGCTTCAATACCCTCCAGTCCACCAGGAATGCTTTTAGTGCAAGTGAATGTGTTTAATTACTGCTCAGCTGCTCTGATTGCTCATTACATGACAGACTCCTACAAGGAGATCATTTGCCTATCAAGGCTTAGTCACAGTCATTAGCACTCACCTTTACCTTGACAGAGAATAAAATGTTTTACTATAAGCTGCTAGTGA
Source organism: Muscicapa striata striata (assembly GCA_030060385.1). Lineage (NCBI taxonomy): Eukaryota > Metazoa > Chordata > Aves > Passeriformes > Muscicapidae > Muscicapa > Muscicapa striata. The sequence goes on from JAREIS010000078.1 coordinate 2,524,560, forward strand.
TACATTCTGTGCACTGCTGCATTTCCTAAACAGGGAGCCAATTTAAACTGCTGTTACCCTGTATCCTTTCCTGGTGTATGTGGACACTAATTTTGTTTCACTGAGCAATATTTTTTTTCACTCTTGCTGTCACACTTAGATATGCACAGGCACAACATAATGAGAAGTACTATACAACTACTTTGTCAGAGTAAAGATTGAGACATGAGATAAAGCACAGGTGTTCACTTCTGATGCATTTTGGTTACATTATTTTATACTGACTGCTGAGTGTCAGAACTATGGCACTAAGAATTTTCTAACGTAATGAAACTATATGGAAGAAGGATTAAATCTATTTTAATAATCTTTGGTGATATGTGAATGTGTCTGAGTCTTACCAGGTGTTTTGTTCCTGGTTCTAGTTCCTCTGTAATGTGAAGGTCCCACAGAGGCAGGCACATGAGTAACACCATTCAGTCCTGTGATTTCCTTTGGATGGAAATAACTGCACTGCATTGAGTGCTCCTCCACAGCTCATTGATGCCAGCTGGTCATACTGACAGTGCTCAAACACCCTTGGACCTGTAATTTCATAAAGGACTTTTGTTGGTATAAACTAATACAGCTCTGCTGGCTCAAAATTTTGATTGAGTCTGAAGTATTCAATTATTAAACAACTGTATTTTTACACCAGGAAATTCAATTCTCAAGTACCCTTAAAAATTTAAAAGGAGTGAAGTCCACTGTGTTAATTTTAGATCAGCCCAAAGAACAGGGAGTGTATGATCTCTTCCAGTCCTAACTTCAGGGAACTAAAATTATTGCATCAGGAACATGTTCCTTCCTCCTCATATGTGTTCTTTTATCCCTTTTTCTGTTGCCATTAGTACCAAAATTGCCAGCAATAGTGCTTTATTTAGTCAGGATTGTTTGGGGATTTTTTTTAAGTGTAGCCTTGACCCACAGAGACAATCAGTTATGAAAGAACCAGATTAGTGGGAGAAAGAGGTTAGTCTGAGAGAAGGGGGTATGTGTTTGTACTGGTTTGTGCTTACAAAAAACGGGATAAAAAAATGTTTGGAAATCACAATTTAGTGCTGTGCCACACTGAATTAAAACCTGCTGTTGAATCCTTGTTCCCTGAAAGTACTGTTCACTTTATCCACTGAGCTGGCCTCTCAGGGTTGTTCAACAGAGTGTGCTGCACTACGTTAGGGCTGATTTCCCTTTGTTTTCTTTTCTGATCACTGGAATGAAGAGAAGAATGGGATTATCTAACAGTATTTGACACAAATAAAATCCTCCCCTTATTACTGAGGCTGTAGCAGTGAACAGGGACCTGCCTGGGAAGAGGTCATGGAGAACACCTGATGGTGAGACAGCAGTAAAGTCTCCCAGGGTCTGCACAGCTCTGGGTAGCTGTGTGGACTGGTGGTGGAAGGAAAAAGCAGTGGGAGGGCAGGGAGTGTTATGTTCCTGTGTTCAAGGATTTGGAGTGATGCAGGTCCTTGTTTTATAGACATGTGTGAGTCTTCTTGCAGTTTTGGAAGTATTTTAACACTTCCATGGAGTGTACTTCATGACTAAAGTGAATTTGGCCTAGATACCTACCTGTTTAGTACTCCTCATAGTTGCATCTGAGGTAGAGTTAAAGCTTCTCTTTCCATTTTTTTGGTGTTGGGAATGAGCTGAGAGAAGGCAGCCTACAGAGCATACAGCCCTGGGTGTTCTTCCTCAGTGAAATATTGTCAGGCATTCTTTGGGATAATACCAGCAAATTCAATTCAGTTTTGTTGATGTTTTCTTCTGCTGAGTTGCCAGGAACAGAAATACATAATTTCCAAGTGTGGAAGAATGCTCACAGCAAAGGGGAAGTTTTTAAAACTGTGAGAGTAAGTGTTTGTGAGAGTGCCTGGGGAAGGAAGGAGATGTCTGCAGCATGTTGGTTGTGCTCTGTTTCTGCTTAGAGAGCCACAGCCAGCCAGTTAGGAAGCAGAAGCAGTGACTGCTCAGGTGATCAGCCTTAAAAATGGTTTACAAATAGCATGAGTAGATGTTGTTTGACATATCAGTTGCAGTGAATTGTTTCTGCAAATCTTTGTGTTGGTTGTTAGTGGACTAACTCTCAGTATCAAATTTATTAGCAATGTTTTGTGCTCATGATGAATTTGTGGGCAGAAGAATGAGCTCTGTTAGTTATGTAAATGGTGAATACTTCTGGCAGAGGCATTTTGTCAAAGTTCCTCACCATTTTCAAGGTATTAGTCACAGCAGGATCTGACCAGTGCCTGCAGGACTCCCTATGGCAGTAGGAGAACTGAAGCCTTCTTATTCTGTAGGCTGACAGGACACCTTGTTCCGGAGAAAGGTTGTGTCCTTAGTCAACCTAACATTTTTATAGTTGTTTTTGTTAATCTTTATCATAACTTCCAGGTTAACATTCAGTTTCATTTTGAAATAACACTCAGTTTAGGTTGGGGTTAAAGAGGAGTCATTTAGCACTTAAAGTTTGTAGTAAATGTGTTTCTGATCAGTCATATTGAAACCATTCCAGGAAGTCACAGCATGCCTACTGCAGGAAGGGTGAGCGTCCTTTAGTGCTAAAACTGGAACACCTTGTTTGTCTTTTTTATCCAGTTGCAACCTGCTAGGCCCAGGATTGGGTGGTGTCTAGAAACATTGCCCTGGTGAAAACTCCAAGGAGCTGCCCTCTTTGTGCACTGTTCCTTCATTTATGTGCTTTGTGTTTCCCTTGCTGCTGTCATTAGCACTGCAGAATACCCAGTTCTGATTTGCCACAGGAATTGTCACACTTTTGTTGCCTCCTGCCCTCGTGTGTGGCTGCCAAGAGCAGGCTGGAGAGGGATGGGTGGGGAGAATTTGTGACTGAGCTCTTTGCTTGGTGCCTTCTTGAGCCTGACTCACAGGCTGCCAGGGACAAAGGTCCAGGTAAAACAGGACGGAATTCTGAGAATTTCAGTCCGTGCATACTGAGCTTTTAGTGGTGAGTTCTTCCTGTGTTTAAATGAAGCAGAACTTTAACCAGAACAAGAGCTACATCTGTGACAGGTGGAAATTAGGACTCTTTAAACAGCACAGCAGTAGTCTACCAAAATACCCTGATGCTGGGCAAGAAGTTGCTATTTTCACCATAACTGGTGAACATTAAGAATGTGGAGGATTTTTTATGGATTTTCCTTTCCATTTCTCAACAACATCTAAAGCTGTCAGTGCAGAACAGAGCAATTCTTTCCAGCTATTCACCCTGGATAAGTGGACAAATCTTGTTATGCACACTTAACTTGTCATGGTCTGTGATTAAGCCAGAAAGCACTTTTTTCCTCTCTAAAACACTTGCTATCAGGTGAGATTTAAAATGCAATCCATGTAAAGCAATTCATGTAGCCTAGAAGATTATCTTGGGAAATTCCATCTGATGCTGGAACCCTTTGGGCTTCACAACAGCAGCAGTACCAACAAGTCCATAGGAATAGCTCTATCTACACAAAGCAACACAGAAACTGTGGTCTGAACAGAAGAAAACCCCACTAGACCCAAGTAGTGATAAAGCATTATTAATCCAGGAATGCTGCATATTTCTTGTGGTAAAATGGCATTCTTAATTTCAACTAGGCAATGTTTTCTCAAAGCCAAGTTTAAGGCAAGTAAGACTTGCAAACAGATACAGCTGGTAGCATAATTTGCTTGTGTATTGTAGTTTCCATTTCTTCTTAGAAGTTCTGTTTCTGTGCCCCAAAATACTAATGCTAATTGTTTAAAAATAGATTTTTGGACTGGAATACAAGTACTGTTAGGAAAAAGGATTTGTTTTGTTCTACAGCAGATACTAGTGGCGTGCTGTGACAAATTCTTCACATAGTGAATCTCTGAAAGAAATGGGCCTTGATTTTGAGTTGTGTGGTCATATCTGAATACTCTGATACCAATAAAAAATAACTGGCCCACTATAAGTGTATCCTCTGGGTTTTAGTTTTATTTCCAGATTTGAGGTGTAATAAACAAGGGTCACAGTTCCTCACCAGTCTGAATTTTTGAGTCTGTGAAAAGTTAACACAGCATGAGGAAAGAAGCTCTGAGAGCTAAAAATTATGTCCTAGTGAACTGTGCCTTCTTACACATTTTACCTACAGAATTACAGTCCTGGAATTCCATCATTCCAGCCAAGAAATATTTAAAGAACTTTAGGATCTCATCCTTTATAGTAGAGCTGTGAAGTCTAAATTGCTCTGGATCCAGTGGGACTTATTATGGCAATTCTTGGAGAGCATTCTGTGATGTAGATAAAAGCTGGGACACTGTGTACTCAGCTGAGAAAGGATCAACACTATGTCAGCATTTGAGCACAGAGATGTGACAAACCAATAGGTGAGACAGCAATCTGTAACTAAGATTGCTAGAGTGCAGAGCCTCAATTCAGAGGGGAGGGAGCATTTGGAAAAAGAAAGGATCACTATCAGTTTCAACTGAGCAAGCAAAAAGAGACTTCATAAATATTGTATGAAAGAATAAAATGAAGGGATGTGTGTAGTCTTCTTTAGCAGAGGGATGGAATAAACTGATCTCAGGGAATTCAGGAGAGTTATGGTGCTAACAAATCTTGGTCCTTCTTCCAAAGAATAGTGGGAATCTTATTTGGACAGCAGAGTTTTAGGCACCAGGACTCCCCATAGGACCAAACCCCATATAGTGCCAGTTGCTCTTTTCCCATAGGCACATTAGCTGAGGACTCATTTTTCAACACACTGGTTCCCAGTCCTGACAAAGCAGGAGCTGTGTCAGTGCAGGAGTGCTAATCTGTCTGACAGCTCTCATGCAGGACAGTTGGCATCTCTGAATTTTGCATCAGCATGACCTGGAATGAAATACCAAAAATGGGCAAATGTCTGACAGAATGGAATTAATTGAGACTGAGCTTGCAATCTGTTTTCATTGGAAAAAAATAGTTTTTACCAGTGCAAATACTAAATAATTATTTTTTCAAAAAAATACATAACTAATGAGCTTGCATATGGTAACACTGTAAAATTTTTTCAGGTATAGGGATCAGTGTTAATACCAAAGCAAGTCACTCATCAGCCTCATAGAAATTGAGGAGATGCTTTCTTAGTGTCTCCATGCAGGACCAAACAGGTTTACCATTTTGTTCTCTTTAAAATGAGAGTTCTCAGGTCCTCACAATAAGATTTGCAGACAACACTTTGTAAGGATGAAATGAAGTGAAAAAGTAATGAAGCATCTGTACCAAAAATAGTGCAGAAAAGGGTTCAGACTTTTTCCTTGTCTCACTTATGTTTCTACACTCCTCTTTTAAATGCAAAGCAATATATTTTCCATATTTCAGGCTGACATTATTTTGCTAATGTTTACAGTATACTGTTTTTACCACAGGAAAAAAATTAGGAAAGGAATAAGAATTATATGAGTGAACAATTACCCGAAGAGGAGTCAGAACTAGAGCAGGAGCCAGAACATGCATGTGGTCCCAGAGATGTGCCCTAAACATGGAAGTTGGATTGGAATCATGCACCAATGAAAAAAGAATGCATAACTAAAAGCACTTAGAAGCAAAATCTGATGGAGACAAACAGAAAGGCCAAGACTAAAGTGAATTAAAATCCAACTAAACAAATGCAAATAACCCTAATGAGATTTTAGTGATACACTCAAAGTAAGAAGGAAAAAATACCAGTCTAAGTATGTACTAAAAAAGGATGAAACACTCTTTCTGTTTTCATATAAGTCATTCCTACTTATATTGGGTATGTATTTAATGAAAGTGGGATTATTGAGAAGGTATAAGTCACAGCAGGTCAGATATTAGTAATAGTAAAGAGTGGCGTAAATCCACAGGGACAGGACCATGAAAGTCACCCCAAGGCATTTAAAAATGGGCCAATTGCTAATGAATTCCTAAAGGAATTATGGTATTCACTTATTTGAAGGGACCTGACTAAATTTGCAGCTGGTCATCTCTACTGTAATCCCCAGGAGTATTAGGTACTAAATTATTACCAAGGCAGTTGTTTAAATCCAGCCAAGGTAAATCTACAAGTGGTTACATTAATTGATTACATTACATTAATTTATTCCCCACTCTCCTTTTTTCCCCCTTTGGTTACTCGTCTTGTAGTCTTGTTAAAAAAAAAAAAAAAATTAAAGACACGGGTTAAAAAAAAGGCAGCGATAAATGGTCATTTTGGCCAAGGAGTAAAGTTACCAGAAAGACCCCATGAAAATGTGTTGTGGGAATTATATCACTCCATGCATTTGTAGCTGAGCCAAAAATGAGATTGAGGATTAAACCAAAAAAATTTACAATTGAAGAAAAAGGTCAGGGTACCTCAATATAAGTCTGATTAGGGAGAGTTGCAAAATGATTATTCAATGCTGAATGACTCAGTTGTAAAATGGCAGATGAAATCCACTGCTGATAAATGTAAAATAATGATACCAGGAAAAATAACTTCTAAGGCATATGACATGATAAGTTTTACCTTAGCTACTCCCATTCAGAAGGACCTTCTTTAAGGTCACTGAGTGTAGTTCACTGCAAATATCATCTGTGTGCTCAGTCACGCCGAAAAGGCAAATAGACTCATAAGAATTATTAGGGGAAAATAGAAAACATCTTTATGCCATCTATAAATCAAGGCTTTCCCTGCATAGTGAACTCAACAGGCAGCTCTGGTAACTCCATGGAAAATGGCAGAGGGAAAGCAAATACTGAGAAGGGCAGCAGAGATGCTGAGAGGTAGGAAATGCCTTGTTTGTGCAGATTGGTCAGGCACACAGTAAGGATTTATAGAAGGAATTCTGCTGTGACATACAGACAGAAGGTGCACAGGACATCTCACTAATTCTCATGGTAGTCAGTGGTGCTGAGCACTGTTGCATACAATTATAGTTCCTCTTTCCTTCAGCTGGAATTGAGTATGGATATTTGAGTATGATATTTCACTCATTTAAGCATATTTTGATAGGGTTTTAAAGAAATATGTGTTCTGGTACTATTGAATGTATTTGCAAAAATTGCTCTCTGCACCATGGGAAATTAGTTATTTTTGATAGTCCTCTGAGTGCTCCTCAGGCATGGCTCACATGTATCTCAATGTTTTGGTCAGTGTTACAATTCTGCAGTATGAGCGCATCAGTCCTTAAAAGAAGACTGAGTCCAGAAAGAGGAAAGATTGACTAATTAGTGAGGTCTATTCTGTAAAATGTCTTTTTATCTTTACCATTGAGTTCTGTGTTGTTTGGGGGGTTTTATTTATATGATTTTTTTTTTTTTTTTTTTTTTTTTTAACAAAAAACCTGTAATGTCATAGCTTTTGGTTTTAGGGACCGATTAGAGTTAGAATACAACTTGCATAGTATAAGTATAGAGAAAATTATTTCTCATGGGGGAAATAATAAGCTGAAAATAAGCTGAATTAGTATAGTGGTTCTAATAAACTAAATATATTTTACAAGAGTTAAGGGTGATTGTTCTGCGCTTCTTGTGGTTTACAGATAAGTCTGCTGTAATGACGCTGCTAATAAAGTATTTTATGTGAGGGGCACAGCCTTGCCAGGCCAAACCTTCTGCCTTCCCCACTGATTCCCCAGCTTTCCTCACTAAATGTAGCCTGAGAGCAGCAAATCTCACAGATCCATGCATGAACCTGTGTCAGTGCCTATTATACCACTCTGGAAAGGTGTCAGCCTTCACCATTATTGCAGAAAAGGCACTGAATGTTTCAATCTTCTCTGTCTCATGTTCCCCTGAAACAAAATTTGTGCTAAAATTTGGTGAACTTAATTTAGACAGAACAACTCCATGCCCTATGCTTCAGCCCTTGAATAAGGATAAAAAATTGTGTGGATTTTTCAGGTTGAAAAGCAAAACATGAGGGTAATTTTTACATGTCACTGCTTGGACTAAAGGTTTTGGTAGAATCATTTGTCAGAGACTTACTTATTTTTTATCAGTAAGATCTGCATGCATACACTGAAATCTCAGTAATTGTAAGATTCACTGATAATTTGAGTTTACAGCATCCTGTGGCAGAGTTAGGCAGTGAGTGCCTTGGGATTGAGCCATCTCTAAGGCAGTCAGCTGCAATAGAAAGGTGCTGGAATTAATCCTGAGAGGTTGTCCTTGTTCCTCACATGTGTCACAGGGGCCTCGTGTCACTGGAGACCTGGATGACAGATCTTAGAACAGGCATAACCCAATTCACAAAAGGCTATGTCCAGTGATGAAAAATTTGTCAGAAAAAAATTAGGCTTTGTCCCAGGCACAGCTTTTAGTCAGCTTAATCAGCAGTATGTGATTCTATGGCACTTCATTCATTTTAAACCCAAATTAACCTCTGTTACAGAGCCTCTGCTTAGTTTTTGTAAATTAACAACAGGATATGACTTTTTGGAGCTGAGGTTATGTTAAAAAAAGCACACATGTGCAGAAAATAATAGCCAGCTAAATGGGAAGCTTGTTAATGCTTCTCTTGCAGTTATATTCCTAATTAGTTATTTTAAAGACAAAGTGAAACTACATGTTTTCTGTTACCTTTGGTTGAAGCAGCTGTATATTGCTGTCTATATTAATATCGTTTTCCTTCTCCTTTCCCTACTGCTTCTTCACCTCCAAAATGACCACCCCACCCAAGCAAGCACTGAAAACACGGTGCAGCAGGACAGCATTGTCCCCTCTCTGCAGAGACTGGGTGAAGTCAAAGCCAGGATCTTGCAGAGCTGGGAATATTTCTTTAGTACAGTTTTTCTCAGGGCTGGTGTGCTGTTTGCTCTAAGCCATCTGGCAAAGGAAGTTCTGCAGTTTGAACAGGGAGTTCCAAAACCTATAGCTATGACCTGCACAGGAGTGGGCTGAGGGCATGGCTCAGCTGAGACACTGTAGAGAATAGTGTTGTGCTCTTCTGTCACCTGTCTCTGTCAGACAGTGTGGTGGCTCCTCGCTGTAAGTTATTCCAAGTGCTGACTTCAATTTTGAGATTATTTTTTATCTTATGACCAATTCTTGTCATCCCTCTGCATACAGAGCTGTTCCTGCCCCTCCCAGCAGTAAGTTCAGTAGACAGGCTGCTCTTAGAATTGGTCCATCTGTTATTTGTCTCATGGATGTCAAAAGAAAGAGGCCGGGTATATAAATGAACAAGTACAAGTCTTGTGCAGTGGCTGTTTGGAGTAAACTGAGGTAGATTCTGGCAATACATGTTAAAGAGTTTTCCCTGTGACCTTGTGAAGCAAGTAGGGGAAAATGCATTTGGAAGTTAGAAACAGACTAGGAAAGAACAGAATATAAATAGATTTATGGCAGTGTCAGTGAGTGAAGATGGAAGAGAAAGTGCCGTTAAAATTGCTGTTCTCAAAATGAAAGCTGTAAGGCAGAGTGAGTCCTGTGCTGGCCATCTCAGCACAGTAAAGCTGCCAGGACAGTTCCTGGCAGCACCAGCTAGTAATGTGAAACCCAGAAGCATTGGAGAAGATAATTTACCCATCCTTGTGTGTACTTCAGAGCTGGTTAAGCATGCAGGTGCCTAAATTAATCCATATGTTGATATTAAGACTTAATGAATCCAACTGTTTATATTTAATCTGTTATAATGGAGTTTTCTTAATATGGTCGTATTGCAACTGGTTTCCAGCCCTGTCTCATAAATCTTTGGCTCCACAGCAAAACACAAACTAGTTTACAGCACAGCAGTCACTCCTGAACTATGCCTTGAAGTCACATTGTGAGCATGCAGAACTCCATCAGCTCAGTAATTCCAGGGAAGGATTGTAGTGATATTAGACAGGATCATTGCTAGTGAGTAACAGTCTTAATGCAAAAAGTCCCAAACCTTTGGTTTCATTTTATTATGAAATCTTTGAAGACTGAGCTCTATGTCTATCTGTCTTCTATGGTCATTTCAGTAAGGGAAGGAAATCCTGAGTCTGCTGTGGACCACTGGAATTTACCAGCATATGCATTTTTGGTAAATATTTGAGAAGCAGCTCTTCAGCTTGTGTGAAATGTCAGAGTATTAAAGGCAGCTTCCCTTATCTGCAGGTCTCTCAAGACTCTCTTCAATCTCTAACTGTGAGAGAAAAAAAAAAGTTGGGAGGAAGAGAAATGTACTCAGGCTGAGATTGCTTCCCACCTTTGTGAGGGACTTGTATGTGCCTCTAGTGATGAGATGGCAAATGTATTTGGATTTTACCGTGTATTATGCTCCCTTTGCACTGAAGTAAATAACAGGGGTGGTAGAGACCAAGGAACCTGTATGTTGCTACTCTTCATGCAATATTTTTGAACTCTGCTCTTAGCTTGAGCCACAGGACACTCTTATTTCCCACTTGATGAGCCTGGTCAGTGGGATTATGCAGAAGATCATAGGCCCAGCTCTGGAAACTCGGGAGAGAGATGCTCAGGAAGAGCAGAGGGTGCAGGGTACAGTGGAGATCTTTTCACACGGGGCAGATTTTAGCCAGAACACTCTAGGGAAAGGTAGCAATGAGTGAATGTTTGTCCATTTGAAGGAGAAGGAGAAATGAGAGGAAGGATGGAGACAAGGCACTTGTGCAATTGCCCTTTTGACTAAGATTTCTTTAATGATTCAAGTCTCATCTTTGCTGTACTGACAGAAGGGGATTACAAGGAAGGTGTGTGGAGAGAGAGGAGGAAGGCATACTGAGTAGATTTTAAGCAGACTGGTTTCAAAGTTTGGAACAACAAGCACCTATAAGTACACATACGAAAGCATTGAGCATTTAATTTATAATATTGATAGGCTGCATTTTTTTTCTGCTGAGTTTTGCTATTGAAGTAAGAAGTTGCACTTGAGTCATTTCATAGTATGTCAGTAATAGCAAATAATGCAATGTGAGTCTCGATGTCATGTGTGTTATTGAAGACTTCAGAGCAGTGGTGAAAAATTGAACACAAAAACACATCCAGATGTCATTCAGTCACACCAAAGCTCTCCTGTAGTAAGCAAATGACACAGCTGGTGCAAGGCTGTGCCAGTTTGGACCTTTCTGTGAACAGTGGGGCTGTGCAGGATAAGCAGGAACTCGTGAACCTTCATTCAGTGTCCCCTGCTAGTGCCCTGGAGGGAAATAGAATGGTAACAATTCACTCTGAGCTGAAACTGAGGGAATAAGGCTGCTGTTGGCTCCCTGCCAGCAGCTGCTGGGTGTGATTGGGATCATTTTATGAGATTTTCATGGTGTTGGTACAACTGAACCAGCGGGTGCTGAGATTTGTAGGATTTGTTACCCATTACTCACTGAAGGAGAATTGCAATCAAAGCAAGTCAGGTGCTCCTGAAGAAATGTGGGACTCCACTCACAGAGCTGGAGTGAGATAAAAACCACGAGAGCCCAACACTCCTCAGTGGGATGCCAAATCTGAAAGTGTAAGATTAGATCATTAGATTCAGACGTGGTTTATGATCTAATAAAAACACTAATGTGCTTTGGTGCAGCAGAAGCAAAAGGCATGGGACAGACCCTACGTCTCGTGTGGAGCAGCACATGAAAGATGGGGTGAATTGCACAGAGTAGCAGATGAGAAGTTCACAGAGGGAGTCAGGATCTGTGGACTTTGCAAAGTGCAGCTGAAAGGGCCATGTAGATTTCTCTGCATGGAAGAGAGGAGATACAGTGTGCTTGGCTAGTTAGTGACTGAATATTCAGTGTATTTTTGCCTAATCATTCATTTGTTGTCAATGTCAGCTCTGTCAGCTGCTGTAAAAATGTTTTTAACTGGAGAGCTGATCACCAGTGAGGTGTTATCTGTGTTTCTGATATTATAAACTGCTAGTATTAATAATCCTTGGCTGTTTTAACATCCTTTATATCATAGCATGGGTTAGGGAGGGGCATTATTGTGTGACAGAATAATTCCAGTAAACAGGTTTAAGTACTTTAAAAGTATTCATTTAATTACTTTTTTTGATGGAGATTGAGATATCATTAAATGAACATAATTAAATAGTTATTCCCAGGCCCAAATTCAGGTCTGTTTGGCAGTGAATTAAAATGAATATGGTTGTCTTGATCCAGTTTTTTTTTTTTTTTTTTTTGTAACTATCCAAGGACTGTCTCTTCCTGTCTATATATTTCAAGGGAAGTATAGAGAGGATATTCAGAGTAGAAGATGCATTGTAAGGGCGCTTGAACAATGTTTCCCTCTCTCCTCTTACTGACTGTAATCATGTGAAATGCTGAGAAACTGCTGAAGTTGAACTGGAGTCAAAGGAAGTAAGTATGCTTGGATGGTTAACATGCTTAACTGTGTTCATTAACGACAGATAAGCCAATCAAGAATGAAAAATCCTTCTCTGTATTATTTCCCTCTAGGAAAGAAAAGGGAAATAAAGTGCTAAGTTTATATGGAGAGGTTATAAGTAGAAACTGTGGAAAATTAATTACAAAGGATTTTATTTTACTCTAAACTTTTTCCTTATTAGTGTCTAAAAATTCTATGAATACAAAGGGGGTTTTTGTTGTCAAAACATTTCTACAAAATGTTTTGACATTTTTCATTTTTACTTGCTGTACAGTTTACAAACACTTTAAAGCTTTCTTTTTTATCATCAGTGAGAAGGCTGATTTTTTTTTTTTCCTGGAAGGTAAGAGGAGAACATCTTCCATCAAAGGCACAGTCTATCTGCTATAAGGCAGAGAAATAAAATATCTGCAAGCTATCTCAGTTCCCAATAATCATTCAGAAAGACAGGACTCATATTTTAAGGCCAAGGGTGAACATTTGGAGAAAGTTCAGTGGAGTAAAATTATAAACACTTGATTGGAATTACTGCACAAACAATTCAGTAGCAGGATTTTCCATCACAGAGTCAATGCCTTAGTTTTTTGTAATGTGCCTAGAATATTTATGTTGCATCTTTGTAAGTGAACTGGGTCTTTAGTCTCCTATAGAAGTTACGGTATTTACCTCCTTACAGGGAGATTCCTAAAATCTTATTTACTAGGCAATGTAAACTTTTTCTTTTAGTGCAGATCAATCCCATAAAAGGGAAGATGACCAAGTCTTCTGTCCAGTGTTCTCTGTGATTGAATAGATGAAATGTGGTTCAAGGAATCATGAGCTTTCATTTGATTTTACTTCTGTGATATGACAAGCAACGTGGCAAGTCTGTTGATTTGGGGCTTTTTACCCCACTAGAAAAGTAGGATTGATGCTCCTGTTGTTGTCTGCATCCTAGGGAAATATCTCAGTTTGTAGATGGGTTTGGAAGGTTTGGACCACAGGCACATATTTTTTAGGGCTCATCCCTGAGGTCAGCTCGATGTATTTGGGCCAGTTATATGCAGACAGAATTTCCTTTGAGGTCTATTTTGTGTATAAATTTTCCCTCTGCATAATGCTAGTTTAATTTGTGGTAATTGCCTTTATCCTTGCCCACTTTGCTAGTATTTTTCCAGCAGACAAGTACTAGAACAGGACCCTGAAACCATGGCCTAGCTTTAAGAGCTGGTGTTTGGCTCTACTTACTGTTCAAAACAGCATGTCAAGTCAAAGTCAAAGGGAGAGTCTTCTGGATTAAAACATGGGGGGAGCTCTGTGGTCTGCCAGGGTCTGTCTGATGGGTACAGTGTGATCCTGATGTCTTTCCCACTGCGTGATGTTATCCTGCCTGACATTATCCTGTTAGGTACATGATGTGAAATGGCATCATGCTGCATGTGATAAAACCATGTTGCATTAAAAGCTAGAACAGTAATGACAAAGCCAAACAGGCTAACAATAACTTCCTTGAAAGCCAACAAATAAAATAACAGTTTTCTAATCTAACTATGGATCTTCCCATTCAGCTGAAGTTAATATAATTTCATGCAGGCTTAGCTTTTTACCATTACATGTACCTTCACACCCACACACAGTTTATTTCTGGTTCTGCCTATGAATTCTTAATGTTTAAGGTTTAATAGGAAATGCACTGGCTGAGTCAATTAGTGCTGCAGCTACTACTACTTGTTTTAGCCCAACTGTAGCTGTTATAAAAAAAAATGTCATAACCTTCACAGCTGTCTCCTCTATCTGTCATGAATAAAACAGGATTGCAAGTTCATCTGGTTTGCCAACCTTCCTGTGTCTTAGCAAAACACACTTGAGTTTGATATTGCTTCTCAGAAAAAATCAGAATTATTTTGCTATCCAGTCGTTCTCCAGGCTCTTGCAGCCATCAGCATGTCCAGACCTACCTTGTTCCATCACAAATGGGGAGGTTCTGAGTTGGACTTGTATGAAATCATCACTGACATTTGGGGAAGAGGAAGGTTGGCCTGTGCTTTTGGACTGCAGGTGAATGTCCCAAGAATTTTCCTGTATATAATCTGCAACATTCTACCTATTTGAAGCTTTCAGAATGAACTCCTTAGGAACTGATTCTTTATCCATTAATGGCACAAGCAGAGTGCTTTTTTTTTTTTTTTTTTTTTTTTACAGTGTGTATGTCTTACTGAATTGTTTCTCAGTTTATCATTTGCAGGTGTCATGTAATTAAAGTTTAGTCTAGCCTAAGGATTTTTTAATGGTACTTTTCCCATTCGAACCATCTCAGGGTACTTCGTTGGATTGGGGAATGATTATATAGGCAATTAACTCGGTCATTATGCTCTCAGCAATTGTTCACACACAGCTTTTTACATTACGACCTGAATTTTATAGATGAAACTAATGTTAGTCTAGACATCAGGGTCATTCACTCCTCTCTTCAAAGAAGTCCTGTGGGACATTTAAACTTCTACTTAGAGGCCAACAGAGGATCTGGCTTTATGATTGTTATTAACAGAGAACAGCAGCTGGACTTGCCTAGACATTCAGTGCTGCAGTGTCAACAGCTGGTTATAAAAACATGTCCTGATCCCCTCCAAAGCCCATGATCTGCTCCCCCAAAAGGAAGAAAGTCAATCAGTGAGCAGGACTGTGATGATTGTGTCTCAGTTTGTAATTGCTTGGAATTGTGCTGTTGGTTCTTTTGGATAGCGTTATAGCTCCAGATGTCCTGAAAGCCCTTTGCTGTTCTTTGATGATGACTATTCATCTGTGATACTGTGATTTTTGGGCCCAGAATTTTGGCCAATAAATTATGCCCATCAGTCACACATGGTAGATAATGAACCATTCCCATAAAAAGCCTTCTATGAGAAGCCCTCTCAGTGAAAGACAGTCTTGAATTATGTGTGTGGAGCTTGTTTGTGTGATTAACTTTCTGTTTCAAGAATGGCATTACCATGAAAGGTCCTTTTCAGTCTTAGAGTCCAGAGTAAGGACTCCAATGTGCCAGATCCTGCTTGCTCTGAGAGTCGGATGCCAATGTCCTGATTGACAGATCATGCAACTTACTCTAAGAACAGAACTGCTCTATGGCCAGGTGGGCATAAGGCATTTTATTTGGGGTAAGGTACAGGCTAATGAGGTCTGTACACTTGGGTGACCCTCACTGAAGGTAGGGAACACCATCAGTAGGACATCAGTCCCAGTCACAATTAATAAAACTCTTCCACACGTTAGAAATGTCCTTTGCTCCTCTTCCCCATGACAGAGAATGAAGAGCCAGGAGAGGGACAAAATAAATATCTTCTGAAGAGAGGGACACACCTGGAAGGAATGTAGGTTTATGCTCTTTGGTGAGAATGAGAAAAGAAATTAATTGTGAAATGGGTGTCAAGAGCAAACAGCTCTAGAGCAGGAACAAAGCCAAAACCAAAAGGAGTGGATGTCTGTCCGAGAAGGGGTAGGCTCCAGTTTCCTGGAAGCAAGTAGAGATGGAGAGAGAACAAACTGAGCGTCTTCTGAGCAGTGGAGAGTTTCCTTCATTGTTTTAGGGAAGAGATGTAAAAGTCATTGTAGCTGTGGAAGTTAGAAGGGAATTTACAGCTGTTGTAAACACCCACTGGGCCTAGCTAAAATGATTTTCTACTGCATGTCTATAAACAGCGTGAAGATTTGATAGTATTTCTGGCTGTGGCTTTCCAGCAGCAGGAACCACAGGACAAAATATATCTGCTGTGATTTGTGACTTGTCAAAAAACATTGATTTCCCTGCAGTTCATATACAATTTCATGGCATTCATTCATACTTTGTGCTTTGTGGCACTTCCTCTCTTTTGTGCCTTTTGTGCCCTCAGATGTTCATAGGGAATCTTTTTTTTTTTTTTTTTTTTTTTTTTGGCATTCCCATGTAAATGAACCAGTTCTTCAAAACGTAGCTCATTGACACAGCCCCTTCCAAGCAGAGTCCAAACTGGGTTTGTCAATTGGAAGGTGATTGCTTTGACAGTCTCTGTGATCTGGCTATAAATTGGAAGTGCCTGATGAAAATCAGTATAGTTTAGAAGAGCTGGCACATAAGAAGAGCTTTCATAAGAGAGGATTTTTTGCCAACAGCATTAGGCTTTGAGATTTCTCTGAATGTGTGGATCTAGCACTTGTCTGAGAACTACCAGTGTGGCAGCTCTTGGTAAAGCTGTGTGTGTCACCAGGTGCACTAACATATGAATGGATCATTATTTAAACCTCAACAAGCCCTCAAAAGGGGAAAAAACAACCCACAACCCTCTGGCTTGCAGTTGATATTTTCACAGGTGAAAGTGGATTTGTTTTCAAATACTGTCTGAAGACAGGATGCAGCTATCAATGTCCAGCTAGCACCAGCTCATTTTAGTGTGGATTGGTTTTTTTATATTTTTTTTAGGCATTTTCTTATGTTAAAATATTCTGTCTGGGACTTCTCTTGCCTCATGATTTTTGAAGTGATGTTATCCCCATGCTTGTTTTTAATAGCCATTTGGCACCTGACAGCACGTTTTCTTATATGTTATCTTCCATTCTGTATGCACTACACTTTGTTTATTTTGTTGCTATTTATAGGAGGGTCTCCCACAAGTCTGTGGGCACTGGTAATGATTTTTAGAGAACAGAAATATCCTTGGAAAAATTTCATAAATGGAAAATAACACAGATGATAAACAAATGCAATGAGAGAGCTTATATTATAAACTGGCTTTTCATGTCCACATCACTCAGAGGAACTTGTCAGTCCACAGCTAAACTATTATGGGTCTGTCTCAAGGAATATATGCTTTATCCTCCAAATATGATTATTTCCCCTGCCAAAAGAAAATGCCAGTACACCTACATTTCTTAGGAAATCTAAGTAGTTTTAATACAGAAATTTCTGTAATTTACATGCAACCATCATTGGTTTAAGTGCTTTCCATAAAGGACCTCATAATCTATAATGCTTTAAAAGATAATACAGGAGAGATTAATAGTTTGCTGGGAAGAGATGAAGCCAGTCATAAAGACTCCTTTCTAAAATGTTGTAGATATTGTATATGAGGAATAGTTATAATCATTGATGAAAAATATTACATTAAAATGCTGTTGTGATTCCAGCATAATATTAACAGTTCTGTGCATAGCTTGTCCTAAAGCACTGGCAGTATTTGAATTCAAGACCATTTGCTCACCTGGACCCAGATGACAGAAGTCAGCTCTCTTCAGTTGCACTGGCAGTGTGCTGGAAGGTTTAGCAAAGCAAATGCCCCTTTCATTGAGGCTCAGCTTTCAAAACTTTTGTCATGTACCTGTCCATAAAGGGAACAAGCAGGCAAAGAGCTTCAAGGAGCTCTTGCTCCTTCCTGACTTTCTCCTGTGGCTGGTTCATAGGGACCCCATAGCCAGAAGTGCTGAGGAATGCATTTATACTCAGAACCCGATTTTTTTTTTTTTTTTGTGCTGCCTTCTCAGAACACAGGCATCCCCTATGTAGCTCTTAAATTCTTAATCTGCAGGGCCTGTATTTGTGTGAGCAGACAATGTGTTTGTGGTGCAAATGAAGGAGGGCTGAACAGACATCTGCTTGACTTTTAATAATTGCTTACATTTCCAGATATGTTGGTTCTAAAATATCCAATCTGTACCCAAATCTCAAACTAGACATTCAGAAACCTAATTACAGAGTAAAGCAAAATATTTAGATTAGGAACAGATGCCTCATACTAGGCACCTAATTTTGAGTGTGCTTCTTTTCTTGCTTTAAGAGGGCAGCTGAGCTGTGTGAGTCATTGTAGTCTTCAGTTCAGGTGTTGGGGCATTATCTCCAGACAAAGCCTTCTCTTTTTCCAAGCCAAACAAAATGCTAATGGCAACTAGCTAGTAACAATGGGCCAATCTATGTTTAAGGTAGGTCTCTTCCATCATAAAGCTCTAGGCCTACAGTTCTTCTATGTTAAAGATAGCTCAAGAACACAGGATGAAATATTTCATCTGGAATAAATGGAACTTTGTCCAAATGAATTCACAAGTGTGACATATAACAGCTTCCTCAGCTCTTCAGCACTTTTCTGTCCTGTCCTGTCAGTATTCAGATAGAGACACAAAATTATTTTAGCTGCAGCTTGCATCTCCATTCAGCTGTACACATTAGACAGTTGTTTTTTCAAGTTATCACTGTGGATTTGCCCAGGCTTTTATGTAAGCATGAAAATGTGGACTGGTGCTTGTAAACAGTTTCAATACTTTAGGTACCTTGTGTTTATGCTGGGGTAAAGCATGAGCAATAAGCTGTCTCTTCCCTAGATAAGGAAGTAGGGTTTTTTTAATTCCAAACATGGGAGCCACCATGAAGCAAACCGCATTTTACAACTTTTGTAATTAGATCAAATTTTTCTGTTTCATTGATGCTGACTGAGATCAAATGCCATGATATTGGTGGCAGCTCTTTTTATATAAGATACACAGTTTTCATTTCCAGTATCTGTTAGAAGACTCCAGCAAGTTCCTCATACAGAGGAACACCTAACAGGGGGCAAACAATCTGCAGTCCCCACTACCAAACATAATGATGTTGTTTCTGACTTTTATCATGTGCCTTCCAATAAGAAATATTTCTCATTTTTTCCACCTGAAAAACAATTTTAACTGCAAAAGGAACAGGATTTTCCTGACCATGGATGAGTGGTCAATCCAGAAAGCACTTTACAGTATTGCATGCACCCACATTTTTACTAAACAGAGTAATAACAGCCTAAAATCTGCAGTTTTTCTAGAACTGGGAATGGGATTAAATCCTGTTAATTAAATCAGAAATCTGAGATAACTGACAATGTAGAAGTTATTTGTATGTTTTGTTATGCTGTTTCCATGCTCAATGTATGCTCTCAATAATAACAGTCAGTAGAGAGGAGCAAATGTTGTGCTGATAAAAACTGATGAAGCTCTGTTGAAGTAATTCCAAGTCTGTCCATTTGCAGGAGTGTTTCACTTCTTTGGACTCACTAAAGGAGATTTTTCCATTTTGTGTGTATAATCAGAATGTTGGAAAACCCCTAAAGAAGATGCACAACAGATGTGATTGAAAACAGTAAAGAATGAGGGGTTGTTTGTTAAAAAACAAATATTTGCACTGATCTGTAAAGCAAGAAGGACTCCAAATACTCCTGGATTTTCTGTTTCTCCCAATCTTGTTAGAAAATTCTGGTGCATTTTTATGGCAACAGAGCTCTGATGTTGCCAATGCTGCAGAGTCTAGTGATGAATAGTCCCTGTCATTTTACCTAGCAGTTTTTTCAGCAATATTTAGCTAAGTCTTGCAGAAATAACTTTAAAGGATTATTTGGGGTTCAAGGTGACATTCTCCTTTGATGGTGTCTTTTTCCTGCTTGGAGTTAGTTTGACTGGTTGGGAGTGTTAGGGTCAAGGTGTAAAAGCTAATTCACCCTGCTCTCTGCCTCTCACTCATCAGAGGGAGCGCTGGCTTCCTGGAGCTTTCTCATTCCCTTTTTTCCTGGATTCACCACTTTGAGTGAACTTCAAACATCTGATTTCACATGTCTCCATCACAGAAGAGCTTAAGCACTTTGCCTTGCTGTATACTTGAATATCATTTGGGAAGTGGTAACACCTATGCATGTTTATGGTGTTTGTGCTGCAAACAAGTCACATGCTCTGGAGAACCACGACTAGATGTGGCTGTTTCTAAGGAGCTTTTTCACTTTAATCCTCAGTTTCTCTATCTTCTGTCTCCCTTCTCTAGAGGCTCCTTTTCAAGCATTTGCAGAGAGCCTGAACAGAAGCACTAGCTTGTTAGACCCTATTTATTCTGCATCAGAGGCTTCAAATTTGGCTGTGGGCTCTAGCCAAACTGGCCTAGAGTTCATATTCTCGTTCAAAATCTGCTAGGTGTCTTGGTGGAAACACATTTTTATCAGTAGTAAAACATATTCTCCCAGCATCCAGAGCTTGTACTCTGTATTGATTTCCCCCCCTCCCCCACCCCCCAAAAAAAAAAAATCTGGAAGTCTTCTATTTAAAAGAAGAACAAGATTCTACTTTTGTGCTTATTGCTTCTACTATCCTCCTGTTGCCACATATAATATCCCCCCTCATAATAAAATTAGCTTAAATAGTGCAGTTCAGTTTATAAAAATACTTTCCAGCAAGCTAGGTGTCTATTATCACACACAAAAATAAAATGAAGATAAAGAAAATTCTCTCCAGTTCAACTGGGATTTATTGTTTGTTTAGTGGGGGAACTTTGACTAATTGAATTATCTATCACAATGAAGAACTTTCCTTAGCTGGGCTGTGTTAGAGAGCCCAGGAAGCCTGAGGCAGGGTCAAATGTAAACACAATAGATGGGAAATTTTGAGGGCTAACAGAAACCCTTGCTTCTTTACCCAAAATGCTCAGCAAATTTTTATTCTCTTCTTACTACGCATTGCGGTTATTTTTGTGGAATCAAAGTTGTTTCTGTGTAGGGAGAGAAAAGGGTTGGTGGGACAAATCATCTTCCCTTGCAAATCCTCTATGGTGGCTGTATGCAAACCTCTCTTCCTAATGCTTTCTGGGAAAGTCCTGGTGTTCTCTAAGTAATTTTTAAAGCTCTTACTTTGAGTTCCTCCACACTGAGTGAGAGAACCTGGTACCTAGAGAAAAGCATGTTCTCCTTCCTGCTGCTCTTATTTGGGATCTGATGTAGGTTCCTCTTGTCAATGGTGGACCTAAACCTAATCTCTGCATCTCTTGGAGCCTTAGAAGCCTTGATACTCCCTCAATTTTCTTATATTCAGTGATTGATAGCTGAAACCTGATTAATTCTTATGAAACTCTTGTTTACATGGAAGGTTTTGCCAGCACAATTTTTGTGAAGGACTTACTAAATGATTAAAAGGCTCTTTAAGAAGTGATTAGTCAAATGTCATAGGTTTTCCAATGCTTCAATACCATGATTCTCATCAGGAGTCTTGCTTTTAATGTTCTGTGTTGCTCCTGGAGGAATCAGCCTCTCCTCTTGGGTGTAGCACCATGCTCAGAGGAGCTCAGGTGCATAAGGCAGATGCCAAGAGCTTTGTAGCTGACTCAGGCCTCTCCACTCCTGGCCTTTGTTTTGAAGCAAAACCTTTCTGTCATCCTAACTGAAAAAACAGAGATTTGTCTCTTATGTTGTAGTGTAAGCTGAATTCCTGGCTCGATATTTTCATGGTATTGAAGCTGGACAGTTTTAAAACATCCAAACAGAATAATTTGGAAATTGTATGTACCAGTTTGCTTGTGTACTTTCATTCTATTTTGAAACCCAAACAGATTTTAAAGTGTTCAAATTTTCGGGGGAGCTGAAGGTCTGCATTTTGATTAGTTGTGATGCAGAGAGCATCTGTGGCTCAGTGTGTTCTGCAGGTGCTGCTGGATTATCCCTGTAATTCTGTACCCCAGTTGTAACATTGATAACTCTGCTCAGTGCTCAGGCAACTTCTGTCTTGCAAATGCAGCCAGGCTGTTTTTAGCTGAAGTAATCACATACAGAAGTTCATCATCATTTTTAATAAAGAGAATGGAAGTTTGACAAGTTAAAAAATTATTTATTTGCAGTTTCCCTCAAAAGCTTCCCAGTATCAACAAAGGAGATAGGAAAGAAAATACTTTACTCATTTTAATGGGATTACAAGTTCTCCTGACCATCTGGGGTTAAACTTGCAAAAAGAAACTTAAATTGTGAATTTTTCTTTTATTATTTTTTCCAGAGAAAAAGCATAATGCAATAGTCTGTGTCGCTGTCTGATTAGGAACAGCAAATAATGCAGCAAGACACACAACTTCTTCAAAGCAGCAAGAAGAGGTGATTTATTGAAAAGCCATCGCACTTATATAAGATATATCGTACAAAACAAAACAGAAAAGGCTCATTGGTCCAAGAAAGGCAACACCTCTTTGAAAACATGCTTTTTGCAAAACATCATGAGAGACTCACATGGCTCTGTGATCAACAACAGGTGTTCATTTATGTTATTCATTCTTCCCTCTCTTGTTTGTCTCTGAGAAATGTCCCCAGCCTTTCTGGGAAAGATCCGAGCTGGAGCTGAGAAAGCCAACAGCCCGGGAGAAATCCGAATTGGATTTTTCCACGAGTTTTCAACAGTGTCCACAAGTCTGTGCTCTATTCTGTGTATGAAAAATCAGCAAATGGGCAGGAAACAATAAAAAAATGTTGATCTATGGATTGATGTTTTGTCCCTCATGCTGTAGTGTGCCTTCCCTGAGGCAGGCTCACTGACACAGGTACTGTGGGCCAGGGACATGGAGAGGTGTGGTAATAGTCTGTTCAAATGGAAAACAAACACCTTGGAAGTGGATGTGTCTTTTATCGCTGTGCAGTGTGCTGGGTTGCACACTCTGTAGCATCTCTCATGTATGCTCCAGTGTTGCACTGGTGGTGTAATCTGCTGCTTTTCTCAGAATCACTTCTGTTTAGCTGGAAAACTGCAGCTGGTCACCACGGAGGCTGCTGGCTGCTGCCATCCATCCTTTCCTCTTTGCTGTGTCAGACATTGGCCAAAGAGTTTATCATTTAGTGCAAAAGGTGGGCATCCCCACCCTGGCCTCTTGAGGGCTCTGCTTGTGTTTTTGGTGCTAAATGTTCCCAGATCCAAAGACAGCAGGACTCACCTGGCTGCTTTGTGAGGGATGGAGGGAAGGGCAGTGGAGTCAGACAGGAGACCTTCTGTCTTATTCCTGAGGATCCCAGAAATAAGTGACACACACTCTTTTGGGACGAGAGGAGATTCACAAGACTGCAGTCATAAAAAAAGAGAACTAACTAGCGTTTCCAAATTTGAGTTTGGTTTGTTTTAGCTTAGTTTGGTAACTGTGTGTCACCGTTCTGTGGCTGAGAAAACTCAGTAAGCAGCCCTTGCTAGCAGGGACCTGCAAGACTGAATAAAGCAGTTCATTTAAAGCTCTGCACTGTGCTGTAAATTAAAAACATGCTCAGCTGCCTGTTTGTTCTGGATCCTGACTGGCTTGCTTATAATACCAGAATCATAAGCCTGTTTTGTTTTGATTCTGCAGAGGGTGGAAAAGAGAGACAACAGGAGGAGGCTGGAACTGTTTGTTATTTATGACCATATGTCATTGTACTAGCTATGCAGAAACCAGAACAGTGACTTTAGAAGGAAACTCACTGAAAAGATTTGAAAAGGATTTAATTAATTCCTCCCTCCCTCTGTTTTATCTCTGTCTGGAAAGAGCTAGCCTGTGTGGCTTTTATATGGCTCTGTGCAGGATCAGGTGCCAAGCTGTGGTAATTAAAATTGGGAATGAGGAGGATGTGGTAAGACAAAAAGCCATTTTTCTTGGCACACATTTCTGTTACAGTATTATAAAAATAATTTGCTCATAATTTTTTCCAATTTCTCAAAGCTTCAAAATCCTTTTCAAACCACATCCTCACAAGGGGAGAAAAAAAAAAAAAAGGCAAAGTTTCACACATTAATTATCTTCTTCAAACTTGCGCAGCATTTCAGAGCCTGTTCTCATTATAGCCAGTTTTAAGATGATGTGGCTTCAATAAGGTGTAAATCTGGAGATTCTGGAGGGGAAGTGTTGCTACTATGAGGTGTTCATATCTGTAACTGCCACATCCCTGCTGTGCAGGGTGTTCCAAAGAAAACTGCCCCTGAAAAGGTGGCAAGCTCAATTAATGGTGTTCCATAATCAATAAGAAATAAGTGTGGAGAATTTGTGCCACTGTATGTCAAGAATTTGAAAGAAACAAAGGCTTTTTCCTGAAGAGAAGTTCAGGCTGAAATGATGCAGGATAAATCAAACAATTGCAGAAGCATTTATCTGCACTCCACAATGTCTCTTGGAACGGCTGTAATATGTTTTATTTTTGGTACTATTTGTAGACAGTCTAAGCAATAGTCACCATATTGATCTTGAAAGGAGAAGGGAAAAGGTCCTATATTTAAAAAAAGCATTAATAGTATACAAATATATCCTTTATATTATATCCCAGCATAGCCAGCTTTGCTATGTTTTATCTGTGGGAACCACTCCAAACTCTGAGTGCAGTCTGACTAAAAGCCCTTTGCTACACAATATAGCTAAAGAAAACCAGATCAAGCTATTCTGTGAAGAATTTCTTATTCTAGTAAGTAAAAGTCTGCTGAGTATGTGAAAGGATAGAAACAGCAGTTTGGTCTCTCAGCCTACTAATTTCCAGCCCACCATATGGGGATTTTAATGTAATAGCATTATAGGTAAGCAGGGGACTTGTCCTCCACATGTAGAGTGGCTGCTGTTTGCACAGTTTATGCAAAATTCCACATTTATTTAAAGGAAGAAGGATATCCTGGTTAGACAGAGAGGGTGAGTCTAGACATTTCTGAGGTGAAAGCATCAGCAGAAGTAGCTTAATTACCCCCGAGTATTTCTGTCACATTCTGCACCCTTTCCTAAAAAAATGGTTTACAAGAAGGGTTCTTCAGATGTTAAATAGATTGTAATATTTCAATTCAGATTCATATGAAAGCTTTGACACCATTATGAGTTATTCAGAAAGCACAATCAAGTCATGTTTACAGTGCTTTTATTGGCATTCTGGTGTGAGTTACAAGGTGCTTGACAGCTTTTCTCTCCTCCAAGTTGTCCTTTTTCCTGTTTAATAAACACTGTTTTGTGTCTTCAGCCAGAAGAGCTTAGTGTACTGTCACAGCTACTGTGACAGCACCATTTTGCTTTATCTTGATGAGAAAGTGTCCTTTGCAAGGAGTCTCGGGAATGCTCAGGAAGACAGATGGGACACAATGGGTGCAGAGGTGGAGGGCAGAAGTCCTGTGTGCTCAGCCCCTTGCTGGTGCTGATTCCCTCCAGGACTACTCTGTGCTTCGCTGCTTGTGAAGGGCAAGAGCTATAATTCAATGTATTAAATATATAAGTGGCTTTTCAGGATTAAAGTAATTATTTAGCCATATAGCAGGAGAGCCAAAATGTCACCCTGCTTTCCTCCTGGAGGTGAATGAGTATCTGTAGAAGCTGTTGCTGGAAGAACGTTGAGTTCCTTGCTGAGATGGTATGGGTGAAGCTTTTCTAGTTGGACGCTAGAGAAACAGAAAATATATTTGGAGGTTACTGTAAATGGGCCCTCTTTGTCTCTGACATGAAATGAAAGCTCCAAGGATATATATATGGCAATGAAGTCTTGATAGACATATTAAAATGTCCTCAGAGGCAAACTCCACTCAGGTATTTAATGGTTTTTGTTAACTGAACTTGCTGTGTATTCCCACCAGGTATCTCAGGACTTTGACCCATTCTGGTCACAAAGTCAAAGGCAAGGGGAAAAGTAGCAAATGGCCTGAAAAAAGTGTGTTTTCAGAAGATATTTGCAATGAAGTTGTGCCTATTTTTCCTTATTTATAGCACTTGCTGATTTCTTTAAATTGGAGGTTTAGCTGAGTAGCCAGGGATGCATGCGTAATTTTTCATCTGATGTCTCACCCTGTCTGATTGTCTCCAAGGTGTGGACTACCTTGGACTGGTGCCTAAAATGAATCAATGTCACAGCAAGAGTGGACCAACACAAGCAGGTATTGTGCTGGTCACAAGCAGGTATTGTTCCTGGGAACACAAACACACATCCTCTTCATAATGTGCATTATTGCTGGTGTGAGCACAGGGTTGCCTCCAGTTTGTCTGTTTTTTCTCTGTCCAAGCAAATAGTGGGAGTTCTGGAGTACCAAAGAGCTTGGTAAGTCAAAGAGCCTAGATTTGCATCGATATAAGAGGAGTTTCTCAAATCAAGATCTAAAGAGAGTGAAAATAAAAACACACTCCAAACCTTACAGGCCATTAAGCATAGTAGGAGAGCAGTTCATTGTGGAACAGTTCATCCAGCAAACACATGCACTATATGCATTTGCCAGTAAATGACAGAGAAATAGCTTCCCTTCATACTACACCCCTCTCCCTTCTACCTTACTTTTTGAAGCACAGGAGCTGTGAAGAATGCCAGTGGTTTAGCAAGAAATAGTTCTGATCCACAGCAAATTAAAAAACTCAGCATATTCTCCATCATGTGTGGTAGAGATGGATGGAATACATGGGGTGATGCACTCTTGCTTCTCTGCCTCCTAAATCTACCAATCTGAGCATTCATTTTGAGATAAGCCAGTGATTTGTACAGAAACCTAAACACATGGGAACATGCTGTCCTGTGGAGTGACAGGCAGGCGATGAAATCCCCAGAACATGCTTTTGCAGAGAATGGTTCCTTGGTGCAATCTGACAACTTCATCAAACAGCAATTTGAAATATCACCAGAGGAGATGTTGTCCTTTGCCTCCTCTACATGGGCAAAAAAAAATTAAAAAAAGGTTTGTTTGCTTTCTACAGTGACACTTTGCTAGTTATAGATATGAAATTTCCAGAGTCTGTAATTCACAGCTTTAAAAGCATTTTTCCTGCTTTATGTTGTCAGCTTTAGATAGGGAGGTGTGACATGCCAGGAGCTGTCAAATGGTGGTCAAAAGACTTCTGAGTGAGAAATAGCTTTGAAGTGACCCAGAGAAGGCCAGGGGTCAGTCAGTTTCAGTCTTGAGCTGTCATTACTTGATGAACTCTGCACAATTACTGTGTCTATCATCTGCAGTGACAGTCTCCTGTTTACTGAGAATTATTTACATAGTAGTTTCTGAATATGCAGCATTAGTTTCAGATTCTCTTTTTTTTGAAAGAAACCACCTGCTATCCAGGCCTTTCTGGATTCTCTTCTAAGCTTAGCTGAAAAGGAAGACAGTGCTTTCTTGAAGAAATCTTTAAGATACCAGCATGTATTGAACTGTCAAGCAACTGAAACAGCTTCTGCTCTGAGCTGTGTCTCTGCTGGATGTTACTGGTGCTGCAGAAAGCACTGCTGAATGGGACATGTACCTGCTCTGTCACACTGCAGGTCACTGTCCAGCACATCAACAGCTCCACCTTTGGGGTTGAAATGGACATAATATGTTCTATTATGCTCTATTCAGCTGAGGGGAACAACTACTGCTGCCAGTTAGTCAAATATTCTGGAAGGCATTAAACAAAGAGGTTTCCAACTTGCTCAGCAGCTCAATTCTCCATTGTCCAGCCAGCAGACAGTCAAAAATGCTGCAAGACTTTCTTTAGTGCCACACCGTGTAATGTAGTGATCAGTATTTATTAGTTAAATCTACAGCTCACAGTTCAGGTTGCCTTGTGCTTGCTAGACACAAAGCAAGTTTCAGGAGGTAAGAGACACGGGGGCCTCGGACAGTTTGTGAAATCCTGCCATAATTCAAAGTTGCAATCTGGCTGATTCCCATTTATCCAGGTCCACAGGTTTCTTTTGTT
Source organism: Muscicapa striata striata (assembly GCA_030060385.1). Lineage (NCBI taxonomy): Eukaryota > Metazoa > Chordata > Aves > Passeriformes > Muscicapidae > Muscicapa > Muscicapa striata. The sequence goes on from JAREIS010000078.1 coordinate 2,552,228, forward strand.
TTTGTCTCATGGTTCACAGGGGTGCAGAACTGTTGTCCTTGGTTACAATGTAAAGATGTGCCCAAAACTATGTATTCTATCACCATCTGCTGAAACTTCGTGAGGCAGTGATTCTTATCTCTGTGGGAGATATCCTCTGCTAATGGGCCATCTGTTAAAAACCAGGTGGGGCAATGTTCTGTCTTTTCCATGACTCATCCTTAGTAGGCCATTAAGTCCCACTGTATGACTGATAAAATTATATCATCCCATTGGGAAATGTTCCACCCAGGGGGAGGAGCCATGCCTTTCCTACCTAGATAAAAACTGAGATTTGGAACACGAAAGCAGCCTTTTCCCACTGGATTCCAGAGGAAAACCAGACCTTTCCACATCATCACTGGATCTTCGGAGGAAAACTGCACCTTTTACAGGACCACTGCTTTAACTGAACCACACCTGCCACTGCAGGAGGATGCAGCCACCATTTAATGGGACTGTTACCAACACCCTGACTGACAGGGTGTCAGGTTGGATTCTGACTCTTTCAGTGGTTTTTCTTTTGTACTACTGCATGTATTTTATTCTCCTCTTTTTTTCTTTTTTTTTTCAATTAAATTGTATTTCTGACTTGGAGTGTCTCACTGGTTTTGCTTTCAAAACCATTACAACTGTACATTTGAGAAACAATTTGAACTTGACATTTGGCAAGACTTCCAGACTTAATCATGTTATCTTGTACTACTACCTCTCTGGATTCTTGTACCCCTATTTTGTTTGGCAGTATTTCTTTTAGGGCTTAAATGACTCACCTAGCTACTTCTTCAAGGTAAATATGAATTAAAGGTATAAGTTTTTCACATATGCATATATGTTTAGAATATTTGGTCAGAAAGTAACAGTCTAAACATAGTAAGTGGCAGATGCACTTTCCAACCCAAAGCATTCTAGGATGCTACTAGTGGCTTATGCAGTTATAAACAGTAGTTTGCTTGACTAATAATCAAGATTTGTTGAGATCACTAATCTTTTTCTTATTTGATGGGAGAGGAAATGTTTTTCAGAGAGACAGCAGGTATTTTTGAAAGCAGAATGTACAATGGATAAAGCTTTGTCTTCTTTTCAGAAATAACTGAAACACTTTGGCTAATATTGAAAACAACAACAATATTAAATTAAAACAACATATAAGGCCAAGGGAGATGTCAGGAATGTCATTCCAGATAATGAATTTCTAGCTAAGCCCAAATGCAGAGATCCTCAAGGTGCTCTGGTACTAGAAAGCATCAGAAAAGGCCTACTTTGTCATGATTTTGCCAGCCTCCTTTCTTCTCTCCTCCACCTCTGCTTCTGCTCTTGTCAGACACATCCAGGTTGCAGGTTCACAAACCAGTGAGTTTCAGGGGTCAAGAGATTTTTTAGACTCTTTGGGATTACATAGTATTAATAATCCACTTTGTTGTTTTAGTCCAGTGAACCTTGTAAAGGAAAGGAGTGCTTAAAAAAAAAATAAAGCAACCCCCCCAACAAACACAACCAAAACAAAACCCCCAAGACATTGGCCTCTTTAGTACATTTCTAATATTTTATAACATCTAAACCATTAAGAATATAGTTTGGGAGTTTAAACAAGCATAGGAAAGTGGAATGCTTGCTAGTAAAGTGCTTGGCTTTTGACCCTTAAAATTCAGATTGCTAAGGATAAAGATAAATTTAAAACAGGATCTCACTTTAAAGGAACCTGTCAAGATACTTTCCCATCATCTGTAAAACATCTCCCCTCAGGCTGTTTGTTATATAACAATACCCTAAGGATCTTGAAGTTCAAATCTGTTGTGACTTTGCTTTTGTTATTTTTTAAATGGTTACTTCTCTCTGTTAAATGTAGTCCATTTGTTTATTATAGGGTAGAGAAAACAACACCCTTGTTTTAGTGTGATATATAATAAAGGAATTCTGAAGAATAAATTTGAAAGGAAAACCTGGAGAAATAAAGAATGAGAAATCCTGTTTAAGAATGATGGAAAATTGGAAAAATCCCATATTTTACATATATTTATATAATATCTATTATATAAATTCTGATTTTTTTTTGAATATGCAAACATATAAGTGAATTCATCAAAATCTATCTTTCTGGTAATGCTGAAATTAATGCAATACATGCTGCCAGTATGTATTGTGTGTGCTTGTACAGTTTGTGTGCCTGTGCTCACATAAAGTAATGCACCTAATAGAACCTGAGAAAGCTGGAACAGCATGTCCTCTCCCGTCTTTGAAATTTCTCTGTTAGCTTCACTGAAATTGGCAGGCTCCCTCCCAAACTCCTTCGCTGCAGTCAGAACATATTACCTGGTGGGGAAAAAAAGAATCAAGATGACTAATTCTGAGTGCAATTTCAAGGATGCCATATGAAAAAGCTTATTGAACTTAGACATTACCAACAATATACAGAAGGGTGCAATGTTATTTTCAAAATGACAATTTCTCTTTGTTTTTGTGCATGCTTAGTTACCTTAAGTTCAGAAAACACACATATTACTTTGAAATCTTGCCCAGTGCATGTAGATATTTATATCTGAAATGGTAGAAGATCTTTAATTTGATTGGTGGCAAAGAAGGAAGAAAGCTCAGGCTGGATCAGGCTTGAATGTCTGTCAGACAAAGGGTGCAGGAGGTTTAAGGGCAAGTGCATTGACTTGTTCTACTGGAAGATAGAAAACAGAAGGAGCATTAGTTTTAAAATGTTAGGAGTACTTGTAAGGTGGTATTTCCATCTTATAGTGACTCCTGAAATGAATAGGGACAACTAAATTTAGTGCATAAACATTCTGCCTTTCACATGTACAGTGATTTATTCAGTTTCTCAACTCACTTTATCACTTCACCTTTTAAAATACTGAATCTAAATCAGATGTGGTGGGCTCTTCCAGTGACAACAGTGTTTAGCTTAAACATCAGCCAAAGCAGCCAGCACTGGTCTCTGTTAGACTTTGCAATGGTGATCCTAAGAGAAGAGAGGCAGGAAGAGCCAAAACCTGTGTGAGCAGCTTAGGGGTGGTGGCAGCTCTGGCTTTGTCCCAAAGGAACCCTGAGCAGGAATTCAGTCTTGTATCTGCACAGGTCCAGCAGCTTGTTGCACAATGTCACTCTCAAACACTAGCTTAATGTTTCTAGTAAGTCTCCTCCAAAAAGTCACTGAGATGTAGCAGTGTTTGGACGGGCATTTTTTTATGTACAAAGTAGAAATTACAGTAACTGCACTTTTTAACACCCATGAAAAAGAACCATGTCCTTCATTAGCTTAAATTAGAGGTATCTTGATAGCTCAGATATTTTATTTTAGCAGCAAGGTGGGGGGTTGAGTTATTTTTGCCTTTTTATCAGTGCCCATAATAATTTTTCCCTGGTTCTCTCATTTTTTCACTACTGGCCACAGCATGCTCATTGTTGCCTGCAGGTCAGTTTGCAAATGAGACAGCTGTTCCGATTTGGACACAGAGTGGACAGCATCTCCCTGGCAACTGGAGCTGCACAAAGGCTGCCTGCATGGCTCTGCCCGATACTTTTGTTTCTTCCCTCATTTTAGTAGGCATCACTCGCATGGGAACGGACACTGCAGGATTAGGTAGGACATAATGCACAGATACATAAGGAATGGAGCCTAAGCAATGGCATATGTTTTCATTTTCTGCACAGTGGGACCCTGATATCCTTTCAAAACTTTTTTTAGTTAAAAATGTGTTCTTTTGTGCTCAAATACATATGCATGTGGATGAGTTTCATTGTGTGTGTGAAATATTCTCCAGGCACGTGCTATGAGGGTAGGTTTGACTTTAGTTACCAACAGCACTGAAGCCAGCACAGAGGACATGAGCTGCCTTGTAGAGTAAGAGACCTTTATGCACATATTATAATTTTGCTTTTGTAATTCTCTGTTAGAGAAAAATAGCAGTTGTTTTTGTTGGCATAAACCACTTTTGAATTATAGGAGTCATCTCTCCTGTATCAGCATACCCCCTGATGCCAGGCTCTTTCACTCACCAGGGAAGCAGTGGCAAGTTAACACTTTTAAACATTCCCTCCTCACTGTGTGGACACTGCCCAGGCTGTAGGAAAGAGAAAATCTGAGGTCACACGTGAGCTTGGTGCATAGTCTAAATGTAGAAACTAATTGTACCTTGAAAAATGTCTTAAAGGACTGACTCTCCATTTGCTGTGAAGCGATCAGTGGATGTTCTCCACTCTGCCCCAATACTTCCTTCTGAGAACTCCCAGATGCAAAACTGGAGAGCAAATATGTAGAAATATTACCATGGCTGTTACCAAAGCCTATGGTGGCTGTTCCCACAATTAACACCTTTCATCCTGTCAGTTCAGTTCTCTCTTCTCATGGAGATTTGCCTTTTAGACACCCTTGAAAGCATTTTAGTTACTTTTTTTCATTAGTCTGTCTACACTAGATGGGTTGCCTGGTTTAGCTGTAATTGCTGGCAGATGCCTCGTTAGCTTAGGAGTGAAATGTATACTACAGGAAAAAACCCTGCCAAGAATCCTTACCTAATGACCCAGCCTCTGCTAATTGCTTGCTACTGCAAACAAGAGTTTCACTTGCCAGATACAGTGCTGAGTGGTGCAAAACCTGAAACAAAACCATACTCATGCACAAAGATATTTTTGGGGGACGTGGATAACAGCAAATGGCAGGTCCGAGAGCACTGCCAAGACCCTTCACCCTTCTTGCCTCAGGGTGTGATTAGTCTTTTCTAGTGCAAGTGGGTGCTAATTACAGCTTCTGGCCTCTGAGTGGCTGAGGAAAGCAGGGTCTTGTGGCTCTGCTGCCTGAGAGAGGATCTTTGCTCAGGACACAGGGCTTTTCTGTCAGGAAGAAGTAGGAAAATAGATTTCCCTACAGTCATGAGGTCTCTGGCATGCCAGAAGGCATTGTATCGCTTTATTAGAGAAAGGGAACAGAAAAGCAGCATGAGATGGATATGACTAATAACAATGGGAGCCCTCGGGCCTGGGTTTTTGGTTCCTTTTTTTTTTTTTTTTTTTTTTTTTTTGGTAGTTTGACTCTCCCTGTGAAGGTTAACTAGGGAAAAAGCCTCTTCTCCACAAGCAGGCTTTCCAGACTGAAATATTGCAGCCATGTCTCCTTGTTCTCTGAAGGCTGCAGAGCCGATTGTTTGGTTGAAGAACTTTGTGGAAAACAGAGATAATTATCCTTCTCGTCTTAGAATTTAGGATTTCAATAGCTTTAGAGTTGCTTCCATATAGGAAATTAACACACGTGGTGCTGTGTACAGTAGAAAGGTACTGTGTTGGAAACCTTAAATGAAAAGGCAGGGAAGAAGAGCACAATCTAGTATAGGATTTTGAAAACCAACAGTTAATACAATGAAAATTATTGGAAGAGAAATTTTGGTGGGAGACATGAAAATCTAGCTGGAAACACACAGCTGCCATTCATTTATGGAAGCTTTGGAAAGTGTCAGCAGAAGAGTAGCGAAGTAAAGTGGTGTCTGTGGCAGCTGGGTTATCTCTACTCATGTGTCTAAGCATGGAACAGGCCAGTTGGTGTAATTAGGACTTTTTGGGGGAGGTAGATCAAGTTCTTTTGGTGCTGAAGGCTTCCCAGGTGTCAGGAAAATTAATCCACAAACACCAGAGGTTTATGTCCAAAAAGGAGTCAGAGGAGTCCTCTTTGCTTTATTCCAATAAGGGGAGGGGCCATGGGACATTCCCCTGCTATCTCTCAAATTTTTGGAGGATGCAGCCTCCTTTTTATCCTATTTTCCTGGACACATTTCCCTCTCTCTTTCCCCACTGGCTGAGGTATTTGAGAGGCACAGACACCTCATACCTGAGATTCCCCTCTAATATATAACCCTCCCTTTCAATTTTTAATTCTTATAGAATTCACAGTTTTTCCCCATTGCATCTTCCATCTTCCAATATCTAATTTAATTTATCAACAAACCTACGGTTTGTTTGTAAAGGCAAATATCTTTTTCCATTCATCAATCAATGGAATCCATCCCATTGTTTCTTTTATCTATCAGTGCTAGATTTATCTACAGCTCATTTTCAAAGACAAATCCAAAATTCTCTCAAAGGTGTCCAAGAGAATGGGTCAGGTGGTTGCTGGCTCGTACTCACCTATAAAAAGGATCCTTATTTCCAAGAGTTTGGGAGCTCCTTCAAATTGGCTGGTTCATGGGCTCCTTTCTGCTTATCGTGTGCTGAAAATGAAAGACTAATTCTCTCAGCATGCCTACTTAGTGTTTCATCTCTCTTGCAGAAGTTTTAGGGACCTTTCTGTGAGCTGGTGTCAATATTTTTGTGGCAGCAGCTGTTGAGAACTCAAGCTCCTGGGACCAGGGCTTGTTAAAGTGCAGCCCTGGATTTTGCAGATAGGCTGCTTGATAGTGCTATTTCTTCTTGATTTCTCATTCCTCTGAGGTAACAAAGCAAACAGTGGAAATAATTTATGTTTGACTCTGATCAACATCTTCTGTCAGTCTTTGGCATATATCCATTAGGAAACAAGTCGTCCTGGCTGAATTCCCTAGTGAAAAGGAGGTGAGTACTTCATCATATTTCCTATCAGTGTATGTCATAAAATCAGTCTGGTATTAATTGCACAGCGATGGTTGTAACAAAGCATCTCCTACTGCAGGGATGGGAGGACAGAGGGGTGTCCCAAAGCAAGTCTGCAGTGCCTGGAGCTTCCTCCTAAGCCTCATTAGATTTAGAGGACCTTTCTGTTTGGAACAGGCTTTGGATCTGATCCAAGAAGAGCAGCCTGAGGCAAGGGTGATCAGTAAAGATAGATTCAGGGAGCTGGAGGAAAACAGTCCAGATCTTGCCTGTGCTACTCATTGTTGGAAGTCCCAGCTCACACAAACATTAAAGACTTCCTCAAATGCTACACTGAGTTTAATTTGTAATCTCTAGTGAAATCTTTTTTCCACTGCTACTTTTAGGAGGAGAAACAATCAAGAAAAGAATTTTCATGGGAATGCATGAGTGCTATAATATCCCCTGGGAAAAGCTCTCTGTTTCTACCTGCCTCCTTAATTTTTAAGAAACCTTTTCCACCTCTCCCTTATGAATAGGAGAAGAAGGGAGAAGGACTTGAAAAAAGGATCAGAGTTCTCAAACTTTAGTAGTGCTCAAAGCAGAAGTCTCAAAAGGCCTCAAGAAGACTACTTTAATAAGAAAAGTTTGGTTTTGTGTCTCCAAAATTGTTTATTAAGATCCTAGAAATTCCCTTGCTCCATGCCAGAGGAAATCTCTGTCAGTGTTCAAAAATCTGATTAAAAGGCAGCACTCTCATTTTTACAATTTTCCATTGATTTACTTTCTAGTACCTGCCAGATCACATAATCCTGGTTATGTGCTTCATCTTTCTGCTTCCCAGGGCTCTTGGTATTTCTCCCAAGTTTTTCTTCTTCCTTTTCAACCTTCTGTACAAGTTCTGGTCAGTGAAACCAAAATTCATCTACTTTTCTTCTGGCTTCTCTGTTTCAAACATCAGTATCCTTGTCTTCTAAGTTTCTTTTCCCCTCAGAATTCCAGAGGGACACAAGTTTTGCTTTACAATGTGCATGCTTTCCCCTGCTTATTTACTTTATTTCCAAAATCTCTGTGATTTCTTTTTCTAAGGAGTTAAAATACCCACAAAGAAAGCAGAAATCCTAAAACTTTATCTTTTGAAAATTAGAAAAATAGACTAATTTAAAGCATCATCTGTGTGCTTTTGGTTTCATGCTAAGTCATGGGAGGAAAGCTAATCAAGTCAAATGACATAACATGACATCCAGTCCAATTCTGAAGAGCAACAGCTTTGCAGTCCCTGGACATGAAACTCCAAATTCTGGGTTTTTTTTTAATGATCAGGGTAGATAGCTACTTTAGTTTTTAGAGAATTCACCATGTAAGTATGGAATTATAGTCACATGAGATCTGTGAATGGAAGACACCTGGCTGTGTCCAGAGCAGTAACATGTGAGAGCATAAACAAAGACAAAAGTGCTAAACCCTAAATCATTAAGATTAATCAGGTATCTGCAACAACTGTAAATTACCTCAGAATGTTGCTACATCTGTATGGTTGTGGGATGGGGATTTTGGAAGAAAAAACAACAAACATTAGTCATAGAAATATGATAATCCTCTTTATTTTCTTTTAAGCAATTTCCTGATTTTTTTTTTTTACCAGAAATACGAGCTTACATAAAAGTGGTGTTCCTCCACTGAATTTTAGAAGGGTATTTCCCCCCCTAAATCTAGCTGAACTGTAGTTTTCTCCTGTTTTCTCTCAGAATTGTTTTGCACAACTCACACTGTTATCTTTAGGCAAATGAATAGCCAGGGAAGATTCTCTATGAGGTGTTCACAGGAGCAAACCTATTTTCCCCTCAATTGACTCAGTAATGAAAGGATGGAATCCTGGAAACATTTATTAGCTGCTAGGTGAACTGGAGAGAGACAAGCAGTTTGGTGTGGTCTCAAATCCTTATCAATTAGTAAACGCAGGTGTCAGAGAGACAGGGAGCAACACAAATCCTGTAGCAGCAGTGGTGCAGTTCACAAAACCTGGCTTTCTGCAACCTAGACAAATTCCCTGCACCTTACTTTGGAAGGAGGTGATATTTTAAAAAGCCATTACTGTTAAATCGATGCTATTGACAGAAGATCGGTCTTCTCAAAAGTGTTAATAACTCATCAAAGCACATTACCAGCTGGCTGGTTTAAAAGCTATCTGAATGTGAAATTAAAGTTTGATTCCACTGGTGTAATATGATGTTGGTATTTGTCAGAGATGAATTGCAAACAACGTTTCATTTGCTCGCAGTGCTGCTTACAGCATTTTTGCGTTGGCACGCTCAGACAGGCAGGGAGAATGAGAAGATAAATTTGCAAAGTTCACGCTTTGATCAAATGGTGTGGCTCTGCCTTTTGTCCCTTTTCCTGTTTGTGAAGGGTCAGTCAGCATAACAGTTGCCACAGTCTGAATCTTGGGGTGCTGGGCCAGCCCAGAAGCTGAGTGCTGGCACCAGCATAAATAATTGCGGTGCTGACAGCATCTGTCTGGAAAAAAATACATTAATAATGGTGAAAGACAGCACGTCTCAAAATCCAAGCTGAAATAATGAGGTGAACCTTGCCATTATTTTGTTAAATATTTACCTTCCACTTGAATTTGAGGTACCCACTGACCTTCTGTGACCTTACAAGATACATATATCTCTGGGAAGATTTCTGGCAAAAATTTCACAGCTGAACTTTGTTCCTTCAGCTGGTGAGTCTGACTTTCCAAGTAAAGAATTATTCTTTCCTCAACTCTTCCATGCACACCTCTCATTTACACGCTGGCTCCCCTGTGTGCCTCTCCAGGGGCTGGTTCCATGTCAGCTGGGGCAGCACTCCCTCCTACACAGGATCCTGCAGGGCACCAACATTCTGTTCACAGCCCTGTTAGCAGCTCTCTGCCGGCCCGAGCAGGATTCTGGCCACCACACACCCTTTGGGCCATTTGTTTTCCTCTGTTTATCCATCCCTCTGCCAGGGTAATCCCGAGATTAGGGTACATGAGAACATATGTTTAGTGCTACTGTATAGAAATTGGAGGTACTGATGGGAGGCTGTTACCTCAGAGAAATATCAATCTTTTCATTCAGCATCCAAACCCTGATCTAAGCGTTCTGTTCTTCTGCCTGGAAGAGAGAAATGCTCAGCATTGATGCCAGAGATTAGTGTACACTCTGTCCCATGCTTCTATTTTCTTCCTTGCCGTTTCCCAGCTCTGGTGCTCTCTGCAGAGTAAGTGGAGGTAAAGGCACTATCATTCTCAGCTTATTGAACAGCACATCTGTAGTTCATTAGCATCCAAATGCCTTTAAGCCGATTGTCTCCTTGGTCACACTGCTCCAGAGCTTACAGGATGAAAGTACCGAAAGTTCAGAAATAATGGGTTGCCGTGTTGCTGAAGGGAATATCTGATTAGTGGAGGCTTGCCCATATACTGTATGGAGGAAATACAAAAATGCAAAATAATTTTCTCTTTATTATTCATGTGTAATCACATTTTAAAAACACTCATAATTAGGCAAACGTTTCTGGAAACCACAAGGCAGTTTATTCATAGTCTTCCTGTGTTTTACAGAGCTTTGATTTTTATGTCATTAATTAAGAAAGAGGTTATGAATTCCAATAATTGCTAGGCTGGTCTCTTTTTTAAGGAAGTTGTTTGAATAGGAGTGAAGTAAGGAAAAGGATTGTTGCTAACTTTTCTCTCTCAGACTCTCACCTGTGCCAGACTGGAGTTGAAATGAGGATGGACTCACTAAGAGGAAAATGGACTAGCATAGCTGTGTTTTGTATTTATCTGTATGAATCTGTGGTGGTTGAAACACAACTGAAGGGTAACATATTTTTTATTGGGAGAGATGCTCTACTCATTCAGTAAGGGACTAAAAGGAGACACTGCAGTGTGAGAGTGAAGTGCCTAACGTGAGTGCCCGAGCCTGGGATAGCTGGGATGCTGTGCCTCAGCAAGGAAGTGTTTTACAGATCCATATGAAAGAATTCCTTGTGCCTGTTCTCCCCGGGCAGCATCATCAGAGGTTCACTCAGTGATATAAAAATATGATAACTAAAGGTGCAAAGAGATAAAAGCTGCTGTCTGCTCAGAATAAAAAGGTCACGAGGGCATGAAAAAAGCCTTTGCTGGAGCCATTTGCATTGTCAGCTCTTTCTGTGGAAATCCCTGACTGCAAAACTTAGAAGTGGCCCAGCCCAGCATCTCTGGGATTTACCTTCATAAGGAAGAATAAGAAAAATCAATCTATTAATGTGTCTGCATGTCTTGCCCCATGGAAAATAAGATGTTCTGTCTCCAGGAGCAGGAAAGCAGGGGAAATATCTGAGGTGGTGGGTGAAAAGCAGCCCCAGCAGTGTCTGATCTGGGGCCACAACCTGCCAGGTTCTAAATGGCAGCCCTGTGCACCAGGTGTGGTTGGAGGCTGTGTCTCACCTTGTTTTGCTGACCCAGGCACTGGCAGCTCACGCAGCCAGGTTAATCTGCAGCAGGAACATACCCAGGACCTGCCAGCTCAGCCTGTGCGAGGAGCACAGCGTGGCCTCTCCTCCTGCTCAGCTGAACACTTTATGCTTTGCCTGGTTGCACTGCTGGGGCACTCTGTCATTTTTCAGCTTGCTGAACACAGATATAAGTAAGTAATGTATACATTTCAGGCCTGCCACTGCCTAGGGTTATTTATGAATTAATATTTTCTTTATCATTAGGTAGAAGTACTGTAAGTCAAGACATACTGAATGCATAAATCTGCCAGCTCCACTCAAGTAGGGGGCAGCAGCTGGAAAAGGACATGCCAATTTAGGCAAATTTCAGAAAAATATTTTTTTCTATTTTCATGGCCCGGGGTGAACCTAATTTGAAGGCTCATTTCTGATGCAGTGGTACAGAGGTAAAGCCTCTTCTTCAAGCAAAATAAATCTTTGGATAGCAAAGTCTGCTGGGGGTATCAGAGAATTATTAGTGCAGGAGAGTTGATCTGCTGTCTCAGGGTGCTCTGCAACAGCACCAACCATATCTAACTGGTGCACTGATTCCTGCTTCTGGATTAAGGAACCTAAAGTCCAGCTGGCCATTTAAAATAAAATTCCATTTTGATGACACATTTATTTTTCTTTCTAAAGCACTACATGTTTAGCAGACAAGAAAGGCAAAGATAATGTTTTAATTTGTTATCTCCATTTTAAATACAGTGAACAGAAACCTAGGCTGTATTTACTCCATCTTTTGCAAAGCTTGCTACTGCAAGCTGCAAATTCAGAGTTACCGTCTGTCTAGACAACTGGAAATGAGTCTCCTGTGCTGACTAAAGGTTTCTCTCCAGTGAATGCAATATATGTACCCACAAGTGCCTGGCAGCCTGGCTCCCTATGGCAACAGCACACAATCAATATACTATTTGCAGTACTTTGGATGTAACCAGCTTCCTGCAATTTGAGTTTCCACCATGTGCTGACTGCCTCCATCAAATTTATAGGAAGAAAAGGTGGCTGGATCTAATGTCACACTGTCCACAAGCTGCTCTGAGGCATAAACCTTGTCACAGAGATTAGGTGGTTTGTTCCTCTGTCCTCAGAATGCAAACACATTGCCCTAACAAAAGGCTTTTATTTCTTGTCCCTACCCTCAGCAGTGTCCCTCCAGCTGCTGCCTTTCACTAAGGTGTGTTTAACACCTCAGCAGAGCAGACATTCAGGTGCTGTTAAGGTGGGCAGGTAAATTGAGTGTGTCCCCTCATGGCACAGCTCTTCCCCAGCGTGTGGCAGTGAGCTATGCTGCTGCTCTGAGCTGTAATGCTCTAAAGACTTTGAGACCATCTGTTTGAAAAAATGCCTCTTTTACCTTGCTGGGCATGTCTGATGGAAGCCATCACAGCAGAACAAGATACTCTAAAGCCATTTATCTCACCTAATGCTGCCTCTGTTCTCCCTTTCTCTTTTTATCTTTTATTCTCTCTCTTTTCTTTGTGAAATATCAAGAAACAGTATCAACACATTGCACTAATCAAGGAAGCATCTGTAGCACCCGCTTTAGCTTTTGCATCTCATGTGAATAAATGTAATATGTGACAGGTTTGACAGATGGGACTGTCATGGAAAGGAAAGCAGGACTCGCACTCTGGGGCAAGCACAGGAAGAAAAATGTGAAGAAAAGAGCAAAAAGGACATCCTTTTTGTCACACTGGCAATTTGTATCCAGTGCTTTCTGCATTAGCATGCAGCAAAGAGGAGGGTTTCGGTCTGGCAATGGCTTGGGGAAAGCTAGGGAGCAATCAGAAGGGTGCACTGCATCTCTTCCCCACAGTGCAGGGGATACAGACCTGTGGCAGCTCTCTGAGCCCAGCTCCTGCTGTGTAGCACTGGCCAGGAGCTCTGATGGACAGTGCTTTATGTAACTGATGGAGGTCCAGCCCAGAGCCCTGCACTGATCTGACTTGACAAGGCACCCCTGTGGGCAGAGCTGCTACTCTGCACTTCATCTCAGCCTGTGGAGGTTTGCAGAGCTAAATGTGTGGCACTCTGCAGTCTGTCCCTGCTCCCTCCCACGCTGCTGCTGTGGCAGGGACAGTGCCACAAGGACAGGCCTGGGTTTGGGAGGAGGCAGCAGCCCAGCTCTCCTCTCCTCACCCTGGCTATGCTGCTGCCTTCTCCTGCAGGAAGCCAGAAACACAAAAGTGGGGCTCTGCAAAATCTGTTTTGTGCCACAGAAGTGTCAGCAATGTTGTAAACACAGCAGCAAAGCTCCACTGATCTAGCAGACGAACACACACAAAAAAGAGAAAGCTGTGTATGTGTGTTTTGTTTGTACCTTTGTTTTTTCTTTCTTTCTTTTTTTATTTCTCTAAATACCAACCTTGAATCGATCAGGTATATTGGGTAGTTAGCAGAGGTGGCCAGTGAAAGGACAGAAATTCTTAACAAGATGCATTACCCTGGTAGGCAGAGTGTCACTCCATATGAGAGCACTCAAAGGAGATATTCTGACATGTTCACAGCCCAGAATAGGCTAAACTGACCCAAATTATCTATAACCCTGTAAAAAAGTCCCTTCCTTTGTGTAAAGACCTAAGTACTGTTATGAGTTATGAGGATTATATTTGGGCACAGTTAGAAACTTTAACTACTCCCAAGCATCTGAAGAGAAATCTATATGCACAGACTGGGTTATGTTTCTGTTTAAAGGCAAGAACAAACAAAATACTGCTATAACCAAGTAGTATTAAACTTCACGTTAACAGGACTTACTATTCTCAAAGGTACTTTATTTGATCAAAATCAAGCTTTTATCTCTAAAGTTTACATGGCTCCATCTTTCTTTCCTCAACTTTAATTCTTTTTATTGAAATGGAAAAAATCAAAGTACAAAGATGTTTTGGACCCAGTTCAGTCAGAAACTTTAAAAATATTTTTACCTTTATGCACTAAGGAAATCAATAGATGTGTTGAATCTCAGTCTACAAAGCACATTGGAACCAGGAGGACAAAGTGACTGAGAAAAATGAATTAGAGAAATGACAATTCTGGCTGCCATCAATTATCTGCAGAAGTGACATGTTTATCATGGAAGTCACTCCAGCAAGCAGCTGCATTCCCAGTGAGTGTCATATATCTGAGATGATGCAATCTCTCTTTCCCTCATGTCAGATATATATGCCAGCTGTAAAATGGCCTTTGGAGACAAGCAGATTTGGGCTTTTTTTTGAGCTGACAACACATTATTCATGCCTTAGACACTGTCGAGATGGCTGTGATTGCTGTCAGACTCAGAAATTTTTTTCCCAGTTTTTTTATAGGCAAACATGAGCAATAGCACAAGGGTCAAGCCTTTTCTTCCCCTCTCCTTTCTGTTGTTTTTGCTATTCTTCAGGCTGTGTAACTTCCTGAGCATGACATTTTGATGAGTAAAATACAGAATGGGATACCTGAGGAATCCCAAAAGGCAGGCAGAGCATGGTACTTGACTTTCATGTCTTGTTCACCTTCAGCAATAATTTGGTTCTTAAATGGTTTCCATTCTGTAAATTTGATGATGCATGTTATGGGAAGAGGAGATAGTGTGAGGAGGGAGGCAAAAAGGAAGGATGAGTAATAGAGCAGCTCAAAAATGAGGTAACTACTAGAAAGTCCCCTTGAGATGGGGATTGTGATTTTTGAAGGAAATTGTTTCCAAGAAGCAAAAAGAATTTTCAGAGTGGGAAAAAGAAAAAAAAAAGGTCCTGCTTTTAGGTTTTCTACTTATCAGGAGCATTTATGTTAGGTATGAGTTTAGTGCTGCAAGGTCCAGGCCACAAAGTGGAAAGAAAATGGAGTGTGCCATAAGATTTGAAAGCTCACAGTTCTGGCCCTAGTGGAGATACAACATGAGGGGCATCACAGCAGGACAGGCTGGTTTTGGCACCAGTGCAATCTTCACTACTTTGTTAGTTTTTCTTCTATAAGATAGGGATATACTTTAGTGATTAAAATCTGTTGTGGACCATTATTTGTGATCCCTGCTTGTCATACAATCTTTCCAGATAGTAGATAGTGCTATCTTTGATTTGAGCTAAGTGTATAAAAAAGCCTGTTTGTTGCCAGGCATAGGTGCCTGATGAACAAAGTCATGAAAGAAAGCAGTAACTATGACAAAAGGAAGTGTTGTATAAATAAGTAACACATTTAAAGTCTGTTAATGTTTATAACTCATTTGCATACAGACATATTTCTGAACAGCTGAATTGCTTTTAAAATATTTGCCTTGAAAATAGGTTGGCATTTATGTAGTTAGGGTTTTGTTGTTTGGTTTTATTCCCTTGGGACTGTGAAGCTGTTGGGAGACTATAAAAAAAAAAAAAAAGATTAATGGTGCTGGTAGATAAAATGCCTATTATAGAGGGATAGCCCTTTCCAGAGCCAGGAACATGAGACCTGCAGGCAGTGATATAACCTTTCTGACTGTATCAGTCACTGCCAGTGTGACACTTTCTCAGAAATCTTCATTTCACTCCTTTCCATGACCCAGTGGTGCTACTAGTCACCCATTTTGCTGAGCAGGGTGTGCAAGGCTCAGTTCTTAGAAAGCATCCTGTCAAAGCCAAGAAGAAACAAACAGGTACTGCAAGAAGCATGTCCTGCTGTAAAAGAATCGTTAAGGCAGATTTTCATCATTTGATTTCAAAATATTTTGCATAAATGTAAACATGTTTACCCAAAGAAGCTTAATCAAACAGAAGATTTCTGTAGGAAACAAGTAGGAAATCTCAGAGCTAGTTAAGAATTCATCCTGGAAACTCCTTGGAAGGGTTAATCAAATTGTTTTGTCTTGTCTCCCTCTTCCCTTCTGTGGAAGGAAGAAAATTTACTTTGGGGAAATGTTTAAGTAGTTTAAAATTTATCCAGGCCATGTAAATCCTTTTAGTTCATTTTTATGCCACCAGTGATTTCCGTGAGCCGCCTTCAGTTTGAAATGCACGTAGGCAGTGTTTGTAGAAATAAACAAATGGAAGTCCCCTTTTTGCACATCATCAGTTGTTCTCCTTTTCCCAGTTAGAGGTGCAGAAGAAACATTATACATGAGAGGGACATGGGCAGATGAACCTGAAAGGGACCAGAGTTTGTTATGAGTGTTTGCTAGCAGACATCACTGAAAATGTATCTTTATTTTTCATCTCCATTGATGTTTGCCTTTACAAAATTGCTGATAAATTGATATATAGCCCCTCTTATAAAACAGAAGTCCATCCTCATTTCTAGACCTTTAGGGACTTTAAGTTCTACATAGGAAGCAGTATAAATTGTGTGGCAAACTTTCAGGGCAGCTGGGTTACAGCAGGACTTGAGAGACTGTCAGTTCAAACAACTGAGATTGTGGTGGGGAGCAAACATTGAGGATCTTCAAAAGAAAAAAAAAAAAATCCATCCATGGTACTTCTTTTTTTGTTATGGAACTGGCACAAAGCAGAAAAAGGTGGCTCAAAAATAAAAAGGCTTGGAAAGCGTAAAATGACTAAACTGTAGTCACCAGTGACAGAATATTCAGGCTGTTTGAGAAGTTTGGCAGTTTGTATTTGCATTTCTATTTCTGACCTTGTATCCTTGCCACTTCTGCTCTTGGGAATTGTACTGACAGTAGAGGTGGGAACGTGCCAGTGGCAGCAGTGATGCTTTGGCAGGAAGTGGAAAGGAGTGGTTTATTTAAATATTCAGGCATGGCCACTGGGGTGTTTCAAAGGGTGGTTGGTTTATGCCATTTACTCACCTACTGCACAGGGAGGTCTCATCATCTGGAGTTATTACTAACTAACCAGAAAACAGAGGATTCCCAAAAACCTAGAGGAGATGTTCCAGCATGATAAGATGTTTTCTATTTTCATACTTTCATTTTCAACTAAGGAATTGAAGTAGCCTGATGAAAATATAAATGTTCAATTGCATGCATGGAAGTTATCTTTAAGTTATTTTGGAGCTAAAATGTAGATATAGAAAAGTACAAACTCTAATTTGTCTTTTGCTCAGCATGTCATTATGGGAAAAATCCTTTATTCTTTTACTTTCCTAACCTCATTTGAAATATCTCTGAACTGCCACCTGTAAGAACAGGGAACCAAGTGGCAGTAGGTGAGAGTGCCTGAGTGACTGAGAATTTCCTACATTTATTAATAGAATTCTTCTAACTTTAGAAATGAGATGCTCTTTTGGACCTGAAAAATATTATCTTCTGCTTCCAATGTTTTGAAAAGAAACAGAGAATTTGGAATTAATTTCAAAACATTATTTCTATTCAAAATGCACTTTGGCTAAATGTTTCACAATTTTGGCATTTTTAAATAAAAAACTTTTAAAATATTAATACTGGGTAAAATGTAAATTATTTCAGCAGCTGCCTTATATATCAGTTTTTTCTTACTTAAAAAAGAAAAACAACCAAGAAAACCCCTTCTTCACTGAGATTTCTACTTGTCCAACTCTAAGCCTTGTCAGATGCTGTCAGCTAAGGATAATTGCAGAGGAGCAGGTCAGACAGGAGAGCTCAACATCCACATTGCATCCTTGTCTCTTTTCCAGATTTGCTACATGATAGCTGGAGTGTCACCACAACGAGTAAATCTTACTTTGGAATTACAATACAGCATTTTTCATTTAAGATCAGAGAACTGCTGTGATAGGGACTTATATAAAACCAGAATGAAACAAAATCAATTGTTGATTTAAACCCAATTTTAAACCCAATTGTTGATTTTACCCCCACCCCCAGGAAACAACCCCTCCACACACAACAAAATAAAGTCCTCGTTTATTGAGAAAAATAGGAATTTGTGTTGGGATATTTTCAATTATGGTGGCTGGTTTAAGTTTCCATAAGGTAAATAAATGCTTGAGCTAAAAATTCTTGTAAAGGCAGAATTCACTTCTTCTCACACCTGTGCCACCTGCTTTATCTGTATTTATACACATGTGCCATGTTTATATATTTTTCTAGACAGTTCTCATTATTACCACCAACCAGGGCTGGAGAAGGAAAGTGCAGATGATGAAATAAATTGGAGTGTAGGATGAAAATTCTGCTTTTTCATAGGAAAGCTGTCAGATGGATTAATGGCTGGGCTGAGCCAAATAGCTCCATTATCAGATCAGATAAAGACCTCTCCCCTCTCTGGCTAAAATAATTGAGAAAGGGGGGTCTGATATGGATTTTGTGAGAGATGAACTCCTTGAGAGTAAATTAAAGACAGGATAATAGAGTTCCTCACTACGCATGTGTAACCACTGCTCAGATAAATTGGGATGAATGTAATCTTATATAGGCCAGCAACATCCAGGTCTGTCAAAAACCCAGATGTATCTGTATCTATCAATACAGATGTGTTTTATTTTCTTGCAGGACTAGGAAGGAAGGTACAGAGTGTATGAATGAAATGGAAAATCACTGCAGTGGGTATGCTATACCCACACAGACAGAAAACTCCATTATCTTCCACTCAACCATAAATAATACCTTTGTTCAGGAAAAAGTGAGTGTGGGGATGTGCAATAACCTCTCCCAACCCAGCACAAGGAACACAGCACAAGCACAGCAGTGAAGGGAATGAGCTCAGTGTCCCACCCTGGGCCAGTGTCCCCAGCCCAGGGGAGCAGGGGGACTGTGCTTGCCCTGAGCCCACCCTGAGCCCACCCTGGGACAAGTGCTCTGGGAGGAACTCCAACCTTCCATGCCCACAGTGGTCACTGAGGCTCTGAGGTGACATCAAGAGCTGCCTGGATGTGAGCACAGGTGCTGCTGAGGGTTGGAATGCACCATTTAATTCCCTTGGAAGGAGGTGCCTCTCACAGGCACAGTCCTGCCTTCATGTGGCACCAGGGAAACCAAAGGGAATCAACTCCTGCCTGGTCCCACAGTGATTGCACCGTGGGGAGGGATGGAGGGAGGCTGCTCATCTGTACTGTACTCACAGGGATGTGCTGAAAAATTGATAAAACAAAGTGAAAGGAGAGGTCAGAGAAACTAACTGACAGGATGAACAAGAGAAATGATAAAGGAGGCTGGAGGAACTGGCTGGCTGTGTGCAGAAGGGCTGCAGATGAGATAGGAATGCTCCAAGCAGTGATTGCAAGGTGACTTGGCAATGTTCTGCAAATATTTGAGGGAATAAACATCATTGGGAAGGAGAAATTAGTACAACAAGTTTTATCATAGAGAGCAGGGAGATGATCTGCCAGAAAAAACTTTTTGAAAGGCATTAATAAATGTTGAAGTGAGCCTTTCAGGGGCAGGAGGAGGTGTAACACTGGGTGAGATTTTTTAAAATGAAATTGGAAATCAGCCACAGAAAGCTGTCCTGCTTTGGGTGGAAGAATGAAGGTGTGGTGTGCTAATGTAGGCAACTTTGGAGGTTTGTACAGCACTGCTTCACATGGGTTTGTCCCTCAGGGATGTGGTGTTCTAGGGAAATGGTAATAAGCAAGAAAAGCAAGTTGGAAAAAATGCATCAACCTTTTGACAGCATGAGAATTGAGTGTATAATCATGCTCAGCCTTGTTCAGAAGCCCAGAATAACAACTGGCAGTTGTCTGTGCAGGGGCTTTGTCCCTTATTTGCAGCAGCCCTGTGTTGAGCACTTTTTTCAAATTGTAGATGTATAAAATCACTGCAATTTCTTGATGTATGCTGACTCTTTAAAACCAAAGCGCAACACATCTTTGTGACACTGCTTGCCTTTAGAAAAGTTGTTAATTCTCCATCACTACATTTATTTGTATCTCCTGAGTTTGTTATTTGTTACAGCCTCTAATAATTTATACTGTGCCATGCTACAACTTTAGTTGTCTCTGGCTCCTTATGCCAGTGGACCCGTGGAGGATTGCTCTCAGCAGAGTTGGGTTTAAATCAGAATCTCTGTCAGATTAATAGGTTATGAGCAAGCACAGAGGCAGGAGTTTGCTCTCTGGAGCCCTGTGATTTCTGTCTTCTCTGCCTGGCAGTGCTCCTGGCTGCTGGGGGAGCTGGCTCCCTGTTTCTGCTCACCAGGTGGAACAGGAGATGAACGTGTGTCTGAGTGTCCCTCCTGGCTGGATCTGAACTGATTCTTTTTCAGAAGAACTTTACTTGTCACAGGAATATTATCTGTATTAAGATCTGAACAATGGTTGTTTTTTTTGTTTTTTTTTTTTTTGTTCATCTGTGTTCCCGTGTTTTCTGCTGTTTATCTTCCCTGGGTTTGCTGTATGTCATCCCTTTCAAAATGCTGTATCTTCTTTTTTTTTTTTTACTGTTTAGAGATTTGATTTGCCTCCCGAAACCTGGTGGTGCAAAAATGATTTTTCAGGGAAAGCTCTTAAAGGGGATCTGATTACCTTCAAGTCCACACTCATCATCAGTGCTTTTGTTTGCCACCTTAGCCATCATTCCTGAGTCATAGTAACAATTCAGAGATCTCACTGAAGACAAAAGAACCTCATGCTTGTCTTTACCATATCATCTCTTTCCAAGCAAATGCTCTATGCTATGAGATGTCTTCTCTCTGTTTTGCCTTCATCTGTTTTTTTAGTTTTGCATAAATAGTTAAGTGGCCTTAGTAAGAAATACTTAGCAGAAATTTATCTTCAATTACAGAAGGATTTTCTCATCATCTACCCTGCCTTTATTCTGTTCCCCTTTGAAGGTAAGAAGGGATAGATGGATGTGAGTGAGTCATAGCACATCACAGACTGCCACCAGAATGCTCTAGCAAGCATTTCCCATCCCAGTATTCCCCCTTTTCAGCCTATCTGACCCCTGCTAATTGCAGTGCTGCTTCCCTCTTGCTTGTTTGCAGACAAATGCTTGAAACAAGGTGTAGTGCTATAATTGTAGTGCTATAATCTGTTCTGAAAAGCCTCTCCAGGAGGACAGGAATTGTGGATGCTGATTCGCTTTCCCATGCTGAGAAACCAAGCGGAACAGATTAACACACTTAGTGGTAACACACTTTTGAGTCTCAGTGGGTTTGACTAGTTCTTCCTTCTTCAAAGCAATTAGCTGTATATAAATTTGATTCTGTATGGTATATGCCTTTTGACTGTTTTAAGATCTTTTCCTGGTGATGGTGAGGTTTTCAATAAAACATGAATTAATTTACGTGACTGGATTACCCAAGGTTCTTTTTCACACAGCCCAGCGCGAGTAATGAAAATGTGAGACCTGAAATATGTCAGTGATCTCCAAAGCCATAATATCCAAGGCTACTTAAAACCGATTTAAATTACAGAAGAAAAAAAAAAGGAAAGGTAAGCTGGTTTTGCTCCATCCTTCTATTTGAGAAAATGACCTGAATAACAATCAGATGCATTTTACTACTTAATTCTTTATTACAAGATTTTGGAGAACCAAATTATTTTCTATCTCCCATGCAGAGGTTTTGCTCTGAATATTCACTCCTGTCACTCTTTTGCTATCTTGCTTTCCAAGTTCTCACTTTCAGAATATTAAAAAAAAAAAAATTAAATTAAAAAAATAGTATTTGCTTGTCTGCATTATATAGAAGGAAGTGGAAGGAAGGCAAAGTGACAGGAAAAGCTTGTGGGAAAGCCAAGCATTGATCTTAAACCCCTTGCTTCATCTCCTATGTCTCTGCTGTGACTACATAACTTTTGTTTCCCAAACATCTTTCAGCTGGCTTCCCTCTAGGCCATCTCAGATCCACACATTCCTCGTGTGTGCTTCCTGCAGGAGCAGCACCACCTCTTCTCCACAGATTGTGTGCCAGTGTCACAAAGCATGTCCCCTTTGTTTGTTAGCAAGATGACCAGCACTAGCAGACTGCTCAGAAATGCCAGCTTGAATTACAAATTCTGCTTTCAGAGGGAGCACGCAGATTATGCCTGGGTATCTTAAAAGTGCCTCTTGCCTTTTGAACTCTGACTGCTGTGCTTTGAAAAATAATAAGGCTTCTGTTCTCAGGATTACTGGTCCTTGTTTTCACCCTGTCCTGGGAGGAACCCAAACAGAAGCAAATGACAACAGATAATCTTGTGCATCTTGAGCTGGCTGATGGTAGGAAATAATGCAATTTCCCATTAAAAAGAAATAAAAAGCACTAGGTTTTGTGCAATGAGCTGCTTGCATAGTTTTCTCCAAAGAAAACTGACCCTTTGGTTTTTGGTGTTAGCCATGGTAGAGGGTGTCTCAGAAGCACTTGGTGTGGAGCAGAGAACATTCCTCAGCCTGCCTTGCTTTCAGCTGGCATGGCCCACAGCTGCAGACTCATCACTGTGCACAGTGATATGGAAACAACTGGCTACCAATTTCTTCCTGGTAGATGAACTATCCTGTGTGTAATCTTGCTTAATAAATGAGTCCATAATAGTTCTGTTACTCACTATTTTGGCAGGGTAAAGTGGATAAAAGCATAAGGATGTTTACTCTGTGGGCCCATAACACTTACATAGAAATATAAAGAAAATCTGAGAACAGGGTCACAGAAAAACATATTGCCTGAGGTATGCATCTACTGTACCATCTTAAAAAAAAAAAAAAAAAATATATATATATATATATATATAAAATCATATTTACTTAGTGCAACACAGGTATAGACATTAGATGATGAAGTACTTCAGATTCAACAAATATAACATCAAAATTGACTTCAAATTCTTAATATTTTGGGTGAGTTTTACTGCAGTATATAACTCAGATGTAGAATCTTTCTATGCAATGCTTGAGAAAGATGCCTGGACATTGATCTGCTTACTCAGAGTTTACTCTTCAGGGACTTACACAAAGAAGAGTTGTACATGGTGAGCTGGCCAAAGAGTTCAAGGTCAGAGCAGAAGCTTGAGGGCCGTGTTCTTTCACCCATGATATTCAATTATCTTGCTGACTGGATGTGGAGATGAGTCCTTGGTGATTACAAAGGAGAAAGCAAAGTTTGGGGATTTCATTAGTATGTTGACAGCTTTTTTAGACTTTGCTCCTGACCTTGGGTATAATCAAACATAGAGAATTTTTACAGAAATTCCTGCTTTGAAGAGGAAATAGAAATTATCCTGAAATATGGGGCTAAGGGTTTTATGGTCAGTGACCAGGACAACTTTTTTCATGTCTTTAAAATTGTAGGGGTAAGAAAGACTGGAGAAAAAAGTCATTTAAGTGGCTTTCTTTCAAAGTAATGAAACTTAATCCTTTGTAATTTTCTTGGATTCTTGTCTGCTCTCTGCTGGTATAATTCCACTAATTTTCTGTACCATCTCAAAGGAATGAATTGTCCCTCACTCAGGAGATGTTAAATAAAACCGAAGAAGGTGATTTGCATCATTCTGAGCTGCCTACTGACACTATTTTTAGCCATAGAAGGTGCTGGCTGCACTCCAGCTCTGAGAAAAACAGAGATGAGTGCATTGATTCATTGAAACATTCATGCACATTCTTAATATTTTTCCTGGCTCAGTTTGGTCTCTCAAAAGCAAGTTATTGGTGGTCTTGTTTGTTTGATTGGTTTTTTGATTTCTTTTTTGGTTTTGTTTTCCTAAGACAGCATAACATGATGTGCCCCAGGCTGCATAGGTTCTAGAAAACAAAGTGCAGGTCTTATGCTCAAGGGGTGGAAAGCCACAGCCCTAAATTTGCTGCTTGTTGGTTTATGGGCTCAAAGGTGCAAGAATAAAGGGCAGAAGTCTAGAGACCAAGTTCACTGCATGTTCAGTTGGTAGGGATACAGTCAGCTGAGGTACAATTCTGATTTGAATCATTTATTTTTTGTGCCATAACTGTCATTAAATTAATAATTTGAGAAGGAAAAGATTAAATTAATTGTTATAGGTTGATTTTCTTTATGGATCTTTTAGGAACAGGTCTAAGTTAAAATCTATAGTGTTTTTTAAATTACTTTATGCAACTTTTACAAGAAGGTTTCTTTGTCCCTTCTGTTTTTTAAAACAATTCTGTTCTCTGGTTAAGACTTTCTGGGTCAAAGCAGCTACTTCTAGAAGAGTCAAGCTGCCCTCATACATATTCCATTGCAGAATATTGACATCATGTGAAAACAGTGGTGATTAATCCTAAAATACTCTAGAGTAAGTCACTGAATAGCTAGTGCCAGGGAAATTAATTTTAGCTTAGAAAATCTATACTTACTTTGAGTTGAAAACCAGGGAGAAATGCTACATGAGATTCAGGCAATAGAAAAGTTTTCTTCTGAAGATAGATGTTATTTTCTCATCCACTGCAGAAATTAGGAACTAGGAGTAGTCTTTTATTCTTAAGAACCCCTCTGGCACTCCCCAAGGTCTCTTCCTTCACCACAGTCCATGGTTTTTGTTAGTGCCATAGGGGCTGGATTTAGGTGACCAAACACAGACTCATCAAAGTCTCACTTAAGAGCCACCAGAAGGAAATGAGCTCTTCCAGGGCCTGTGTTCTCCCTCCTAAAGTATTTTCATGAAAGCCAATTCTTCTCTAAAGCATCTCTTTCCTTCTGCTGACTCCCAGGGAGTTTCTGGGCATTAGCACAGACTTAGGTGTTTGTACAGCAGCCACCTGAACCTCCTGAGCTCCCTGTCACTGTGTCTGAGACAATGTCTAGAGTGATCATTAGGAGGTTTCTTGAGCTGACTGTGTGAAAAAGCAAAAAGTGGGAAACTTTTAAAGAATAAAATGAAAAATATGTATATTGATTAAAAAAATTGTTAAGTTTTCTACTTTGGTTAGAATTCCCTCCATAAATAAAGTGCTTGGTGGTTTTGTCTGGTTTTAATGCTAAGGATATTTATGCTAAATCTCTGATCTTTGAAATGTGAGAGTCTGTGGACCAGAGCAGTGGTCACTCTTTTTCAACAAACCAAAATTAACTGCCCTTACTATGGGTTAAAGAATATCCTCAACAAAAAAACCCCAAACATGAGCAAGCCATGTAGGGTGTTCAGGGTATCTCCTAGCTTATTTTCTGATTAAAAAAATGACTGTGGCAGAAATCAATATTGCTTGATCTAATAAATTCTTTGCTACCTCTGTGATGACATCTATCCTCTACCCAGTTTTATCCAGTTATTTTTAATTAAACATTAAATACTAACTCAACCAGGAACCAGATGAGTGATGGACTGAGTGAAAAGTTGTGTTGTCTCTTTTAGCTGACCCTGGTTTATTCAGGAGTGCCAGAAGCTGCCAGCTAGAGGGGTAGTAGTTGAATACCCATGGCAGAGACAGCAGGCACAGTGGTAGAGCCTGACTCACTTGTGCACCCTGCTCAGGGGCAGATCCAGCTGTAGCAGGAAAAGTATTTTTTCTTCCAGCTCAGTTAGTCTTTGGATCTTTTTGAGAGCTGGGGAACAATGCAAACCAATATAGTATCCAATCAAAATAGTAGGAATATTAATAGGAGAACCAAATTAATCTGTATTAAAAGAAGATAAAAGTATGTTTTATGGCTTTGTGACAATGAGTGCATCCTGCATGTGCCCATTTTGACTTCAAGAGAATGAAAGAGTAGCAACCAAAAGGCATGGAGATAGCCTTGTTCCAGCATGTATTATAAAAAAATGAAAGAAAGAGAAATGGTGTGCTCACCCTGCTCAGGTGCTGAGAGGTTCCTCTGTGCTGCTCAGCAGGATGGGGGAGGATGCTGGTGTGCAGTGGTGTGTATGACACCAGTGGGGTGGGCTGCTCCAAGCAGCCCTTGTGGCTGGAGCAGAGCATTTCAGAAGAAGCCTCCCAAGGCTGTCTCCATGTAAAATAAAATGCCTACAAGTTTTTTCTCTGAAAGAACATAGCTGTGGTCTCCTCAGCTCCATTCAACCTGCTCAGCTCCATTCAACCAGAGTGTTTCCCAGAGCACAGTGCATGTTGTAGCACTGGCTGGGAGACCCAGGACACAGTGCTGGCAGGCAGCATTCATCTTCATTACATCATCTTATAACTGCAGGAAGGCCACTGTACCAGCCTCAGTATCACTTGAAGTTTTTGAAAGTTGGAAATGCACTAGTTGTGTATCAGCTTCCCATTATCCTGATTGAATAAGTAAAAAGACTGAAATTCCCTTTCACTCTGAGATTTTATTTTATCTCAGAGTTGAGATTTTTTTTGTATTTAAAACAACTGTTTTGCTATAACAGTATAAATAAGGTAAGACTAGAAAATGGTTCATGTTCTGTAAAGGATGCATTTTGACATTACTAAGTGACATGCAGTAAGAATAATATGGATGCATTACCAAAAATGTTCAAGGAAGTTTCCTTCCATTAAGCTAAAGAAGTAATGTAAAGATAAGAAAATCTCTGAAGGAGAAAAGTTGATAAGGAAAATTTCAAAAGAAAATGTTTTTAGATCACTGAAAAAAAAGTACTTTAAGCATGAGTTGTATTGTTAGGCATAGCATTAGCATTCACATGCCTAATCCAGGAACTGTGCCACAAAACATCACACTGAGTAGGGTAAAAGAGTCACAGCTATATCTCTTTTTCCCTAGGAAATGCTAAGGCTTTGTTTTGAGGAGTGGAGCCATGCAGATGGCTTCTCCAAAGCATCCTACTTCAGTCACAAGAGCTATTTGCAGTAATTTGTTTCTCCCTGTGTTGAACTGGTTTTGAAAAGGCATAGTGCTCATCAAAATATTTTTAATTCCCTCCAAAATAAAAGAGAGATGTATTTAAAAGTATGTGACAAATGAGTTCATTTGGTGATGTTCCTGTTCATTATTCATAACAGGCCACTGAGGATAGGCTTGCAAGAAGTAGCACTTCAGATAGTGCTGACATCCCTGTGACTTGAAATATTCTCATGCTGTGGCTCTTCTTCTAGTCTGTCTTTTTTTGACAGTCACAAAGCTGAAAAGCACTGAAGTCCCAGAAGCTGACTTCACTTTCTCTACTTCTGGCTGTGGCCCATGCTGGGAGTGTGTCCCTCCTAGTGAAGTGCTTGTCTTCCTCTGTGCTGTTCTAATGGCTATAGCCCCTCCATGTCTTTCCTTGGGAGCCTGGGATTCACTGTTTAGCCCTTTTTTGTGTCTTTCTTTTTACATCTTCCTTTCACATGAAGGGATGATGTTTTCTCTTTGCAAGTATCTGGGCCCCGGGACAAGGATTCACATTTCCAGGCACACTCCCATCACTGTGGATGTGTCAGAGGGAGAACAAGGGCTGGCAGTGTGGGAAGCAGAGCTGTCTGCTTTCTGCATTGCTCACCTGCCCTGGGTCAGGCCATGGGGGGAGGGCAGGAGGGAAGAACTGGAGTGGGCTTTGCCTCTGATTATGCTGTGTTGACTTGATGAGTGTCTGATAACAGCATCTCAACATGTGTCAGTCCAGCAGCTTTTTTAAGAGCCTAGTTGTTCTTAAATCCCTGTTGCAGATAATGTTAGACTTGAAGATTAAGCCCAATTATTTTCTTTCTTTAACTTCTGCCACCAGTCCTTTTGTCACCTGCTACAACCCGTCTAATTAGTGTAGTACTGAGGCCATTTGTTATGAACACTGCCAGTTTTACTGGTCTGTTTTTTTCCTGGAGTGTGGAAGAGAAGTGGATGTCTCCAACAGAGTGAGATTTGCTTCTCAGATTCTCTGTTTTCCTTATAACTTCTATGTAACAAGAAGAGAGCTCTTCTAATTCACGTCTGCTGATGGCAAATTTCAAGGGTTTCCAGCCTGGGATAAAGAGTGGGTTTACACCCTCCCAGTGCATTCCCTGTGGCTGAGTGTCACTGGAGAGGGCAGCTCCAGCTGCCATGAACCTGCTGGAAACTTCTGTGTTAAGATTATGTCCAACAGAGTAGTTTGGCAGAGTTTGCTGGATAGTATAAAAGGAGCAGAGTGTAACAGTGTGACAGTGAATCTTTTGGTGTATCTGAAGTCTTGTTCTAGTTGCTAACTTTATCCAATGCTTAGTTGCTCAGTAAATTTGCATTTTAGCTCCACAAATGTCTGCTGACCTCATGGAGCAAGTGAAGGAAAAGAAGTTGTCTTTCCAGTTCTGGAAGTGTTGAAGGGGTTCCAATTCCACCCCTGAAAATGCTCCAATCTAGTGACATTTTATTCTCTTTCCCTTATTTCTGGCTGTCATAGACATGATAAGTAAAAAAGCTATACTAGATCGAATTCTGATTTTATATGTCTGCCAATGAAAGTTTTCTCCCAGAAAATACCTTTTTAGTTACAATTAATCTTCAACTTAATTGTTTTTAAAACAAAATCAAATGAAGTTTCTGCCATTTTAGCTACAAAACTAAAACACAGTGATGAATAACTTTGTGTGGGAAGCCCCTGACACTTTTTCTTTTAATGTGATGTGTGGCAACTTATCACTACCCATATTTCTGATTCCTTAAATGACTTTCAATCCAGGAGATAGCATTAGTACAGCGTGTTTTTCTGTTTGAGGCAGAAATTTGGAATTGGGATATTTGACTCAAACCCAAACACACCCAGAATGTTCCCACTGATTTTGTCATTGCAATATCTCAGTCACTTAGGATGCCATGCCAGGGTTGCTCATCAGGAGGAAGTTGTGCCCTGGGTGTACAGTGTCCCAGGAACAGGAAGCCTTTCCTGGCTGCTGGGGTGAGATAGGTGTGCACTGCTCCCTGTGACAAAGGGGGATCTGGTGTGACAGGCTGCTGTACCTGCAAGAGGAAAAGGTCTGCTCAGGACAAGTAGTGAGCATGCTGGAAAAAACATTATTTAGAAGGCACTTCTGAATGCAGGGTAATATTGAGGTCTGGAATAATAGGTTCAAGATGAAACAGAGAGTGAAAACAAGCATCTTAAAGAAAGGGAGGGCCCCTGGGTTTGCCTGTTCTGTACAGCCCTTAAGGAGGATGAGTGATGCCTTTGCCTGAGTGGGGACAAGTGTTGCCTGTGCAGAGAATGAGGATCTCACCACTGGAGAGATCAGCTGGGATCCGGCTGCAACTCTTATCACCCACAGTGCAAACCAGAGGACTCTGAAGCACCACAGGCACCGTCTGCTGCTCTGACAGCCCTCATGAGAGGAGATTAGAAGGGCTTTGTCTGCTCACTTGAGCCTAATGAAGGGTGAGAGACAGTATGGAAACAGCCTATAAATGCATCAGGAGAAATGAGAGCTGTGTGGGAGGAAGGAGTGCGCTGGCACAAAAGCCAAGAGCAGGTATGGTGCCTAAGAATAAACACAGGCTGTACCAGAGAAGTGTGTTCTGATCCATGAAGGATGGAAGTCTGACGAGGTAGAGGCAGAACATGGCTGTTGGGGATGAATGTGACTGTTTTATGGGGCAGTTTATCTCATGGGTTGTTTGCAATAGCAAGTGGACCAGGCTCAATAATCTAATCTAATCTA
This sequence comes from Muscicapa striata striata, assembly GCA_030060385.1. Classification (NCBI taxonomy): domain Eukaryota; kingdom Metazoa; phylum Chordata; class Aves; order Passeriformes; family Muscicapidae; genus Muscicapa; species Muscicapa striata. Next base: position 2,581,575 of record JAREIS010000078.1, read on the forward strand.
ATCTAATCTAATCTAATCTAATCTAATCTAATCAATCTAATCCAATCCAATCCAATCCAATCTTTTGTCACTGTCCTGGTCTTGCTCTGAGTTGGAGCCCACCAGTTAAGTCAGACCTCTCTCTCTTTACCTTGTTCCCCTGCTCCCATTCTCAGGAGTCTCCTATGCAGGGCTCTGGACCCTCCTACAGTCCTACCCTCCTACATCCCTCCTACTGTACCCTCCTGCAGGACGGGAAGATGTCCTCTTGCAATGTCTCTTTTTGCCAGTGTTTACACCAGACCCCACGATGAATGTACAAAACATTTTGTTTTCTTTTAGTATTTTTCTAAGAAAATATGTTGAATCCCTTAGGCTAGGTTTTTTAGTGAGATCTTCCTTTATTTTCTGTATAGGGAAACCCTTTTAGCAGTTAAGACTCTTCATGTGTCTTCTGCCTTGCTTCTGTGATGGTCTAATTGTATAATGTTGTACATTGATAATTTACTAGAGGGAAAAAGGAACTTTACATGGCATAGTAATAGGAATATGAAATTAAATTGATTGACTTGGATTTAGCTATTTGACTATACATGTAAAGATCCTCTCCCTTACCCTAATTTCAATATCCCATTTATTTCAGCTGTGATATTTTATGTCATTTGTTTTAGCTGCAGTACTTTGCTTATAAATAAGGCATAGGACCTTAGTTCTGGATGCTTCTCTGAAACACTTCAGCTTGCAGCTTTTAATCTAGCTAGTTAGATAACACAGTAATTACTGGTGGGAAAGATCAATGCCTCCAGAGCTCAGTGCATCCAAGGAGAACCTTCAGTCATGCTACATAAGAATATGTTTCTGCATTGACCTACCCAGCAGCATCAGAGATCCTGGTTTAGCTGAGGTGGATGAGCGCTTAGAGGAGCGAATATGGATTGAAGTATGGTCTGTCATGTTTTCCAATACTAAAATTCCTTTTACTTGCTGTATCATCCATACTGCATTTCAGCTCCAGGCCTTTTCATATTTTGTTTGTAGCTGTATAAAAACCTAATTAGGGTTAAGGAGTTATGCCCAACTCTATAGTGTCTGGTTTTATTTCTCCACACCCCATAAGGATAAAGGCAAAGAAAGGGAAAGTCTTCATTTGGGTATATAATGACAGTATGATAGTCCTGTCTCTTAACAGGCATATGATTTAATTTCAGGTAGCTTTAATATGTGGATACAACTACTGGCATTGTTTCCAAATAGGTTTCTTTTATTCTTATTGTTGATCATTAAATATGGTGGATAAATAGTACCATATCACCCATATGGTTTTGTTCTTGGAAATTTTCTTGAATAACAGCTGAAGCAATGTGTATATAGTTACAGCAATTTAAAACCTCTACTTTATAAAACCAAGGATAGGGCCTGCTAAGAGAATATGAAAGCAATGGGTATCTCTATGTGGACTCTGCTTTCTCTTCAGACTGAGAAGTTGCACAAAGGTCTCACCTGCTGCAATTCTGGTTTAGCTTCACAATCTGTTTGTTAATAATTTTGACTCGATTATTGTTTAATTGGAGATACTGAACATAAAAGTTTGTTACCAAAAGGTACACATGAAGATTGGAACATGAATTCAGACAGATAGGAACCGAGAGGTAAATCAATGGTGCTTTCCCAAACTTGATGTTACTGCATGCTTGCTGAAACATCTGGAAATCTGCTGGCCTTGTTTACAGCCTCACCAGGGTTAAGGGCCACAAGATGTCAGTGTAGCACCAAGCATGAAGGAATGGCAAGAGGGTTTGTGCAGCCCCTTAAATTGTCCTGCTGGTAAAAACCTGTTGACTCTAACTACAAAGAGAGGCACAGTGGTCAGGAAATGGCCCGTGTGATGAGGAGCCACTTGTGAGCCTGGAGCACGGGGAAGCAGCCAGGGAAGGCAGGGAGGAGCAGGCACTGAGCAGGGAATGTGCATCTCCTGTGTGTGCAGAAAAAGGCTGAGTGTGCCTGCAGGAGCTGAGCAGTGCAGCTCCCATTTTCCTGCACAGCACAACCCTCTGGGCTTGCCCAGCTCCCTCAGTCCCACTCAAGCTGTTGGCTGCTGCTGACTGGCAGCCCGGAGAAGTGTGCTTTATGTCACAGGTCCTACTCTATTGCCAAGTATAAATTAGTAATTCTTGATACAGTGGGGGGACATTATTGAATAGAGAAAAAGCAAGTGAAAGAAGAACAGTTCCAAGCATTGTCCTCTGGTGACTCCTAAAGAAAATCTTATTCCAAAGTTCTGAGACAAATAATAGCTAAAGAGACATCTCCAAAAGCTTGGTTTTGTTGTTAATTTGTTTTCCCTGATTTCTATTTCTAGGAAGTATAATATGAGTCCTACAAGAAAGCTGTTTGATAAGGCATCTCAGCACACTGGAACTGTGCTTTTCCAGAAGTGACTGTTTCTGGGTGCAAAAGGAACACTTGCTGTTTGCCTGTATGTATCTGCACCTCCAAGTGTGACAACAAAGGAATCCAGGAAAAATGGCTCTGGAACAGTGCAGAGACGTCTAGGCCCGATTCCTTAAGTTAAACCAGCTGTACAAACTACATCCACTCATTTATCTGTTCTCTTCCCTTTGTTCTTGCTTCAGAGGTGGTATTTCTTTTGGATTTGCTTAGTTTTCCTTACATGGTTTCCTCTTCCAGTTCAGATTTGTTCAGTCACAGTTTGGGTGATTACAGAAATGAAAGAGGGAGAAAAATTGCAGATCATGGACTCATTGCCGGCTATCAGATTTTAAAAAATAATTAAAGGAAACCAGATATTTTGTGATGTGCCAGATGAATAATTCCAGAACGTATTTTATTAAAGAAGATGAAGTACAGTGCTAATCTTTGTGAAAGTTTCCCTTCATTAGCACAGAGCTGTTAGCACAGTTGTGGCCTGGAGCTAAAGTTGTGACTGAGCACTCTGAGACTCAGACATCTGTGTTTGGGATCTGTTTGGCACAGGTGCTTCCAAAATACTCCCCATCTCTCTTATGGACTGAAGCTAAAGCCAGTGCCACAGATGTGAAGAGCTGAGAACTTAAAATCCAATGCTTGGATCCAATGCCATTTTCAGTTTTTGCCTCTTTAAATGTGTGCTTTTTCAATTATCCAGGCTGTTTGTCCATGAAGACAGGCTATGGATACCAGTGAGCACTGGGAAATGGGAGCCGTGGCTGGCAGAAGACCTCAGTGGGGACTGCTAACCCATCTCTGTCCCTCAGGGCAGAGACAGAGCTCATCTGTAATGACTGAACATAATGACTTATGTTTCTCTAACTCGTATTTTCTCACAAAATTTCTTTAAACAGGTCTCTCAGTGTTGTGGCTTTTGAAATTGCTTGGGAAATCTGAACTGAGAGTAACAGAAACCTCAGCGTTTCTCTTAAGCAAAGTCTGAAGCAGTACTCCATGCAGAGCTACCAGTCTCATCCAAGTAAACCCAAGCAATCTAAAAGATAGGAATTATTTCTGAACATCACTGAAATGTGACTTCAGTGTATTTCACATAAGTACAGTTTAATTTCATTGATGAAAATTGTAAAAAGGGTCAAAAGAGATAATAGTGACACTAAGACCAGACTTGCTCAAACTGTTTTTATCTCATGTGACCATGAATGTTGCAAGGCAAGTGCTGAGCTCTTGGGTTTGATGTTTTTGTAAAAACCACTGAATCAGTGACAAAATGATGACCTAATAAAACTTCTTTTATTGCTATATTACTAATTCATTTTTTTAATTGTATCTGTGCTATGGTAGGATATAACCATCAAAATATACACGCAATTTTGTTTTGCACACTAAAACCTAATCAGGCATTACCTAAACACTTTCTTACCACTGTAAGTGACAGCAAGGTTTGATTCTATTTTTGCCAAAATCGATACATGAAAACTCACAAAGATAATACTTTAAATGAACTATGGCACTCATCAATTCTGCTCTTCTCTTTCTCTGATTTTATGAACATAAAATGTTCCTCTTTACATTGTTGGCTTTTAGAACACACATATATTTGGACTTTCTTGTGGTGAGAATACAAAGTGCTGAGTCTTCATTAATGTAGAGGCTGCTATAGCAGATGCATATGGATAGATACTCTTATTTTTATTACAGCCTGTTAAATTATCACCAGTCTGCTCAGCCTGAGTATTATGCCTTAGGTAGAGGAATTAAGTATAATTAGCCGGCTTTGTTATCTTCACTGTGATAGTGGAGATGGGTGAGTAGATTTTGAGCCAGCAAATATTCTTGACAATATTTTAAGGTTGTTTCTCTTTATGTACTGCTTAAGGACAATCTGGTGTTGGTGAAGCATCTTGCAGCAAAGTGAGCTAGGAGAAAGGAAAATTAAACAGCTTGGCTTGAGGTAGCATTCTTTTCACTTTTGTCAGATGTGTACACTACACTCACTTTAAAAGCTGTGCTTTGATTTCACTTAAGTGCAGCAATTATATATTGCTATCACCCCAAAGAAAAATCTTCTAATCATGTGGTGGGTAAGAAAAAAAATGAGTTGCTTTTAAAGCCTCATTTGAGAATACTAAACTGAAGTATGTGTCTTGTGCTTAGTGATTAGTATCTATCGATAAATCAGGCATGAAAAACTGGGAGTGCTGATGCACCTACAAGAACACATCCAAATGATACAGAGATAGCTTTATGCAATGCATTTATCTGGCAGAGACATGAAAGGATCTCTGTTTCTCCTCCTTTTGTATTAGCATGAATGGATCTCTGTTTCTCCTCCTTTTGTATTAATGTTCACCACATTACCCAGTCACTTTTTGCTGTGGAGGTAATTACTTCATTGATGTCCTAATCACCATCAGACTGTATTGTTGTTTAGTGACAGATGATCACTGTATATTTGACCATAGACTTAAAAACCCCTTTGTCTTTCATGTTGCCCTCATATACATCACAGCTAGCACAAAATCTGCTGCCATCCTTTGTGCTTTTGGGAAGGTGTCCTTCGCAGGAAGGCTGGGGTTCAGGGAAAATCTTTGTCATGCAGGCTTGCATTGCTGCTTTTCCCCTTCAGTTTGCTGTTCTTCTTCAAACCCACTTTCCCAGCCTCTCCGGAAACAGGAAAAAATCCCTAAATCTTCTTTGACCAAATATCCACCCACCCCACTTCTCCCAAGCTGCAAATCCAGGAGTTGAGAGCTCTAAAAAAAGTTTTACTCCTGAATTTGAGCAATCTCCCTTTGCTCAGTAGAACCTGACTATTAAAAGGACACACTTGTTCCTTTCAGGGCTAGCTTTGGACTATGAATGACGTCAGCTGCTGCTTGTCCTTCCGTATCTCAGCCTGGTTCTAAAGAAACGTAGCTGTGAGCCTCTGCCTGCCTGGCACAGTTTGTCCTGCCAGGTGATGCAGCAGCTCTGAGATCAGTATTAATGAGTGTGGGAACTATCAGCAGGTCGTGCTTCCCTTGACAAGGGATGACAAATTGTCTGTGCTGTGCATCCTCCCTGATTTGCATGTGTGCGTTGTTTGTTTCCAGTACAGATGTATTTCAGATTTGCAGTATTCCAATGTGACAAATGATGCAGGCTGAATGACATGCAGATGAAGAGAATGTCCACTTCTTTGGCAGCAGAGTTTTGCAGTATTAGTGCATTTATGAATATGCTGTTTGAAATGGGATGCTGAAAACTAATTATTGTAAAAATATATAAAGGTTAATAATGCCCAAAGAGAGATTATGGAAAAATGGAAGCTCTGTGTAATTGCCCAGATAACCCAGGGCCAGAAGATATCTACAATATCAACACTGCTCATGCCAGTGAACACCTATCCCACTGCATTTTCCCACTGCAACCAACACTACTACTGGGAGTGCTCAGCCTAAGGCTGTCAGAGATCCTAGGAGACTTTTAAATGTTATTAAAGCTCTGTTAATCTCAGAGTCACCTCACAAGCAATGCCTATGGGACAGCTGACTAAATACAGCCATTGTAAACCTGACTTCAGGTTCCTTTAAATAATTCAAATTGGATGGATAAAAGTATTTCTGCCATGTGAATTACTGATGACCATGTGTTTGAAATTTTTATTTCTTATTCTACTAGTGCTGGGCCAAAATCATACTGACTTGTCAAGGTCTGTTGCAGATTTAAAAATATGCAAATTTGCCCAAGGATAAAGACAATCTTGTGTAAATTAATTCAGGCCAATATTTAAGTCAATTGTGTGAAGAAATGACTACAACAGTTCAGCTAAATTTCAGTGAGGATTCAGGTTTGGGTGGATCTGAAACTTGTTAAAATCTGGAGAAAGAAATTGAATTCTTCTGTAGAATTGCATTGACCTATATGAATACCTGTAGTCCTGAATGCTGCTTATAACTGGTGTTCTAAGCAGAAATGTATTCAATTATAGCTACAGTTTAATTTGGGAGAAAGGCTGAGTAGTAAACTTAAAGCAAGCTGATGGGAGGTTGTTCCTCCTAGAAGTCTGCAGGAAATCAACAGCATGTTTTTCAGTAAGCCTCATAGTCACTGATTTGCCTCAAACAGAAATGCTTTATTTCCTTTATCATTACATGAAATGCTTTCCTCCTCCTTTTAAAGGAAAGCTTCAAAGTTGTCAATCGAAAGTGACAATACTGCTGTTTGGAAAAATTCTCTGTGGCATGAAGTTTCACACCAAATGCTATGAAGTGAATAAAATCATCATGGAAAATAGCACTTGAGTGTGAAAGGCCATCTCAGCATGTTTGAGTGATTCATGCAAGATACAGTCAAGATTTATTTGATCTGAGTTTTTCCTATGAGCATTAAAATTCCTAATAGCTAAAACAACAATTACTCCAGTAACAGCTTTGGGATACCATCTACTTGTTGGGAAACTTCCTGGAGATCATTTAGGTTTTATTCCACCACTAGTAACATGGCTACATCATTCCTCATCTTTCTTGGGAATCTGGAGGAAGGCAGTCTGATTTACCCCAGAAGACAAGCTGTGCACAAAGCAGAACAATCTTGTAATGTGCACACAGGTACTCATTAATCACTCATTATTATTAATCAATAATTAAAGATGTTTCTTTAATTTCAAATTCAGCAGCCACAGCCATCCCTTTCAGTGAGTTCCAGTGAATTCAGAGTGTTTCAGAAATAATCTAATGAACTTCAGACTGCAGTTTTACCATGGAGAGCTTTCTGTCTTTCTGGCCCTTTCTTGGAGATTCACTTTCTTTTCAACAGATCAGCAATAACAAAAAAATCTGTTCCCTGCTTCTTCTCCTTTCTTTTCTTCATGTCTTCTTGAATAAAGCCAATTAGGTCCCGGATTAGGAGCTTTTTGGGTTTGGGGCTTTGTTTAAATAACAGTCTGGAGGAAGAGGTTCGAACACCTGCGGTCTCTTGATGGAGTGTCACAATTTGATTTTCCCAAGTCATTATATTCTTTCCTTTTTCTCTGTCCTCTTTTGGTTTCAGGCTAATATTTGTACCTTTTGATAAGCAGACCTCCACAGGGACTTCTGGGTCTTAACCCCAGCATTCTTAGTCTGTGTTCCTTTTGATAAAATCAGACACTTTTGTGATCACTAAAAACTGTGAAGAAAAATCCAGAAAAAGTATCTCTTTTTTTTCTTTCTTTCTTTCTCTTTTTTTTCCCTTTTTTTGGAGGATTTCAGGCCCCTTAACATTCCTTCAGAAAAAAGAATAATTTTTTTAGAAAAGAGGAAAAAAAGGGAACTAACTGCTGTTCCTTTGGAGCCCTGAAAAGGGAGAGAAGGGAGCACAGGATACTTTTGTGGTTGATAAATGGCTGTGTTACAGAAAACTAAAACTCTGAAATGGCAAGGCAAGGCATGGAATTCTCATCTTGTATAAAGGATGATGATGATGTACAGATGTTTTAGGAAATCAGATTGTTAGGCTGACTTAGAGCTCTGACTTACCTGGGACTTGATTAATACAAAAGATTACAGATAAAATAGTTCACACGATAAAAACCAGGAATAGTTCTTTGCGGAAAAACAAAAGAAATTGATAATCCCCTAATCATTCTATGAAATTATTCCCTTCCATATGAATCCAGTGATGTGAGACTACTCAGGGAAACCCTCTTAGCACCCTGTAAAGAGGCCAGAACCTCACTGGAGATGCAGCTGCTCTGAGGATTTTAATTCTGGGAAATTTTTTTGCCAGCTCCTTTCAAATTATATTTGGATAATACTTTCTAGACAGAAGCACTTGTTGATGGGAATCTGATGATAGATTTTACAAGTCCTGCACTTGGATTTGTGCCATGTGGAACACTTGCCTTGTTTGTCTACAGAATAATGCATGCTGTTTTCCCCTTTGTAAATTTAAAAGTATTGTGATAATTTGGGGGAATGAAGAGTAGGGGTGCAGTAGAATGTGCACAAGACTGAGGCAAGGCCACAGATTGAATCAAATAATGGAAATGTGAGTACACCAGAACAGAGAAAAGCAGGGTCAGAAATTGGGAGATGTGCAAATCCTGGTCATCATCAGGGACCCAGAAAACTTCTGGAAACGATCCCTCAAAAGCAGAAGGAACATAAAGATGAGAAACCAGCAAGAAAATAAAAACTTGGAAAAGAAAAGGTTAGATTTTCATCATGTCTCCTGCACAGGATGGGGATTACGGGTAAAGGGGCTGAAAAAGCATGGAATGAACAGCTCATTTTGAAGTGGATCAAAGCCACTGATTTTGGACAGAGTAGGATTTGTCAGGATTGTGACAAGGTTAGAATGTGGGCCCTGAACTACTTTAAGGCATGCTCAAAGCTCTGCAAAGTGAGAGAAACTAACCTACTGTTACAACTCACCCAAGGAAAACTGCTGTGTGACGGCTTGAGGAATTCAGGCCAAATTGAAGAGGGAAAAGCAAAAATGTCTTTAAAATTTACTTTGCTATTTCCAAAGTTGCACTGTATTCCAGAAATGCAGGAACTTCTATTTCCACATCTTTGCACAGACTCTATTGTTTCCCAATTACAATAAGGCATTACAATTTCACTTAAAAGATGATCTAATAAGAAAAATCCTCAAAACCTTTCAGAAAATTGAAAACCACCAAAATCATAGTACAGTGAGAGGCTTCTGTCTTTCTTAATTAAAACTCCCAACAGTTAAAATAAGTAAAGTGATTTGCATTTGATCTAACCTTTTTTAAAATTTATGTTCATCCACCAAAATTTAAAAAAAAAAAAAAAAAAAAAAAAAAAAATCCATTATTCCCCCGGATCTAATTAGTTCTGGATACAGGTACAGATTTTCTGCCCTTTCTTCTTTTGGTTTCAGCATTCACCCAGCACAGTATCTCTTGATCTGTCAATTTTTCTGAGCCTTAACTTAAAGAAGATAGAGTTACTGTTGAAAAGTCTATTGTAAAGAAAGAGATTGATTTAATGCTAACAGAGGTATTAAACTCCAAGGAATTGAAAGACACCTGTGGATTTAAAAGAGAGGAAACACTTTCTGTGCAGATAAACTGTGGAAAGAAGAGCTCTATTTACTGCATCTGGCCAGCAGTTGCCCAATATCCAGGTGTGTACTTCAATGCTGCATCCAGGCAGGAGCCAATGCTTCCGAGAAAAGCTTGGAGTTTTAGCCCTTAGCCAAGCAATCATTAAGTCATTTAAGCAGCATTTCTGATCCTTGAGACAGCTGTACAGGTTACATAACTTTCCTTCTAGAAAAGCCAGTAAAACTACCCAGGGCAGCACCTAAGTTTTCCCCGCCCGTTGTCCCGGGGCCAGACTGGCTTTCTGCCTTGCAAAACATCCCAGATTTTCCTCCTGCTGTGCTCTCTCAGCTGAGCCCCCACAGGCTGCAAAGATGCTCTCATTTGCCTTCTGCCCCATGAATACCTGAGCAGAACCTGCTCCTGCAGGGAGAGTAGGGGACTGTGTACTGGCTCAGGGTGGAATCTGCCGTTTTTAGTGGGCAGTGAGGGTTTATCCACTGGGACTCCAAATGTACTTCCTTTGTTGTGTCAGTGCAATAAACCACTGCAAGGGCAGTGCTTGGAGTGAAGGAGCTCAGAGAGTCCAGTCATACCCTAGGATTCTCCCCCTTCCCAGCAAATAACAATTAGTGGTCAGTGCACTTCAGAAAGATAAATGATCGCCAAACTCCGCAAATCTGGGAGAAGGCAAAAGGCAATTTTGTTCTGCAAAATTTCCCACTCCTCCTCTAGATGAAACCTGAGTCTTTTCTCTTGGTGTTATAATCTGTCAAGCACACGTGGTTCAGGCTAGGACCAGGGACCTGGGTGCTGAATCTGGCAGGAGCAGCTGTCTGCTACCAAGCCCTGTGTTCTCCCTGCCCTGTGGCAAGGAGTTGCCAGGTCTGTGGCAGGGTCAGTAGAGAGGAGCATATGCAGCACCTCAGCAATGGCTGCAGCAGCCCCTGCAGAATTGCAAGCATGTTGTCATTGACTTTTCAGTCTAATTAGGCCAGAGAGGTGAGATCACACTGGTAAAAGAGCCTGTGAGTGGGAATGGCTGAGATGTTTGCACACATTTGCTTCTCTGCTTTTCTTCAGGTGTGTGGGAGGTCAGCCGAGGAGCAGGGAGGTCAGCAGGCTATGGGAACAGCTTTAAACACTTCAGCTACTTTCACCAGGGCTCAAGAGTCAAGCCCTAGGCTTCATCCTTGTGGGCTTGATCAAATTGCCTATGGTTTCAAGGTCTTTCTTGAAGATATTTTTTCCTGAAATGCTACTTTTTAAAGAAAACTTAGAATATTAAAAGTCAGAATTAAAAAATACAATCACACCACAGGAAATTTGCAGGTCATTTTAAATCCTTCTTTATCTCAACCTCATATAGAGTAAAAACCTATTTTTTTGTCTCCCCCTGAATACAATACTTTTCAGTGACTTTTTTCATTTTTTCTTTTCTTCCTTTAATAGAATAAGTCCTCTTCATTTATTCTCTTTTGTTTAAGAAAATAACATTACTCAAAAACATCAGTGCCAAATTTTCAATTCTTTACAACACTCCTCTATACCAAACATCATCCGAGGGAATGTTCCATATCCTTGTGCCTGCTTTATTTGATGACCTGATAATGTTCAGACAACAGGAATATGTAACCAAAGATTTATGACTTGGATTACAGCAAGGGATGGGCAACTGTGTCCAGACTTTTAGACTTGGCTCTCTCCTTCCAAGTGAAAAAAAATGCCATTGCTTTCTCTCTCGTTTTCTCTCTGAGAGTGCCTGGTCAGAGTTCATGTATTTTTCACTACCACCAGGCAGAATTATGAAGAAATAAGAAGAGATGATTTATTCCTTTTTTGTATTTACCTGGCTGTGGAGAGGGGACATCATGCTAGATCATCCCCTGGTAACCTCAATGTTGCTTGACCCAGAGCAGATGTGATTTTTCTGAGAGGCTGAGCTGTGTGACAGGGAACAAGCTGCTGGGATAGTGTGGACATCTGGTATGGGCTGTGCTTCAGAAGATGTGCAGAAAAGTGGCTGCAGTTTCTGTGCTGCCTGGAGCTGCCCAAAGCAGCACAGTGGGGAACTCTTACCCCCAGGATGAACTGTGGATGGCAAGAACAGCTCCTCTCCTGTCTCAGCCAAGAGCAGCAAAACTGGGATATGAGCTGGCAGAGACACAGGCTCAAATGTCTGTGCAATCAAGAGATTTCACAGAGATTTCTGTGCCTGTGTAATAAAACAACAACTTTCAGAAATGCAGACATAACTTTTCCCCCCTACATTCATCATGGAGTGATGAGACAACTTTTGATTTTTCCTTTCTGATGCCATTTCTCTGATCCAACAAAAAAGAAAAGGAGTCAGTAGGCATAATCCCTTGGGAACAAGTATTTAACACTCATTTGTCAGGTGATATTTACCCTGTTTTAAGAGGATTAGGCAGAGTCATAGTCCAGAATACCAGTCAAGGTATCTCCAAAATCAACGATTGCTTTGCACAGTGTTTGCCCTTTTAACCACCTCTTTTGTAACACTGGGGGCCACTCCTGGTTCATCCTCTGTGCAGGGCCCAAGATTTTTCAAAAAATGAGAGTGTGAGAGAGAGAAACTCTGCAAACAAGACACATCAGTGCAGTTGTATTGAAGTTACTATCAAGGCATTTATTGGTATGCCAATTGCACTTCAGCTTTCCAACTGTACAACTTCCTTGTTTTTCAAACCCACTCTTGCTCGTAGCATTTGAAAACACACCATGGACAAACCATTTAAAAGCAGTAGGGCAAAATGCCAGCAGAAAAATAAATGAGGAAGTACGAGAAATGAAGGGGTTTGTCAGTTCTGGGTTGTTTCTTATTTATTTATTTATTATTAATTCAGATTTGGAGTGGAAAGTATGTGTAATCATGTGGAAAGTAAATTAAGACAGCTCACTTGTGGGTGTTAAAGAAACATCTAATTTTTCTGAAAGAGGTGTCTGCTGAGAGATGATAAGGTAAAGCACATTTCCAAAGCTGAACTCCACTCCAGAACCCTCTGCAGGGGAGTGAGGGTCCCTCCAGCCCCAGTGGTAGCGCCGGGACCAGACGATGATCCTGAGACTGTGTGGGCAAGGTGTGCTGTGAGGCACAGAGGGGAAGAGAGAGTCTCCTCCCCTTTATTTTCTATCTTTGCTTCCTTCTAAATCTTCTGTACTTTCACCTCCTTTCCTCTTCAGCTGAGCTGCCCTGGTGCTTACCTGGCTGTCCAAGCAATGCTCAGCTGGCAGCTGTGCCAGGCAAAAGGCTGTGGAGAAGGAGCATCTGAGACCATGCCTGTGGCAATGGCCCATGTGGATTTTATCTCCTTTATAGAAAGGGAAGCTGGTGTTCTTCCACCAGTTACCTGAACTCATGAATGGGTAATGAGAGTAACGCTCCAGCTCTTGGTTAATGTTTGCTGCAGAAGTCAGATCCCCTCCCATAGCTGCACCAAAGGACAGCTGTTTAACCCTTGGGTAGAGATCCTCTCAAAGCCTTGCAGAAGGGAAAAGGAAAACCTTTTATCACTATGTCTTTTTCTCAAAAGCATGAAAAATGGAGCAGGTTGAAAAAGATGACTCGAAGGCTGCCACATCTGTAGCAGACAAACAGATGGGGGAAACAGAGGAGGGATCAAGCTGGGAAAGCAAAGAAACAATTTCCACTGAATGCATTTCTTGGTCTGGGTCAACCCTTTTAAGCAAATGTGTCAGGTGTTTGAGGCAGTGCATAACTCTTACATCATACATGGAAACTGGGATGTGAGGCCAGCTTTGGCTTGAAAGGCTTGTACAGTATTCTGTGCTCAGGACTGTGCTAGTGTGAAATGACAGCTACAATAAATGGCAGATGCTGCCTTTAATGCACATGCTTGCTACTCCAGCTGCTTGAATAAACATTCCATCAAGCCTCAGCCTGGGGACTGAACCTGAGCTCGATTATATTTTGTTTTGCCTACCTTATCCCTTAGCTTTCCACACCTTGAGGCCAGGCCCTCTGGGCTGTTTATCATGGCACGCAGTAATTGCACATCTGACTTGGCAGCCTTGAGCCTGGGCAAGGTATCCAGGTGTAATGTATGGAGCATGAGGAGTCAGCTGTCTCAGGATGGGAAAAAAGGAAAAGGATACACTGAGAGGGGAATTTCAGTCAGAATTCATCAGGCGTCAGCCAGAGCAATAAAGATCCTAGAAAGGTTTTACTATCCATCAGGGAAGTTTTGTGCATTTCCTCAAGTCTAAAAAGATACAGTGGGAAAGACTAGGGGCTTAATGGCTCATTTTCTGGCTTTCATTAGGTCATTTCATCCATTCTTGAGAATATTTTCCATCTATTCTTAAACCCACTTTTCATTTACGTTTCATGTGCTGAGTTCTGCAAGCACATCTGCATTAATTATTTTCTTGTATTGTCCAAATATAAAACAATGGATTGAAAATGTTTCATCAGCTAAGACATGCATTTTCTATTAAATATTTGCAGCTTTTCTTAGTATAATAAATAAACCTCTGTTGAAAAATCACTCCAAAGAAAATACTTAATTAAAAGGTATTACATTAATTACTTTATCTGGCTTTTATAATAAAATACTAAGAAAGCAAACATTTTTAAATTGTTGTAACAGATTGTTTTTCTTTCTTTTTCTTAAGGCAACTGTTTTGATAAACATTCCTAGTTAGTCATAACATCATTATGAATTTGTACTAATAGGATTTTCTCATAATTATTCAACATTACATTAAATATTTCTGGGAAAAGCTATAGAAACAATAACTGTGATTATGTAAGCAAACAGAAAATCTGAAAAGTCCTCAGAGGGTATTTTTATTTCTTGTTGCACCGTGGGTCCTTTTTTTGTTTGGAAATGCTGACAGGGAATATGTGTGTGTGATATGAATGCAGGGCTGTGTCCACAGCCAAGGCTATGGTTGAGTGGGTGGGATTTGGAGTGTGCTAAGAATGCTGTAGGTTTCCAAAGGGAGTTTTTAGCTCTGATTGTAGCCAGGATCTTAGGATGAATTAACTACAGGGGTGTTGGGAGGCAGTGGGGGTGTTGGGGAGGCTATTTAGGAGAATGAAAACCTTTATCTCACTTGTCAAAAGCGAAATAAATTGATGCAGTAATTTTGGTACTCTTGAGTCAATGATAATGCCACATGTGATCATTTCTTAAAATGTACTTTTCTGCCTGAACTGCTGAATTCAGTGGGAGAAGTAATGTAAATAAACATACATTTCATGTCCCCCCAGTGACTCCAGAGCAGGGCTCCTGTGCAGAGCCACACGTGTGCTCAGGCTGTTGTATGTCACATCCATGTGAGCTCGGGGACTGGGGCAGGAATACCAGTGTGGTGCTCTTGCCTCTGACAATGACTTGCTCTATGGCCTGTCTCACTATTTCTGTGAATTTTATGTCCTTGGATTCTAAAATGAGGATAATAGTGATGATTTACCCTGAAATGGGAGCCATGCAGCTTAATGAGGCCATATTTGTGAGGTTTTCAACTATGGAATGTGCTATAAAACTCACAATAGTCACTGAAAGAGGATTTGAAGGGCCAAGTTAATGACACAAAGGACAGGATGCATAACCTTTGTAAACTGGCTGATCATGCAGAGATGCTACAGAAGAAAAAGAAGAAAAAATCTTACATCATCATTAACTATAGATTGGGCCCTCTATCTTCCAAACCAGAGATGCAGACACACCCTGCCCTCAAAGGGAATGACATGTTCCCCCGTGGTTATCTGGGGCTGGGCAGGCTCTCTCCTGATAGAATTTAAGTAGAATTTTTAATGCAAAACCTTTGTAGGGCCAAAGAATTTAGCCAGCTGTTCAATTGTGCCAGGCAGTTGGCTCACATTCAGGATATGTTTCTTGCTGTTCTGAAGTCAAATAGAAAAGGCAATATTCCTTGTCATATTTAATGTGCCTGCCTTGGGAAAACCAAAAATTTCCTGTACCAACATTCCCTCTACAGCAAGGCCATCTAGGTCTGCTCTTTTGTGAGTTTTAATATGCCAGTGCTATGCTCACTGCTCTCATCCTTTACCTACTTTCTACCTGCTGTTTTAGGAGGAAGCTTTTTTGGTTTTTTTTCCTTTTATACAGCACTGAGCTGATAGATGTTTTGAACAAGGCAGCTTTGGTTCAATTTGAGTGTGCTGCTAGGGCAGGGCAAACTGATGAATTGCGAATGTTGGTTTTTGAAAGATGTGTCCAAGGCACTGCAGGTTGTTTGAACTCTAGGACACCACTGCAGCTTCCCTCAAAAAGAGGAGAAGGAGGAGGGAAGGGAGGAGGCATCTGTAGCAAAAATACACGACAGTGTTGCAGAGGATGATAGCCATAGCAAGAATGAGGGATCTGAGGTTCAGCTGGGGGCTGGGGCAGGAATCACCTCACCAAGCGATAGAAATCTGCTTATCTGCTCTGATGTAGCTAGCCCAAATTCCCCTTCAGAGACAGCTCACCTGGCCTACTTCAGTGCCAGCCATCAAATGAGATTAATTAGGGTGCAGGACGAGCTGTTGTCTTGCTGGACTTGACTAAGGAGAGCCTGGCTGTGCCTTGGTGGTATCAGGAGATTTCCACCTGGGTCCTGACCTGGGGTCACAGAGAGGCAGGGGATTTTTGCACGTTTGGAAATCCTTCAGCTATTACAGGGAGTGCTGGAACTCTGGCCAAAGGGCAGGGGCTTGCTGGGGACCCCAGGGCAGCAGGGCAGCAGCCCCATGGGGAATGTACAGACACTGTGCACAGCACAGGCTGTAGAGGATGCTGTGCTGCTTGGGAAGCACTGACACTGGCACACGGGCTGGCTGTGTGACAGACACACCCTGTCCTGACATGGAGAGAAGCTGCCTAATCCACCCCGGTGAAGAAGGAGAAGCCAGCAGACTTCAATAGTCCTGTATCACCTTTGTGTGTGTACCCTGAGCATAGTTCTCCTCCATTTCACAGTGCACAGCACTGTATTTCCCAGTTTAAGACCTTGATTCTTAAACATGGAAGATGATTCCATGGGTAAAAAAGTCCCCAAAAATGTGTGTATGTTTCCTAATCCAAAGTGAAGAAACATTTAATTTCTTTCTAGTTAGGAACCTTGTTTAGTCTTTCCCTTCATGGATTAAAATACTACCACCATAATCAGCCTTTCTGTTTTTATTGTGCATTTAGAATGTCCATTCATTCACAGGATAAATTTATCTAACTGGATCTAAAGGCAACATGTCCTTCATTATACAAATTACTATGGAGGCTTTTCCTGCAAGTAAGTACACAAATACTATCTAAAGTTTCTGTTGTCATTCCTGACTAGGAAATACAGCTACAGGCAAAGCTAACAAAATGGCTAGCTTCAAACAAGCTGAGTCTTTCTGCTTTAGTTTTTTTGTTTCTTTCTTTCTCAAAGCATGGTAAAGAATTCATGGCCTTCCTGTGTATGTGCCGCCAGCTTTCTTAGTTTTCCCTTATAACCATTATAATCCAGCAGAACTTTTTCATGTTTTTTTGTATCCTGGATATCCAAAATGTGTCATTAAGCACCAAGCAGGGAGAATTTTAAACTTGAGAGTGCCAAATCCCGGCACAGCATCTGGCAGGGGATGGACACAATTATATCCCTCCTCTCCTTGTGCAATCCCCTTTTTCATTCCCTCAGTTCCCTTCTCAGCTTCCACCTGATCACCAGTTCTGGTTAGGAACTGGAATGTGTTTCCCAAATGGAAACCTAGGTTTGTAAAGACAAACCTAACTGTAAGATTTTTTTTTCTTTTTCCTTTGTTGCTGATGAATACAACACGAGCTTGAAAATGGGATTGTCTTCCTGCTGACAGACTGCAGGGCTTATCTGTAAACAAAAAAGTATTTATGGAAGTAGGTGTTGTGGTTTTTCATAGCTGCCTTGAGGTATTGAGGAACTGTGTGAATATCTCTTTTAGGGGTTTTTTTGCCACTCATCCCTCCAGTATCTGTACATCTGCTGTATAAAACAGACTAGGAGAACAAAGACTATTGTGCATCTCATGGGTGTTTGACTTATCAGCTCTCTTTTTGCTTACAGAAAGTTTGGCCTGGTTGAAAAATATTGTTTGTAAGTGTCAGAAAAGCTTTCAGTTTCTCTGGTCTAGTTTGAGATTTTAAAACTTTTGGAAAGTAAAGAATTTAGAAGCATCTTAACAAAATACCCCTTTAGACATCCAGCTATTAGATTATTTAGAAAAGCATTAGGGAAGAAACCTTCCAAGAGGTAGCAACCAGGTTTCAAACAAAGGTCCAAACCACAAGAAATATCAACAGGGAGAAATACATTGTTTCTTTCCCAGAATTTCTCTTGGTGATGTCTTTTTATTGCTTGTGATTTATTGTCTAGTTCTGTGCTCAAAAAATTGTTTGTCTGTCACTTTTTTTCCATATCAGATGACCAAAATTCATGACTATTGGATTTTATTTATTTCCTAATTTGCAGTCTAGAATCTTTAAAACAAGTTTAGGGGCTTAGGGTTTTTTTTCCTTTCCTTGGTTACCACCAGCAGTAAAGATTATTCAGGCCAAGCTAGAAAGAGAAGTATCAAATTCAACAGAGAAGGAGAACAAAACAAAACAATTGGACATTAGAGATTCTGTCATATTTTATGCTTTAAATGTGCCTTCTAATTTCACTTCCAGTACAAGCCAGTGCACTCTGGCACTTAGGAGGGGAGACAAGGAATGAAGAGAATGTTTTAATCGGGTCAGGTTTGCCTGCAAACAGGTAAGCTCAGCTGGGCTCAAGTCTTACTACTGAAGGACAAAGGAGAGGATCAGGGAGAGTGGGTTTTGGATCATAGGTCCTCTCTGAGCTGTGAGCTGCCCAATATTGCATCCCAAAGGAGGACTAGTTCTGCCAGCTGACTCGCTGTGGTTGGATAAGTCAAGTTTGCTGAAACAATAGGGTTTTGCAAACATGGCTTATTTTAAATGAGATTGCTGAGGGGATGATTATGCTGGCAGCTTAGCAGCCAGATACAAGGGACAGTGACTTCTAGAAGCATTTTTTCAAGCTCTTTTGGCCACAAAGCTATTTAACTGTTTTTTTTTTGTTGTTGTTGTTGTTCATAAGTAACACCCTAAATGGGATGTAGCCATTTTGTATGGTTTTGTTGCTCTTTCTGTGTATTAAAGACAGCAGTCATTTTCATTGGAGGCCTAGCTGGAACAGAGAAAATGCCCATGTGGTCTAACATCCCACTGGGGAAGGCAGCAGTGATGCTCTCAGGGGTCTGAGAAAAGAAGCTGCAAACGTGAGACTGAAGAAGGAAAGGAGAACAATGCAAATGGAGATAACTTGTCCAACCATGTATTTAAAAAAATAATGTTTAAGAGTATCAAAATCTGTGCTGTGATTAGTCAGCAAGTGAAGAGAGGACAATGGACCTGCACAAGATGATGATATTGAGAGCAAAGATTTTGAGGAGAAGATGGGAAAGGAGGTTTAGCTGAGAATAATGGCCAGATAGTGACGTACAAACTTTCTTTCTTTTTAATTCCACTGTTCTTTAATATTGAAAATTTTGCTCATCTTGCCAGTTAATCAAAGTAGCTGCCCATCAGGGCTACAATTAAGGAAATTGTGCAAAGCTGTTTTTTCTTCTGTTGAAGCTAGCATGTCCTTGCTTATTATTACTAAAAATAATAAGTGCATAAACAAATACATGTGAGATGTTCCAGACCATAAGGCTGGCTGTGTGCAGCACATGGCTCACCTGCTGGCAGGGTCTGTGCTTCTGGGCTGTGTTACTTTCCCTCTAGTAACAGTCTACACTGATGTCTTTTTTCCAAAGCAGGAGTCAAATCCTCCAGAGATGTGCAGTGCATTGGAGTTGCTGTTTTCTGCCATCCTTGCTGTACCTCCATGTTAGGAAGTACTCACAAACACATTAGCAGGAGAATTATTTTTTTAGGCATCCCATGAATCAGTTACATCTGTATTCCAGCTTCATCTCTCTGTACTGTTTGCTGCCTATGCAATTATATTTTGTCTTCTGCTGAGGTCACTGTCATTGCAATTGTTTTAATTGCAGCTGATGAGTCGTGAGCTTTTGAAATCATTAGTGGTTCCTATGAGCTCTAGAAACAGAATGGCATCATTTCTTCCTTGCTGTTCTTAGTCTTCCATGAAAGTGAAATCTATACAGAACTTAATTACATTTTATATATTATGTGTTGTTTTAACTGAACTAATATTTACAAATGGATTTGATGAATATCATTGCATTTAAAGGAAGGACCCCCTCTGTGTTGTCTTTTCAAGTTGCTGAAAAGAAATCAGAAAGAATGAGTTCTTTAGAAAACTTTAATTACTAGCTGATTTCATTGACCTGCTAGGCTGGTGGCATCTGCCTTCCAGTCTTTTTCAAATAATTTCTCTTTCATTTGGATGTTTAGGGATACATTAGCATGTGGCCATAATAATTACAAATTATAATGACTAAAAATTAGGGGGTTTCTGCTATCAAGAGTTTTTCTTATTCCAGCCAAAGGCAAAATACAAGCACAGATTTCTGTTATTTTCTCTGTATTGAGGGGATGAGATTTGCAGATGAGTGTAGGAGGAAGGAAGCAGCTGATGGCAAGTTTAAGGAAGATAGGAAGCATTTTGTAGGGATTTTTTGAAATCTCTGATAAACATCCCTCTGTTAGAGGGCATTCTGGTTTCTTGTTTCTTGAAGCAGCACTTGAGCAGTAAAGGTTGAAGTCTTGGTTTCAGTTGTACTTTATTATTTCAGCTCTCTGACTTACCCTTGTCCATCAGTTTTATGTTTTGCCTTTGTTTTCTTTGTGTTTCTAAACTTTTAAGTGTGGTAAATGAAGTGACTGCAGGCATTTAATTAACAAATACTAACAAGTTCATCTGCTCTATTCAGCCTCTTTTGAAGTAGCTGTTCACAGGGAGAAAAGACAACTGTGTGTCAGTAAAAGCAAATTGTACATTTTCATAACCGAATACATCTGCCAATTAAAGCAATCCTTGAGGCACTCCCTGAACCCTCTCTGACCAATCTTTTGCCCCCCTTATCTGCTGTTAGACTTGTAGTTAGAGAAATTTTCCAATCTAAGTCTTCAGAATATGCAAAGGTATGACCCCTTTTACAGCTGCTTTACATTTGAGATGGAGACCTTCTACAGTTAGACCAATTCCCTGAAGACAAGTATCCCATTCCTCTCCTAAATGGGATAGGAGGAATTCAGTTATACTAGGCAGTTGGGAGATGGAAAAATCACCCCGTTCTTCTTCCAGTCCTGGATTTTTCATGTACAAGCCCAAGAGAGCAGTTGGGGTAGAAGCTTTGAATTCTTTCTCATCCTTTGGCTGTCAAAGGGTTGGTTTAGTCCAGGCACCCACCACTGCCACGGCTTCATGCTTTGTAATAAAACTTCTACCTGTGGCAGCCCATTTGTAGTGAGTTCTTCAGTAAACAGAGAAGTCCATGACACCCCAAGCATCCCTTGCCCTGGTTTTCCTGACTCCAGAGCCCTGTGTTCCCATGCTGCAGAAATGGAGGCTTGGCATGTGCACTGCTCAGAAGTCTCTGTAAATATTGGACTATGACTTGCCCTTTTAACTCTACCACTTGCTTGTCATTCTCAAGTTAATAGTAGCAGTTAACTAAAACTTATTTTCTGAATTTTTTAGGAAATGTAATGATCAAATTCATTTTTAACCTGGCTGCTTTCTCTGTCTCAGTTTTAGCTTCAAATCTTTATTTCTTTTTTCTTTCCTTTGTCACCTTTGGTGTCAGCTGAAATGTTCATTTTACTTTAATAATCTGGTCCTTACATTAGGCTAAATTAAGAAGGGAAAAATTCCAAAACCAACCTGAAAACAATTCTTGCTTGATAAGAGAATTAATATATTTCCAAGGAGAAGAGAGAGGAAACCAAACCATTAATTCAATAAATTTTCCTTCTTAATGTTTCATGGGAGGTTGATGCTTCTTACATAACAAGGGATTTTGTCTACCTTTGTTCCCACACAGCTGCTCTTAACCAGATGTGACCAAGAGTTGCCCTAAATGCATTTTTTTTTTTGTTTAATTGGGCAATACATCTCTTTTGGGGCATGTAAAGTGTGACTGACAAACATCTGCCATGAACATGACTGTCTCTGCACTAGAAACATGCAAATAGATTTGCCCTGCTCCAACAGTCACTGGCAGATGCCAGTTTCCAGTGAAAAGTCTGGAAACTTTTCAAACATATTAGTGAATATTTAGAAATGCTTCTGACTTGAGTGTTCTATTTCCTATTATTTTATTCTCTCAGCATCCTTTATTAGCACAGTCATTTACAGGGATTTTTCTGTTGGTTTTGCCTTTGCTGATGTTATTATTGGTGTCCTTTTTTTTTTTTTTTTAAAGTATCACTCACCTTCATTACTTAATAAAAATTTACAGTACTCTGGCTGTGGCATCTGCTTCATCACCACTGCAATGTACAAGTTTTTCCAAGAGTTTATTTTTCTTCTCTTTAGACAGAGCTGTACTGATGTAGGTGAGAGACAAAGTAAGCTAAGAGTTTCCATTATAAAGGTGATTTTTAAATTACTTTTTTAGGGTAGAGTGGGGAGTAGGACACATGTGTAGCATTTTGAGGACAAAGGAGTAGGGCTGGAGGGAGGTAGATTTCTGTGTGGTGTTAAGCAAATATTTCCACCTGGGCAGATCTTTCGATTTTTGTCACAGTTTATTTGTAGTATTTATTTGTTTCCTACTTTAAAGAGAAATGAGAAAAGGAAGCTCTTGCAAAATATCATCAGTCACAAACCAAAACCACAGCACTCAGTAAGTCAATATTTTCCCAGTTTTACACTATTTTTTTGTATCTCTTGGTTAAAGGAGAAGCACTATGGTATTACCCTCAGAAAAGAAACACAAGGGTTTGTTATAAAGGTACCTGAGTGACAGTGCTCTGTTCAGTCTGTGGTTTGTGACTGTGACTGCAGGGGCACTCCCTTGTCCCCAAAAATGATGCTAACAGTCTACTAGCAGCTCATTCCTCCATTGGAGGCTGCTAGATCAGTTTGGATTCCCATGGAAATCCCAAAAATAGGTAATTGGGACTAACTAAAGGCCAGATTATTGTGGACCTCCCCAGAGGGCAGAGTTAATTTTGTGCAAACTTAACTCTGATGTTTCTCAGTTCTGAGAGCTCCATTTGTGGCTTACTGGACATTCATTTATCAAAGTTCTAAACTTCACAGGTTTTGATCCTTACAATGGAAAACAGAGATGAGCATTTCCATGGGGCTTGACAAATCTCCCCTCAACTCACACATTTTCCCTCAGATTCTGAAGTCCCAGGGCAGGCCTGGTGTCAGTACCCATTCTGCTGCTTTTTGAAGGCTGTGACACTAAACTGATGAGTGAATTTGTAAAGCAGAGTTGACTGAATAAAAAATTCTCGTTGTCCACACCAAATGTATTTTTGGATGTGTTTTAAGGAATGATTCAGAATGAGGCCAACATGATGCAAAGCAACTTGAGAAATGGTGTGCCTTTTCTAAATAGAGCATTTAAGAGAAGCTGCTGTAGTATTGTGCTTTCATTTTTTTAATTTGATAATTTGATTTTAAATCAAACAAATCCTGCATTCACAGTATAGTGTGTTCTATAGTGTATACACTATAATGTATAGTACAGTTCTGTGTGTTGGGTTCACTGTGTTACCTATGTCCACTTAAATCCCAAACTTGTAGCATTACATTTAACAGCAGGATGCAGTTTTCTGAATTAAGGATTGCAGACAGAGTGAGGCAAATTCAGCAGTCACTACTGCATCAACACAATAGCCATGAAAATAAGTTTTATTGATCCACACCTAAATAGGTACATAAAATATTTTTGTTTTATAACTAATCCCTGTAGAAAAAGCTAAGATATATTTCTAAATAAAAATGTTTCCTGAAAGAGATGAGTATAATTCAATTCTAAAATATTTTGCTTTCGCAGTGCTTATAAAACAGCACTAATAAAAATCCCAGAGTAATTGGTCACAAAGCAACAAGCTGGTTTATTAAATACACATTCTTGTAAATAGATAAGCCATAGATCCTGAAAGAAATTCTTTCCTAAAAAAGGATCTATGTTCACTGGCATTTCCTTCCAGATATCTCCTCTTGCTGGCAGAAAGCAGCCTGTGGCTGGCTTCCACACTCTCTCCACACTGTGCCAATGGAAGCTGCTTCACTCCTATTCTGTTGTCACTTGCAGGACATTTTGTGGTATAAATCAAACATTCCTGCTCCGCATGTAAAACATGTCTGGAATTAAACCAAGTCCATCTTTCCTGGGGAAGTGTCAGATGCAGACTGTTCCCTGTGCTCAGGATTTCACAGGTAACAAAGCAGCTGTGGCAGGCTGGGGTTTGTGTGTGAAGTTCTGCCGTGGCCATGGTAAGGAGTTTATCTACCCAATTTGTGCTCACAGATATGAGGTCTTCAGGGAGGAAAATGCTGCATTGTGGCTGAAGCAGCCCTGGCACAGAAGCCTTCCTGCAGTGTGAACTCACACTGTCAGAGCTGAACTACGATTCTGTTTCTGGAGAAGCTGCATAATGCATTAAAATAAGAGCTGGGAAAGGCTGAGCGAAATTTCGACTATTTCTGACACAAGGGCAAAAAGACAATTACATGAATACTTGTTTGAATCTCTGCAAAAGGTTGATATGGCAAAATCTTGTTATATGCAGACAATCACTAATGCTCCTGTTGCTATTTTTAATGGGGTATAGACTCCTGGCAATCCTCACAAAACCTTAAAAAAAAAAGAATAAAATCAGTTGATACACCAAATGTATTCCTTTTTATATTAAAATGTCTTTTGGGATACCATCCTGGGACAAAAACATTTTCTCTCCTATGTAAATTAATTTTGTTCAGCTTGCTTACAAAATGAAGATGAAATATCTTTAACTTTTCAGATGTTTTTCCAGTTGTTAGAACAGAAAAAGAAAATTCTTTTTTCTTCATCCCTGCAGAGAGTATTTCTTGAATAAACCAGGAAGCATTCCATATTTTTACCTAGTAATTAAACCACTGATGAATTTTGAACTGGTATCAAACATTTCTGCAGTTCTGCTCATTGACTTCAGTCAAAACTCAGTTTACCTTTGAAAAATAATTTTGATGAAAAATTTCTAATCCAGCCTAGGTGTTTTCCAAGTAACAGATCTGACATATTTGAACATTTATTTTAAGTCCTTGTCTAAAAACCTTGTAACTTGCTTTTCCCATGATCTCTTAATTTCTGCAAATAACTTGGATGAACAACAAAACCTGTAAGAAAATAATGATTTGTTTGGCTCTGGAAGGTAAACCACTCTGTGCTTATGCAAAACGGGTCCCTACTCCATCTTCCCGATTTGGTGATTTTATCAACTGGCAATTCCCACTAACATGAGGAACAAGGGATGCCAGCAGGTCACCTGCATCAACTAAAAGGAAACACACCTGGAAAAGTGGGAGAATTTAAAAAGCAAAACTGGTTTGAGAAAGTTGACTGTTTTATCTTTGTCTTTTATTAGTTCTGACTGTGGCCCTCAAAGAAAGGAAATGTCATCACAACATCTGTTCCCAGAAATCTCAAAATCAGTGAAAGGTAAGGTTTATGGGTGTATTTTTGTGCCCATTGCTTATCTCTACATACAGTAGTAATAGGCACAGACAAACCTTTTCCAGCTGGAAGAGTCTCTGAAGACTTTCCAGAGCAAATATTTAATGTTCCAGTTTCAATGTCCAAGTCAATATAGAAATCTCACCAGCAGCTTCAAAAATCAGGGAGAATTTCTTCAAAAGTTTTGCTCTATATAATTTCTGAATTTGTGTTTTACAGTTCTGCTTAATCTACAGATACCAATTTCCTATTAAATGGTTTTTTTTTTTTTTTTTTTTTTGTTGACATCTGGTTTGATCAGGATTTGAGCAGCAAACCATCAGGCTCTCCACTCCTCTTACCCAGCCTACATGTTCTCTTGGATCTTGGCCTCTGGGTATATCTCATTTTACTTTTGCTCTGCTGCAGATGTGTAACAGCTTCTGGTTTTGAGACAAGGTAGAAAAGAGATACACTTGCATGTATTTTGTGGTGGAAGAAATAGCAGGAAGGAAAGGAAATTTAATCACCTCTTTCAAGAAGCATGAGAGAAGGAAGTTCAACATACCTCATTGTCTCTTTTAGGTCACCTTATTAATGATTTTTGAGAGTAGAAGGCAAGTTAAAAAGAAAATCTAGCCTACTTAAACACTTGCACTGCTTCAAGAAGAGTTCAAGATATAGTGCAAGGTACAATTAGCATTGGGCCTTGCAGTGGCTGAAAACTGTATGCTTAAAATAAGTCACAGAAAAAAATGTAGCAAGTAGTTTTACAATTACTGTGAAAAATGCACTTTATTATTAAAAAAAATAGACTTAATTTATTCTAATTAGGTGACCTGTTTTAGAGAGGAGCATGTAAAATAGTGGCAAAGCACTGATGAATTTTTGAATCGTATATTACCTTTATTACCACCTGAAGCCCATATTTAACCTCCTGAGTACAGCAATCAGCATAGATGATGAAAGAGAGGACTTCTATATTAGTTGTGCCTGAAACATTAATGCCTTCCAGCTTGTTTTTTTCAATACACAAGCAAATGAAAAAAAAACCCAAAAAAACAAAAAAACAAACAAAACAAAACAAAACAAAACAAAAAAAAACAAAAAAAAAAAAAAGAAAAAAGAAAAAAAGAAGAAATAAAGGATATTATGGTAAACAACAAGGATTGAGGTGACAAAACTAGTGAGAACTGCAGTAAGATATGGCATGCAGCTGATGAAAGTGTGGTCCCAAAGACTGGAAAGAGAATAGGTGTGATTAATGAGACAGCACTGCAATAGCAGTTGTGTTAAGTGACAGGAACATGGAGAAAAGTGGAGAAATGGGAGCTTCTGGGAAAGAAACTGAGGGTGGATATCTCAGCTGGCAAAAACCATGGTAGAATAATGGATTTAATTGCAATTTCAAAACTGAAGGACCTGTGCAAGTCAGGAGAAACAGAAAATGCTTGTAATGGGATGGAAGCAAGATGGCAAAGCATGGCTGAAATATTCACTTCTGGGCTCAAACTGCTTAGGGTGAGAATGGTCAAGCAGTTTTCACTAAAACTGCTATCAACTACAAGTTAAGGAAAATTAAAAGAGAAGGATAAAAATAGGTCTGTAAATAAGTATGATTGAGTTGGAAACCCTGTAATGGAGAGGTGAGAAAAGGACCTTGAAATGGGGCTGCCCTGCTCTCTCCACCAAGGCAGCCTGTAAGCAGGGATGGCTGGGAGCAGGGTCAGCCTCTGTGGGAGATGGGGATTGGGTGAGCTGGCAGCTCAAAGACAGGAACAAAGTATTTTAGGACAAGAGGAAAATATTTTAGAGGTCATTGTAAGAGCTGACTGAGGAAAAAATGGGCCAGCTGACAGTAGCAGAGCTGGGAGGGCCAGTGTGGAAATGGAAGAGAAACTTTCAAGGAGCTGAGGAGGAATTTCACGTTGCAGAAATACCTCAGCTTGTGCAGTGATGGACGTGCCTGGACACAGTCAAGTGCCTCCCTTAGTCATGGCTTAAGAACAACAAATTAGGAGGATTAAGAAGGATGTTTGAGGACTCTTTGGGATTGCTCTGTTGTTGTAGGGCTGAGTAGCTGAGGCTCTGTGGCATTACTGTTGGGGAAATGAGGAATGATTAACAAACCTAGGGCAGTGCCTACTGTAATAAGGCTCTTGAGCTCAAAATAGCTTTGAAAATATGTCAGCTACTCAAAAGCATTTAAATACTAGCAGTGTCCTCAAGTTACAGGTAGAAAAGTCATCTGGAGTTTATTTTAGGAACAGCAGAAAAAGCCTTCAAGGCAAAGGGCTGTGTGTTCAAAAAGGTTATGAAATCACTGAAATGAAATCGGGACTTATGAGTTAAAGTAACACAGAAGAATCTACCCAGAAAGTTAAGCTACAGCTTAAAAAGTCAGGACAAGGTGATAATTACTTCATCACACTGATCTGGACACCAGTGTGGCTAAAGAAGAGCAAAAACCTTGTTGGTGACATATATGGAAAAGAGGAGGGGGCTGTAGATGTTACTCACGGCCCCAAAATAAAATTTAAAAAATAAAATAAAATGCTTTAAGCAAGGGAGAGATTATTGACCCTGAGAACAAAACCGGGTGGCTGATGAGATGGAAATACATTCAAGGTAGAAGAAAACCCAGCACAAATCACAACAAAGAAGGCAGGGAATTTCTGCAATGACTTGGTCATGTGCTAGAAAGCAGCTCTGAAGGAGGGCATTGAGCTCAGATTGCAAGTGAGTGCCAGGATGTCAGGAGTACCCTGGGAGGCTGGGTGTGGACCTGCTGCCTGCTCTAGTTTGAAATAAAAGCTGTTGTCTCAAAGCACTCAGCCCCCAGAGCAGAAGGGTGATGTGCTGGAGCAGCGGGCACCAGACCAAAAACAATAAGCTTTCTGCTGGGTAGTTCAGCCATCCTAAAAGGCAGGTATGATACCATAGCCTGATCCAATTGTTTAATACAACAGGGAACTCAGCTCAGAGAGCTCTTTGCTATTTTTCTTTTGTAGCCAATAATGATATTCATTGCAGTGTAAGATGCCACTGCTCTGACTTCATTATTCAGTGGCTTAAATGCTTTGACCTAAGTTTCTTGATCCTTGATCCTGTCCTGTCTAAAATGAAATCTCTACCCAAAAAACACCTTGAAGCAGTACTTCAGAGCTCTGTGACAACCAGTGAGCCTTATCAGGTCAATGAATTAAAGCTGTAGCAGAACTTATTATCCAGAGCCTTGCAATCAGTGATACAATGCAAAGTCAATTTTAGAAAACTTTCCTTGCTTCCAAAAGACACCTGCAGGATATAAAGTTACTCTAGTTTCTCCTAATTTTTGTACACAAGGTAGTGGAAGACAACTGTAAGGGTTTCTCATATGTCTCTCTAATTTTAATGCATTTGCAGCAATTTGCAAAGTCCTAGATTACACAGGCTGTTGAAAATGTTTATTGAATATGAGAAAACAAAACCATATGATTTGCCTTGGAGCCTACCCACTGGAGCAGTGGGTTAAACTAAATGCAGGTCTCTCTGCTAGCCCGTTTCTCTGAATCTGTCACATTTCTCTTGCCACTTGTGGTGGGAGGAGGTCCTTAAAGAAAGGATATTTAGACAAAACTCTGCTTTTGAATAGGTTAATCAAAACCAGCACACTTACTGTAGTAGTACAGCAGCTTACTTACAGCAGCTACTGTGTGAGATTTGGGGTGGAATTTTTTTTTTATAGTATCTGCATATTTTCTTACCTTTGGAAGGTGTCTGTTCCTAAGGTAAGCTTTGCTCTTTACGTATTCATGCACTTGTTTTTGAAATTGATTGTTTTTATATATTCATGTACTAAAGTTGCTGTGCCTCAGCTATGGACCGTGCTGTACTGGCATTCAGTACCTTTGGCTAAATTCATGCACTCAGAAGTGAGACCACAGCAGGATTGTGTGGGTGGCTGGGCTGAAGGGTTCTGCCTTCTCCAAGGAACCAGAGGTGCTGGCTGCACTCTTAGTGCTGCACAGCTCACTTAGCCCTTGCTTCTAAGCAGAAATTTGTCCAGCATGCATTGATTCCACATTAAGAATTGTCTGCCTTGTCCTTTCAGACAGATTTGGGTCTCCCAACTGGTTCTCCAGAGCTGGTTCAGGAGAACTGAATCTCCAAGGAACAGTAAATGCTCTAACACTTTTTGTTCTGAAAACTTCTGTGAGACAACAGCTTCATCAGAAATAAAAATTAATCACAAAGTGCTGTAAATGAGCTGATAAATGATCAGCTGAGTATTCCTAGCTAAGTATTCATTTGATTGTATAACACTGTTGATCTCTCAGAAAAGCCACGCCTTTGGATGAGATTAAATGCTCAAGGTGAAATCAGTAGAAGTAATTTGTGAGCATTTGAGAAGCACCAAGAAGCAGAACTGTTCCACTGTGCTATCAGAGGTTAAGTGCCCTGGCAGTGAGTGGCACAGGAATGCAAATCTGTCCACATCTTAAACCAGAGGGAATATGAAGTATTAAACACAGACTTTTTAATTCTCCATCTGTGAAATCTCACAAGCTGCTGTTGATTATTAGCTCTCACAATTACTTGTGGGTGTCCATGGAGCTGCTAAATATGTGTTGCACTGCTTTATTTGTTTCAGAAAAAGGGAAGCAAAATGGATGGACTAGAAAAAAAGAAAAATCCTTTAGGAAAAGAAAAGATCCTTTAGGCAATTCTTTTCTACATCCCAGGAGAGAGCTGAGAGCTCATGGGTTCTGATCCAGATCAGCAGGGTGTTGCAACACAGAAATAATACATTGAGTTTTGAATGAGAAAATGTGCTGTATAAGTCAAATTAGAATTCTACACTGGATCACAATATTTTAAACCTTTTAATTTACATTTGTAAGGTGATCCAGCTCAAGAGACATTTGACAACAACAAAAAAAAACCTTTTTGATCTCATACTTCCTGTTACTTTCTTAATAAACTTTTTTTTCTTTTCAAAGCTGAAATAAATAAAAGATGGGGAAAAAATCAATATGTAAACAGGTGGAGAAATTTATTGGCTGAGAGTGTGGGCAGAACTAATTTAGATAAGGCCATGCTTTTGCAGTAATCCAAGGTTTCAAAACAACCTCCTTTGCAAATGTTTGACCTTGTGAATAAATCCACAGTGGATGAAGGTGTACCAGAAAAGTTTGTTTCACTTCTGCTACTTATTCATTAACTTAAAAGGTATTATTTATTTTAATGAAATTTTCTTTTTTTTTTTTTTTTTTTTTTTTTTTTTTTTTTTTTTTTTTTTTTTGTTTGTTTTTGTTTGTTTGTTTTGGGGTTTTTGTTGGTTTGTTTCTGAAATTTTTTTTTCTGTTTGTTTGTTTCTTGTTTTTTGTTTTGTTTTTGTTTTTTTGTTTTGTTTTTTAATTTTGCATTGAAATATTGTAATTACCTAGAAGATTACAGAATGTGCCTTCTACTCCTGGCTTCAGAGAGAGCTTTGAGAAGAGTGGAATCTGTTTTTCCATGTGTTCAAAAGAAAAACACCATGAAACCATTCATTCTTCTCTCCTCTGGACTCCTGAAAAGCCTGAGACACCAGAATAAACTACTTCCTCTCTGCCAGTTGTTAGCACAAATGTCTTTCCTGGAACAAGATACCAGTTCTTTGACCAGTGAGAGTTCTTTGACCTCATTTAGAGTTTTTATTTGGGATTATGTAGAAGAAAGCATTTTTATCCCCATGGTTTCAAATGTATGAAAGTTCAGCAGTTCAGAGGATCTTTTTTTGAGACAAACAGTTCATTAAAAGAACAGAATGTGATCCCTTATAAACATTTTTTCCATTTGAAGTTAGGGCTTTAGGCAGGGCTCTATTTCAGCCAAAGGCAGGATTGATAAAGCCTTCATAGTGGGACCTAAAGAAGATATGTGCTAAAACCTGTGCTACAACCATGTGCTGTTGGACTTTGGCCTTATTTGGCTCTGTTTGGGCTCACAATCTCCAATTCTTTATGTCAGTCCAGCCTGTGGGGTGCCCAGCTGCAGCCTGGGCAGATCTGACTTTCCCAACAGATCAGCCTGCAATCCAATAAACACAGCATTTCCCACTGCTCTGTCAGGGAGGAACAACTGTGGAGGTAAATAAAGGAATTAGTTCTGTGATGGCTCTGAAAAGCTGTAGCTGGGAGCAGCTGGACTCTTGTTCTGTCTCATGTATTCAACAAGTTTGGAATTGCCAAACTGATCCTGCAGTTATGCTGTTCATGCCTTGCTTGCACCTCCCAAACAGCCAGGAGGCAGCTGCTGCTTTACAAACACACCTTTGCCAGCTGCATTTCTCAGCAGCCTTGACAAGTGGCCAGTGTTCTGCAGGTCACTGCTTTCCACGTGGTGTCCTTGCAGCTGAATGAGAAGAAAAAATGGTGAGGAGATCCATGCATACCCTACATACATACTACATACTCTACACACCCATGCATAGTGCTTGAAGGGGCAGTTCTTACATTCTGGGTGATCTGTGGCTGGTTAGCCTTGAGACAGGCAGCAGGGTGTTTTCACTCTATGTTGCATCAAGTTGGAGACAGCAGGAAGAGGGGCTAAATGAATAATAGAGAATTAGCTAGGTTGGGAAAGACCTTTGAGATCATCAAGTCCAACCTATTCATGTCTTGGCAAGGGAGATGTGTGGAATTCCTCATTCCAAGCAGTGTACAGACTGTGAATTGCCATTGTAAACATTCACAAGGTATTCTAGCCGTGCTCCTAAGCCTTCCAACTCACATGGAATAAAAGGATTGCTCCTGTGGAGCTGATGAAGGAATTTGTATGAATGCCAGAGGGTGGTTTGGAACCTTTCAACAGCTCAACAGGGCCACTCCTTTTCCTTCTGCTTCCAGGAGAGGTCAGGGAGTTAACCTGTACAGATGATATCCTAATTGCTGCTCATTCTCATGAAACAATTATATCTGACAATCCACCTGTTCAAATCTTCTCAGATTGTGGTCAAAAAGCAACAACAACAAAAATCAATAATTCCACAGAAATGGTTACACCTTTATGACTCCTTACAGACCCAGGGTGTCAGACTTTCAGCATCCCACCCACAAAGACACTTGGTTCTGCAAGAAGTATAAGGACAAATAAGGCAAGAATGTTACTTTAGTAGGGATTACTCCATAGACCAGCATCTCTAAGATTTTATTATTTATTTGTCTGAGTGGCTGTGCAAACTTTATGAAACTTTAGCATTTAAAACCCAAGCAAAAATGAGTAATATTTAATTGGTGTCTTTTTCTATACCATACTGGGTCTGTCACCATCGGATTTTAAATAAATGACTAGTCTAGCAAAAATCTTAAATTTTCTCACATCCTCTGCTGCCTCATTATAAAGACATTTCAGACAAGAGTACTGTAATTATTTTTTTCAAGTCCCTTTATTTCCTCAGATAGTAACAAACACTGGAGGGGAAGAGGCTTCTTGGCTGAACCTGTCAGCCATATATGGGAGAACATGGATCTTGACTTATCAACAGAGCCATCAGATCTCTCAAAACTTAAGTTCTGGCTTGGGTAATATACACATATTATTTCAGACCACTGACTAGCAGTATATTATCAGAAGAGGAGAGGAGCTTGAGATCTGTTTCCTTCACACATTGGCAATAAAAAAATCACTGCTTTTTTATGTTCTTTCACACTTCTCGAAACAAAATTTCTCCCACAGATGTTTTGTTCAGAGCTCAGCTTGATGGGAAAAGACATATGTGGGGAACACACGAATTAGCATTTTCACATTCAGACTTGCTTACTGCCACATGCTGTGGAAAGTCTTGGCCAGAAGGTAAGGGGCTTTACCACCAGACAGTGACAAAAGTGTGATTGAGTATTTTCCTCTGGTTCTAGTACTAGGAGTTTCTGGAGTTTTCTTTTCACTCCTGTACATCTGTGTGATGAGAGGCACTCCAGCAGGAGTGAAAGCAGCTCTGGATGGCAAGGGGTCAATGACTTCAGCCCTCAGGTATCCCTGGTGGAGGGTGAGCCCTGAGAGGGAGGCTGGCTGCTGACAGGGAGTGTGAGCACCAATCCACTGCTTCCTTTAGAAATGGGGACTTGCACCTCTCTTCCATGGCTGTAATCCCAAAATGAATAATCTCTTAGAGGTACGCTGTCAGTGTCAGTAATGGGAATGAAATAATTTCCTGCAGGAATGGTGAGAGCTCAGTTCACCATGGCAAACCCCATCTCAGAGGTCCCTCAGCAGCAGAGCATTGCCACTGGCATCACTGGATGGGGGAGCTCTGCAAAGTTCCCACAAATCCTTTAGGATTTTCAATCTTGTAAAGGTCACAAATCCCAGCCTGGGAGAGCAGTGAGAATGCCAGCCCCAGCAATTTGCTTGCATGCTTGAGCCCTGTGTAGAAAGGGAAAGGTTGCTGCTG
This sequence comes from Muscicapa striata striata, assembly GCA_030060385.1. NCBI lineage: Eukaryota > Metazoa > Chordata > Aves > Passeriformes > Muscicapidae > Muscicapa > Muscicapa striata. Next base: position 2,615,091 of record JAREIS010000078.1, read on the forward strand.
GTTTGAGGGCCTTTCTGTGACTGGCCCCATGAAGATGGTGAAGTGTTTCTGAAGAGAGGGCAGTCAGCCACACCATGGGATTCACCACTGGCCACTGACCTGAGGGGCTCTTTGTCAGTGAATTTTTTGGCATCCTGCGCCAAAGTGGGAAAAGCATCACTGCATATTACCCTACTAATGTCAAATATTGTTTGTGCTACTTTAAAAAGTCACTGTAATGGTGTAGAGCAGGGCTGTGGAACTTGTGCACTCCTTTTCTCCTGCCTTTTGGACAACAATGGATTGCCTCTGCCCAGGAGTCCAGAGCATCCAAATATCAGCAATTCCGTAAAGTTCCGCTCTGGGCTTTGGTTTCTTTCATCAAATCCCAGTATTAACATTTGCTATTCATCATGGAGAGTTGGGAAAAGGAATTCTAACATTAAAGAACTTGAATATCTGAATTTGCATAGACAGAGCTATTATTCTCATTCTCTGTCCTTTCCTGACTACAATCCTGAGTCAAGGTCTTTCTGATTACATTCATACGTTATTTCAAAAGTGTTTCTTTGTCTTTTCCATCTCATCTTGGAGATGCAAAATCATGGTTTCCCCTTTAAGAAAATCCTCAATTTCTCATTTCTTATTGTATCCAAGTTCCACTGAAGTGTTTTCAGACTAAAAAAGCAGAAATTTTACAGTGACAGTAGAACTGGAAACATTTATTTGAATCTATATTATCTAAATATTTTACTTTTGGGTTTCAAGACAGGAAATTGTTCTTTGTTTCTTTTCCTTGAAATCATAATTACTACTTTGATAATCCCTCATTTTCAAATTCACCAGTTTCCTGTGGGTAGTTTCATTTTCATCATCAGTGTCTGGCCAGTTCAATCAATTGTTTCTATAGGATATTTTTCTGTGTTTATGTGTATTTGTTAGCGAGGAAAATAAAAAAATACAAAAAACAAACCACACACTAAATAATGTATCAGAAATCTCAGGAGGCTGAAAAAGCCCCATATTTCTCTCACTCTTTTGTTAGTTTAGAAAAAAATACCAGAATAGAACTACTTCTCCCCTCAAACTCAATACCATTTATTTAATAGGGTATCCTACTGCAAATAATTTAAATACATTGAAAATAAATATTAGATTTATATAAACAAACAGGTTGACTAATCTGAAGGGAGAGCAAGCTGAAATAATCCTATCACAGTCACAATTTAGACTTTGTTTTGGTTTACTTTAGAAGATATATATTTCAAAGTTATGCTATATTAGGGATTTCTTTGCACATCATTTAACATTGAAATATAAAATAAACAAGCAAGATAATGTCTTATTTAAATATTCATAAGTGGCTGACTCTGTGTCTGTGTGTACTTTCAGACCTATGCTGTCTCTCTAAGGAGATGAAACATAATTTATTATTAGTGCCTATTCTTACAATCTAAATATCACCCCAGAAGAGGAAGTTTTGGCAACACAAAGTCTGTCTTGCACATTCTGCCAGGGAAAGAACTGTCAGGCGATATTTCTTTGTTCTCTATTTTGTGTTCTTAACCTGATGAAGGGCAAGGAGTCCATTTTCACACACCTAGAATTTCATGGCTTCAGGAAATCACTAGGAATCTCAAATTTGTCTTCTGGTGGTCACCATGTTTTCTAAAGTAAGTATATAAACTAAATCAGTTGAATCTGGTCTGTCTCTCCATTCCTGAAATCAAAATGGCAGCATATATGCTGCTCAAGATCAGCAGAAATCAATGATTATAATGTATCATACTTCGTTTTTTTGAAAAGAGAAAATAACTGTACTTGGTTTGTTTTTTGGGGGATATATTTTTTTAACCCAGTAGCAAAACAACTCTTCTCTCAAGGAGAATTTCATATTTTTGAAGATGAAAAACTAGGGCTGAGAAATATCTTATTTTTCCACTTCAGAGTCAAAAAAACTACCAGAAGAACTTGGAAAATTACAACATATTCAATGTTTGATCCATTCTGTTCTCAGCCTTAAAAAGAAATGATTAAAAATTCATTTTGAAGTTAGCTTTGCATGTATCCTGTAGATACAAGCCTGGTTGACAGAGTGGGTTCAGATTTGTAGACATCTTTGTACATGTAAGAATAAATAAAAAAGAGGGCTAAGAATAGACGTGAAAGTGCAAACCTGTTTGTTGGGTTTTGCTGACAAACTCTCAGGAGTGACATGTAATACACTGGACTTGATGCAAATTTATCATGGGGAGGTGATTTTAAATATTTAATGTGCTGGTACGGAGCAGTTTTACTCATTAGGATTAACACAGATAACGCAGTTTACTTTGCCTGTGTAGCTTCTTTAGATAAGTTACTTCTGAATTTTACTGCTTCAAATACTCATAAGATGAAGCCTAGAATAAGCCATAACCTCTGGTAGATGGCTAATGATCCATTCTTATACCTTTACATGCTACTTGCAGTGCTCTTGTGGAAATTGAAATGCTCAGGTTGATCCTTTGTAGAAGAAAATGGGTGGCAGAGGCTTGGTCACTCCTGAAAACATTTTGTCAGGGAAGAAATTGAGAGTCAGAGTTTTCTGCCCTTTGCCAGCGTGTTCCCTGCAAAGTGAGAACAGTCTGATAGTGCTGCATTTCTGAGGGGCTACTGCAGTTCAGAGAACTGACTCAACGTTGGTTTTGAGAACTTTACATTCTCAGTTAATGGAAAAATGACACAATTAGCAGCTTAGCAGGAGAAAAGCTTGAGAATGCTTTCAAGTAACCAACTTATTTATTGTTCTTAAAAGACACCATTAAACTCCTTCACAAAGTAAGAGAGCGTGCCTCATCAGAAGCTTAATATTATTCTATTACAAAAAAAAAAATTGGCATAGTATTTTCTCCTTTTTTTTCTTTAATGTGAGCTTTCTTCTGTGTAATGATGAGGACTAGTTGGGAGAACAGAGGCTCCTCATTCAGATCAATGTGATATAAAGTCAATGTCACTCCAAACCCAATGAGAAATGACTCAGGGTTGATGGAGAATTGCCAGTCCCATCTGGTGGTGATGCTTTTTCCCTAAGTGAAGTCTTAGCTGACTGTATGTGATTTTATTTGGGATGTACCTTCTGTAATTGAGACAGAAATGACAGCATAGATGTGAGAGCATCTTCATACCTTCCTTGCTGCTTTCTACATCTCAGCCACTTTTCCTCAGTTTGTGTTTCTTTTCTCCTAATTCCTATATTCAAATTTGAGTGTAGCTAAGAACTGCAGGATGAATTCCTCTTGTGTTAGGATGAGAACAGATCACTGAAACAGTCCAGAAGGCAGGGGTGAAACTGAATTATGGGAATTGACCTGGCAATTCACCTAATACTTCACCCTTTAACTTGTAGGACCTTTCTGACACAGTAGCCTCATATTCTTTAATTTCCCTTCTTTCACAGGCTGATGGGCTTGACTGTGTCAGATAGCAGAAAATAGGATGCAAGGATTGCCTGTGGCCTCACAGAGGGAATGCTGCTGTGCTTCTTGTGGTGCTGTGCCTGGCAGATGCAGGATGTTCTTGCTGGAATATCAGCTAAGCATTGCTTCAGGAGGCAAAGACAGTAAGTGAGGAGGGAGGAAAAAAATGTCTTTACATCCCTAGGATTTAATACTTGTTTGAAAATCAGAAAAGATGACTCAGGTCTAAAGGCCTGGACAACAGTACTGGAAGACAAAGCAAGCAAAACAAAATATCAATGAATGTTAATTGGCAAGTATTTGATATATGATATTCTGGTATTTTTGTCAAAATAGCTTCATAGCTACCATAGCCACTGTTGCTCCATATTTTAGTTCCTGCTCATTGGAGGAAAGGTTTTAGGGAGAAAATACCAAGGTGGTAGAAGTTTCAACATATGAAGGATAAACAAATGAGGGGTGGAGGGGCCAGGAATGGGGGACACAGTGTTATTTTTATATGTGCTGACAGAACTCACATGACATGTGAAATCCACATTTCATACCTGTCCTGAAGCCTCTGGTTGCTATCAAGAATGTACCTAAGACCTAATTTTTCTCTAGACAAGCAGTGAAGACCAGAAGCTGTGATTTCTCTAGCAGTTCATGCTACCATAGTACTCCACTGCATTATTCATGTTTTCCTGACACATGAAACATTTGGTGTCAAGTCCAGAACATCTTTCAATTAAAAAAAAAAAAAAATAATACTTAGAGTGAGAGGGAGAGAGAGAGAAAGACAAGAAAAGGACATCAGGTCTCATGCAGACCTGTCATTAGTTGTGTTGGTATAACTGGCAGTGTGACTAGCGATCTTGAATTCTTTACAGAAATAAAACCACACCAGTTCACTTTTTGCTTCTTTGTTCTTATTCTGTTGTTTGGCTTTTTAAGGTGTTGCTGAAGAGCTAAGGATGTCCTTGAACTTGACTATTAGGCTAAAATTCCTCCAGATTTCCTCCAGTATTTTCAGAGTGACACTGGGTTCTTTGGTTCCCAGAGTCACCCTGACAGTGTTGTTTTGTGACACATTTCTGACGTTCTCCAACTTGCTGCCTTTGCCCACTTTGGCACATTCTTTATTTTCCTTTCTTCCTGACGAACCTTCCAACTCCGTTTTCTCTGTAGGCTTCAAAATTTAAGGTTGCACATTGTAACCTATATGATACCTCTCCATATCCTGCCCTAGAAACTGGGCTCTTGAATGATATTTATCATTAATTTGGCCATTTGGTTCTTCCCTGCTGATCAGCTGTCAAATAAAAATTCTCATTTTACTGTGCATGGCTTTGAGTTGATGCAGATATTTGAGCATTTTCAGGAAATGCTTCAGTGTATTGATTTTATTGTCCATGACTTTCTTTATTTTGGTAGTGAAAAAATGCCATTCTGGGAGTAAGAGAGACCAAAACCTCCCAGCTCTCCTCAGAACACCACATAAAACATTGAGCAGTGCTAGTGGAAGTGTCCTCACATGAGTTCATTTTTTCTGCTCATTCTAAATCTGAAGAGATCACTTTGACACAGGGCATTGAGCAGTTTCCTGTGGTGGTTTCTCAGTCCTTGGTCTCTGGTGAGATTGCAAATAGAGGTGAGAAATTCTGTCAGCTGTGATTGTGTTTTGGAAGCCACAGATACTCCTTTTTTAGAAAATTCTGTAATTGCTCTACAGTTTTCTTTTAGGAGTAGCTCACTTTCTCCACTCCATCCTAGTGAATTGCATGAAAACCAGTTCATGATACAGTCTAATTTCTTTTTTTCTGGCAAAAAATGAGATTTTTTCAGTAATAGTAAGATTTTTTAAAAAATCAAACATAAATATTGGCTTTCTGAACTGTTCTACTAAGGTCTGAATTGCCACCAGAGAAAGTAAAAATGAAGGTGTCCATTTTTAGTAATGAATTTTTTGTCATTTTTTTGGTATCAAAACTGGACTGTGAGGTTTGGGTTTTTTTGGTAATTTAACTCGTTCTCACTTTCTTCAGAATCTTTTGTCAGTTTATCATCAAAGTAAATGGTACTCCATCAGAACACGTTGCTAAGTAAAAAAAAAAAAATTGAAAAATTTTGGGCCACTCTTTCTTTCTCTTGTCTTCATTTCCTCTGTCTTGTTCTTTTCTACTGCATCTGCTTTGAATTTTATTTTTTTATCTTCATTTTATTCCTGGGCTTAATTTCCCAGAAAATTAGAGTAAGGCTCAAGCTATGACCAATATTCTGAATAGATATCTGTGTTGTAGTGAGAGTGAGGACTGTATTCTTTGTTCATGTTAACCAGTTTGTGGTAGTGCAGTGCTTTGAAATTTGCAGGAAAAACAGCACAGAGTAGTGATGTTAGGGATTAGCCCTTGCTGGATTCAAGTTGTTAAATCAGATGAAGCCTACAGATCACCTCTTTTGTCTCCTATTTCATTTGACTAATCTAACTCAAGTTGTCAACTTGTTCTGTGCATGTATGGACAAGGAAAGAGAAGAAATGAAACAAGATTCAAAGGATTTTTGTGTGTCTTCTGTTGGGATTATGGTTGAAAGCTTCCTCCTAATATTCTTGCAAGAACATTTTGTCTCCAAGTTGAGGTTGCCTGGCACAATGCACAAGCACTACACTTTAAAAAAGAAAGACTCCGTAATTTAAAAATCAAAATGGATAATATATTAACTGAACTAGTTCATTTAACATGAAATGTTGAAGAAATATAGAATGTGAGAGTGAAGGTACTTCTCTGCAATTTATCATGCGATGTGGGTCTGAGAAATTGAGACTTGCCTCTTCTCTTTTCTTCTATTGCAGCTTCTTACCTTCTCCTCTGGATTTTTTTTTAACAGGTCTGCATAGACAGCTTGTGAATTGAAGAGCTTAACAGACTAAAAACAGATCCTCCAAAATCTGCAGTTGTAGTTGAAGGACAAATCAGCTCTTATTGGAAACTGAAGGGAGCAGGGACCACCATGCTGAGCACAGACTTGAAATGCAGGAGTCTCTTCAATAAAGCAATTGAATGGCTTCCTGAATTCCCATTTCTGCTTTTTAAGCTTGCTGTGTCACATTAAGAGCCTTTCTCCTTCATCAGTTCATTGCCATGAGAATAAATGAGCTGTCACACACTGAGTTCTCTGGGCTAAATCCTGCCTTCAGATGTCTGGAATTTCATTTGTGTCAATAGAAGTTTCATCCACGTGCACTTCCATGCATTTCTGTGCCTGTGGGGTGGCATTTGCTTAACGTTATGGATTCAATAGATGGAGAATGGGAGGAGCTTTAATTTTTAAGGGGAAGTCACAAGTTAGTCACCTGCAAATGGGATATAGTTTCTACTTCTTACTTTTTAAATCACCACATGAATTAATTAAAAACATAAATCCACAATCAAATTTATGAATCTCTGTATGTAGATAGATGGGTTTTACTGCAGTAAATTAGGTCAGATTTATTTTGCATTGCACATGCTTTTTAAAAACCCCTGATGTTGCAGCCTGTTGTATACACAACAGGCACTTGTCACAGTAAAATGTATTAAATGCAGTATTGAGCATCAGAGGTGAGCAGGTGATTAGAGTTGGACCTTATAGAATCCAATCAAATGTTTTTGTTGACTTCATTAGAGATTTTTTTTTAATAATAGACATAGAAATAAACTTTTGTTATTTCATTATCATATTTTATGCTTCACTGCTGACACTAAAAATAAAAGGATCTATACCCACTCCCTACAGTAAACCTTTGAGAGAATGTGGATTTCTTCACAAGTATTAAATCTGTAAAAATATATTGTCTTTGCAACGAAGTAAAATCTCACTATCTAGACCACATAAAATAAAATCTACTATTACAACACTGGAAAAAAAAAACAAAAACCAAACTTTTCTAAAGGCTATTGGAGTTCCTGATATGAAAGTATTGTATTTGAGAAATAATAGATATGATGAAAAAGTAAATCAGTTTTAACAGAAGTAGAACTCGGTGAAAGATCAAGGGGGCTGGGGGAGATGTTGGTGACAAATATGTTGTGACAATGCTGTAATAAGATGCTTTCATTAGTACTGTGTTTTCTCCTTCCCCTGGCTGCCAGAGCATAGTGGCTTTGTGTCTGGAAATGAAAACAAACCTTACCATGATGGATCAAAACTTGGAGAGAATATTTCTATTTACTTTTGGGTTTTTTTTAGTTTGTTTGGCTGAAAATGTCACCTACTCCAGTCTGAGAAAGTAAACTCCCCTGCACCAGACCCTGGCAGCAGACTTGTGACAAGGATGCTGAATGTGCTAAACCAACACCAAGATGATCTATAATACAAAGGTCAAAATAAACTTTACAGGGTAAATAGGAAGGATGACAAGTGCAGCTATTTCAGAAACTTCTAAAGTGACTCAAAGCCTGCTGACTAAAATCAATGGGAGCCAAGACTGGGGCATCAAAGAAAAGTTTGTTTCAAGAGGTTCTCTTGCTCATCATGGTATTACTTTTGTTTTTCTATCCCCTTTGTAAGTAGGGTTTGTTTGTTTGTTTGTTTGTTTGTTTGTTTTTAAAAGTTCTTTTGTTATTATTCCTTAGTTCTCCTCTTAAAAAGCAACAATTTGAGAACTGAATTGCTTCCAGCCCATTGGACTGAAAGAAAATCGTATCTGGTTACCCTATACTTTGAGATAAAGTAGGTTTAGTATCATTTCCATTTTAAACACAAAAACTTATTAAAGCTGAAGAAAATTGTGAAGAAAATTGCAAACAGAAAATATTAGCAAACTCTCCTGAATAACAAGTATATCCCCCAACATTTTTTTTTCAAGAAAAAAGCTAAACAAATCTAATAAATTAATTGATAGCTTTAGTTACATCAATATATATTAGGGATAAACTGCCAAGAAAAAATTAATCGAGAAACACACATTGCAATATTTATGCAACTATCCTCAGTATTAAAAACAAAAGGACAAACCCCAGAAAATGTGTGATGAATAATGCAGTTATTTCTAAATGGAATTAGTTGTTATTTTAAGTTCTCTATGTCACATCACAGTAGTTTTTAGGATGTGAAGCGACAGGGAAGACCTGGAGGCCAGTCTCTCCCAGTGAGTGCCTGTCTGCTCCTCATGCTCTTTGTAAAGGTAGCAGGAGTTTCATCTGGGAAGTCCTTGCATAAACAGCCCTGGAGTTTTTTAGAGCTGGATTAGTTTGAATTTATGAGTTTGAAATTTTGGAGAAAATAGAGGTCAGAGAGGGTAAGACATCTCAAACCAGAATCTCAAAATTAAAGCAACATGTCTGAAATTAGGGAAAAGAAGCATTTTCTATGCACCTTGGCCAGCATTCCAAGGATGTACTTGAAGGACTTGGCAGTATTTTAGGTGTCCATTAACACACTTCCCTTTTGGAATTACTACCACTAAAAGGGTTCAGACTCAGGGGATATATTCAGTGTACAGCTGCAGAGGCTGACAGCAGGGCCACCACCTGAGCTCTTCTCTCTGTGGCAGCACAGAGGTCAACCTGACCTTGGTGACCTTGGTGGCCTTGGTGGCCCTGTCAACACTCACTTTCAGTCTTTAAAAAGGACATTGTACCTGAGCTGTGGCAAAGAGCACAGGATGGCTAAAGCCACGTGTGCCTCCCTACAGTGATACAGCTCCTTTCCCTGTCTTCTTTGTCACCAGCTTCTCTCTTTCACTGAACAAGGGAGCAAGAGGAGAGACAGGAGCTCTGAAATACACACTACTGGCCTAGAGACTGTCAGCTTTGCACACTGAACCCAATATGTCTCTGGTATGGTGGCCTTTGAATATCCTCTATCAGTCATGTGTTCAGCTTCAGGGCACAAACATCATTATTTATGCTATGGAGGAGGCTGTGTCACAGGAGCCAGGTGTGAATTATTTCTGGAAATCAATGGTGACATTTTGTTTGCAATGTAGCCTTAGAATAGATGTTCTAGGGGTGTTCTTTCTTTGCAAAGAGTGAGATATGCAGATATATGGAAAATTTACATCTTTATTTCTCCCTACCAGTCTGTATTTTCTGAACTAACAACCAATTTTCAAGATGTTTTCTGTTCCTCTGACCATACTTTCTAGTAACCAGGTCCTTGCTAAATCCCTTATGATTTATTTGAGTGGTATAAAAAGATATGCTCATTTCCAAAGTGCTTGGAAAAGTGTCAGGTGATTTCCATTATACAACCTACCCTGTTTTGCATGAGGAGAACAGGTATTCAGGAACAGTTTTTGGAAGTTAAGAGCTCTCAAACTGCCAAAATTACTTTCATAGAGTCATTATTTTCAGAGTCTGAGTCTGCCTCCTTTCCTGGAAGTTTCTGACATCCACAGGTATTTCTTTGGACTCTGCAATATTTCATGAGCTGGAACATCTTTCTCATCCATTTTCTATCTCAGAAGTGAGGGTGGATGTGTCTCATTGATTCTATGCCCCGAGAGGAGGGTATGTTATCCAGAACTGCACACATGCACAGGATGCACACCCCGTGCAGTATGTAGCCAAGGTTTTAGCTGAAGCTGTAGATTTTCATCCCAGGGTGAAAGGCTAAGTTAAGTTTCCTGAAGAACTTGCAACACATTTGAATGATGTCACTATTTTTCTTCCGTGTGTTCAGGGACTCTGAATCGCCATAACTTGTTCTAACATTAGCAACCCTTCAAATTCCTTTCCTCTGCCATAAGTTCCAACACATGAATCACCCTTCTCTTAGATATTCTAGGGAAAAAGAACATGTTTTCATTTTATTTGCTCTTTCTGATACATGTCAAAAATGTGTTTGTGGTTTTTTTTTTTTTCTGCAAGGAAAGAATCCTTTTAGCTTTCATTCTTTTCTCTTACAGAAATCAGCAATGTCAAGTAAGGTCTTTCCTTTTTATGCTGATGTAGGTCCCTCATGATAAATGTAAGATATGACTCATACATATGTTACTGCAGAAACATCTCTACACAAATAGGCTGAGGTAAAAGCACTCACTGGAAGCTTCTTTTGTCTGATGTGGGATGCAGTATGTGTCCTGACTGAAAAACTGGCCAAGGTGTGAGTGGGTCTCGTATGGGGCTTTAGCTGAGTTTGATTTCTAGTGGACCTCTGGCACTGCAGGGCCACTCCAGGATCCACACCACAGACATGTGACAAGAGATCCCACCCTAAACAACTGCACATAGGGTCTTACAGTGAAACAGGTAGCAAAAATGTGGCATAAATGTGCCCAATTACAGGAGCTGGAGAGAGCTGGAAAAGGAGGGATTCAATATCTGAGAGCACTGCAGGAGTAAGGAAACTCTGTGCAACCCCTTCAGACTGCTGACGAGGGAATGACAAGCTCAGAAAAAGTTGACTAACACCAATTTGACAGAATTTTTGACAGACCATTTTGTAATTTTAATTCCTCCTGAGACTCTTTTAATAGCCTAAAATAGTTCAGTTATGATTTTACTTATCCCTGTATCAAGCAAGGGATCAGGATATCAATGCTGACTTCCAGAGCAGTAACTGAACACCAGGGTCATCCCTGAAAAGTTCTGTCCATAGGTAGATGGTTAGGTGCAACTCTAGACTTGTTCTGTATCATTTTATCATGGTACAGTGATTAGAAATGTATCCTAAAATATAACCCTCCAGGCTAGTCATGCTAAAAGTGACTAAATAGTAATCATATCATTTTTCTCTCAGTGCATACCTAATGGGAACAGAGTACAAGTAATTATTGTACAAGGGGAAAAACATCTGTTGTGAATACGATATAGGAAAGATAAGTAGCTGAACTGTGTATCTGAGAGTGCTTCCAAGAACAATAAATGTACTATATGTATTGAAGCTTGAAATGTGTTGCTATGGAAGATACATTACTGAAATAGCAGCCCATGAGTGAAAAAAAGGCTTAAAATTCCTTCTGATATTGTGGGGGGAAGCAGTGTGGAGCAGAGGGGGATCTGTCTTTTTAAAGTAAATTCGTACCTGAACTCTTTTTGCTGGCACAAAGGCATTTTGAGATTATCTGGACTATTTACAGCTCCCTCCTCTGTATCTGCCTGATGCATGAGGGACTGGGAGGCAGGAGAGAAGGGATGACATCTTCATACCTGTCCACACCTCAATCAGTGTGTTCCCTTTGTTTCCCCACCTCCTGGTCAAAGGGCTGTCTCTCATCCAGCACTGAGCAGAGCATTGTTCTCAGCCAAGTGCCCACTCTCCCACTTGACAGCAAGCAAAGCTATTCTCTGTCACTGAGCTCTGCTGTATCAGCATATTGAAGAAATTTTTGAGGGTTTTTTTCTTTTGAGCCTCACAGTGACCACACACTTTGAAAAAGAAATCTGTCACCTGAGTGTGTAAGCAGACAAGTTTCCTGACTCCTGAGACATTACAAAATATTACTAGAGGAAAATAGTAATCTGTCAGTATCTAGTTCCCTGGAAACCTCATAGTCAGTTCAGGTGTTTAGAGAAAACTGCTGTAATGGAAAACTGTTGGACATTTAAATGGTCATTAGAAATAACTCAGATGCCCCTGCAGAGCTCATAAGCCTTTGCACAGATGTTCTGAGCTGAGAACTTGGTGCCAGAGGTACAATTTTCTCCCAAATTAAAACTGGTGTCAGACCTCATCTTGAATGGCAATATTAGAAGAAAATGTCAGTAAGATCTAGCTCAGCCATTCCTTCAGAGTTAAAGGACAGTTGGAGCAGCAGTGTAGGAACCTCTTTGGGCAGCAGCAGAGCATTTTCTCAGTTGCTCACCTTTCCATCACAAGCAGTTTAACTTTCTTCTTTCGAATGATGCTAAGGCATAAAAAGGCCCAAATACCACACAAAATGTTGGTTTTATGTAATTCTGAGATCAGTGGAAGAAAAAAAAATGCCAAGAGAAAATCCAGGAGTAAAATCTATTTTGTAGTCACAGAATTAAAACACAGATCTAGAACAATATTCCAGATTAAAAATACTTCTATAACTTATATAAAAACACACACAGAGTGTGTCTGATGCCAAGTATGGTAGTGATGCCCAGCTTTTGTGGATGCAGAGGTGATGTCCAAAATGAAAAATGACATCAAATGAAATAAGTTTTGGAAATGCAGAAAGAATGGTCTCACTTCATCTCTGGCTCTGAAACATAACGATGACTGTGTAATTGTCAATGAATAATTTGAATTTTTTCAGTTTTTCATTGCTGGATGCAGGAACAAGATGGCCTACAGCATGGGTTGCTTTTACAGTTCCATTCCCTTTATCCCCCCTCCATAAGAAGACTGTTATCCATAGCAGGAAAACATCAGGATGCTTCTTGGAATCCTGGACACTTACCTCTTTATCAATAACCATAAAATAACAAATCTACCTATGATCTACCTATTATCCTTCTAATAATCAATTTTGACTGCTATAACATTTGAAAAATGGAAATTTATGTATAAAATAAATTGGAGGGGGTGGGAATCTAAGTTTTTATGGCAACAACTTCCACAAATAATCAAATATTAAAACAGATGAGAAAAGATTAAAAAAAAAGGGGGGAAAGAGAAAAGAATATATTGCAATTTTTCTTAAAGCTTTGCCATTTCAGAATATGATAGTCCACTCCTTCCTAGCCATATGTCTCAGGTATTTTCATATGAAGTTGAGTTCTTATAAAGATGCTCAGTATTTGTTCAATGATTATTCCCCTTTAAATACTGTTGTGGTTTCTGTGAACTTTCCATCCAGGTGGTTTATGAACATAATACAGTACTTTTATTAAAGGAAAGAGCTACAAGCAGAACTCTGAAGAGACCTTATTCATGCACAGTGCAAGAGAAGGAACAGAAAGTCAATTAGCTAGCTGTGAAAATTCTCAAGGAAAGCAATTTTAGGGGATAAATCCAGAATTGAAAGACTGGAGAGGAAGCGGACTGGGACTGGGTGATTAAAATTTATCAGGGAGGCTAGAGACCAGCAGTTATGTTCCAGGAACACACACCATCACCTCCCTAATCCACTCTAATAACCACAGCTCTAAAAGGACTGTTAATGGGGACTGGTCAAACTGGATTGAAGCAACGTGGCCAGATCCCAAAGAGACTTGGTACAGCACCCTTTCCATCAAAGTTTCTGATAGGAAAGCAGTAGCACAACTGAACCTTGTAGTAGTGGTTCTGGTGATTGTTTCTAATGAATGCTTCATTAGAAGTGCAGCTTCAGTGGTAGAAAACCAGCAGTGGGGGATGTTTAGCTAGTTGAGAGTTGATATTTCAAACTCCAGAGAAATAATGAATAGCTGGTCTTATTTCATTTTTTTCCTCATGAAAGATAATGCTGGATCATTCCTAGCACCAAAGGAGGTGAGGATATTTGCTGTAATAGATTGCACTTCTTTTTCCTTCTTCCGGGTTCTCTGGGGAAACGAATGTGAAGCTTGCATTTTCACTTACTCTGCTGTTGACCTCAGTCTTATTTAGGCATTGTTTGGTTATTTTGTTTCTTTTAAGATACGTTTCTCTTTCTCTGTCTCTAGTGTCTTGATGTACTTTTCCAAATAAGTGGCTTTGGGAATGAGCTAATAGTGAGAGTCACAGATGGACAGGCTGCACTTTAGAGTTGGCAGATGGGGACTTGAGACAGGAAGATAAATCTCTTTCAGACTGCTGGGTTACTGGGGAGAGTTGATTAGGGGGTCTCTGAAGTAAACACACACTGCTAGGTATCTGAGGCGTGGAGAGATCAAGTGATGGTTTTGGTTGGATTGAGAGGTGCACTCAGCTGCCCGAGTCACTGCTGTGGGCCAGTGGGCAGTGTGGGATGGCACAGAGCAAAGCTGCTCTGGTCACACCCCTGCAAAAGCAAGCCATGGAGTCTGAGCACCAGGGAACAGAGTCAGGGACTTAAGGACTTAGGAGACAGAGACATCCTGCTTTCAAACACACTCTGTCAATTCCTGCCTATTCACATTTATGTTTTCTTCCTTCTTGTGTGCAAGGAAAATATCCTATAAACAGGCAGAATGTCATTTAAATGTCACTACTTGCTGTCCTTTTGACTTGAAAGGAAAATTAGAAGAAGGATTAGTTATACCAGGGCTAGAGGTGGGAGTCCTTTGCCTCTGCCTTCCTCTTCAGTGTCAGCAGTAGAGCCCAGAGACAGCTGTGGCTCAGGCTGAGGTGTGTCTGTTCCACAAACACACTGAGACACCTGCAGGCATGGTCCTTCGTGACACTGGCATCCCAGAAAAATCTCCTGCAGATAAGCAGAAGACCAATTTACTGGTCTGGTTCTTTTAATTCTTCCCACCAGGGCCTAGTGGCAGGGCTCAGGAAATATTATTCTTACCGAAGCTGAGGATTTTGTGCATATTATTGAGCAGGCAAGAGTCAACATTCAAAAAAGAAATTAAATCATTTACCCTCAGGCTTTGCAGAAGTCAGCCAACATGCAAAACCTCTTATTTTCAGAGCACATGAGGATATGTGTCTGTTCTTTAATAGAGTTTTATATGGCCCTTGCAAACTGCCATTTTCAGAAACATCATATATGTTCCTTGGTAGTTGTTGTAATCAAGCAGTTTTCTAACCTTCTTTTAGGAGGATAGAAGATTGGGAATTACTTGTGCAGATATTCAGTTTTTCTTTTCTATGAATAAGTCATGGCAATACAAGGGGATATGATGGGAATGCTTTTAACAGAGCTGTGTCTCTTCTACAGCGTTGTTATAAAATGAGAGAAGCCAGAAATACCTATTTAGTATATGCATCATTGTGCTAATCCTTGCTTGTTTCCCACCTGATGGTCTCTTGTGATGTTTCAATTTGAAAAAAAATGCAAAGCAGGAAGATTTTTCTTCTGAAGTTTTAAAATATAATTTGTATTGTCACAAGCCTTCCACTGTAAACATATTTTGTGGATGGAACTGCATTTCCCTCCCTCCGGTTCAGCTCCAGTTTCTTTGCTTTAAAGTTCTCTGCCTACCCCAACAGCAGCATGATCCATGACCATACACAAGGGTTGGAATTTTCTATCTTTTCCTTGCCTGCATTAGTATTGACAGGCATATGCCTATTTTAAAAAAGGCATCTTGTATTTTTAAGCTGTGTCAAATCCTGCAGCACTTCTTAGTGACTTTCTTAGGGCACAGAAAAGCAAAGGGAAAAGTTCAATTTGGTGAAGTGACCACTCCTGCTTCTGAGTCTCACTGTGAGTGTTGGGGCTTTGTCTTCCACAAAAAGAAGCAGAGGGTTGGATTTATTTGATATTTTTCCCTGACACATAATGAAACTTTTAAATTGATTAAAAAAGGAGAAATAAGTAGAAATTAAACTGAAAGAAAGAGATAGATATGTAAGGCTAAAATAAATTCTTCATTTTGTTTCTGAATTGGAGTTTGGTCAGACTTTGGCCTGAGCAGAAGAAATGCCCAAGAAGTTTGGACATGGAAAGACACCATGGAAGTTTGGACCTAGGACAGACACCATGTGGTCTCCTGGCAATCTCGTGAGGGATGTGCCCCTCTGTGCAGATTGAGATCCATATAAATGTATTTAATAAGTATCAATTATTGTTTCTAAAATACAGAACACAATGAGTTCTGCCAGGGATCTGTAGTCCCTGATTAGAGAGAAATTTCTTTATTATTATTATTAGTTAAGCATTACTTCAGCAACAGCTGAATATGCACAGCTTGTTAAAACAATTTTCATGTTCTAAAAGTAAATTAATTTTTAAGAGTTATCCCTTCAAAATCCCTTTGCCACCCTTTAGAGATAAAATTATCCTTCTAAGGATAAAAGGATAGCAAAGACTCGTGCCTGTCAAAGATCCAAAAGAGAAATTAGTACATATGGATTTATTGACTTCATTTCACTGATAAAACCTGCTTTTGTGAGTACCAGTTGTCTCAGCCCCTTTCTAGTGATTGGTATGTCATGTCCTGCTGACAATTCCAACCCTGGGACTCTTGAAGACATCACCAGATCTTTGCTTTTGGCACAAGAAATTAATCTATTATTCCTATACAACTTCCAGGGAAATTATGATAGTTCAAACTCTCTTTTGTCCCTGTGTCTAAACTTAAAATTTATCCTTTTAATATAGGTCAATTTTGAGGTTGCTGGAATCTTCAAATATAACATTTTTAGTTTCTGGCTTTTAAAGATTCACAACAATAAGCTTTTTTATTTATTCTTGGAAGGTTGCATTGGCAAAAATAGAGGGTGAGCTGAGATTTGAAGAAAAATCCAGAAGATGAGTGCAATCTTGAGAGACAAAGCATGGAATAATCTATGAATGTATTTTTGGGTCTCTTCACACATATTACAGAAGTTAATAGAAAAATATTGCCATTGTAACCCACATGACACAAGTGTTTTCCAAAGATAAGGGAAGACTCTGGTCGTCTCAGAAAGTTTTTTTTAAGATAATGCAAACTTCCTCCAAGAGTGCATTGGTGCATGAGCCTGGCTATAGGGTAAGGACAGTCACGTATAAATGTCAGGTTACTGTAAACAAGAAGTTAAAATTTATTTTCAATGTGTATTTATGCCATACTTCTTAAAAATATCCCACCGCTTTATATTTTAATACTAGGCTTTTCAGTCTCAATAATTCAAATATTTAAATATATATCAAATATATATCAAATTTTAGTTTCCTTTTTAATAGCATAAACTACATAACATGCATAGTATGAGGAAAAATATTTTTTACTCTCATATATTCAAAGACACACTTTAAAATGTTTTCAAGTGCACTTTTCAGGGAAATATGAATTGCACAGAATATAAATTTCCCTGATTACAACTCAGAACTCATCTAAACCCTTAAAGGGAGGGGAAAGTACACAGAGAAAATGTTGCACTCTGTACTGAACCTTAAATCAGACTGTTTGCAAGTGTTTGTTTTTGTATTGGCTTTCATGAATCTGAGGCCACATTTATCATTCCAGCTTTTCTAGGATGGTCCTAATGCTAGATTGCACCATATTTAAAAGAAGGAAACAAATTTCTAATAAGCAGCCTCTGAATAAGGACTGAGAGTACAACAGTTGCTTGTCCACTTGAATGAGGGCTGGGTCCCAGCTGGAGCTGGAAGGAAGGTGTGGTGTTTTCTGAGGATGGGAAATGGCTTCAGCAGAGAGAATTTCCTCATCACTCCTACCCAACTTCATGCACTGAGGGGTTGGCACTGGTTTTCATAAGCCTCTGAACCAGTGGCATGTGCTGTGTTCACCATCAGGAAACTGCTGTAAGTCGCACAAGTGGTTTGGTTTTGTTGTTATTTTGGAGTTTATTTATAGGATTTGTTGCTTGCTCTACAAACAAGCTGTACTGTTTGAGCTACCAGTGGAGGAAGTGCAGACCACTCAAAGGTGCACACTTCGTTCAAAAGGCTTTTTGCTAAAGTGACCTTAAAAGCTGCACATTCCCTTCTTCAGTGGTGACAATATACAATTCAAGAGTTGCAAATGGGAACCTAGCTGGAGATCTTTTCCTTTTGATATCTGTTCAGATTTCCACTACCAAGTAAAATTGTATCTATCCCGTATCTAAAGCAGGGAGCACAGACTAACCAATAATTATACTTTTTATAAAGGAAGGCAAATTTTTGAAAAATCTGTGGGTTTTCCCCCATTATTTCTTTCTATATCTTTTGGCAAAGCGCACTTGGTTCTTCCTGAAACAAACTTTCCTTTCTTCATTAGTCCTCATGCTTGACTAGAAAAGCCATCACTGCCAGGTGTGTGAGCCTGGCTTGTGTGATGATTAGCAGGAGGGTATTGAATCAGACTGGGCTTTACATCAGTGGGATAAATCAGGGGCTCCAGCTGAATGTAAATAGAGTGTTCTTGTTCTGTTTTATAGCATTCCACCAAAACCCTGCGCTTAGGAAAGAAAGAGATTTTAGTAATCTGCAAAAAGTAGGGATGGGTAAACTAAATGTTGCTTTGTTTTCAACAAAGTCTGAAAACTATTTTCACCAGATAAGTTTGGTAAAACCCTTTCTTGGTTCCTGATCTTTTTCACTTCTAAATATAAATGCTATGCAAAGCTTTTTTTATATGGTGAGAAAGTATTTACTTTTTCTCCTAGACTTCATAAAGGAATAGTGTAAAAACAAACCCAAATCAAACCTTTGTATTTTCATAAAAGCTAGATTAAATTAAAGCTTCAAAAGTTTCAAGTTCTGCTCAGAAATTCTGATTTTTATTTACATTGCTTCTTTGTCACCTTGGAAACACAACTCTATGCAGAATAGCACAGTGGAAATGTGGGTCCCAATTGTAGTTCTTAAATTTCTCCTTTGCAAAACATCTCCCAGAACCTGCAGATGTAGAAGGAAACTTTATCTATGAGTATTTCAGGTTTTTTCTTCAACTTTGGTGTTTTCATTTGTTAACATTTCTTGTTAACAAAAGGGAAAAAAATGACCTTGAAATGTACATGCACATCTTGCTCCACAGTCACCTTCTTGTAATATAACAAAAATCTTTCCCCATAAGGCAACAAACTGCACTACATGAGCAATACAGGCTCTTGTTGCTGATGTTGAAAGATTAGGTTTTTCCTGAGACACTGATGTAAGAGAATAGAGAGAGAGACACATATTTCAGCAAAGCAATAATTCAGCCCAGAATTTTAATATAAAGAACACCAAGGCAGTATCCTGTTATCTGAATTTTAATGACTGTATCTTTTTTATCCTGTCAGTTGTAGCAAGGATGTGAGAGGTTTCATGAAACATTAATGGCTCTAACTGCAGTCCTCTCCATTTCCTTTTTTCTCTCTTTTTTTGTTCTCCTGATGTGATGTAAAATATGAATTTATGTAGTGGAACTGCTTTCTGCACAGGGCTGTACTGCTTGCTTGATCTTGCAGCAGTGACTGTGGTTCCTGTTTGGGCTGGGAGCTTCCACACAGGCTGCCTAGGGAGAGGTTTGTGGAGAGGAAGATCTTGCTGATGACAGATCATAAACAATTTTAAATACAGTCCATATTTTAGAGACTTTCAAATAAAGGGCCAGCTGGATGTTCTGCAGTAGCCTCAGTCTCATCTGTAGACTGCTGGTTGCTGGCTGGATGAACTGTTCAGAAGGCAAAAAGCCACAGGGAATGTCAGATCCTCTCCCCTCCTCAGCCCTCAAGAAACAGGACTGAGAATGGGGTAGAGAGGGACTAAACCCAAACAGATTTCAGGGTTCATCAGGTGCAAGGGAACAGCAAAGCCTGTGGACATTACTGTACATGCCAGACAGTGAATTCCTGCAAACAGCCAGTCTCTCACACCTAAAACCCATGCAAAGAGCTGTTGTCATTTGACTGAGTGCTCTCACACTATAACTTCCAGGGGAGTGTTGTAGGAAAATACACAGCTCCCAAGGCAAGTGAAGAAACTTAGAGGCAAACAAGCAGAGCTTAACACAGGCATAGAGGCCAAGCGTGCTTGGAATCCAGTACTTGAGGTGCTGCAAAAAGGAAATTCAGCACACTGATCCACAAGATGCATAATGGGAAATGTTCCTATTTATTCAGAGGAAGCCTGTTACAAACATAAATATGTATTGTGTGGTGCCATAATATAGTGACTATAACGTGGCAACAGCAGATGCAAGCCTTGATGTGTTTATTTTCATCCTAAGACAGTGTGACACTGATGTGGTCAGTGAGAGAGTGTCACCACACCACTGTGACATGTGTGTGCTATGCTGTCTGCCATTCCCTGGGACTGGGATATTTGCTAGCAAATGTTCTGCCCTCCATGGGCATCATCCTGAGAAACAAACCCACAGGCTTTGGGAGCAGAAAGTCCAACAGGGGCTGTCAATCTCTTCTTACCTTCCCGTTCCTTAGGCAGCTCCATGAGTTGGGAATAGCCTGACTTCCAACAGTTTCCCTCTTGTTGTCTCTGGAAAATAGATGGCAAAAATATGGCTTACTCTTCGAGAAGCTGGAGAGCAGTTTTGTTTTCCTCACTCTTTTGGAGTTTGTGTCTGTCTGGAGGCACTGGATGAATTGGGGATATCAGGGATATGCTGAGTGAAGCTGAGGCCTTCTCCTGTAAGGATATTTTAATTAAAGCAGAGGTCTATGTGGAAAGGTGAACAGAGAGAGCATTACCTGCTTTGTTTTTTGTTTCAATAAGCATTATTTCAGTTTTCTGTGATTTTCTTTTCTGGGAGCTGTGAGGAAGGTTGGAAAGGTGCACTGGATGTACCATGGTCTGTCTGCATTGCGTGTATGATGGCCTGTGAGAAGGAGCTTGGGATTTTGTACAGTAAATAAAGCAATATTTAGTAACAGCACCGAGTTTGGTTAGCATGGGCACTCTGAACAGCTGGAGAAACAAATGGTGTGGCAATGCAGTGTGTGCTGTTTAGCCATGGACCAGTGGAGTCTGCTGCCGTTCACAGAGCCAAACTGATAAACGCAGGTGTTAACAGGGCTGGCGCATATTTAGACTTCATCCATTAAGATGATCTATTTTGGAATAAGCTTGTAAATGAATAATCAAGTTAAATTCTCTGTGGAACAGACTTGACTGCTGGTATACTGCAGAGCTTTGATAACAAGAACTGCAGAAAAAGTAGGGCCCAAAGAAAGTCGATGTGAAATAAAATTCAGTTCACTCTGACTATGCTAATTAAGGGATCTTACAGATTTCACCATGATTAACTGAGTTGCAGTGGTAGAGCTCAATATATGTGGGAGTTCATTTAGTTGTCTGTAGTTCTACCTTTTCATTTAACAAATGCTTCTTGATTTAAATGGAAATCTCTTAATTGCAAAACGATCCCTGATGCAGCATGTCACAACAAATACATACATTCTGTTAAAACAAGAAAACTTTGCCTGTTTATATTATTTTCACTATTATCCTGGGCTTTCTTAATCTTCCACTTTCCTTCATTCAGCATAAAGTTCACAGTATGTCTGTCTGAAACAATAACAACAACAAAATGGGATGCCTATTATCAATGAATCAGTGGCATTTACAAGTGGGATTTAAACAAATCTGCTGTAATAATGGTGGATGGTTTGTTTGAAATCTGAGAACCAGGAAAGGTTTTGATGGAAAACAAAAAAGGTGACATTTTGTGCTAGTTGACATCAATGTGTTTCCCTGGACTCTAGAGAGATTCTCCTTATTGCAGAATCAAGGCCAACATTAGGAGATTAAGGGTTTATAGGACAGGCAATTAATAGAAGGATGTTTGTGGGAGGAATGTTTTTCTGTTTTTTCTAGGGTACAAAATTGAGGGAGAATATGAAGGAAAGGAAGGGTAAAACAGAGAAAGCCAGATAAAAGGAAGGGAAAAATCCCCAGAAATGGGGTAGGCCAGTCTGAGGATTCCCATGCACTGCTCTTTTGAGGAGTAGACTGGATTTGCATGCAGTGTAATGAACAGTAGAAGCATCCTCTGTCTAGATCTGTCCACATCAGTGCAGCAGCAGAAATCCCTGCCTTCAACATTAATCTGGATTCACTGACAGAGCACACAGGGGAATGCTTCTGCTGCTGTAATATTCTTTGGGAAAACAGGAAGCACTTGTAATGGAAAATGTGCAGTATGAGTGATAAACAGGGTCACTGAGGTTCAGTCCTGCAGAAAAATGACCTTCATTTGTTTTCTAAGTATGAAGCAGGAGGGGGATAATATTTCCCCTGTGTCAAAGCTGATTGTTCTAGAAGTAATGTGAAAACCCTAAAGTTGGAGAAACACATTAAAAGGAAGGACATGGCAGCCAAAGAATAGAACATAGACTAAGACAATACTTCCTGTCCCATTTATTAAATGCTATTTATAGTTTCAGCTAAGAATATACATCCAGGGCCTGATCATATATAGAAAATCACTGTACACTAAAAAAAAATGGTTTTCTGATTCTATATAGGACTTTATTAGTAACTGGCAGCTTTATCACAATATACATTAATTACATATAGAGCTACATTTGCATAACACCACAGGTGCCATTTAAAGCAAAAACACACTCAGATGTTTGGTAGATCTAAGCATTTTGTCTGGATTTCAGAAAATGTGCCTGTTAGAAGATTTAAGTAGACCATGAAATAAGACAATTTCCCTGCTGTTTTTGCCCATGTAATTCATTCAGCACAGGTGATGAGGAGATACCAGGCACCAAAGGAGTTATATTCTTGTTGCCCTGTGTTTGCTAGGCAGTCTGTTTTCTCCACCTGGCATTAAATTCACTGCAAAGGTACTACCCAATGTGGTATGCTCAGAATGTTCAACCAATTCAGGGAATTTTGGGGGTTTCTGTTTAGTTGTTTGGTTTTATTTTTTTCCTTTTGCCAAATATCAAGCCCTCAAACAGGAAAATAATAATATATATATGCATATATAATTCCTATTTCATAGTGATTAAAGTTTCTTTGTCATTATTGCATAAACCTGTGAATTAATGTCCTGCCAGGTGTGTAATATTTTAAATAATAGCTGTCTGCAGAGGCAGGGGTGTCATTTTCCTCAGGACAGAGAGACAGAGCAGGCCTCCAGGTCTGCCCACTATGAACCATTCCAAAGCTCCTTTTAGATGCTGTGGGGTGCCACATCCTGCATCTGTCACACTGCTTGGCAGCTGTGCTAATGAAGGCTGCACACGAGGCAGGGCTTGCATCCCAGATCAGTGCTATCACTTTGTGTGGTGGAGTTCCTACTTCTTCCTGAGTTAGTGTGCTGAAATGTTGACTTTTCAGAAATTCCTGGCATGTGAATAAGTGCAAGAGTAGCAAGAAAAACAGCAAGTGTTGAATATGTTCATTGTTTCCAACTCATCTGCTGAGTATGCAATGCTGTTGTTTCTGACATGCTGCTGTCTTGCATAATTCTTTTGTATTTTTCTTTTCTTTGCACTAAGTTATTGTGCTTATGGAGTAACTGGAGCCTCATTCACCATTGCAGAGAGCACTGTCCCCAGAGACTCTGAGCTGAGCTTTAGGTTTCAGACAGGTTTTGAGTATGTTTGGGGATCTATCACCTTCATGCAGCTACTGTTCTCTGTAACATATTTTGTTAAGCATTTGCCCTTAAGTGTTTCCATTGCTGGAGATCCAGTGTCCAGAAAGTCATCTGTCCATTAAATACTAGTTGCACAGTTTTTTGTCTCATATCCCTTGTTCAATTTCCACTGAGAAACTAACTTTGGCTGAGTTGCTCCAGGTATAAATCAGTGTAATAAGGCAGAATCTGTCCCTTTTCAGTCAAATTGTGTGCTTTCAGTGTCTAGAAAATGATAATCTTCCCTCTTTCTGACTTGTTTGATGCTTACCAGAATCCCCTGAAATCTACCACAGAGATGAAACAATCCACCTTACTTGCTGCCTAGGTGATGTAATACCACATCTTTAAATACTTGCACTGCTGTCCAGCTCGCTATTTCAACAACTTGCTGTTTAAATACTCCTTCTGAAGGTGAAATATCTGTAAAACTGTCACTTAAAAAACACATGTAGGGATAGGTGCTTTCCTCAAAGACTGAACACCTTTGCTCCTGTTTGTCTCTTGCCTTTCATTTTTGCTTTCTAAGCAAGATGCTTTTCTGTCCAACCCTTGCACATTATTCATTCTTCTCACCTCATTTTCAAGACCTTCTCCTGCGCTTGGAATTCTCCTTTGACCAGAACAGTCGGCCACCACTTTTTCCTCTAAGACAATCAGTATTTAGCGACTATGTTTCCACTGCTAATCAGAAATTCTAACCTTTTTGTGCAATTTGCATATCTTATATTAACCTGAAAATCTAACTACTAAATGTCAGCTTCCTTTTGAGTCAGCAGGTAGAAACTGATTTAATAGGCTGGAACTGGGAAAGTATGGTGCCTGGTGGCCCGGGCATGTGCATTGTATTCCTTTGTGCTAATCCAAATGGAATGGGATGAATACAGAGCTCCTGAAAATAAGATATGATTTGGGTCCCAAGTAAAATGTGCTCCAGGTGTGTTCTACATCAGAATGTGGAATATTCCATGTTCCACTCCCTGGGGCTGTCTGGCACTGTAAACAGGCAGCAGTTGTATGTCTGAATTTATGCCAGAAGTAGGTTAACTGCAAGGAGAGATGAGATCAGTCCCAGCTAATCCCTGGTCCTGAAGTAGCAGCTCTTGCTTTCTTAAAGTGAAAATTTGCTGTGCATAAGACATAATCTCTATGTTAAAGATGGTATTTATGTTGAATATAAGTGATGATAAGCCTTATGAATATATGGCAGAGTGCCAGGGTGACACCAGCCTGTTCTTGCTCTAGAAATCAGGAGAGTTGGCAGAACGCAGTGCAGGGCAGATATTTGCTCTTGTCGTATGCACAAGAGCCACCCAATGTTGTTCCACGTATTCTCATTTACTAATGCCCTTCCTCCAGTGAATGGAAATGACTCTGCCTTTCTCACCAAGTAACCAGGTATGCAAACAGGTCCCCAGACAAACCAAGCAAACAAAACTTAAAATCCTGATGGAATCTGTGTAATGATGCAACACGGTCAATTAATGAAACCACGGATTCTGGGGTTTGCCTAATACTCACCCGACTTTCACAGATGTTTACAGCAGGAAAGTTACCTTGATCTGCATTCAGATTAGGGTTTAGTTTCATCCACTTTATGAATTTTCTCATTTCAGAGAAAGCTATCGGAGAAGATCAGATATTTTTTAATTCCTTTTTTGCTAACAGTTTTGGGGTGTAGAAAAATAACCTGTATCCACTTCTGCCTACTTCTTTATTATTTCAGTCATTTAAGCAGCTATTCTTAGGTTCAAGCAAACAAAGCTTTCCTGTTTTCCATAGTTGCATAATTAATCTGTAAGAACTTTGACATTTCAAAGAATGCACTGTTCCTAGCCTTTGCTGCTATCTGCATATTTCTCTCTAGATTTCAGGCCTGATATTTACACTTAATGAATGAACATGAACTCAGACTCTTGAGGTCTGATCAGGTTTTTTGTGACTGACTTAGCCACAGAGGACAAACTTTTAGGTATTGTTTCCTTTATTAATATCTAATCTGCTCCAAATAGCAGTAGTGAAGAATTTGCTGGATCCCTTAGAAATTGTGAAGAGTAGTTCCAGATTTGGGCCTCTTGGCTGCAATAGTAGCAGGAAATTTCCATTCTGGTATTGTCTGCCATGCTTCAAACTGGTGTAAATTGTGTTACAGCACAAAATTTGCAGCCTTGTGAGAACCATGGGTGAAAGAATAATGAGACAAAGCTGGGCATTTCTAGTCCCATACAGTGAATGAAATCCCAGTTAGGCTGTTGGTTGTACATCTCACAACGTGTGGTTTTATTGGCAGATGACTGAGAAATTGAGAAGTTTACTTTTGGTGACCTCTCTTGTTTTTTTCATGGTAGCGTGAAGACCGGTACTGCTAACCCAAGGCATGTGGTACAAAAATAATCACATTATAGTATAGTATAGATTATAGTTTTCTTTCTTTTCTTTCTTTCTTTCTTTCTTTCTTTCTTTCTTTCTTTCTTTCTTTCTTTCTTTCTTTCTTTCTTTCTTTCTTTCTTTCTTTCTTTCTTTCTTTCTTTCTTTCTTTCTTTCTTTCTTTCTTTCTTTCTTTCTTTCTTTCTTTCTTTCTTTCTTTCTTTCTTTCTTTCCCTTTCTTTCTTTCTCCCTTTCTTTCTTTCTTTCTTTCTTTCTTTCTTTCTTTCTTTCTTTCTTTCTTTCTTTCTTTCTTTCTTTCTCTTTCTCTCTCTTTCTCTCTTTCTCTCTTTCTCTCTCTCTCTTTCTCTCTTTCTCCCTTTCTCTCTTTCTCCCTTTCTCTCTCTCTCCCTTTCTCTCTTTCTCTCTCTCTCTCTCTCTTTCTCCCTTTCTCTCTCTCTTTCTCCCTCTCTCTCTCTCTCTTTCTCTCTCTTTTGCTCTTTCTTTCTTTCTCTCTCTCATCCCCAGTCCCCAGGTACCCACTGGGAAAGAAGATACTGTGTAAGTCAGGGCAAGGATCCAATGAGACATCACCTGGACTGCAAAACTCTGTGTAGTAATTTTATAAAATCCTAGGTATTGATAAGATAAGATAAGATAAGATAAGATAAGATAAGATAAGATAAGATAAGATAAGATAAGATAAGATAAGATAAGATAAGATAAGATAAGATAAGATAAGATGATACTGCACTTCCTGGTTGAACTTGGGTTCAGCATGTGTAGCTGAAGAAGGTAAGTCACCTCAGCATTTATTGATCTATTTATTTAGGCAGCACAATTTCCCTCATGGATCACCTCCTGGATCTCTGATACGGCTGTGTTCCACCTAGAATAAAAATAACAGCCTCCTTGAGGCTGCTCCTGTAACTGTGGGTCTGCAAGCAACAGAGGTGATTGACATTAGCTTCAGTGGTATTTGGACCTAGCACAGAAGAAGAAATCCCTGGAATGCCAGGCTTTAAAATGCTGGGTAGTACTGGCTGATGATCAGCTAATGATGAGGTGCAAACTGTACTTGTTAGAGGAAGTATTTTCTTCATGGCAGAAAAATTCCTCTTGGACACCTTAGTAAATCATCCCCCTGGAGACTTCACTGCAGCCACAAGTACCATCTCCTCCCATCTGGCCACCTGTGGGCTCTGCTCTGTCCTGCT
Source organism: Muscicapa striata striata (assembly GCA_030060385.1). Classification (NCBI taxonomy): domain Eukaryota; kingdom Metazoa; phylum Chordata; class Aves; order Passeriformes; family Muscicapidae; genus Muscicapa; species Muscicapa striata. Next base: position 2,642,118 of record JAREIS010000078.1, read on the forward strand.
GCATTCCTGAAGTTTTCTGTGGCACCACACCAGCTCAGCTGCTGGCATGAGCAGAAGGGAGCTGCTCAGCAGCAGCTGGCAAGGGCATCCCAGCAGCCCAGATCTAACCTGCTACCAGACACGGAGCCCACTGATCCAGAAAGTGCTGGCATTTCAAGGTTAAGTGCACAATCTGGAGATGTCATGTGGGAGGGCCATTCCTGTGTTCACAGACTGTGTGCCTAATATGCTGCATGGATGGGGTGCTGAAAATGGTATTTATTGATAAGAAAAAATGAATAAGTGTTTGACAATAAGCCTCTGAGTGTGTGTGTGTTTGTGTGTGTGTTTGTGTGTGTGTTTGTGTGCGTGTGTAGATGCTGGTGTTGAATTATCAGTGAAAACAGTCCTTTAATAAATATGTGAGTGTATTTCACTGAGATAACTGTGATTTCATTGTGATTTCATACCCTGGTAGAGCTCCACAAAAGGCAATGGGGTGGTGTCTGCTACTAGAATAAAACCAAAACATTAAACTTAATCTACTCATAAAATTAGGGAAAAAATGCTAACTCATCCTCTTTGGTCTCTGTATGTGAAAACCTTCTGTCTGTCCTGTAAAGACATACACACAGACTCTTCCAGGGCAGAAAAACTGGAATTAAAAATGGGAAGAAACTATTGTTGAACACAAAACTGCCCATGTTGCATTTCTGAATACAACTTAATCTTTGACTATGAGTGCAACTCTTGAGAGGTTCAGTTTTAGGTTTGTCAGTCTTCTGGGAAGAAATTGTCACCATCTGCAAAGGCAGCAAGAAGTCTTATAGAATATTTATAAGAGTATGTTTTTGTTTCACTGTATAACTCTGATAAAATCATGTCCTTATTAGCATACAGCAGCTTTTGTAGGTGGGAGGCTACATCATAAAACCTTTTTATGTGAATTAGGTGAAGGTATTTGGTAGACTCAGTAATTCATTCTTAAATGCAATAGAGAATAATTCATTTTTGATCATCCAACCAACAATCTGGTTTTCAGGGTTTTTTTTGAGCAAAATAGATGAAATCTTACATCTGGATGTTTTCAAAACATCATTAGATCTGCTTTTATTTTTTCCTTCTATCATCTTAGAACATGCTTTAGGCCTAATAGCACAGGCTAATCATGAACAAGATGCACACAAGAGATAAATTCAGTCAAAAAGGGTTATCAGCTGGTCACTGCTAAATTTGGATTGCACTAAAATGGAAATTCTTCAATTATATCAAAATTTTGGAACAACTTCATAAAGCAGTGAAGTAGCAGAGTGTCCAGTGCAAAAGCTTTGTTTTACTCCTGTGCAGCTGAGCTAAGAATTCTGAATAAAAACTCCAGTGTTAGCACAGTTACACTAGCAACTTTTTTCATATGCTGAGATAGAGCTCTAATACAATTATCATTAAGCATGTCATAATATTTGCAACACAAACATTCATTTTTGTAGTCTTTTAGAGAGGTTATAAGAAGTAAACTTAGAAAACTTCTTATTCTTTACTTTCTTTCTTAATCTATTGCAGGTAATAAATTTTCTCCCAACAATAGACTGTAATTTTGTTTTGGCTGCAAAAATTTTTGTATGAATGTGAAAACAGGCATAATTCTCTAATAGCGTGATAGGTCCACAATAGATTTAGTTAATCTTCTGTTACATTGTCACTGAGCTGTGCTCATTAATTACAGTGTAACAGCACAGGATTATAGTCTTGCACTAAACTGCTGTTGCTGGGATCTGGCCTCATGTAGGGGCTGCCCCAGTGTCAGTTGAAGTCAAATCACAGCTCCCATTAATGTCACTGAACAAAATCTGTGCTGAACATCTGTTGATGTCATGGGGCTTCAGAAGGTTGGGAAGGTTTGTGTTCTGGCTTAGTGGGATAGAAGGGAATGATCCCTCAGGTCCCTGCCCCAAAGAACACATAATATACAGAGCACGAGGAAATGGGCAGAAGCAGGATGGGAGGATCAGCAATTAGATTTCCTGACAAAAAATACCAGTATTTCAGATTGTCCTTCAAATTTTAAAGGGTTTCATTTGACTTAAAAGAAATCACTGAAAATTGCTAGGAAATGTGAAAATATTTAATTTCTTATCATTTTAAATGCAAAGAAACAATAAAAAAAAAAAACTCAGTATCATAAATTATGTTAGGCTGGGAATATTGTTTATGGAAATATTTCCAGTTCACTTTGTTCAAAATCCCCTGAGCATCAGCTCACTCTCAAGTATCAGCATTGCCATCTTTTAATACCCAATCTAGCCTTCTTGCTAAGATTTTTCAGACAACTTGCACGTATAAATTTCAATCAGCATTCTCTACAGGACTTTTGAAAAATACTACTGAGATCAATTTAAAATAACATTTCCAATAAAATTTTAAGCTTCCAACAATTATTTTCAAAAAGTACTTCTCATATACAATTATGTTATTAAATTGTTGTCCATATCACAAAAGGGAAGACAACAAAATTGCTGTTAAATGAAAATATAGAACGATTTTATACTCATTTAAGAACAGGATTGCAGAAATGGGATCATGATATGACACATCACTTTTAATTTCTACAAAAATGTACTTATTGTAAATTTGGGGTTGTATGCTTCCTAAGCTTTGAAATTCTTCAGGCTGGCTTTGTCTCCAGAAATGCAGGAGTTAGGATCACTGAAATGGAAATGGGGAGAAGTGTGTGGGAAGCAGGTGGATGTAAAGTAGGGACACACCCTAACACCTCCCAGCATAAACAGATCATTGGAAAAATCTATTACAAATTACTTTGCTCTCCCTTTTTAGTTCCCTTTTCCTTATTCAGCTGCCATCCTCCATCAACCCCCCCAGCCCCCCAGCTGCCAGCCAGTTACACCCCACTCTTAAAGAAAAGCTTTTACATCTCTCCCCTGGCCTTCCCCAGCAGAGTCACAACCATCTTGTACAAGTGGCCCTGATGCAAAACTTGTGACACGTGCCAGAATAATGTGCCAGGGTTTACCTCAACACTTGGGCTGAGCCATGCTGCCGAGCTGATACTGCCTTGGAGGAGATGAGGCTGGGGGTTTCTGAGCAGCTGACAGAAGCTTCCCAGAGGCAGAAAAGGATGCTGATGGGATTCCAGGGTTAATTAACCCCAGATAATGAGGTTAATTAACAGAGTAGCAGTTAGAAATAGAATATGACAGGATACTGATGGCTTACCATGATTTTATATTGTGTCAGAGACAGCTCTGCATGTCAGGAGATGGGATTGCAAGCCAGTAACTCATTTAGGGTTCCCTCCCATCAGCAGGAAATAACTATTTGATTAGTTCAAGTGGTGAGGAATCATTTGGGTGACAGTGATCACAAGATGAGTAGGAAAGGAAGGAGTGAGAACAGCAGGACTAGGAGTATACTAGTAGTATATTAAAATTGGCAAATCTAAACTAAACCAAGACAAGTCCTCACAAAGAAAACTTCAGGAAATGGTTAATAGCTTGGGTTTCTGAGGTCATTTTTGATATTGAAGTGTACAAAATGCTAAACCAAACCAAACAAAAAGATCCCAGAAATTGTTCTGAGGGATTAGACTGGAAAAAATCAGTGACTTCTCTGATGAAAGGGAGAGAAAAACTGAATAGCAAGAAGTACTACGGATCCATCAGGAGTTTAGAAAAAACTGGACAATCATGCAAAAGAACTAACAAGGTAAAAATGAACCAAGTATAAATAAGACACAAGGTTAAGGATGATTGGCATGGACATATTAAAAGAAAGCTGGAAAAGCTGAGGCCCAAAATTAATTACCAGAACTGAGTAGAGGGCTGGCACCCTCACAGAGGAGATCTCAGTGCAGGAACAGCAGCCAGCCCAGAGCAGGAAAGGACTGAGATGAAGAACCTGTAGGATTGAAGTGAGGATTTTCATCAGACTGAGGAAGGATTCCTTCTTGCCCCTTGATGTAGTCAAGAGACTTGTCCAGCAAAAAGTGGTTCAAGTAAAAATGCAAATATGCAAACCAACTCTTAGGCTGAATAGGTTGCAGCACTTCCAGTGAAATCAGCATGATTTCTAAAACCTGAAATTGCAATTCCTTGTTTGTGCCAAAGACATGGCTTTATACAGTGTTCTCTGAGATCTTAGGAAGTCTCAAGTAGTGTTGGCCTGCATAGCTGAGAGTGTGAGGCCAGCACATATCTTCCTGGAGAGGTTTCAGCTTGGGGCTCATGTTTTGTAAGGAGACAATTGCCACTTCTCAACTGCTGCTAATAGACATGTGTGATCTGAAAGAGACCCAGAGCTGCTAGTGCCCAGTAATATCAGGCTTTTTTCCTCCGCTAGTAAAAACAGTTATTCTCACAATAAGATGCAGTGCTTGCCAAAAGAATAAAAAATGGCAGTTTTTACCTTAATGGGAGCAATTTGAGAAACTGGAGTCATTTTAGGAACACACTCCAACACGGCTGGAAATGCATTAAAGGTGTTGGTGTCTGACTTTGTTGAAAATGAGGGCTGGCAACAGCTGGAGCCAAGTTGAAAACGAGTTCTGCTTTCAGCAGCTAAACTTAACTAAACTTAACTTAAACTTGACTAAAGGAGCTCAAGCACACCAGCACCAGCAAACCTTGAGCAGGGTCTGAACAGTTGCTACAGTCTGAGCAAGGAGACTTTAGGGTAGAACTGTGTTTGTCTTTTCTAAACATTGATTTTTTAATAAATATGACTTCACAGATTCATTCATGTTGACTCATATCTGTATCTTTGCCATTTCTATCCAGCTTTGTCAATCCATGTTTAAGTAAATGTTGTTTGTAATGGTGCTTGTGTGACAGTCCTGGTGAGCCAATGGCACCAAAAGGCTGGGACTGGGTTGATGTTTATTTGTGAATTACTGGAGTCATATCTGGCAGAAAATAACATTTTAGTGGGTGCAGAGAAGATGAGCTGGTGTCTTGGAGATATGGCTGAGACTGCTGGGAGTGCATTATGGAGTATTAGTACACTTTCCTACACAGAGAGTGTCTGGTACTGCACTAGTCTCAGCAACAGCACAAGGAGTGAACAGCACATCTGGAAATGGTGGTTTCTTTGTCTCCAGCACAGGCACTTCCTAAGCAGTAGCTGTGAGTCCCTTTTCACTGTCCTTCTCAGGAAATGAAAACTGCCTTTTTCTGCCTTCTGCTCATTTGTTACCATGCCAGGTGACACTCCCAATGTCTCTCCCTGTCCCACCCTTCCTGTGCCAGGGTCAGCAGCACAGCCATAGCTATAGGGTGTGATCCTTACCTGTACAGAAATGCTGAGCTGAGTTCTGCTATTACAGTGTTATTATGAATAGTTAAAACAACGCATCATCTCTAAAGTACAGAACTGGTACATTTCAGAATCCATTAGCCCTTTAAAAATAATTGGATATCCTCTCATCTTTGTTAATTTGCAGCCTTTGGTAATTCACACTAGGTGATATAGTCATTAGTGCAAATTATATTTAAGAAGTAAAACTTAAATATATTCAATTCTAGAAAATCTTCCAAGTATGGTAGGAAAACAATTGTGCTGCCAGTTACTTGATTTGTGTGATATTGTATTAAAGAAACCCCAGTAGAATTTAATTAGGTGCTCTGGGTTTGTGATGTATCACAGTCTATGTTATCATCAAAGAAGTAAAATTTAATTATAACTGAAACACTAAAACAAGTATTTTTTTTTTAATATTGTCAAAAAAAAAAGATATTTGCTTATTTTCTTTTCCTCTTCCAATATCGTGTTGGAAAGAAGAAACTATTTCTCACTGATTTTTTCAGAGTGGAATAATAAATACAGACAGACTTGCTATTTAACAACACTATTGTTAAAGACTGTAGAATTATTGCCTCAAAGAGCTCCACAATTGCTACAGTAAAAAAAATTCTTGCAACTCTGGTGCCAGTATAATTCCTTTTTATGCCATACAAATAAACAGGTTTTTAGCTACAGAGTGCATGTAGTAAAGATGTTGTAAGATCAGAAAAGAGGGGTTCTCATTAACTTATTCTGAAAAATATAAGTTGATGTTTTTCAAATTGATGCAATCAGAAGAATGTTTTTGCAGCTTTAAAAGCAAAGAGTGCCAGTGGAGTGAAAAGAAACAAGTTACAAAATAAGTTGAAGCAAAATAAGATATCGAAGAGTGTTCTTGTAGATATAGGGCTGACATAAGGACAAAAATGCATTTACAGATCTTTGCTTTTGTGCATGAACCACTTAATACAGGATCACAAACAAAGCTGGTGCTAATAAAGTGTAAATTCATAATGTATTTCTTCAAAGTAGCAGACTGAAAATGACAGGTAAAATCCCAGCACTGTTTTTTCTAAATTTTTTGTTTGTTAATGTGTTGGAGTTTGTAATCAAGGGTCTCTCTGAATTCTTCAGAGAGAAATCAGAATGCAGGGATTGATATTAAACCTTTGGAAGGATTGAGCTATGTTAAGCCACTCACACATAAATTAGAGGTGAAAGTTTAAGTTCTAGAATAAGTAAGTAAGTAAGTTTTAGAATAAGCTTTAAGTGCTTGTAGTGAGTAAAAGGTCTCAGATGCCAGAGTAGAAGTGCGAGTTCTAGTAAAGGTTGAAAAACACAGTCCTATATACTAGTGTTTCCGTAGAGATTCCAGGAACATAGTTTCAGACATAATAAAACTATAGTAAGAATATTGCTTACATTTTTACCATTAAATAAGATAGACCATATGCATAGTTTATACATAACCTGATGTGGTAAGAAACTAGAATTCTAATAAGTTAAGAAGTATTAGTTCAAGATTGTGTCTTGGCTTGGGAAGATTCTATATAAGAACATGCATTAAAGAGAGCTGGTTTACAGAGAGAGAGAGAGAGATCCTTCAGTGGTCACCATCACGGACACAACAGGCGGAACTGCAGATATTAATTACATTTATTGCCAATAAAATCAGGATAACGAGAAGCAAAAGAAATTTCAACAATACTTTTAGCCCCATACCAAAACTTGGCTACACAACCCAAATAAAAATGGGAATGGCTTCACAGTGACAGAGAGCAGGAGTAGATCGTATGTTCAGGAGAAATTCTTCCCTGTGAGGGTGGGCAGGCCCTGGCACAGGATGCCCAGAGCAGCAGTGGCTGCCCCTGGATCCCTGAAATTGTCCAAGGCATGGCTGGACAGGCCTTGGAGCAATCTGGGATAGTGGAAGGTGTCCCTGCCCATGGCAGGAGTGGGACTGGCTCATCCTTAAAGCCGCTTTGAAGCCAATCCATTCCAAGATTCCGTAGATTAATGGCTCTGAGGCAGAGTCATTTGGTGACAGCATCGCCCGAACTCCAGTTTGCTGCAAGCTCTGAAGCCAACCAGCACCACCGTGACACGAGCGTTGCTGCAGTGACGTGACAAGGACCACTGTGACATTGGCAGCACCACTGTGACACAGGAACTGCCACAGCTGCACCTCAGGGCTGCATCCCAGGTGACTGCAGCCAGTCCTGCCTCACCATGGACCTGGTGACACGACTTGTCCGCGCTCTGCTCCTGCTGGCCCTGCTGCTGGCAGTGCTCCCCTGCCCAGGAGAGGCCAAGGAGCCCTGCCCACAGCCCTGCCACTGCCCACAGCATGGGCATCTGGACTGCCAGGACATCGGCCTGGCCACCGTGCCCCCGGCCAGCCACCACTGGCCCCTCACTGACCTGTGAGTCCCGCTGCCCCACAGAGCCCTGCAGCTCCCCCTCCTTGGCTCCCTGGTGCTGCAAACCCCATGTGGGACACCCGGGGGACTCCCTGGCCAGGGACAGGGGGGTTTGGGAGCCTGAGCTCAGCAGGAGGGTGAAGGCAGGCTGAGCACGCTGGGCCTTCTGCAGGCAAAGCCTGCTTCCAGCTCAGCAGCTGAGTGGCAGGGAAATGGGTTTTCCTGAGAGGAGCCGGGGCCTTTGGTTTCTTTGCAGAGATTTCACTGGCAACTCCATTGCTGTGGTTGGAAAACAAGCCTGGAAGGACTACCCGTGGGCTGAGACCTTGTAAGTGCCCTGCAGCATTTCAAGTGTCAGCAGTTTGGGTATTTTCTGTCCTTTGCTCTGGGGTTGCAGCAGCAGCCTGGACACCAAAGGTTCCAGTGGAATGCAAACCTCTGCTGCTCTGCAAGGAGGGCTGTGAATCACCAGGCCTTCCCAGCATGGCAGGAAATGCCACAAGCCGCATCTCTTGCAGCCCAGAGCACTGTCCCTGTGTCTGTTTGCCCAGGGATCAAGCTGTGGTCAGCTTCAGGCAGCCAGGAGCAAGTGCCTGCTCTGGCCAGGAGCGGGGACAACGCCTGCAGTGACCCAAAGAGATGCCTCAGCCAGCTGCTGCAGGAGATTTTCCCATGACAATGCCATTTGCTGCTGGCCAGTAGTCACTGTCACAATGTCCCTGTGTCCCCTTGCAGAGTGCTCAGGGACAATGAGCTGCAGACAGTGAGGAGCCATTCCCTGGAGGGGCTGTTCCTGCTGAAGCACCTGTAAGCATCGTGCCCTGCCCAGGGCCAGGGGCTCCTGCCTGCCTCTCCCTGGGGCCCTGCTGCTCAGCCCAGCTGCAGCCTTGGGCTCGTGGCCTTTGTCCCTGCTGGGATCAAGGCTGCAGAGGGAAGTCAAAGCGACAGGGCAAATGGAAGTGACATTTGGTGCTCTAACTGCAACAGGGATTTGTCCTGCAATGAGATCCTGTCCATTGAGGAGCAGGCTTTTGAGCCAGTGCCTTTCCTGAAGCATCTGTGAGTGACCAAGTTCCTTTCTGGTGTTTTTAGCACAGCCTTTGCATTGGGGACCCTTCCTGTGTTGGAAAATGCTCCTGTTCTTTTCCCCACACTCCCTAAATCTGCCCTGCTCAGAGCCCAGCTTAGCTGCAGAGGTCAGTGCTGATGGCTGGACAGCCACGCCAGGGGGACAGATCCCAGCAGGGTTATCCACACAGGCAGCAGCCATGAGAGCAGCCACTTCTCGCAGCCTTGGCTGCATCCTGGGACAGAAATAGCATCAGCACTTGTGCCCTTTGCTTCCCCTCCCGGACAGGCTACAAACACTGAGAAAGCAGCAGTTTCCTCCCTCTTCCACCTTGGATTTGCATCGTTCCTATCAAGAGATGGATGCTGTTCTCGCCCCTCTTCCCATAGGACAGGCCCAATTCCTTAGTGTGACCTCCTCTTTCCCCAGAAACCTCTCTGGGAACAGCCTCACGCAGATCCGCAGTGGCACTTTCCAGGCCTGGCATGGGATGCAGTTTCTCCAGGAGCTGTAAGTGGCACCAGGGCTAAAGGCATGGCAGGGCAAGTCTCTGCAGGGTCTCTGCAGGGTCAGTAGGCGAGAGCAGCTTTGCCCTCTGCAAAGACCTGATTGCACCTGTGGATGTCAGCCAGGGAGCACCAGGAGCGTGCAGCTGGAGAGGCCCTTTCCCCTGCCCTGCTCATCTCCTGCAAGGCTTCCTTGAGACCGGCCAGGCCATCCCCATGTGCCTGGCACACCCAGCTCACGTCCTTGCCCTCAGCCCTGACAGAGCTCTCTTGTTTCTCAGGATCCTCAGCCATAACCCACTGGCTGTCATTGCTGATGCTGCCTTCTTCAAGCTGCCCTCGATGAGCTCTCTGTAAGTATTGACTCCTTTGGAGCAGATCAACAGAGATCTGTGTCTCTCTTGAGTGCCCCGTTCTCAGGAAAGCAGCAGAGGTGCAGCAGCAAATCTTCCTCTTGCCCAGCCTGAGTCTGCTGGGGACACAGCTACCCCTGGCTTCAGCAGAGCAAGGCGAAGGCCAAGCAGTGCTGGTTTGTCCCCAGCTGCAAAGCAACCCAGGAACACAAAGTTTCACAGAAAACAGCCCATCCAGAGCTGGGGCCGTGGAGTGGCCGCAGGGCTCAGGGAATAAATTGCACTCCTGCTGGAGCACTCGTGCCAGCAGCTCGAGGCTCCTGCCTCCTTTAGGGACTGGAGCTGCCCTCAGTGGTAGGCAGCAGGAGGGTCAGGAGAGGGCAATCCTTTCTGGTGGCATCTGTCTGCCACGAGATCTGCAGGATTGCCCTCCTGATTCCTGCTTTAGAGCAGGGCAAGGCAGAGAGAAGCTGGGCTCTGCAATGGCTTCCCTTTGATCAGACAAAAGTGGATGCCTCTGCCAACAGCACCACAATCATCAGGGCCCTGAGCTTGCAGAGGTCTGGCAAGGTCACAGGAGAATTTAACGAGGTCTTTCCAATGCTTGCAGAGACCTGAGTGCCACCCAAGTGACTCCACAGACGCTGCTGCTGCTCCTGCAGACCACATTGAGCTTGGAAACCCTGTGAGTGTGTGGGACTGAACCCCAGCTGCCAGCAGGCCCCGACTGCTGGGACAAGGGCTCTGCTTGGGAAACAAATCCATGTGCCACAAAGCCAGAACAAGCCCAGTAAGCTCAAGAGCTGCTGCTTCCTTCTGGGAGCCTGCAACAACTCAGCAGCTCAGAGGCATAGCTTCACCTTTTGGGTGACTTGCTGCAGGTTTCTCAAAGGGGAGTTTGAACTGCAGGCAGGTGCATTTCTGTGTCACGTGGCATTTTGGGAGCAGTTCCACTTTGCAGGATACCATCCCCTTTTGAGTGATTTGCATTGAGAGCGAGGGGACTTTCCCAGAGCTGTGGCACGCAGTGAAGCACAAGCCCATGCGTGGTATATGTGTGTGTTCCCCGAGTTGGGCTCGGAGCCATGGGTTGGGTGGCTGGGTGTTGCTGCAATAATGCTCTCTTGTCTTTAGCCAAGTGCCCAAGAGGGTGGCCTGCTGCCTGTGCCGGGAGCGTCCCCTCCCCGAGACCCCGTGCAGGAGCATCCAGTTCCCCTGCGAGAAGCTGTGCAGCGCCAGCGCCCGGCAGTGCGGTTGGTGTCCAGAGGGGCTGGGGGGGAGCTCAAATCGCCACTTCCCTTGAGCTGGGGAGATGCTGCAGCACTGCCCTGTCTTGGGGGGTCCTGATCTCCTCTTGGAGTACAGGACTTGGACAAAACACCTCGGTTGAAAAGTTCCTGCTGATTGTACTGATCTTCTGTGTCACACACTGCCTGGAGAAGGAAGAGCTCACTGGGATCTCCACTGCCCACATGTAGGGAAAAGGGCAGGGCCCCGATGTGCTCTGCAGGGTGAACACCAAGCACCATTAACCCCTCGTTGGACTGTGCAGGGAGAGCAAAGCACCGTCCTGCTCTAGCTAGGCACTGGGCAGAGAACAGCAATCCACAGCAGGGCGAGGCTGCACTTCTGCAAACAGATACAGCCAGGTTTCCAAGGTCCCCAGGGAGCTCGGTTCTCTCACTGGCTCAGCCCCAGGTGTCCTGTAGCACAGGCCCAGAGCTCTGGTGCCCTTGAGGAAGCTTTTCATGGTGTAAAAGCTCGAGCAGCTGTTTCTGCTGGGAATAGCCCCAGAGCAAAGGAGTCCCTGGTTTTTTCTCCCCTGCCAGTCTGTGCCCCCATTGCAGTGCTGATCTTTCCTCTGGCTTCTCTGGCTCCTCACTGGCTCCTGTGGAGCAACCCAAGCCTGGCTCATCTGGAGCTGTGGAAAACTCTGCAACAGCAATCCCATTCCCCAGGGATGCTTCCCCCCCCCCCCGCCTTCCCCCCCAGAGCAGCAGGAAACACCAGGAAAGAACCAACTCTCTGCTCTGGCCTGCTCCGAGGGGATAATGGGATGGACTGAAGGGTTCTCCTCCTCTCCACAACACATGCCCCACTCTGCTCTCGTGCTGCCTGGCCTTGAGACGAGCTCCTGCTGCTCAGGGTAACCTCTGAGCCTGTGTTTGTGCCGAGCTGCTGATCTGCTCTCTTGGTGTTCTCCAGATCACACTAGTCTGGAACAGACATGGGGAGAAATAATGGACATGGAACAACCTCAAAACCGGACACCAGCCCAGTGTTGAGCCGCAAGCACAAGAAGCATTCAGGGGGAGATCATGGAACTGTGACACTTGTGGTTGCCCTGACCCACATCACTGTGGATGATGTCAGCAGCCTGCACGATTCCAGAAGGAATTCATATCCTCCTCAGCATCGCATGGGGCACAAAGGCAAAATAAATTTTGAGGACTGGATAATCAAGCTCAAGAATAAGCTGCTCAAGAAGAAGCACAAGTCTAAAAGCAACAAGATTGCAAGAAGCATTATCCCATACCAGCCCCAGCTTGCCAGGCTGAAGGATCTGGTGGAAAAGACACCCTCAAGCTGGGATCAAGAGGAGATGGAGTCGCCTTTAAACTGGCAAGGATTTAACCCTCGGATGTAGCTGGTGGATTAAACCATGCTTACGATGCCTATATCACTAGACAGCTTGGAGGTGAGGAGGAAGATCCAGCTCCCAGGAAGAACTACATTAGGACACCCAAACAGCACAAGAAGGAGGACAGCCAGTATCAGGTTGGACATTCCTCTCTAGGCGGGTACCCCCTGATCTACCCTGAAAACAGAGAGGAGGAAGACTCCACATTCCTCAATAAACCTTGGAGCCCCCGGAGTCCAGACCTCGCACTAGTTCCAGGAGAGCTCTTGGAGACCACGCTTGATCATGACCAGCAGTTTCTGGAGCCAAGCAAAGGCCTGCAAACATTCATGGACCACGTGGAGCGAGCCCTGAGAATGGATTGCAGCCTGCCCCAGCTGAAGCAGGCCTGTGCCAAGATGGTCTCAAAGACCAGACTGCTTTTAAATTTGCTCAGTGAGAGGCAAGATAACCAGGGAGCCTCTGATCACAGGGACCAGTGTCGTGTGCAGGAGAACATGATCATTCACATGGCCTTGGGGAAGGGCAAGAAACTCACAAGGAAGGTAGGAGAGCTGCTGGGCACTGCTGCCTGTGTCCTTCTGGGCAAAGGAGAATGGAAGGGTCAATCCTCTTACCACCATGATCTTCCTTCCTTTCCTCACAACAGAACCTAGAGGTGATGCTGTATGTGATCACGTCTGTGTTTTTGCTGCTGGCTTTCTTCATCTTCGTTTTTCTGCTACTGAAGTGTATCTCCCAGGTAAGCCAGTATCTTGTTTGACACACAGCTGTCTGTCTCATAGCTGGAGTGGCCAGGTGATGAGCCCCGGTGCCACTGCAGATGTCCCTGCGTGTGCCGGGTACCACAGGAGATGTTTTTCCAAGCCTGGAGCTTGTGGCAGCTTCCACAGTACCTGGCTCAGCAAGGTTCAGCCTGCCTGGGGGAAACTGGTTCTGCCTTCTGTCCCCACTCTCCCCAGCTTTGCTTTGCTCTCCTGCCTTCAGCCACACAGCCATGAGAGCTTTGCCCTCTCCTCTTTGGCAGAATATTGCAGGAAAACCGACGTTACAAATCTCCCATTTTTCATCCCCAGAAGCGCTCCCGACCGTGTGAACCTGACTGCGAACCCTGCCACACCAGGACCTTCTGCCTGAGCAGGTAACTGCTGCCTTCCCATGCCACTGCTGTGCCACCAAGAGTCTTTGCTGTGCAGAGAAACAACTCCTGGAGCCCTGCAGCTGCACAGGTGCCGCTGCCCAGGACTGCCCTGGCTGTGTTTCAAACATGTTGCATTTGGGGGAGCCCTGGGAAAGGAGGTCCTGAGCTCCTGAGCCAGGAGCTCCCAGCACAACCAGCCCTTCCCATGCCAGTCCTGGGCTCTGGTGCAGTCCCAAATTTATGTGCTCAGAAGAAATGCCTCTGTGTTCCCTGAACACTCTCGTCTGCTGATGGCTCTGCCCTATTTTTCCCCACTCTGTCCCCACAGTGGCTGGTGAAGAACTCACTCCCATCCTCTCCAGTTACCTTTTGCATCCAGGGCTCATTCACAGCTACTCCAGCAGCTGCCCTCCCTACTCGGGCTCCCCATCCTCCTTAGGCTCTGCTGACACACCCCCCTGAGTAGAGAGAGGTGCTGGCACCTGCTGCAGCCCCCCGGCCAAACCTCCCTGCTTACAGACCGGGAGCAGGGACCTCTGTGGAAGTGATGCCCAGAAGCCTTTTTCTCCCCACTGACCTTGCACACTCCATTGGTTTGCAGCCCTGGAAATGCCACTTCCTGACTCCTGCAGCAGCTGCTTCCCAGACAGAGAAGAGCAGAGCACAAGCAGCCCTGGTGCCCACAGCCTCCATCACCAGCTGTCTTCTTTCTTATCCTTATTTTCCCTTTCTGCTTTTTTTCAGTTTCTGTGTAGGAGGGCGGAAAGATAACAAGGAGGCACAGGATGTGATGAGGAGCCGGCCAGGGAGCTCCTCCCAGTGCTGCCACTCTTCTGAAACTGTTCATGATCCTTGCCAGTGCTGTTCCCTGTTCAGAAAGTCTGAACTGCCGTGGATTCAACGCATGAGGAATGCCCATGAATCCCAGATATAAGCATCCCAGGATGAAACATGGAGTGAGGAACTCAGGTGGAAGGCTTTCAAGAAGAAGTTAATGGGATGCCAAGAATTCTTCAACATCATCAACAATTCTTCCTCATTCCTTATGTCAATGCTTCTCTCTGCATTTAATAAAAATGAAGATTGTCTTCGTTTCTTCTGGTGTTGCTGATGTATTTGTAGAAGCAGTTTCTCTTCTCCCTTATGGCATTGGCCAAATTCAGTTCCAGCTGGGCCTTTGTCTTTCTACCTTTCTCCCTGCATGCCCCAAGCACATCCTTGCTGTCCTTCTGCAGTGCTGCCCTTCTTCCAAAGCTTCAAATTCTGTGTTTTCCCTGAGTCCCAGCAAAAGCTTCCTGCTTAGGTGCCCTATTTCCTCACCAGCTCATCTTTGGGCACACAAGCATGGCCTGTCCCTGCCTGCGCCTTCAGGGATTTCTCCCTGCACAATGTCCAGCCTCCCTGGACTCCTCTGCCCCTCAGGACACTGTCCCCAGGGAGCCTCTCAACGGTGTGGCTGGTCTGTCTCACCCTGGGCAGCCCCTCCATCCTGGATGGACCTTTGGTCATTGTCCTGGCCCCAGAGGCGCAGAGCCTCCACCGTGTTGTGTAGAGGGAGCCGGGAAGGTGAGATGGGCCAGGAGAGGATTCCCCTGGTGCCTCGAGCAGGGAACTGTTTCCATTTCCTTGTTACCTCTGCCAGCCCCAGGGCCACTGCCTGGCTCTGGCACTGCCAGCAGCTCAAAAACTGCACGAGCTCCCTCTGGGTCACCATGTGCCATGTTCTGGGTATGGCTCACTGAAAAGTGGAAACCATGGCTGGATTCTTATTGGGGCGGCTGATAAGGACAAAGCCAAACTCCAGGAGGAGGAAACTGTCTGCCTTCCTGCTTGATCCAGTTTGGACATCTCTTCCTTCTACCTCTCGTGCATCAATTCTTTGGAGTCTTCCCCAGATCCGAGGTGAATTCCCACAGCTGTTTTACCCCTTGGCATTGTCTGTGCCCTTCTGTCTTCCTGTGCCCAGGTACTGGCCTGGGTTGGTGCTGCAGGCACGAGCATCACCTGGCACCGTCAGTCACTTCCCTGCTGCTCAGTGCTTGGGCTTCCCCTCCAGGCCCCTGCTTCAGCTGCAACGCGGTTTCCCATTCCACCAAGGCCTTTCTGGATATCTCTCTGGATATCAAAGAGGCTTTGCAGTTGTGCTTCTCAAACCTCCCAAGGCCCCTGTAGCTTTCCAGGGTCTAGACTTTTGTCTTCCAAATGTCTGCTGCAGGCACAAGCGCTCTGGAGGGTTGGTGGGAAGGGGAATGACTGGTGTCTTCCTGCAGGGGCCATAACACCGGTGTCCCCATGGTGCTGGCTTGGAGCTGCACAAGCAGCACTGTCCCCTCTGCACTCCTGAGATTTCCACCTGCTCCTCCTTCCTTTGCCCTCCCTCACACCTGCCTAGCTCTACTGCATGGAGCCTGATGCCTGCATTGCTGTACCTCCTGCTGATGGGCTGCTGTCATTGAGCAGAATCGTCTTCTCGAGGAGGTTTAGTGCACATGCATCCTTTGTCTAATATGGCTCAAAACAGCCTTAAAAATAGTGTCAGGGTGTGGAAGACACGAAACATCAGGTAGGAACTTCTTCATGGAAAGGGTGGTCAGGCCTTGGAAGGGGCTGCCCAAGGAGATGGTGGACTTCCCATGCATGAAGTGTCCAAGGAACAGCTGGAGGTGGCACTCAGTGCTCTGGCCTGGCAGCCAAGGTGGGGATCAGGAACAGCTGGACTCGGTGAACACGGAGGTCTTTTCCATCGTCAGTGACTCTCAGGCTCCGGGACTCTGTGCCCACGGCTGGAGGCCGCCGTGCCCCAAGAGCTGCCGGAGCCGCCGCGGCCCGAGCTGTCGGTCCGCGCGTTTCTCCTCAGGCGGGAGGCGCCGCTGCCGGTGCCCGGAGCCGGAGCTGCCCGTGCGGCGGAGCAACCGCGCTTCCCGCCCGGGGCCGGGGCGCCTCTCTGGGCGCTGCTCGCGGACCGTGCCGGCCTTGCCAGAGCTGCCCGCGGCGTCCTTCGAACGGGGGTAGCTGCTGGTGCCGCTGTGCCGAGGCGGAGCTGCCCCTCGCTCTCTGCCGGTGCTCATGTGGCGCTGAGGCCGCGCCGGGAGCTCTGCCGGCGGTGTCCAGAGCCCGGCTGCCGGAGCGCTTCGCCTCGGGGACTCGGCTGCAGCGGCGCTTCCAGCGGGCTGGTCCGGCCCATTGAGACAAAAGGCCTCTACCCTAGAGGGTTTTAGGTGCCCTTACTACATATGGCCGGATGCCAGCCATTTTGCCTTTGGGACTTTCCACTAGGATGTTACGCTTGCTCTTTATTGAGACTGCAACCCCTCTGATCCCTGAGATTATCCCAGCCACAGGTTCCACTTCCCAGTTCGATGGCCATTCGGAGAGGGAAATGATGGTGACATCTGCTCTGGTGTCTGTCATCCCTGGGCAGAGGATTTTCTCCCCTTTACAAATCAGATTACATTCAACAATTGGTTTGCTGGCCCCAACAATGTGAACCCACATGATGGTGGGATTGAGAGGAACCTGTTCCTAATAGTCGGTAGTAGGAATGCTTGGGCAGTTGGAGTTCCTTGGTGCAATTTAAAGGGTGTATTAGTGCAACAAAGAGACACAAGGATCTTGTAGTCTGGGCCTATAGTTTGAACCTCTGGAAATACATGAAAATTGTCCTACCTATTAACTGTGTCTCTAATAACAAGAATGTCTTGAGGACCGTCCCACAGCCCGTATTTCCCTGTGGGTATTTTAAAGATACACTCATGCACGAAGGTGATGGACAAAGCGCTTACCAGCTGATGCCTGGTTCCCTCCTTAATTGCTCTGTATGTGATGTCATCTGGACGTGGGCTTTCGGAGCTGTCGAGGCTACTGGTTGAGCCTCCTGTTGCTCAGTGGCATAAGGCAAGGCAGGGTGAAACAGCTTCTGATTTGTTGTTGTAGCGCGGGGCCGCTCCACACTCCACTGGAAGTTTCCCGAACGCAGTTGGTAAGGGGATTGGGATTAAGGCCATGGGTGACGTTTTCAATGGTCTTGTATTGTTGCCCTGTTAGGGCAGTCCTTTAAAAAGTGTCCTGGTTCGCCAATTTGACAATTAAAACATTTTTAGTTTTCCCTGGCAGCAACTACAGCAAATGCTCCTGCTACCCCTTCAGCGATTCCCTTAGCTACAGCCTGCGATACAGTATTTTCAGTGGATGTGTGTTTGATGCAGGCTTCAACCATCTGATCAATGGTGGGATCAGTATCTAGAGCAGGGATCTCAGGATGGCTCAGCACTCTTGATTTGCATTTGCCATGGCTACTTTGCTTAGCATTTCTTTTTGAGCCTCCAAACTCTCAATTTGTTTTTCAAGTGCCAGCTTTAGTCTGTCCACAAACTTTATAAAATATTCGTCCACCCCTTGTTTGATATTTGTGAAGCTTTGGGCTGGGACAGAGTCATCAGGGGTTAGGAGCAAGGCTGTCTTTGCTGCATTTGCAATATCAAGGAGAGTGGCTTCTGGCAATGTATCAACTTGATCAACAGGTTTTTGATGATCTCCTTCTCCAGCCAACTGTTCTAGTATTAAATTTGGTCCATCGGCATCTTTTGAATAAGCATCAGATAGGGGTTTGAGATGCCTTTTCCAGTGCCTGTTCCACAGCATAGCTTCTGCTGGGGTGAGTAGGCAATTGACAGTGTTTTTTATTTCATGAGGCACTAGAACATGGATGGAAAAGGTGGCTTCTAGGAGGTTTTTAAAATAATGGGTGGTTTGACCATGCTTCTTTGCCTCCTTACATAATTCCTTAAGTCCCCCATATGGGAGGGACTTCCATAGTGGGGGTGCTGTGGCCCTCTTCCTATTCCCTTATTTATAGATAACTGGGAAGGCTGTGATTTTATTTGCCAGCTCCTAGTCTCCCTCCCGGGTGGCTTCCCTCTGTATGCTTGCCCAACGGTCCTCGGACTCAGAGATGGAGTCAGAGTCTGAGGAACCTTCACTCTCATCCTCCAAGGGGGATGGAGGGTGCCTGGGCACAGGACGAGGTTTCTTTGTCCAGACCAGAGCTGCCGGCTGGTGTGTGGCAGTGGAAAACAAGATGGCTTCCTTCCGGTCTGGGTCACTTCTGGTGGTGTGGGAGCCAGGAGAGGGTTGGTCGGTGGGGGAGAAGCCAATCGTGGACGGGGAGTGTTTGGGGTCCATGACGGGGAGGGGTTTCCTGATGGAGAGGGAGGGTCCCGACGCAGTTACACCCATCGACACGTGGGGAGGGAGGGGCCAGGCGCGATGGAAACCGCGGGGAAAGGCGGAGGAGAGGCGGGAAAGTGGCCACTTTGTGGTGGCAGGGCAGGAAAACTGGAGTAGGAAGGAGGCAAAATGACGGGGCTGGCCACATTGCCGGCGCCATTTTGTGCAGCATTAACAGGAGACAGAACCGGGTAAGTGGGCATAGGTGGAAGGTTTGGGAAAAGTTTCAGGACGGCATGGCCAGTGCTACCCTGGCAATGGTAGAGAGGGGACTGGGAGGCATCAGGGAGTTGGAAGCAGGCCTGTGTGCTGTGGTAGCTACCGCCTGCTGATTGCCCCTCAGATGGGGAAGAGTGTTTAGGAACACGGGGAGAGGAAAGAGGGGAAGGGGCTTTTAACGGGGGACTCGAAACCCGACTCGAACTGTTCCCCAATAATTCAAAAGATTTAACAATCTTATGAAATAAAGGGAAAAGCTTTGCAACAGAAAGATCCCCGCTTGCCTGAGCAGTATGTAACTTTTTCCCCACGTCATCCCAAAAGGTACTTAAAAGGATAGAATCCCGATTAGTAAATGAAAAATGTTTAAAAACCCAGTGAAGAAATTCTTTAAATTTCTCCTTTGAATACTTAAAATTTCCCACAAGAAGGGTACCCAGAACTTGGTAATAAATGTCCCTTTGAGTAGGGCTAAGCCAGGGATGGCTCAACTGATTGCCCATCCTCAATTCTTCAATTCCCCCATCCAGCTGTAAAAGGCGAAAACAGAAAAGAAAAAACCCTGGCAAAAACTCACTTTCTTTCTTCGGGCTGCACAAAGCCCGCTGAGTTACCGAAAGCCTGCGGGGGGGCAGTCAGCTGAACGACGAGTCTTCAGAGGCGGTCCCGCAACAGTCTGCGACGGTCCCATGAAGGTCCTGGTCGCCCCTCAGACGGCCCTCACTAGAACGCGAGGAGCCCTCCTTGGGGCTCCTTGGGGAGCCAGCAAATCCCGAAAGTGGCTTGTGTCTTGCAGGCAAAGCTCGCAAGAGACACTTCTCCAGGAACCCTTTTGGGTCCCTGTTTGGGCGCCAGCTGTCGCGGCAGGGCGGTGGTGGCGTGCTGCGACCTCCCAGAGAAGCGTCTTTAGAAAGACGTCCTGGTGGCTCAGGCAACGTCCTCGCTCCAGGGAGAAGTGATTGAGCTCTTTTGTGAATGCTATCGGCGACGCTGAAGAGAAGGGACGAGAGCCTCATGTGAGGTTCTGAAGAGCAGCTTTATTTGTCTTCTCCTCAAAGGGGTCCAGGGACGAGAAGCTACGAGCATGGTCGGGGGAGAGGGGTTTATGTAGGAAAGCTTAGGGAAGGGGTAGAGCAACAGACCAATTCACTGAGGGTGCAGGGTAGGAACAAGGGGGGAAGAGCCAACGGGATATAAAGGATGTGCCTAGAGCAAGGAGGCATTATGGGGGAAATATTCTTTATTATCAGAAAGGTGGGTGTCTAAGAGCCTTGTCTCCAAGGGAGAGTGGCTAACTCCATTCCTGTCGGCCCATCGGCCTCCACAAACCAGCACCACCGTGACACGAGAGTTGCTGCAGTGACGTGACAAGGACCACTGTGACATTGGCAGCACCACTGTGACACAGGAACTGCCACAGCTGCACCTCAGGGCTGCGTCCCAGGTGACTGCAGCCAGTCCTGCCTCACCATGGACCTGGTGACACGACTTGTCCGCGCTCTGCTCCTGCTGGCCCTGCTGCTGGCAGTGTTCCCCTGCCCAGGAGTGGCCAAGGAGCCCTGCCCACAGCCCTGCCACTGCCCACAGCATGGGCATCTGGACTGCCAGGACATCGGCCTGGCCACCGTGCCCCCGGCCAGCCACCACTGGCCCCTCACTGACCTGTGAGTCCCGCTGCCCCACAGAGCCCTGCAGCTCCCCCTCCTTGGCTCCCTGGTGCTGCAAACCCCATGTGGGACACCCGGGGGACTCCCTGGCCAGGGACAGGGGGGTTTGGGAGCCTGAGCTCAGCAGGAGGGTGAAGGCAGGCTGAGCACGCTGGGCCTTCTGCAGGCAAAGCCTGCTTCCAGCTCAGCAGCTGAGTGGCAGGGAAATGGGTTTTCCTGAGAGGAGCCGGGGCCTTTGGTTTCTTTGCAGAGATTTCACTGGCAACTCCATTGCTGTGGTTGGAAAACAAGCCTGGAAGGACTACCCGTGGGCTGAGACCTTGTAAGTGCCCTGCAGCATTTCAAGTGTCAGCAGTTTGGGTATTTTCTGTCCTTTGCTCTGGGGTTGCAGCAGCAGCCTGGACACCAAAGGTTCCAGTGGAATGCAAACCTCTGCTGCTCTGCAAGGAGGGCTGTGAATCACCAGGCCTTCCCAGCATGGCAGGAAATGCCACAAGCCGCATCTCTTGCAGCCCAGGGCACTGTCCTGTGTCTGTTTGCCCAGGGATCAAGCTGTGGTCAGCTTCAGGCAGCCAGGAGCAAGTGCCTGCTCTGGCCAGGAGCGGGGACAACGCCTGCAGTGACCCAAAGAGATGCCTCAGCCAGCTGCTGCAGGAGATTTTCCCATGACAATGCCATTTGCTGCTGGCCAGTAGTCACTGTCACAATGTCCCTGTGTCCCCTTGCAGAGTGCTCAGGGACAATGAGCTGCAGACAGTGAGGAGCCATTCCCTGGAGGGGCTGTTCCTGCTGAAGCACCTGTAAGCATTGTGCCCTGCCCAGGGCCAGGGGCTCCTGCCTGCCTCTCCCTGGGGCCCTGCTGCTCAGTCCAGCTGCAGCCTTGGGCTTGTGGCCTTTGTCCCTGCTGGGATCAAGGCTGCAGAGGGAAGTCAAAGCGACAGGGCAAATGGAAGTGACATTTGGTGCTCTAACTGCAACAGGGATTTGTCCTGCAATGAGATCCTGTCCATTGAGGAGCAGGCTTTTGAGCCAGTGCCTTTCCTGAAGCATCTGTGAGTGACCAAGTTCCTTTCTGGTGTTTTTAGCGCAGCCTTTGCATTGGGGACCCTTCCTGTGTTGGAAAATGCTCCTGTTCTTTTCCCCACACTCCCTAAATCTGCCCTGCTCAGAGCCCAGCTTAGCTGCAGAGGTCAGTGCTGATGGCTGGACAGCCACGCCAGGGGGACAGATCCCAGCAGGGTTATCCACACAGGCAGCAGCCATGAGAGCAGCCACTTCTCGCAGCCTTGGCTGCATCCTGGGACAGAAATAGCATCAGCACTTGTGCCCTTTGCTTCCCCTCCCGGACAGGCTACAAACACTGAGAAAGCAGCAGTTTCCTCCCTCTTCCACCTTGGATTTGCATCGTTCCTATCAAGAGATGGATGCTGTTCTCGCCCCTCTTCCCATAGGACAGGCCCAATTCCTTAGTGTGACCTCCTCTTTCCCCAGAAACCTCTCTGGGAACAGCCTCACGCAGATCCGCAGTGGCACTTTCCAGGCCTGGCATGGGATGCAGTTTCTCCAGGAGCTGTAAGTGGCACCAGGGCTAAAGGCATGGCAGGGCAAGTCTCTGCAGGGTCTCTGCAGGGCCAGGAGCAAGAGCAGCTTTGCCCTCTGCAAAGACCTGATTGCACCTGTGGATGTCAGCCAGGGAGCACCAGGAGCGTGCAGCTGGAGAGGCCCTTTCCCCTGCCCTGCTCATCTCCTGCAAGGCTTCCTTGAGACCGGCCAGGCCATCCCCATGTGCCTGGCACACCCGGCTCACGTCCTTGCCCTCAGCCCTGACAGAGCTCTCTTGTTTCTCAGGATCCTCAGCCATAACCCACTGGCTGTCATTGCTGATGCTGCCTTCTTCAAGCTGCCCTCGGTGAGCTCTCTGTAAGTATTGACTCCTTTGGAGCAGATCAACAGAGATCTGTGTCTCTCTTGAGTGCCCTGTTCTCAGGAAAGCAGCAGAGGTGCAGCAGCAAATCTTCCTCTTGCCCAGCCTGAGTCTGCTGGGGACACAGCTACCCCTGGCTCCAGCAGAGCAAGGCAAAGGCCAAGCAGTGCTGGTTTGTCCCCAGCTGCAAAGCAACCCAGGAACACAAAGTTTCACAGAAAACAGCCCATCCAGAGCTGGGGCCGTGGAGTGGCCGCAGGGCTCAGGGAATAAATTGCACTCCTGCTGGAGCACTCGTGCCAGCAGCTCGAGGCTTCTGCCTCCTTTAGGGACTGGAGCTGCCCTCAGTGGTAGGCAGCAGGAGGGTCAGGAGAGGGCAATCCTTTCTGGTGGCATCTGTCTGCCACGAGATCTGCAGGATTGCCCTCCTGATTCCTGCTTTAGAGCAGGGCAAGGCAGAGAGAAGCTGGGCTCTGCAATGGCTTCCCTTTGATCAGACAAAAGTGGATGCCTCTGCCAACAGCACCACAATCATCAGGGCCCTGAGCTTGCAGAGGTCTGGCAAGGTCACAGGAGAATTTAACGAGGTCTTTCCAATGCTTGCAGAGACCTGAGTGCCACCCAAGTGACTCCACAGACGCTGCTGCTGCTCCTGCAGACCACATTGAGCTTGGAAACCCTGTGAGTGTGTGGGACTGAACCCCAGCTGCCAGCAGGCCCCGACTGCTGGGACAAGGGCTCTGCTTGGGAAACAAATCCATGTGCCACAAAGCCAGAACAAGCCCAGTAAGCTCAAGAGCTGCTGCTTCCTTCTGGGAGCCTGCAACAACTCAGCAGCTCAGAGGCATAGCTTCACCTTTTGGGTGACTTGCTGCAGGTTTCTCAAAAGGGAGTTTGAACTGCAGGCAGGTGCATTTCTGTGTCACATGGCATTTTGGGAGCAGTTCCACTTTGCAGGATACCATCCCCTTTTGAATGATTTGCATTGAGAGAGAGGGGACTTTCCCAGAGCTGTGGCACGCAGTGAAGCACAAGCCCATGCGTGGTATATGTGTGTGTTCCCCGAGTTGGGCTCGGAGCCATGGGTTGGGTGGCTGGGTGTTGCTGCAATAATGCTCTCTTGTCTTTAGCCAAGTGCCCAAGAGGGTGGCCTGCTGCCTGTGCCGGGAGCGTCCCCTCCCCGAGACCCCGTGCAGGAGCATCCAGTTCCCCTGCGAGAAGCTGTGCAGCGCCAGCGCCCGGCAGTGCGGTTGGTGTCCAGAGGGGCTGGGGGGGAGCTCAAATCGCCACTTCCCTTGAGCTGGGGAGATGCTGCAGCACTGCCCTGTCTTGGGGGGTCCTGATCTCCTCTTGGAGTACAGGACTTGGACAAAACACCTCGGTTGAAAAGTTCCTGCTGATTGTACTGATCTTCTGTGTCACACACTGCCTGGAGAAGGAAGAGCTCACTGGGATCTCCACTGCCCACATGTAGGGAAAAGGGCAGGGCCCCGATGTGCTCTGCAGGGTGAACACCAAGCACCATTAACCCCTCGTTGGACTGTGCAGGAGAGCAAAGCACCATCCTGCTCTAGCTAGGCACTGGGCAGAGAACAGCAATCCACAGCAGGGCGAGGCTGCACTTCTGCAAACAGATACAGCCAGGTTTCCAAGGTCCCCAGGGAGCTCGGTTCTCTCACTGGCTCAGCCCCAGGTGTCCTGTAGCACAGGCCCAGAGCTCTGGTGCCCTTGAGGAAGCTTTTCATGGTGTAAAAGCTCGAGCAGCTGTTTCTGCTGGGAATAGCCCCAGAGCAAAGGAGTCCCTGGTTTTTTCTCCCCTGCCAGTCTGTGCCCCCATTGCAGTGCTGATCTTTCCTCTGGCTTCTCTGGCTCCTCACTGGCTCCTGTGGAGCAACCCAAGCCTGGCTCATCTGGAGCTGTGGAAAACTCTGCAACAGCAATCCCATTCCCCAGGGATGCTTCCCCGGCCCCCGCCTTCTCCCCAGAGCAGCAGGAAACACCAGGAAAGAACCAACTCTCTGCTCTGGCCCGCTCCGAGGGGATAATGGGATGGATTGAAGGGTTCTCCTCCTCTCCACAACACATGCCCCACTCTGCTCTCATGCTGCCTGGCCTTGAGACGAGCTCCTGCTGCTCAGGGTAACCTCTGAGCCTGTGTTTGTGCCGAGCTGCTGATCTGCTCTCTTGGTGTTCTCCAGATCACACTAGTCTGGAACAGACATGGGGAGAAATAATGGACATGGAACAACCTCAAAAACCGGACACCAGCCCAGTGTTGAGCCGCAAGCACAAGAAGCATTCAGGGGGAGATCATGGAACTGTGACACTTGTGGTTGCCCTGACCCACATCACTGTGGATGATGTCAGCAGCCTGCACGATTCCAGAAGGAATTCATATCCTCCTCAGCATCGCATGGGGCACAAAGGCAAAATAAATTTTGAGGACTGGATAATCAAGCTCAAGAATAAGCTGCTCAAGAAGAAGCACAAGTCTAAAAGCAACAAGATTGCAAGAAGCATTATCCCATACCAGCCCCAGCTTGCCAGGCTGAAGGATCTGGTGGAAAAGACACCCTCAAGCTGGGATCAAGAGGAGATGGAGTCGCCTTTAAACTGGCAAGGATTTAACCCCTCGGATGTAGCTGGTGGATTAAACCATGCTTACGATGCCTATATCACTAGACAGCTTGGAGGTGAGGAGGAAGATCCAGCTCCCAGGAAGAACTACATTAGGACACCCAAACAGCACAAGAAGGAGGACAGCCAGTATCAGGTTGGACATTCCTCTCTAGGCGGGTACCCCCTGATCTACCCTGAAAACAGAGAGGAGGAAGACTCCACATTCCTCAATAAACCTTGGAGCCCCCGGAGTCCAGACCTCGCACTGGTTCCAGGAGAGCTCTTGGAAACCACGCTTGATCATGACCAGCAGTTTCTGGAGCCAAGCAAAGGCCTGCAAACATTCATGGACCACGTGGAGCGAGCCCTGAGAATGGATTGCAGCCTGCCCCAGCTGAAGCAGGCCTGTGCCAAGATGGTCTCAAAGACCAGACTGCTTTTAAATTTGCTCAGTGAGAGGCAAGATAACCAGGGAGCCTCTGATCACAGGGACCAGTGTCGTGTGCAGGAGAATATGATCATTCACATGGCCTTGGGGAAGGGCAAGAAACTCACAAGGAAGGTAGGAGAGCTGCTGGGCACTGCTGCCTGTGTCCTTCTGGGCAAAGGAGAATGGAAGGGTCAATCCTCTTACCACCGTGATCTTCCTTCCTTTCCTCACAACAGAACCTAGAGGTGGTGCTGTATGTGATCACGTCTGTGTTTTTGCTGCTGGCTTTCTTCATCTTCGTTTTTCTGCTACTGAAGTGTATCTCCCAGGTAAGCCAGTATCTTGTTTGACACACAGCTGTCTGTCTCATAGCTGGAGTGGCCAGGTGATGAGCCCCGGTGCCACTGCAGATGTCCTGCGTGTGCCGGGTACCACAGGAGATGTTTTCCAAGCCTGGAGCTTGTGGCAGCTTCCACAGTACCTGGCTCAGCAAGGTTCAGCCTGCCTGGGGGAAACTGGTTCTGCCTTCTGTCCCCACTCTCCCCAGCTTTGCTTTGCTCTCGCCTTCAGCCACACAGCCATGAGAGCTTTGCCCTCTCCTCTTTGGCAGAATATTGCAGGAAAACCGACGTTACAAATCTCCCATTTTTCATCCCCAGAAGCGCTCCCGACCGTGTGAACCTGACTGCGAACCCTGCCACACCAGGACCTTCTGCCTGAGCAGGTAATTGCTGCCTTCCCATGCCACTGCTGTGCCACCAAGAGTCTTTGCTGTGCAGAGAAACAACTCCTGGAGCCCTGCAGCTGCACAGGTGCCGCTGCCCAGGACTGCCCTGGCTGTGTTTCAAACACGTTGCATTTGGGGGAGCCCTGGGAAAGGAGGTCCTGAGCTCCTGAGCCAGGAGCTCCCAGCACAACCAGCCCTTCCCATGCCAGTCCTGGGCTCTGGTGCAGTCCCAAATTTATGTGCTCAGAAGAAATGCCTCTGTGTTCCCTGAACACTCTTGTCTGCTGATGGCTCTGCCCCATTTTTCCCCACTCTGTCCCCACAGTGGCTGGTGAAGAACTCACTCCCATCCTCTCCAGTTACCTTTTGCATCCAGGGCTCATTCACAGCTACTCCAGCAGCTGCCCTCCCTACTCGGGCTCCCCATCCTCCTTAGGCTCTGCTGACACACCCCCCCGAGTAGAGAGAGGTGCTGGCACCTGCTGCAGCCCCCCGGCCAAACCTCCCTGCTTACGGACCGGGAGCAGGCACCTCTGTGGAAGTGATGCCCAGAAGCCTTTTTCTCCCCACTGACCTTGCACACTCCATTGGTTTGCAGCCCTGGAAATGCCACTTCCTGACTCCTGCAGCAGCTGCTTCCCAGACAGGGAAGAGCAGAGCACAAGCAGCCCTGGTGCCCACAGCCTCCATCACCAGCTGTCTTCTTTCTTATCCTTATTTTCCCTTTCTGCTTTTTTTCAGTTTCTGTGTAGGAGGGCAGAAGGATAACAAGGAGCCACAGGATGTGGTGAGGAGCCGGCCAGGGAGCTCCTCCCAGTGCTGCCACTCTTCTGAAACTGTTAATGGTCCTTGCCAGTGCTGTTCCCTGTTCAGAAAGTCTGAAATGCCAGGGATTCAACGCATCAGGAATGTCTATGAAGCCCAGATATAAGCATCCCAGGAAGAGACATGGAGTGAAGAACTCAGGTGGAAGGCTTTCAAGAAGAAGTTAATGGGATGCCAAGAATTCTTCAACATCATCAACAATTCTTCCTCATTCCTTATGTCAGTGCTTCTCTCTGCAATTTATAAAAATGAAGATTGTCTTCGTTTCTTCTGGTGTTGCTGATGTATTTGTAGAAGCAGTTTCTCTTCTCCCTTATGGCATTGGCCAAATTCAGTTCCAGCTGGGCCTTTGTCTTTCTACCTTTCTCCCTGCATGCCCCAAGCACATCCTTGCTGTCCTTCTGCAGTGCTGCCCTTCTTCCAAAGCTTCAAATTCTGTGTTTTCCCTGAGTCCCAGCAAAAGCTTCCTGCTTAGGTGCCCTATTTCCTCACCAGCTCATCTTTGGGCACACAAGCATGGCCTGTCCCTGTCTGCGCCTTCAGGGATTTCTCCCTGCACAATGTCCAGCCTCCCTGGACTCCTCTGCCCCTCAGGACACTGTCCCCAGGGAGCCTCTCAACGGTGTGGCTGGTCTGTCTCACCCTGGGCAGCCCCTCCATCCTGGATGGACCTTTGGTCATTGTCCTGGCCCCAGAGGCGCAGAGCCTCCACCGTGTTGTGTAGAGGGAGCCGGGAAGGTGAGATGGGCCAGGAGAGGATTCCCCTGGTGCCTCGAGCAGGGAACTGTTTCCATTTCCTTGTTACCTCTGCCAGCCCCAGGGCCACTGCCTGGCTCTGGCACTGTCAGCAGCTCAAAAACTGCACGAGCTCCCTCTGGGTCACCTGGCCACCGTGCCCCCGGCCAGCCACCAGTGGTCCCTCACTGACCTGTGAGTCCCGCTGCCCCACAGAGCCCTGCAGCTCCCCCTCCTTGGCTCCCTGGTGCTGCAAACCCCATGTGGGACACCCGGGGGACTCCCTGGCTTGGGACAACAGGGGTTTGGGGGCTCAGCAGGAGGGTGAAGGCAGGCTGGGCACGCTGGGGACATCTGTGTGGTGGAGCGTCGTGCTTCCCACCCGGCACTGGGTCACCTCTCTGTGCCCTAGGTCAGAGTCAGGGTGGGAAGGGACCAATTAAACCTGCATCATTTAGGATATAAATCTCAATTTTGTGTTCTGAAGAGTAGAATTTTTTCTTTTTTCACAGCCTTCTAAATATGCGGTATGGAGAATCTAATCAGTTAAGTGTTTGTTATTTCCATATCATGGGTTAATTATTATTGATGTTGCTGGGTTTAAGCTACAGCAGGGGTCCATGTAGGTCACAGAGTTTGCAAGAGAAGGAGGACACTCGGGACAGCAAATGTCACCTTTTTTCCACATAGGAGAAATGAAATAATTCACAAGGAGACCCATCACCATCTAACCAATGCTTAGATGTATTATGACCTCTTTTACCAGTTCTGAATTTCTGCCTCTCTGAGAGACCAATCTTTCCTCTGCTTACTTCAGTTTCTGCAGTGTAGAGTCTGAGGCTGCCCCTCACCACTGTTCCAAGAATTTACACAGCAAATGCCTTTTTTTCCTCTTAACTCAGCCACTGGTTAATCAAGTATTGGGCCTTCTGAACCTGTAAGGTGAAATGTCTTCCAGGATACTTCAAGGAATTTTACATAGTCACCGAATATCCTGAATTGGAAGGGGCCCACAAGAATCCATACAATGAGAGGAAGGTAACCCTGTTTTTTAGTAGGAATTGTCAATTGATAGATTAAATCTATAGTAGCTACGGGAAGCTGGCTCTTATAAGGAGCATTTATAGCCCCTTTACCCTGTTCCACGGGAAGTTCTGTGCTGACACAAGCATGGTTGTTCTAAAGGTATTACAAGCAAGTGTCTCAGTGTCTCTATAAAGTGGGCAGGGAGGTCAGTAAATGAGTGGGAACTATTGCAGGAACTATATGAATTTTGTGCTGCCCTCCCCTAAAGAGTTACCTTCAGAAAAGATTAAGCTTTGTCAAAAAAATAAATAAAAAAATTATTAAAAAAAAAAAAAAAAGATGAATTTTCCAAGTCAGAGACTGTCAGAGACAGGGAAACTCTGATATACTAGACAAAATAATACAGATTTATTCCCACAGACATGGGGGAGCAAATCCCATGAGTTTATTTATCATCAGGTAGTATTTGACTATGTCTCTTAGAATAGTTGTATTAGAAGATTGTAAAGTTCAGCAGCTGATAGTTTGTAGTAAATCTGCTTTTGCTAGCCATGGTAAGTCTGACATAATTGTGTCAGACAACAAGCTCCCATTTTATGAGCATATGCTTAAGCCATTGCAATGAATTATGGCACAGCACATCCCCATTATCCTCATTCTAACTCGTTGATTGAAAACAAAATAACAAAGTGTCTACTAAAATAGCGATGGGGGTCAGACCCTGACCCATATTTAATGTTGTTAAATTACTGAATGACATCAGTGGAGCGTGGGTTGTCATCTGCTGACATCTTGTTCGATAGAAAACTGAAAACAGGGTTGTCTGAGCTGCTAGAAGTGTGTGTCAGAGTCAGTGGATACTTGTAGACATGCAGAGTGATAGATAAGATAAAACAACAATACCCAGTGTGATTTAAGGGTCCAGAAGCTGCAGCCGCCTCACAAAAATGAAGCCGTGCATGTCTGTGCTGGGAAGCTGTGGCTGCAAACAGCACAGTTGTCAAAACATGTAGCCTAATCTAGCCACTTCTAAATGTGTGTGTCATCACTCAGGTGTGTGCTGGAGAGAACTAGGTGAGCCTCTTCCAATCCCAGCAGGCAGGAGATACAATGAACTGGTGCCCCAGAGTCAAAAACTCCAAGGGACTGCAATGAACAGGGTCTAGAACAGAACAAAAACAGAACAGTTGAAATTAAAAGATAAAAAGGAAGTCATACTTTTTTCTCAGGGAATCAATGCAACCCCAGTCTGAAAGGGATGACTGTGTGGTCCTGTGTCTGCACTCCTCTGGAAACAGCTCCATGTCATTCCAGGAGAGCCATGGCCAGCTCCCATCAGATGCATCCTCCCTCTGCCACGTCTTTTCATTACTGGGTGATGCCTGTTCCTTACCTTCAGAGGAGTTCTTTATTGTAATGGCTGTTTCAGCTCATAGAAAGTGGCATTTTCTTCTCTTTCTGTGGAGTCTGCTTTGTGTAATGGAGAATCAAACACTGAATTTAATCATAATATATATTCTCTTGGATACAGAAGCTAGTCTGTATGTTTATGGCACCGTTTCCTTTTCTGCTCCTCCATTATCCCCAAAAGAGGAAAGGAGATTCTTAGGCCTGTCATGGAGGTTGAATTGTCAGCTTGTGACCTCCTAAAGGTTAGATTATTCTTTGGGTTAAATTCTTCTTCATAACCTCCTACTTTGGAATAATACGCTGTATAAAATTTAGGGACAAAATTGAATCTTTAGGATGCAGTCATCATTCATTAGATATTTCATTCCTTTCTCAAAAGCAAAGACTTCAGCATATTCCTTGGGGCTTTTTGTTGCTTGTTTTGGGGTTCCTTTTTTTTTTTTTTGTTGGTTTGGTTTTGTGGGTTTTGTTTTGTTGTGTTGTGTTGTGTTTTGTTTTTCCTAAGCAAATGTTTATTTTCAGTACCTGGAGACACACAGAAACCAAAAAGAGAAGGAAATAAAGAAAGGAAATGGAGGAGACAGGTCTGAAGGCATACAAGCATGCAGCCCATGAGGTTAATGGATGCACCAGCATCCTGCCTAGCTGTGCTAGATCACTAACACTGTCTAGATGGTGCCATCTGAGAGTTCTGGGATGTTACCTTCCTTTAAGAAATACCCCTACTCACCACTGACCTTATATTTTGAACATAATGTTAGAGGATAACTTAGAGGATAGAAGGTAATGGATGGGAACCAATTTAATCTGAGCAGTTGTGAGTGTTGGATGAAGCTGCTCTGACTGCATGTTGACTTTCCAGGTAGTGCCAAGGTACAAAGTTTTGTTCAGATTTCAAAACTGCCATCAGTTCAAATTGCTGTGACAACACATCGAGTCAAGTAAGGATGTTCCAAGCCTTTCCCTTAGCCATCCTGACACAGCTGCTATTTAGCATCCCCAAATGCTGGTGCTCACTTCTTGGTCAAATCAATCTGAGTTTCAGATGTGACAGAAATGCCATACAGGATATTAATATTTTTTGTTGCAGTTGGTTTTTCCTATTTCCCCTTTAAATTATGACTTAGAAAATCTCTTAAAATGCAGCTGTGTTTGACTTCATGCCATGCTGGTGTAGCTTCATTAATTTAATGTTGTTCATCCTTATTTCTGGGTTAGTTTCAAAAGAATACAGCTAATTATTTTTGGAACACAGAAACAATTCTTAACAGGCCACACTTGCCTCTAGCATATACTCTCAACTCAAACGAAATATGTTTTGATATCTAAAAGAGTAATTAAGAAAAAGTTCCTTTGTTATATGTCTCCATTTTATTGGTGTTTGAAAATGCTAATGGTTAAATATATCATAAAAGAGTAACTTAATTGTGCTTGGAGTCCAATGGAATATAAATAATACAGGTTTTTTTCCTACAAAATTAAGTAGTTTATTAAAATATCAATGTATTAAACAGAGATCACTGAGTTGTTTAGTAGCTATTGTGGGAGAGAGCTGAGTGTTTATTGCTTAAATTATCAACTTTCTCCTAGTGATGACTACTGCTCTTAGGTGGGAGAAGTAGCATTAGATAAAAAAATATTTTTTGTCTTTTATGTATAATTTTCCAATGTGTGTAAATTGCTTTATAGCTCATAGTTATAAGTACTAGTGATTAAAAATAGTGGGTTATAAAGTCAGATTCTTTCAAAAGTAAGACCCTTTTTGGGGTGGAAGCATATGTAAGCATATTTCACAATATCTTAAAAAAGGTGAAAATTTGTGAAAATACAGACCTTAATTATTTGAATAACGTATTTTCATGTGCCTGTGATCTCTAGTGTCAACTGCTTGACAAACCTCATGTCATACAGAAGATCTCGTGTGTAATATAATTGGTTTCAACTACAAACTGCCCACACAGGGAATGAAATGTGCTTGGTGCTCTTTTGGAAGAGGCCTCGCATTGTAGAGATGATGGTTTTGGTCCAACAATGCAGTTTTTTGCTCATGCCTTCAGCCCACGGGCGAACCCCTACTCACAAGTGTAACTCATGTCAAATACTTGCTTTAGGTTTCTTGTTTTAGGGCCTATTCCAAAAATATCTTCTAGGAACCACTAATTTGGGTCTCTCTCTTCAATCCATTCCCCAGTTAATAAATCTCCAAGTAATTTTGCTTGTTTGCTTTTCTTTGAGACGTGTCAAGATATTGTTAGGGAGAAAAGATCCACTCTGATGGGTTGTGTGGTCCTGTGAGCATCATTTCCCCAGAGCACTTCTGAGAGGTCTTTAGCGCTCTAATGTGTGCCATAGGTGATCACAGTGTTTCTCAGCCTCCCCTTCTCCTCAAAGATATTAAACTCTGCATTCTTCTCTCCAGACTTTCAGTCTACATTTCTCTGGGTTCCTCAGCCCTCTGTAAGGAGCAAAGTTGGCCAGGGACCTTGTGTTTTCCAAGCTGTCTTTGGTCTGTTGCAGGATGGCATCCTACTGCTCACCTTCACTACAAAGTGACATTAGATGTCACTTCTTTGCTTATTACGTGGTGACTAGGATGTGGAAATCACCCTCACACAGAATTTGAGGGAGTGAGAATCATGGAGAGCTTAATAGTCCTGATTCAGGATCCCATAGAGATAACACAAAAGAAAACAAAAAACTCCTGGGGGGATTTACGTAGTGTGGCTTAGGGAATGGGAGAAGACTCCAGGGCACAGAGGGGAAAACCGCCAGGCTGGAAATAATGGGGTTACAAGAATAAGAAAATATGAGCCTGATGTGACAGAGAAGACATGTCAGCTTTGACTGCTTGGACAAGCAGAAATTTCTAATATCTTTTGGCTTTTTCCATTAGCAGGTTTTCAGTGCAGCTCTCTGTAAACAAGTGGTTAAACCAGCAGTGCAATAAATATTTTTCAAGCTACAGATGAGAATCTTCATCTTTCCAGGACAGAGAGCCTCCTGCACAGAGTGGAGCCGTGGGATCTAAAAATAACAAATGCTTTGTTCCCTGCTGTTCTTGGAGAGAGCCAACAAGGAAAAGCTCTTTTGCTTTGCCTAAAAACGGGTAGCAGGCCTCACAGTTGTCTAGGGAAAGGAGAAGGAAGAGAAAAAAAGATGGCATTTACATTTTAACTGCAGACAGGGGAAACAGATGTTGGCAGAGTTGAGTACTCAGAAGTACAGGGGCTGTTCAGGCAAAGTTGCCGAGGTTTTCAGGTTTGTTTTTGTTTTTGTTTTTTTTTAATTTTCCAGAGAGGAAAGAAGGGCTCTTTGTTTTGTTTTTGTGTTTACTCAGAAGGGACAGCACTTGGGGGGGAGGGAGGAGGGAGGGGCTGTGGGGAGAAGAGAGTGCTTTGAGATAGTACATGAAAAGGAACATGAAATGTGCCCTAGGGTTTGCTCTACCTCTTCACCAGCAAAAAATCATGCCTGGCTCAGGTTCTCCAGACTTTGTGTCTGAATACTTTAAGCAAGCTGAAAACAGCCTTGAGGGGTGTCAAGTGGGGCAGAGAGACTGTCACACAGAAACCACCATTTGATTAGTTTGGATACACAAGTGCCCTGAAACCTGCTGTCTGTGAGCAAAGACATTAAAGTAAATTAAGATTTCTTCCCTGTTTAACTCTTGAAACCCATAGCTTTCCCTTTCCACTCTTTCATTGGGAATAAACCATCACACTGTTCTTTGAAATATCACTGTATTTAGCCCTCTTTGTCCTCCTCTGCCCCTGTTTCTGGCTGGAATACAACCAGTGAAACTTTGTGGTGCACCAAACAGCTGCCAGCTATCTAACAAATTACTTTCTTACAGACTTAGGGTAAATACAAGCACAATTTTTTTAAAAAAGTGAATAAAATAAAAGGCAGAAGTAATGTAATGTATTGTACAAATTCCAGAGATTAAAGAAGTTCTTTTACAGTTAGGAAGCAGCAAAAAACTATCGGTGGTAAAATTAGAAGAATGTTCATAGTACTACTACTAATTAATGTGTGAAATATTCTGAAAAAAGCTTTTGAATTATGTATGATAGCTCATTGCTTAACTGGAGACAAAGAAACTTGGCTTTTAATTCTGGCAAAGCCTTTATTATGCAGACTTTTGGTAAATCACTCCCTTTCAGTTTACCCTTTAGTGTCAATGCGGAGCAGAGAAGACAGAATTCAGATGAAGCCCCAGGTCTTGGCAGGGAGATTGGAACGAGCTGATCTTTCAGTTGCTTTCCAGCCCAAACTATTCAATGATGAGATGTGGTAACACCCTGACACACATTTCTCTCCCAGGTAGCAAAATCACCTCCAAGTACCAGAGGGATGCTCAGGCCTGGCCCCTCATACTTCAAGCTTTCTCTGGCAGCAGAAGCTCCCAAGTACTCACTGGCCAGGAGCAGCTGAAAGCACGCTTGAGGAGTAAGGCTGGGGCAGCATTTTAGCCATACTGCAGACCTTGTGTTCCCTTCCCT
This sequence comes from Muscicapa striata striata, assembly GCA_030060385.1. NCBI lineage: Eukaryota > Metazoa > Chordata > Aves > Passeriformes > Muscicapidae > Muscicapa > Muscicapa striata. The sequence continues at coordinate 2,676,829 of JAREIS010000078.1, forward strand.
GGCAGAACAGGCATTTCTTGCTTGGTATTGCTCAGATCTCTTGAGTCCTGCAGGCCTGCATCTGTCTATTACCACATTTGTGCCACATACCAGACACGGCTGGATTTACAACTTTCTAAAAGAATACCCTGTAAGGGAGGAATCAGCCACTCAATACTCCAAAGTGTGTTTATTTGTGTGACAGGGGCAGTGATGAATCTGTACTGTTCTTCCCATCTAAACGTAAAAAAATATACTTTGCTGGTTTTGTCTGGTGTTTTTAAATGGTGAAGAGTCACAAGACTCTGAAGATACACATACACAGACATTAATGAATAACATATTCCATAGTGTTGCATCTAAAACCCAGACAAAGTTTTCCCAACGCTTTGGTTTTCTTTTCAGTCCTATTTTTATTTACATCACTTCTTAACTCCAGTGCTTCTGGGCTCCTGTTGGAGCAGAAGGTGTGCTCATCGCACTGGCGTTGGTCACCATAGTTACTGCCTGCTGCAGGGAGGAACTCTGCTCTGTCTCTGCAACTTTGAGGAAGTGAAATCAGACATTTTATAACCCGAAAGAAATATACGAAAGCGAGACAATTGAGGTTATGTTGTGCTGGTTTGCAGCGGTGTGTCTTGAATTACAACCGTCTTGCGGGTGATTCATGCGGCGAACCATTACTTGAAAACAAGGTGTTGATGATTAACATTCATGGGCAGTAACAAAAGGCAGGAATGAGCGTGTGCTCCCTGGAACAGGATGAGCTCGATGCTCTGCAGCCCACATGGCACAGCCCCCGCAGCCAGCGCAGGGATGATGTGCACAGTGCAGGGATGATGTGCACAGTGCAGGGATGATGTGCAATGCAGGGATGATGTGCTCAGAGCAGGGATGATGTGCAATACAGGGATGATGTGCAGTGCAGGAATGATGTACTCAGAGCAGGCATGATGTGCTCAGAGCAGGGATGGTGTGCAGCACAGGGATGATGTGCTCAGAACAGGGATGATGTGCAGCACAGGGATGATGTGCAGCACAGGAATGATGTGCTCAGAACAGGGATGATGTGCTCAGAACAAGGATGATGTGCAGCACAGGGATGATGTGCTCAGAACAGGGATGATGTGCAGCACAGGGATGATGTACAGCACAGGGATGATGTGCTCAGAACAGGGATGATGTGCTCAGCGCAGCCTGCTTAACTAGCCTGGCTTTAAAGGATTCTTATCCCATTAACCCTATCTGCTACTTTAGGAAGTGTTTTCCATGCCACAGCAGGCCAGGTGGGCAGAGGAGTGGGGCAGGCTGGGGGGAGGGAAGAGGGTACTGCTGTGGGCTGCCCAGAGGTGCTGACAAATGCAGGCAGCTGTGCTGCTTCTCTTGATGTATTGGGTTGATGTGACCAGAAATGTGTATTCTATCACCATCTGTTAAAACCGGGTGGGGTAATGATTCCTTATCTCTGTGGCACATATTATCTGCTAATGGGCCATCTTTAAGAGAAGATGAGGCAATCATCTTTATCTTTTCCACAACCCATCCTCCCTCCAGGAAGATATCATCTGCTGCTGGGCCATTCAGTCCCATTATATGAATGATAAAATTACATCATCCCGTTGGGAGATGCTCCAGCCAGGGGGAGGAAACAAGCCTTTCCTACCTAGATAAAAACTGAGATTTTGGACAGCAAGTTACCCATCTTTCCACTGGATTCCAGAGAAACATTGGACCTCTCCAAATCACCTCTGGACCTTCAGAGGAAAACTGCACCTTTCTGCAGGATCACTGTTTCAACTGAACTACATCTGCCACTGCAAGAGGACTGTAGCCACCATTTAATGGGACTGCTACCAACACCCTGACTGACAGGGTGTCAGGTTGTATTCTGACTCTGTCAGAGTTGGGATTGTTCTTTGTAATACTGTATTTCTATTTTAATTTTCTTAGTAAAGAATTGTTATTTCTAATTCCCCTATCTTTGCCCAAGAGCCCCTTAATTTCAAAATTATAATAATTTGGAGGGAAGGGGTTTACATTCTCCATTTCAAAGAGAAGCTTCTGCCTTTATTGGCAGATACCCGCCCTTTAAACCAGGACACTTGACTAGAATGGAAATATTCACAAAACCTCATATTCAGTCTGGTGTTTTTTTCTCAGTGTCATCTCCCTTCTCTGGGGCTGTGTGCTCTGAGTGAGGCTGGTGCCCAATCTCAGGGATCTGCACAGAACTTTCATGTGCAAGTCACACACAGCACCAGCAAGGCCCTTTATACTGCCTGCTGCTCTAATAACCCCTCCTTTATGCTCTGCGCTTTGCAGGCTAAACTCTGGCTGCTGCCTGCAGGGTTAATCATTGCCTGAGTTGTTCTACAGACAGGTAAGTGTGTGTCTGGCCAGGGGCTCCCCAGCAGCCAAGCCACCACGAAGGGAATGACTTTGCCTTTGTGCAGCTGGTCGATGGCCACTGGCCAGGCATTGCTTTATGTTCATTCACTCCTCTGTGGGCAAGTCTCCTTGCTGATACTAGTGCTGAAGCAGAAGTGTATCTGCACTTCTCTTCTCTTCTCTTCTCTTCTCTTCTCTTCTCTTCTCTTCTCTTCTCTTCTCTTCTCTTCTCTTCTCTTCTCTTCTCTTCTCTTCTCTTCTCTTCTCTTCTCTATTGATGTTTTGATCTGACAATGCTATCTTTCACTGTTTTAGGAGGGAAAATAATTTAACTTCTGCTCCTGTTACTCTGTCACTACAGTTCTTCTAGCCTTGTAGCTGGTAGCCAGCTCAAGAAACATCTGAGCAGCCAGAGCCCACTTCAGGCTACAGAAAGACAAGAGAAAGTCAACATGGCTTTCTGAAGTGGAATTTTTTAAAATAATTTGAACTTCATGTCTGAGTGCAGGAAAAAAAATTCTAAGCAGAGTTAAAACTAAGTCAAGATTGCCCATCTCCTGTGGATTTGGGAACACAGTGACTATGTTTTTCCCTGGTGAGGAAAAAAGTGACCACTTGCTTTAATTAACTTCAGCAAAAAGATACTCTTACAGAGGATTTCTGTCTTTTGGAAGTAACAGCTTAATTAACACCTTGAAGTCTTATCTGGTAAAATCTACCAAAACTAGTTCATTCTTACTGCCTCATTAGGGATAAAGGAATCTTTTGTGTGGTACAAATAATAAAGCTTGTATTAGAGCACAATAACAAGCTGCTCCCGGGTATCAGACTCCTCTTTTGGTATTCCCCAGAGCACCTTACTGAGTCTGGGTCTGCCTCCCTCCTAATTGACAAACCACCTCCACTAAGCAACCAATTTCTGTCACTACCTTGAGCAGAAATTTGAGAGGCTTTGCTGTACTGTACAACTGGAATACTCCATGTATATCACCAGAGCTTTTTGGAATTACTTTCAGCTGAAATTACACACAAAACGATGAGCTCTTTTCTTCCCAAATTCAAGCATTTTGAAAGTGAAGGTAAATAATTCTGGATAAAGAGAGGAATGATGAAAGCTCCAGGGACACTGACACCAAGATTTATGGCTGAAAAAAAAAAAAAAGAAACTGCCTTGCTCCTGATGATGCAGAACATTGGGTTTTGCCTTGGTTGTCTTCATTACTGTGCCGACAGGAGGGGAAGTAACCAAAATTTCTCTTCTCTCGTTTATGTAATTTTTTTCCACAATTAAAAAGGCTTTCTGAGAAAACAAAAATACATTTAGTAATATAATGTTATCTATAATTTTTAAAGGGTTATGTATTAGGAGATTTCCAAACTCGAAATCACATTATGTCCTCTTTTCAGCTTCCAGCCTCTCCTTAGAAGTTTTGGCTTTAGACAAGTTCAAATACACAAGTAACGAAGAAGAACTTAACACTTTAAAAGGTGAATTTATGTCAAAAATCTAAGTATGAATAAAATAATTCATTCAAAAATGAATGCAACCTGTGCTGGTTTTGTATTAATTTATTTTTTCGTAAGGAAGGAAAGGAACCAGTTATGGAAATAATTCTCTGTAAGGAGCTTGGCAGCCTCCTTTAGAATCGACAAAATCTAATCAGCTGCTGATTTTTAATATTGACACATTGTTACACCAATGAAAAAGTTAGATGCGCTTTTGTGAACACACAGGTAAAAACAAAGAAACCTGAGAATCCCTCTTTTGCTTCCAGCTTCTCAACAAGTAACAAGTCGGGCTGGGCCAGGCTCCTCCCCTAGTGGGGCTGAAATGCTGCCGCTGCTGAGTTTCACCAGAAACCGCTGGGCAAGGGGCAGGGGAAGCCACCAGCCCGCGGGTGCTGCCTCTGAGTTCCAGCCTGGCTGTTGAGATCCTAGCCACCCCCTCAGTGCAGCCACCGGAATATTCTCTGTTGGGAAGGGTGAATCTGAAAATCCTACAAATATAAATGCTCAGATTCTTGAATATAGAATCCATGGACATGATAGAAATGAAAGCTACTTTCGATATACCAAACCATAGTTACTAAATAGCCACCAGACAATGGAGTGGCCAGCAAAGGTCAATTACCCGCTGATTAAACAATGCATTCCTCCCAGGGTGGACCTGAGAATCTGAGCCATACTCCCAGGGTACAGAAACTAGTTTTTCCAGTTTGAAATGCAACACGCTCTGCAAATACCATGGCTCCTATAGGTTCTATGCAAATGTTGTAGAATTTGTATTTTGTATCTCATTGGTTATCGGGAATTAGAATATTCATGGTAGAAGAAGATTTACTGTATTGTAGACAGGAAATCGGCCTCTTGCTCTCGCTTCTCCTCTTCTCACTCCTCTCCCTCTTCCTCCTCTTCTCCCTCTTACCTCCTACCTCCTACCTCTTACCCCCTTACTCTCTTGCCTTCTCGCTCTTGCTTTCTCTTCTCTCGTTCTCTCTTGCTTTCTCTCTCTGGCTTTCCCCTCTCCCTCCTCTCCCTCCTCTCCCTCTCACGCTTCCCCCATGCTTTTCTCTCCTCCCACGCTTCTCTCTTTCTCTCCCCTCTTACCATATTGATCTAACTTGCTGTTTTACTCTGGGCTGCCAAAGAGCAATCCTTTGTAAAACCCTCTGTTTCTAACCCTTAATAAATGCAACAGTAACTTTTAGCGCATACAGGTTTAATGAGAATTGTGCCTGCTCGCAGTCTATTTGATACAAAGACCCCACTTCACGTAACCACAATTCTCCACCGTAAACAGCTCCGGCCACCGCTGGCGGGGATCATACCACCATACTCACTCTTTCACTGCACACCTTCCAGCCTCTCTTGAGTGAAAGAAAAGCACAGAGTAACAGCACATAGAGAAACAACATGGAGACATCGAGATCAGACAAAAAGGCGAGTCAGGTCCCAGGTGAGAGGGGAAGAGGAGATGCCCTAATTTGGACTGAAATTCTCCTGTAAACTATGGTGATGGGCTATGATATACCTAATATCCCCATAAATCATGGAAAAAGCATAGGGTGGTTGAAGCATTCAAGTTGTAGATATGAGCAAAATTTATGCTAAAGTAAGTAGATGTTGAAGTAGTTGTAATCCCATGAGAAGTTTGAACAGAGAGAAGAGTGATGAAGACCCTTTGCCCCCAGGGAACAAGACCTCTGCTCCCAGTGATAATCTCAGAGATAGACAAGAGAATCTTTGCCTCTGAGCAGCTCATGCTTAGAAGTGTATTCCATTAGCTAAAGAGTGAGCCCTCAAACACAGTTGTGGGGAAAACTGTAAATTGAGGGGAGGGACTTTTACACAGTGATTAGATTTCCATTCTTGCAGGTGGCTTATTCAAAGCCATGAGAAAAAAAGTTTTTCTTGTGGAGAAGGCTCCATAGCCTGATAAGAGAGACTCCTCTCCCTAAGTGAACTGAAGAAAGACTGTTCTAGAGGTGGTAAACTGATTTGTTTCTGTAGCTTGTCAGTGTGAAATAAAAGAGGGTGTGTGGGAGAAGAAGTGTTCTGAAGGTTTTATTTTGATTCTTATTATTTTTTCTTTTGGTTTCTTTTACTAAAGTTTTCCTTTATACCCTTTAAAGTTTGAGCCTGGATTACCTTCCTTTTAATCCTATCCCACAGCAGGAAATGAGTAAATAATTCTAGTGGGTGCACTGACAACTTGGCCAGCATTAGACCCACCACACAACCTCATTGAGATTTTTTTGGAAAGCAGACTATAGTCTCAGTTGGGTCTCAAGGCAGTGCTGCACTGAGATGGGGGTGATGGAGGAACTGGTCCTAGTAATGCTGCTGAAGGCACTGGCAGCTGCTCTGCTCACAGAGAAGCCCAGAACAGATGTGAGCAGACAGAGAGGTCACCCTTGGCATACACAGTGTGAGACAAGGAAAGCAGCCTTAAATGCACTCCTTGCTGAAGCTGTGGCTCTGTAACTTCAGGATAAGCTTCTGTGGGTTTGGCAGTGAAAATTATTTTCTGTACATGTATCTTTCTATTCTTTTTGGTTTTGGCATAAACTAGCAAAAAATACTTGGTTTTTTGCTGCTAAGCTATTGCAAATTGTCTCCAAGAATTGGAAATTTACCAGAAACTTGTGTGCAAAACAGATTCTCATTTCCCCCAAGACCTAAACAATTAAAGGCTCATCATTTTATTGCCAATTGTTCTAGAATCATTCCTGTGCACAGTTTTAAGACGGCTCTGAAACAATTTAAGCAGTCATAACGTCCCCAGTGCAGAAAGCCACTGTGGCAGCTCCATCTTGAGCCTCAGTGACTGGGAGTCCTTCTGCTGCTCCTACAGATCTGCCAAACTTTTCTGATCAATTTTTGTATCTCAATGATATCAACTTGTTTGTGTTTAATGAGGCTATTTAATATTGTCTAATGATTTTTGATTTTCTCCAAAGTGTCTAGATGAATGATCAAAATACACTCTTAGAAAGAATTTTGTGGGCAACTGACATTTTGTAGTTCTCCTGTAAGACCTGATGGTTTTCTTTCAAAAGTACCTGTCTGTGCTCTATACTGCAGCATAGGATGAAACTGCAGGAAAACTCCAAACACTTTAGTTTCAGGAATGAAATTCCTAACCTGGAGCTGGGAATTTTTAAAATTCATATCTCTAATGTGTAGTAATGAACAGGAAAATTATACAGATGGCAAAATATAGGACAATGCAGCCATGCCTTTTGTTGGCATCTACTTTCAGTGTAGAATTGATATCCATCATTTTAATCAGTGTATGACATTGCTACAATAGATATATCTAGAATATGAAATTTGTTCTTTTGGGATTATTGTAAATATTTTGGCAAGTGTCTTCATGCCTATTTCTATCCCCAGTCCATAGTGCAAGTTCTACCTTAAAGAACCTTGTGCATTTAGTGCCTTCTGCTGCTCCTGCTTTCTCCTCCTTCCTCTCCTCATTGTCTTGCCACTTTGATTTTCCACTTTGCTTATTCTTTCCCACTAGTAATTTGTACCTTCACCCAACCCATATCAGTCTTGAAAATAGGAAAATAATGAAGCTGTTCCTATGACCCTGAGAAGATGTCCTCCAGGATAGCTGTGTTCCCAACCCTTTTGGGCACTCGGTGTCTGCAGTGGCTTTTGGCTTGTCTGTTTGGCTGTGAGCTCTTCAGAACTCACACCAGCTCTTACTCTCTGCTGCACAGTGATTTTTGCATAACAGAGCCCTAGACTCATCGTGTCCCTGGGCATAACTGTAATGGATATAATAAACAAAATAACTTATCCACTTTTCTTCCACTTGGCTGAGCTTTGTTTTTCACTGTCACTTCTCCATTCGTAATACATGAAGATAGGTCTGAGTGAAGAATGTGTTCTTTACCACCTTTAAATCCTTCTCTGTGAAAAAAAAAAGAGCCAGATGGGATATTCCAAATGTACACAATAAACTATGTTCAGAGGAGGCTTCACTGGGACTGTTTCAAGCAGTATAACCCTCAATTCAGGGCTCTCCTTCTCAGCACAAGTGATTGGAAGGATAATTCTTTTTACCATGTCTCCAAATCTTAAACTTCTTACCCTAAGTATGGCATCATTACAGCTCTCATGGATAAACATGTATCCTTTCACTTCCTTAGTATGGGGAACACTGGAAATGTGACTCTACTGTAGTATAAAACCAATAATTGTGTCATAGAGGGATTCATCCTACAATAGTGGGTCTAGTACAGCCTAGGGTCTAACTACATGCCATAAGGAAGTAGCAGCCTTTGAAATTTATTGTCAGGGGGCCTGAAAACATTCCCAGAGGCAGTCTTCCTTTTTGATTTGTATCTCTTTCCTCCCTGTCAGCTGTGTTGGCTGCAGTTATTTACACATCTTTAGGGAGAAACAGATGTCAGCAATAAAGGCAATAATAGAGCTGATTCAGTTTTTAGGTGTTAGCCAAGATCTGAAAACATATCTCTTGATGATACTCTGTATTTGCCATGATAAATGTGACATGTTAACCTGGAAAGCCTTCAAGACAATACAGCTATTTCCAGAGGGATTTAGTATAACTGGACCATAATCATCTTCAAAATCATCTTGTTTTGCCTTTGGCAAAGGTCCATCTTCACCTCTTGAACAATAAGTGGTATTGCCTAAGGACAGCCACATCCAGGAATCCTCCCTTGGAAATGTTGTCAGTGTGACTTCCAAGATTTTTTATCTCTTTTTTAGAATTTTTATAAGGAGTGGAATTTCAGGGAGAAGGATTGGTTTTACATACTCTGAATAATTAATTCTTATACAGAGTACATACCAGGGCTGTATTGCATGGGTTAACCACCACAGGAGGTGGTGATCAGCACATGGAAATATATTACTGGAAAGAAATTCAGCTTTAATACTGTGTTGATTCTCCTCCTGGGCCTCAAGTGCTCTGTGAAATGAAGTCTCTGAGCCAGCCCCAGCAGCCACCCAAGGCATTTACTGCTTGGGTTTTGCAGTGAGTTAGGACAAGTGTGGGGCAGAGATGGGATGCAGAGCCAAGCTGGGCACCAGCTCTGCTGGCTGCTTGGGGAGGAGCTGAGGGCAAAGCCCAGGCCAAGCAGGAAAAGTTCAACTTTTCACCACTTCCATTGTTTTGGATGTAAGAGATGCTGCTGCTGATCCCTGCAAGGCAGTAATCACATGCACTCCCAGCACAGAGCAAGGTAATCAACTGACAAAGTGAAATAATCTGAGAAACCATTAGCTTTCTAATGGCTCTTGGAAGTCTCATTAAAATTGGTCACTTACTGATTGTTCACATTGCTGGAAATTTGAGCAAAACATTGTGGGCTTTTTCCATGGCTGAAAAGTTAGGACAATATTCTCTATTCTACAAACAAAATTAAAAAATAAAGAATAATGAATTTTTCTCAAGAAGCTTTAAGAGCTCCTGTTGCAACCACTCCCTTTATTATTATAAATCCCATTACCAATATTAACTTTTCTTTCTCAGTTCCTCCACTCCAAAACATTTCCTCTTCAAACCCAATCACGTTTAAGTATAAGTTTATTATCCATGCTTCTCTTGACCAAGGAACTTGACAGTTCCCTGAGTTTTCAATTCATGCTCCCTGATCAGACTGTCTCCTGCTAATTACTTTTTCTGCCTAATCATCACTAGCCAGTTTTGCTGCCTGATATAAACTCCCTTCATGGATGGCAAATAATATGGGAAAGTGACTAAGAGAGGGCTCATTCTCTTCAACAGGGCTCCATCAAGGAGAGAGAAAACCTTAGTGCAGTACAGAGTTTACAAGTTTTGTGTTTTCCTCAGAACTTAAGCAATCTCTACCCTTCTCTGGTTTAGACCTAACTCCTCAATGACTAAATTAGGATAAACTGTTTTTTGCAGACATTTTGGTCTCTCTATGCTTGTGATTGCACCTCTGTAAGTGCTCAAAACATCTTTTCCCAGAGTGGAGGAGGAAGGTCCATGGTTTAACAAACTAGGGCAGTTCTAGCCCCACATGGAAGCAGAATGGTCCCAGAGGGAGTGAGGGGGACCGTCAGAAGAATCTACTTTGGTAGCTAGATAAACAAATTGACATATGTATTCCTAGGTAGCTGAAAAGACCTCTCAGTTTAATGCTTCAGTATATTAACTGTCAATGCATCAATAATCATCTTAACAGGTGCATTTGAAATATTCTTAAAAATAATAGAGTCATGCTTCTCAATTTTCACTATCATGTTTTTTATTTGCTTGATAATGGAGTGGAAAATTTTTGTGAGCCTGGAAAACTCACTGTAATTTGCTAGAAATAGAGAGAATTACTTCTGTCCTTTTATACTGTGCAACACTGACGGATGGAGCAATGGTATCCAGTTGACTTCCCCAGCTGTTAGATGAAATTTCACTTGCTCTGGCTTCTCTGTGTTGTCTGGCCCCAAGCAGTTCTGTCGTTTGTTTTTGATAGTGTCCATCAAACTGAATCCATACTCCCAGGCAGCAAATGAAGCTTGATTTGTGCCAAATTCATTGTACATTTACAGGTAGTGAGTAGCTGTCAATGCATGTTAATAACAGGGAATTGGTTGTTAGGGAGTAGGAATTTAATAATGCCTGGAAACTATCTGCTAGCAATAATGCTGGAAATAAATAACTACCTGAACTGCTTCTCCAGACAAGAACTGTCTGGCATGGTTTGCTAGAACTTTGCTACTGGGACTATAGAAATTGAAGTATGTTGTGTTTTGAGATATATGTAGCCTGTCTGTGCATGTTATACCTGCTAGGGCCAGTGAACTACAATTCCTTCAATGTCTGTAATACTGAAAATTGGTGTGTAACTATCTGTCCTCATGGATAAAGGCCACAGGATGTGTGACACAAAGCCCAGCGCTGTGTGTCATCCATAGCCTGGCTCATCCACCATTCCTGTGACACACTCAGACTAAACTCTGCTTTTTCTATTCACTCCAAGTAATGCTTGAGTTTGCTGAATTGTTCTTTGACAAACAGTGCTACTACAGCCTGTGCTGAGTGGTATTTCTTTGTCCACATCCATTCATTTCAGAAGGCTTATCTGAGGAGTAAAGCAGTATAGTAAGTTTTGTTAATGCAATCTGAATCTTTAGACAGTCTGGAGGCTTTATATTAAAGCAGTCTTTTTTTACCACAGTAATGAAATGTAGTCGCTGACTATTTTATCTCTACATGTAGTGTCAAATTTAATAAAAATGCAGTGATTTCAGACAGGCAGCTTCCCCAGAAATCTGATTCCATATTCAGATAATCATATCCTGTCATGTTTCATTGTCAAGTGACAACTGAAATCCTTGGTCTCACTCCTAAACCACAAAAAGATACAGACTGGATTTGGGATTCCAGATAGCCAGGGAAGCACAGGTGTTGCCCTTGTTATGATGGACTTGCTGCTACTGTGCCCTCTTCAAAACAGCTCCAAATAACTATTGAGGATGTGTCCTGGTTTGAAGGACAGGTGGACAGGTATCTGCCAATAAAGGCAGAAGCTTCTCTTTGAAATGGAGAATGTAAACCCCCCTCCTCCAAATTATTATTATAATTTTGAAATTAAGGGGCTCTCAGGCAAAGATAGGGGAATTAGGAATAACAATTCTTTACTAAGAAAATTAAAATAGAAATACAGTATTACAAAGAACAATCCCAACCCTGACAAAGTCAGAATACAACCTGACACCCTGTCAGTCAGGGTGTTGGCAGCAGTCCCATTAAATGGTGACTACAGTCCTCTTGCAGTGGCAGGTGTGGTTCAGCTGAAGCAGTGCTCCTGTAGAAGGATGCAGTTTTCCTCTGAAGGTCCAGAAATGATGTAGAAAGGTCCAGTGTTTCTCTGGAATCCAGTGGAAAGAAGGTAACTTGCTCTTCAAAATCTCAGTTTTTATCTAGGTAGGAGAGGCTTGTTTCCTCCCCCTGGCTGGAGCATCTCTCAATGGGATGATGTAATTTTATCATTCATATAATGGGACTGAATGGCCAACAGCAGATGGTATCTTCCTGGAGGGAGGGTGGGTTGTGGAAAAGTTAAAGATGATTGCTTCACCTTGTCTTAAAGATGGCCCATTAGCAGATAATGTGTGCCACAGAGATAAGGAATCACTACCCCACCCTGCTTCAACACTTGGTGATAGAATACACATTTCTGGCCATATCAACCCAACACAGGATGTTTCTTGATAAGAGCGACTGGGGAAAACATGCACCAGGCAGGGAGTTAGAGGATCCTGTCTGAGAGTTTTGTGGTATATCCGGAATAAGGATTCTTTCTAGCATTTTGTTTTGCTGTTCAAGGTACTCTCAGTATTACATGAAAAAGAAATACAGGCTTTCAGTGATAGATTGCAACTGAATAATGTTTTCTTATTCAGCTATATCTTGGTCACTAAAAACACACTGTATGTAAGCATGGATACCAAAGTGACTGGATATTTATTGATATTTTATGGTGTAGCTTCAGTTACCAGGCTGAGAAAAAACATGCATAAATTGTTGTGGTATAAAGATGATCCTTGAATCTGAGCTTCTTAAGCAAGTTCAGAGCCTTGATCGATGGAGGATTTTCCTTAAGCTGATAAGTTTAATGAAAGTTTAGACTAAGCTTCCTATGCTAAAACCCAGCCTATTTAGTGCAAAAGAGAAATCTGACAATAATTTCTATTACTCGAGTTTGAATAAGGACTTTCCTTTCAAATGTATTTTTCCAATGTACTTTATCTGAATTCTATTACTTTTTCTTCTAAGAAAGGTCTTGTTCTAGTTTTTTTGTTTGTTTGTTTGTTTGTTTGTTTTTTCTTTTTTGTGTGTGTGTGTTTGGGTTTTTTTGCTACATTTTGTGAAATTCTGTTTGTCCAGTTTTCATTGATCCAAAGTATAAAAAAATCCCCTTTTTATTTCTTTTGAGAAGTGTTTTTCCATTATTTTAAAAAAATCTTCAGGAGCTATGTATTCACCCAGATAACTCAGAAATAGTTTCTCTTAGAACTTCTATCTTGACATGAGCTTGCTCCTCAGTAGAGGAAAAGTGACTTTGACTCAGCTGAAATAAATGTCTCTCAGATGTTGCAAAGTCAGTGTTTGAGCAGCTCATACTGGGCAATAGATGATTCGCCACAAAATTAGCAATAGGCTCCAGCGGAGTCCCTGGTGCGGAGAGAGTCCACCAGTGCAAGATAAAGAATTCTTGGGGCCTTCTCTCTGAAGTACATGTAATCAACTCTCAACCATAACTGAAACCTTTGGCCAAAATACAACAGAGTAATACCAGAATACTGGAGTTCATTTTTCCTTTGGATGTGTATTGTGAATCTCAGATTCTTAGCTTTTCCCTTAGTACTTCTTATAACCCATCGCTGAAGGCGGGACAACAGACTTTCTTCTTCTGCAACTGCTTGTTTCTATGTTGTGTGCCTGTCTCTGCCTCCTTCTAAACTGCTGATATAAAAAGACAATAATAAAATCATCTTACTGCCGAGTTTGTGGTAGATAGCACGTTCAAAATACACATAATAGGAATTAGAGAAAGGAGAAAAATAGAAAAGCATTGCTAGCTGAATCCTGAACTTCAACACCAGTTTAATTTAGGTCAGGACCCTAGTTGAAGGCTTTGGCTTTATTTTGCATTTTTGGAGTTGATATTTTGCAGGCATCACAATGCCATTTTACCTTTTAAGACATTTTAGAGGTATTCAGACATTTTTAGGTAGTAGAATATAGTACAGCCAGGAACAATACCAGTGTACATTCACTTTCAGAGTTCCATTTTTCCCTGGGATTTTAAGGCAATGTAAGATCTAAAAGTTGTTTGTTTATGTGCTGTGCAGACTATGGCCTTGACTTTCAAAAGCAGTTTTGAAAGCTTCTTTTCAGCAGCAGTTTTGAGGGCTGAGAGCATGTCAGTCAAACACACAAAGGCTGTATCTTGTCCTGATTGCTTCAGAGCACACCAGCCTCGCCTCTGAGTCTGCAACTTGCCCTTCATACATGAGCTTTTCATCAAAAAAGATGCATTTATCCAGAAGCTAATCACAGGCTTTATTTTAGTATGTGTATGATGGGGAGCTGAGAAGAGGAACTGTACCTTGTTGATACTGCCAGAGATTCAGGATAGAAACTACATGAGGCTCTTTCATCTCCATCCCTATAGGCAGAGACTTTGGGGAGGGGGAGCTGCAAGAGCAGCCACGATGACCATGGAGGGTCGGTCATCCAGAGGGGCCCCTCACACTCGTGAGCCTGTGGCTCTGCCTGGGACTGTGTCTGCTCTGAGCTCTTGGCTCAGCCCTGGCACTGCATTTTCCTGTGTTCTGATATCTACACTTTCCACTCAACATCTGGAAGCTGCTCAGCAACACTTCAAAGTGAAACTTCCTGATGGAACATACTATTGATTTAGTGCCCAGTGCCAAGGTTAGTTGTCATTCCTCCAACATCAATGTGATAGAACCATGAATCTTGCCATTGTACCTTTACAGAATTGTTATGGTTTGGCATTTCCAATCATGTTCTGGTGGTACAGTATAACAGAACAGAGATGAGATGCTTTCAAAAGCAAAGCCAGAGTTGTTAGCTGATAATGCTTTCCTTTGGCTTGATGGTACTGTAAAGAATTTGAGAGGAACTGGAGATTAATAATGAACAATATCTGTCCAGCCTTGCCTTTTTTATGATGATGCTTCCAAATGCAAGTGCATCCTTTCCAGTGGGCTCAACACAGCCATCATCTCAGTTCTGGCCTCAAGATACATAACATTTTTACAAAAATATTTTCTTTGATGCTCTTTATGTGTGTTCAGTCAATAAAAGTAGACATAAAATTGTATTATATTTCCCAGAATGTGAAGAAAGGTAACAAGAATGAATGACTGTGGAAAATATACTAGACTGCTTTTAATATGAAATTAGCTTTTGCAACAAAAAGGTAGCCCATAAAAACTGAAAGTGTCTGAGATTGCTGAGTAGAATAAATTCAGGTAGAGAAACAAATAAATTACTGGTTGTCAAGTAGCAACAGGCTGGGAATATCAGGATCAAAGGAATATTAACAACTTGATAAATTCCTAAGTTTTACACGAGACCATCAAACAAATCAGTGGTGACAGACAGCTAAAGCTAATCAAAGATAATTTTAGAGGTGACATTCAAATCAGCCTGTGCACTGTGATGAACTGGGGAGTTCTACACTCTGGCTCCAAAATGTATTTCTGGCAAAATCTATTAACAGAAAGGCGATTTTTTAACAAGTGAAGAACATGAAAATGTGGGACATGATGCATGTGAATGCTGGCACAAGGATTGCCTCTATCCACTCAGGTCTCCTCTGTGCTTCTTAGGGATCCTTTTAACACAGGCCTGATCAAGAAGTTGCAATTAGAAACATAAAAAGACAGGACTTGGCTGATGAAAAGGAAATTTGAAGTTTATTATAGCAATTTTGCCAAAAGAAATGAAAAGACAAAAACAGAAAATGAACAAGTTTTTTACATTTTTAGGAACAGCAAATGCAGGATATTTCTTTTTTGATAAAATATCTGAAAAGAGATGAAGTTTATGAAGGAAATGGCAATTTCTCCCCTGTATTATTTTATAGCCAGATTTGCTGAAGTTTGTGCTTTTGATATAAGATGAGGTGTTATCAAATTACTGGATACTGAGAAAATTCCAAGTTTCTACAGTTGGTGAATAAGGCAAGATCACTGGCTTGGCATTTTCTTCTGATCTGTTTACTTTGAACCACTTCAAGTTAAGAAGAGAAATACTGTTAAATAAATGAAGCAATGTGGGAAATTAAGTAAAAAATGTGCCATAAACTTTATATTAGTCAAATTCAGGAGACAAGAAAGGACAGTGAAATGTGGCTAGCTGGGTCTGAGAGTCTAAACATTGCTTTTGGAGGTGAAAGAAAGGGATAATTAGGTATTATAAATCATACATCTATGGAGGTAGTCAAGATTGTTTTTGTGTCCATTTAAAATTCAGGAAGATTCTCCCTCCCCAAATTAGAATTGGACATGCTGGTCAAGTTTGCAGCATTAAGGTGTATGTTAAATATCAATAATATTATTTCTAGGCCAATATGCTTTCTCTTCTTGTGTCTAAAACAGGGAGAGCTGTCAAGAAATGGTCAGAATCTTCATAAATACTTTGTTTAATTTTAGTCCTATAAATGAATTCATTAACTGCAGTGTAGATTTCTATTGCTAGAGGTGAGGCATGTATTGATTATCCTAGTAAAAATATTATCCATTGTTCCATTTGAGATGAAGATATAGATCCAGAATGTGCAAAACTATGGATCTGGGCTAGTGAAAATGAAAGCCAAATATTTTCAAACCTTCTGACAGCTGTATTAGCATCAATCATCTGAGAAGCTTTACATGAAGAGCTAGCTAAAGAAGAATAACGCCACAGAAAAAAAAAAAAATATCCTAGGCAGGCAAACTGGAGAAATAATTAGTCGTATAGAAAAAAAAACACCAAGACTGAATACTTTTTGAAGGATTGAATTAGTAACAAAGGTAATACAGAACTATTTTTAAAAGTTGCTCTACAAGCTTAAATGAAGTATGTTTTCCCAGGGAATTTTTATCATGGGGTCAGAAAAAGAGAAGAAGAACTTCCTGTGGTAGAAGTAAAGTTTTTTTTACATGGAAGGGGGTTCTTGTGACTCTTCTGAGGTCAAAATTAGGAGGTATGGTAACTTGTTTTCTTTCGAGTCAGAAAGAAGATACTAGGTAGTCTATTGTAAGCATCATAATAGAGACATTAGTAACGAATATGAAAAGCCAGGTTTGACTTTTGACAAATCCTTTATCATCTGGCCTGGGGGTTATTGTGAAGCTTGGTGTGAAAAAATAATGTCCTTTCTCAAACCCAGACTTTCTCAGAAGTACTCAGAATGTGGAAGTATTTATATCCTATTTATATATTTATAAATATTTTCTATATTTATATTTTTATATATTTTATGTATTTATAATATTTGTTTATAAATGTACATTTATATTCTGATTTGTATTACAAATGTGTTTGTTTCTTCGGTTTCACTGTGTAATTTTATGATTTTCTCTTGTTATGTTTTCTCTTGTATGATTAAACTTTTCTCTGCTTCTTCTCTAGACTTGCATTTTAATCTGTGGGTCTCATAGTGATTCTCTATTGATGTATCTTTATATGAACTTGCACTACTGTGGATGAACCATCCTGGTAACTAATGGAAGGTTTTCTCCTTGAGGCAGATCTACACGGAGTTTTTAGAGCAGGTACTTGGGTCAGTTCTTCCACAGCATCTCTTGTATCCCGCTCCTCTCTGCGTGGCAGATGTTGTCTCACACAAAACCAGATTCCGTCACTGCTGCTGCTCCAGACTGAGGTACCTGACCCTTCACTTGGCTCCTGGTTCCTAGACCTGGCTTTGCTGCTCTCTGGTGCTATGGATCTTGGAGCAGAAATGTGTGTTCCTGCTTTGCTGCTCTGCTGGGACCCAGGAGTTCCAGCCTGGCTCAGAGGCAGGAGGGTGATGGGCAGGTTTGGGGCTTTTTGAGAGACAGCAGCTCACCCCTCCTGCTGCCATTCTCTAGCCAAACTTAGCTTCTACTTTGGAAAAGAACAGTGCAGTCCAGCCCACTTCCCAGGAAAGCTTGAGGAATCTGTAAAATGAGCAGGGGTGCAAAGGTGAGGTGTTTTGTCTGAGCAGAAGTGCAGAGCTGTCCTACCTGCTGAGCCTGGGACAGCAGTGCACAGTCTGCTGGGGCTCTGTTGAGTGCCCTGGGGGTATTGAAGCACAGCCCTTAGGTACGGTGTTAGTGCTGGCGCTGGGGACTGCACCAGGCTGGTTTCAGTGGGATCACAGCCATACTTTACAAATGAGTCACCGCAGTCAAGTCTGCTGTGCGCCAAAGCAGGGCAGCCGTGGGAGGGGGCACCGAGCGCTGCTCAGTGTGCTGCTCTGAGTCCCTGATTTATCCGTGGAAGCAACACATTAATGCCATCAGCCAGAGAAAAGCAAATGTGGTGATGATTTACATGCTGTGAGACGAGGTTTCCACAGGTTCCTTTTGCTTAGTCACCCGCAGGATGCTCATTTAAAAAGGAACAAATACGGAGCCTGATGATTACTGCAGGTAAAGCCTGTTCAGGAGCTGTTAGGTACTAAAACCAAATACACATCTACAGCAGCCTAACACAGCACAAGCGGCCATCTTTTTGCATGGATATATGAATCCTCTTTTTCCTTCTGCTTATAGAAAAATATTAGATAAATTTGCTTCTCCTCTGTTGGAGGAGAGGAGAACTAGGGATTTTTAACTTCTTTTCAGCAAATAAAGCCAGCATGATCACTCTGTTATTTGTACTATAACCAATTACAGTCCTATGTTAATTTACATACCAGAGATGTATCTTTATTAAGTTCTTCAGCATTAACTCTCATATGTAAAGAGTTTGAGTGGCCAGTGTGTGAGTCAAAATGTATTAGAACATTTATAGTAAAGGCATCCCCTGTATTAAGGGAAAACTTTCAAGCAATAAAGAAAACCTCTAAGCTTAACAAAGCCCCAAGAAACAACCTGACAGGGATGGAGCAGCATGAGATTTGCCTGTTGTAGGCTGAATACCTTGTCTGGAGGCAGAGGAGCAGCTGGTGACTGATTGCCTGGGCTCCAGTCAGCCAGCAGCATCTGTAGGAAAATGGTCAGTGACAAAGAGATGTCCCTGGGAGGAAGCAAGAGTCACGTATAACACACAAGTAACAAAGTCTCCAGTTTAGAAGATTATTTTATCTGCAGATTGGCCTCTGACAGATGGGAAACTCTTCAGCTGCTGAGGACCAAAGGTGTGGTTTGCATTTATTTGATAGGACATAGAGCAATATTTGCCTTCATATTACCCCATAATAACATGAAGGACAATAAAACCAGAAGACTGGCTGTATGCAAATTCATCCATATCTTTCCAAGTCTCTCCTGGGTTCTTTATTTCCTCACTTCATTCTGGCCATGGAAAAACTCATTTGGGAAGGGCCTTGAAATTACTTGGCAAAATGGGATACTCCCTTCAGTCATATTTACTGAATAAATGCTGCTTTCAGTCCTTAATGACATCAACTGTCCAGTTCCTACCAACCAGTGTGAGTGCAGGCAGAGTTGGCAGAGGTATCCTGTCCCACTGAAGGCTTAATGAGGGAATAGAGGCTTGACTGTTGGAGCACTGGTGTGGAGCAGAAGGCTATTTCCACACCTGCATCAGAACAGCAAGGATGGAGCTGCTCAACGCACACAACTGCACTGCTTTCACACAAGAGGTGCAATTAATGCTTTTTAATGGACATTAAATTCTATAGCAGCTGGTGATCCAAAATGTTGACCAAAAAAAATGGACCCTAATGAACTGTGCAATCCTCTTAATTCAGTTAGTTTACATAATTACATTTCTACCTCCTACTCAGCTCAGTAATTGCACCAATGTCCTATCTTGAAAACCCATCTTTTTGCCTTAATGGAAAGGTTTAAATTATGCTGACCCACTCTGCTAATAATAGTGATCAATAGCACTGTTTCATCTCAGATTGTTTTTAAAGAACTATCTACGTTGCTGTGTTGTTGTCACATTAATTGGGTTTTGCAGTTACAATTAGCTCTTCCAGGTGTTGCAGAAGTGGGGAGGATTTTTTCTGTTCTTACTGCTTGGGATAGTTAGAAGTTGGTTTTCTTAGTTTTTCCTTTTGCTTCTTCAGTGTCTGAGAAATCAGTGAGCAATCCACTGTTGTTCTGTAAACAATTTCTTGGGAGCAGCTTAAGTTTACAAAATAGAAACTTGATGCCAACCAGCTGGTGAGAGCAGCTCTTCTCATGCCATGTGGTGACATGTGGAGTCCCTGTCAGGTCACAGCTTATCCATTTGTAAGGGTCTGGCCTTACAAACCTCCTGATGCATCTGTCTACCTGGGATCTCTCTCCTGATGTCAGGTCTACGACCAAAATCAGTGCACAAGAATAAACACTGTTCTGAGAAGTGCAAGGTCACAAAAATGTCCCTCCCATTCAAAAAAAAAAAAAAAAAAAAAAAATTACTCCTGGCCTTGAATATGTGTTTTTATTGGGTTTTGGGTTGGTTTTTTTCTTTTTTTTTTCAGACTGTTTCAAGATTAGTGATTAAAATATGGAATCTAAAAAGCATTTATGAACCTGCAGACCTAATGTGCTCTGCAGGAAGTGTTTATAATTGGGTGTCTTCTTGAGCCACTCTGCATATATTATTGCTCTTGCTGCCTTTACAAACTCCACCACCCCTTCTGCTCAAGCAGCACACACTCAGAAGTGGTGACCTCACAGGCTGCAGCAGCTTTGTCTATTTATTTAATTTAGAAATTAAACAGATTTTATTATTTATATTTATTATTATTTATTATTTTTAGTGTTGCAAGGCTTTGAAAAACTAGACAAACAATGGTTGAGCTACAAAAAAAAAAAAAGGGGGGGCTTTTGTCTTAAACCCCAGAAAGGTTTTTCCTTGGTGTTATTTTTCATTGTTATCCCTGGTCATCCTGCAATTTTATTGGAGTTATCACTCTAAAGGAAAACAGGAAAAAATCCTGCTAATGATAAATCAGTATGCCACAAATCCTGTCAAATACCCTTCATATTAATGATACCTTTGTCACTGCCACTGAATCTTTGTTTTGCTGCTGGTGTTTGGCCACAGTCTCTCTGTTTTTCAGGGGTCATTTCAAGTCATTCCCTTTTGGCTTCTTCACCATGCATGGTGAGCCATGCAACAGTATCTGCTAAAATTCTATCAGCTTTCTTGTCAGATGTGTCTGCAGTTGTCTCTGCAGACTTCAGACACAGTGGTTCAATCAGTTCACACTCCCTGTGTCTGAGAGATGTTTCAGTTGCATACAGGAATCTCACCAACCTAAAACATGGCTTTGTGGGATACAGTGAATACTCTGTATATACTGCCAGAGCAAACAGGTTGAGGTTTGGGTTTTGAGTTTTCCTTTCCTGGAACAAATCCAGTGGTCACTACTGGATAGCAGTGTAGTGATGCTGCAGTTCCTTGTGTGGCCATGAGCTTCTATCAGTGGACACCTCACATATGAAGCTGGGCTATCAAACCCAACTGCATATGGAGGACTTCCAGTTTCAGAAGGAAAAACCTTTTCAGCAAGCTCTGGGATCATCCAAGGTTGCTGCAGGCAGTGGCAAATCACTTCTCTGGGAGAGGCAATCTACAATAGTATTTCAAGGCATGAGGAACAGGCAGGGCTCCTAATTCAGAAAACAATTGCCTTGAGACATCCTCAGGAAAAACAATCGTTTTTTTTTTATTTGTTTGTTTTGTTTTTTTTTTTTTTTTAGCATTTCAATGGATGGAGATAGGCATAAGTGAGTTTTCTGTGTCTTTATTTGGTGTGACCAGGCAGTGTGCAGGAGATGCTGACTTCTACACCAATGGTAATTCCTCAACTTTTAAGTATGAACACCAGAGAGGCAGAACATCTCAGGGGCTCACCTTGTTGGTGCAAATGCCTAGAAACAGGCTTAGAAAAGGTTCTAAGAACATGGCAAAACAAAGAAGCTTCAAAAGCAGCCCCACCTATGCCAGATCATCAGAAATATGCAGAGTATAGTTTCAAGGGAGAAGAAAAAAAAAGATGTAATGTTCTCATTAGTAAGTGAAGCCCTGGTGTTATGAAGAGGATTGTGTTGACTTTGTTTTATAGGAGGATTTAGTTTTGCAGTGTGTGTGCTTGGATGCTAAAAAAAGCAGCAGGTTTCTTCACAGAGTGCATAATTTTGCAAGTTTTATACTTACTTCAGGCTGATGATTTCCTGATTATACTGTGTCCTTTTGCTGCAGAAGCTGTTGATCTTTGCAGAAAAAAAAAAGAAAATAAGACAAGACTGAAATGTAGAAACTGTAGTGCTGTTATTTTGTGGTGACAGGAAAGATGCACCAGCATGCAGGTTTATTCTTATGTGACATATAATTGCTCAGAAACTATTTTTAAAACCAGGCTGAAAGAAATCACAAGGATGGCATAGATAAGCTGTCATTTGACAGACCTGCTTAGGTTGCATGCAGAGAAAATTTTGAGGGGTGTAGGGACCATGACTGCAGCTACCAAGGAAGGAGGAGAGAGGGGAGCAGAGCATCCCTCTCCCTGCCTGCTCAGCTCTTATCTGTGACCACATCACCCAGCCTGTAATGTCCACTGCTTCCCCTCTGCAGCATGTAATGGGCTCACCACCCCAGGGAAATTCTGGCTGAACAAAAGCTTTTTGGATGCTCTGCAGACCCATCTCATTTTTATCTAACTGCTGTTTGCTGGCACTATAAGCATTTATAAATCCCCATAATGCCAAATATTGCCTCCACTTATAAACCTTCCATCACTAATGTTCTTAGACTATTGCAACTGCAGCAACATTACCCCCACTGTATCTTTAGTTTTTGCAATGCTTTGTGCTAACAGGAAGTTAAGAATGCCCAGCTCTCAGAGAAGCCAAGCATGCTTTCTTTTATGTTCAAGAAACACTTTTCAGCTTTTCATCTGAATCAAGCACCTGATACATTGTTATTGTGCTCCCCATTTCCTGCAGAAACCCTTGATGTGCAGCTCCAGGTATGCAGCATTCAAAGGCATTCTACTTTATTTTTTAACCCTAACCCAGTCCCTCCTTCAGTGAGAATTGATAATATCTGAATGAGATTACTTCTGTGTCCTGCATTCTGTGGGTATCTGTCATGACAGTCAAACATCCTTGTTAGCCCCTTTAGCCCTCAAGAGAGTGAAATATGCTCCCTCACCAAAACAGGAATAAAGTTCAGTTGCAGCTGAACATTCAGGCTTATGTCTGTCTGCTCAGGGTGGGAGTGAACAGCTCCAACTCCAAGGGTCACCAACCACACTGACAAGGATCTCCACATGACAAAGCTCATTTTACTGAGTCTCTTGGTGCTGGCAAGAACAGAAAGATTTTGAATAAACTGTTGATACAATATTTTAAAAGAAAAGGTTTTGGATTGCATTATGTCCAGCCTGGTACTCAAAGTCCCTTTAAGCAATCCTAGATTGCTTTAAAGCACAAAGCACTGAGAGTGCACCACTGCTGCTGTGCCTTTCACAGAGTGACCCAGAGAGGCAAAAACCCAGCTTAGACTGAGAGCTGCAGTTGTTGAGCTGCAATGTGAGACAAGAGACCTTTGCCAGAGATGTGACATTCCTGGGGGAAGGTCATTTCATGGGCCACCTAGGTGCTGATTCCATAGACATAGCACAAACAATGTGTCCTGTTTCAGAATGATAAGGTACATAAAAGCCTTATTAGCCTTTATAAGAAGTAAAGATGCTGTCAGAAGGGCTACCTTTTAGTGTATGTGCAGTTTGGCCATGCTCAGTCAGCCATGTTAAACCATCCATCTTGGAGCTCATCTGGCAGCCAGCAAGCTGAACAAATATGTTTATACATAAGGCACAGAACCTTGGTGATGTAACCAAGAAACTGAATTATTACTTCTGTCCCTGAAGGCTGACTGTTGTTTAAAATTCCAAGTTATTGGGTTTTATACACTTTGCAATGCAATTTATTCACTTATTCTCCTTGTAAATTTTCAAATACAAGTATCAGAACATGATCAAGGGTACTATGGAAACACACTGATTCAATTTAAAGAGCAAGCAACTAATCCTTATAGAGTTGTTCTTCTATAATTATGTACTTATAGTTTCAGAGAGTCACAAGTATACTTGAGGGAAATGTTCAGTTAATGTGTGTGAATTCATCATTAGTAGTAGTAGGACAATCCCTAGAAACTGTGAAGGATAGGTGGTAATTCAATGTGTCTTGCAGAAAATAGCAAGAGAATCAAGAGAATGCCTATCTAAAATATCTTGTCTCTACAGCCAACACTCAAAGAAAAATAGATGAAAAAACATTATCTTATCTACTTTCAAATATGCTGCTGGGATGGAGAGATGATGTGACTTGGCCAGAGACATTAAGAAAATCTGAGGAAGAACTTCCTACTAAAACAAAGAACTCTTCTGAGAAATTTTCTTTTGAAACTACCTTGTACTAGAAAATGGGGGTGTTTGCATTTTTTGCCCTTATAACAAGGGTGTCCTTTCCACATCTTTTTTCTATGAATTAAAAATGGAAAAATCTGGCATAATTAGTGTTCCAGCTAAAATATTTCAGATTTCAGACACCCTTCTTGGAAAATTTACAGAAGAACTTTTAAAAGCTTGCTTTATTCTCTAATAAATATTGTTAATTTTCAGTTAGCTCAGGTGTTGAGGACCCCAGCATTTCAGTAGTCACCAGGCTGTCTGTATGCTCCTTGAAAAGTAGCCACAATTGCTTCAACAACAGCATCCATGCAAAAGCAAGAATGACTCAAACTTAATTCCTGCCCTGTGTGTGTGATCTGTGAAACAACAGAGAATGTTTGTGGTGTCCCTTTTGTGCAGTCTAAGAGAAATAACATGCCTGAAGTTTATATATATATATATTTTTTTAATCTAAGTTGAACATCTGATTGTGGAATATGCAATACACTGGGGAAGAGGATAAAGAAAATCCTCCTTAACCTTATAATTAGCACAAATGAGTACAGTGGCCTAGGGACAAAAGCACTGTGCCAAGCTCTTGTGCCAGTAAAGTTTCTGGCACAGGGACAGTTCCCAAGAGAAGACCATGAGAAAGAAAAATAAAATTAAAATATTTGTATCTCTTAGCCCAGTCCTTTTCTCCTTATAACAGTTAGAATCCCTTGTAGAGTGCAGTAACCCAGTTTCTCCTGGCATGCAGATGAGCTATTCCAAGTGCTGCTCCAGCAGAGCTGGGCATTCCCTGTGGCTCTGGACCACCAAGGACACAGTGCTGGGCAGCTCCATTGGCTTTGGGCTGCCCAGCATTTGACCCACTGCTGGAGGGGTCCTGCAGGAGATGGCTCACAGAGAAATGGCACCACAGGGGCTGGGATGCAACTGAGAACTGGGCCAACAGTGACCTGGAGCACTTTCAGACAGAAACTGTTGGGTTTTATGCTTATATACAGCTGTTTCTTGTAGCTCTGGGAGTTAAAAAATATGCTCTGCTTTTGCTGTCAAAGACCCTAATTTAGAACCATGTTTTTTAGGACCTGGAGAAGCTGGGGGGAAAAAAAAATAGTGACTAAAATACCCAACTACCACCAAAACAAACCAGACTAAGAGAAAGTAATTTGTGACCATGTACTTTTTCTCATCAAGTTAATAACTCATTCTCGTAGTTCAAAAGGACATGGTATCTCAGAGATTATAGCAAATAAGTATTTAAATGGCTAGCTACAAGGGAGAGGGCTACACTTGTAATGCAATACTTCACATTTAATGGGCTCTAGAAGATCGTTTTTTTCAGATTTGTAGGAATTTTCTGCATTCTTGAAGAGGCACAGGCAATGCCCCCATTTAAAAATAATGTAGAAGAAGAGAGGATATATGTTTTTTAAAGAAATGTATTTTGCATTTTGCACAAAATTATCATTAAGTGATTTAGTTCTTTTAGTCAACTTATGCTTGCTGTAGGAATACAGCCTGCTTTGGGGCTTGTCATCTAGGAATTTGTGACAGAATAAAATGCTAACACAGAAGGAGTCAGGAGGACAAAAACTCCAGCTTATATCAATTTCCATGCTGCTAACACACCAGAGGATCAGTTCATTGCTAGAAAAAGATAAGGGTTTAAGCAGAACAGAAGCTTTTTCCTCGAAACTGCCTGAAACCCGAGTTGCATGTACACCCTGACAGGACTGAGCACTTCTATTTTCTCTCATTTCTGTGGTGCTGTTGCTTATGAGACCAGTGCCTTCTGCAAGGTAGAATAGTGGTGCAGGGAAGCCAGTGTGTCCCCCTGTGCTTACCCTGCACCAATTCTTGGCCTTTCTGTACTGACACCTCCTCAAAGCTCTGCATGTGGTGGTTTTCAACCACCTCACTGGTTGGAGATGTGCTGCTTTTGTGCATTTGAGGTAGCTCAGTAAAGAATTCTGTGTTTTGCTACTCCCAGCAGAATTGTGCAGCTCTGCCATGGCTCTTCTCTGAGATGCATGACACAGGATTCTAGGGATTTTTAAAAAATATGCATTATTTTATTATTTACACCCTTGCTGCATAAAAACTTTCCAGTACTTGATTGATTAGATGAAATTATGAGACAAATCTGGAATCTCTTTTGACAGCATGTAAAGTCCCACAAACAAAACTGGATGCTGGAGAGGAAACTTGTCCTGAGTGAGACTGCTGAGTTTGTTAATGCTTATTTAGCTCAAAAATGATTAATGACAGAACCAGTTTGGGCCAAAGAAGATGCTGATAAAGATTCACATACTTAATGTCTCAAGCTGGGCCTGGTGTTAAACCCTGCCAAGGCCACTCTGAGTTTAGAAACCAAAGCTACATTTGGTGTGTCTGTTATTTCTATCAGCCACAAGCTGTGACAAGCAAACAAAACCACCACTTTCCTTAAACATGAAATAACAGGAGACACAATTTCGGTAGTTTAGCATGGCTTATCCAAGTCAGCTCTAAAAGTGCTGCAACTTAGGTATTTATGTTTTCACTGCTCACCTCAATTAACACAGTGATTGGCTGTAGAGAGCACCACAGCTGGCACAGCTTGGAGGAACATATGTTAAGAAAACATCAGTTTGACTAGAAGCTGGTTTTAATGGGCTAGTTTTGTGGTGGCTGCTAGCAAAATGGGGAGATGAGTCAGAGCTCTCCTTTTTGGGGGCTATTTTTTGAATTGCAAAACAAATTTCCTGTTTTATGCTTTATGAAAGGTAGATAGAAAACTGTGATAGTGCAGAGGAAAATGTAATTTAATAAGATTACTTAATGTTCTCTGGTAAAGGAGAGCTCCTAGAAAGTTTTATTCTTTGTCAGGGCTGTAAGGGAAGACTGAAGAAATGTGAGAGGAAAACCAAAAAGACTAGGCAACTATATAGGCAATCTATCTACCTACAAATAAAGAGAAGTGATCACTTATTCTCAGTGAAAGGGAAGGGGTGACAACTGAAGCCTTAGAGGTGATAGACTGAAGACACTCCAGCAAAATATTTGGAGAAAACATTGTTATTTAGAAGTGAAAAGAACTCCTGGCAATACCATTTATCAACAATTTGTGGAACAGGCAGATCATCTTTGTCTGCTGCAGGCTAACCCTTGCTGAGGTACTTTGTCTTTCTGAGAAAGTGTGGGTTGAATTTGTAGTGTCATAGAGTTAGAGGAAAGCACCAGCCCTTACTGAGAGGTGTGTTTCTGATTCAGAAATATTTCAGAAAATGATTTTTTTGGGGGGGTTAGTCTTTCTACTGCATTTATTTTTTTCTCTATACCTTGCTTTTGAATATCCTAATGAAAATGCTCTTAGTCCTTCTCAAGTAGCTTTACATTGCTGCCCCAAGATTGCTGTTGGATAGGATAACAAGGATAGCAAGGATAGCTGTCTCACTGTCTTCACTAGTCCACTCCAATCTGCAGCTGTAAAACTTGGCATTCTGGTTTAAAAGGACAAAAGATATTTCATCAATTACTAGTTAGCACCAAGTACTTGTGCTGCAATGAGTACCAGAACTGGGGAACTAGTTACAAAAATTGTGTCCTCTTCTTTCTGTTCCAGAGTTTGGGTTTAGTTTTTTAGCTAGACATTAAACCCTCTTTCAGCTTGGCAAATGATTGAAAAAGTACCTTCCTGAACAAAAGTGATTCAAGGATATAAAATGTTTCCAGATACATTTAGGAGATTTGGAGATTATCATTAAGTAAGAAACCTGAGCAGAATGCCTGTGAATAGCCCTGGTTTGCAGTCCCTTGTGCAGTGTAAGAGAGGGAATACTCTGTCCCTGTGCTTCATTTAGTTTCTAGGAGGATCCTGGGTTCTCAGAAGTGTTTGCTGAGCCTACTGGCAGTGAAAACAGAAATAGACAGTGACTGATTTAATTAAATGATTAAAATCTATCACCACCCTGCCATAAAAACATGCTGAAGGTAAAGGGCATGCTGAGAAAGAGGCAGATGGACAGCTGTCATTTCTGCCTTTGACAGGGGCCCCTGGGCTCACTCTGGGGCTGAGGGAAGGAAACTCCAAGGGGTGGCAACATGGAGGGGAAAGTGATTTATTCTTCTTGCTCTGAAGAATTTTTCATGTGTGAAAACTGACCCTCACAGGGACAATGAATGGAGGGAGGTCACAAACACTGAGCTGGAAGGACACTTCTTCCTGTGTGGTGTGGAGTCAATGGGCTGCTGCTGTACTCTCACATACTTCAGGGTTATGGCAGAGCTCTTTCAGGCAGGAAAGAGAAAAATAATCCTGACAAACCTAGGGTAAGCCTAAGGTTGTAGGCAGGCAAAACTAAACACTGAAAATACCTTAGTCCAGACTTCAGACAAGCGAGAAAACAGGGGGTTCCCAAAGCTGATGAGTCTGAATGAAAAAGCCTCCACTCATCTGTGAGGTGTCTCTAACCCTTGTACAGTATGAGGTGATGGAGACTGTGCTGATGTGAGGACCCCATGCTCAGGCAGTGGGGCCCACTTACCATGGTAATCACACAGAAAAAGAAAATAGTAAAAAAAGCTTGTAAAGCAGCAAGACTTTTCAATATCTCATGAAGGTAGTCAATTACATGAACATATTCAATGACTGGAATGAAAATTGCCACTTGCTAGTTTCTGGCTGCAATCTAATATTATCCCTTTAAAATACTTTTGTGGAAGGGCAGAATTCTAGTTAATTTTAGCTGTTTATTTTAACTTTTCCTCCAGAATGAATTTGACAGCACACACTTTTTTTTCCTTTTAGAAGTAGAATTTATTTCTTTTCTTCCTCTGAAAAAAAAAAAAAAAAAAAGAAATGTGATTACTGCAGTAAAATTTCATTATTGGGAAAGGTATGTCTTGACAGGAGACTTTAGAGTTTATCAGTAGGTCTTGAACAACTTAATTCCCTTCCATCTCACTGCTTCCAGAACTTGCTTTTTAATGTGAACTTAGATTGATTTGATATGCATATTATATATACATATATATGCTTATACCTAGCCCAGAAACCTGGAGTATCTTTTGGAATTATTTTTCCAAAGGTGGCACTCTCAGGGTGTTTGTGGGATTTTATTTTAGCTGCAAAACGGTTAAGAAAGGTTGGGCTGTGAAGAAATTAATAAGTAGAGTAAAACAGTGTGAGATTTTACACCAGCTGAAGTGAAAGTTGACCCTTTGGGAGAATTTAGCAGAGCCAGAGAGTTATCTTTCCACTGAGCCTGTGTGTGAAGAAACAGCAGTGATGAGCTCCAGCTGTCTCTCTCACTAGAGGCAATTACAGGTGTACTTCCCCACACTTGACATCTCATTTTCTGGATCTGTTCAGCTAGGATAGCACTTAGTTCATTAGCTCCCAGTGGTAGTGTATATATAATTTTTTAGGTTTTAATGAAAGCTAACCATAAAGCCATAATACATTCTGAGCTTCTCCAGCTCAAGGAAACAGGAATTGCTTTTGACAGATCTCATGCATGTTAGATTTTAATATACTGGAGTAAACACTGCTGTAGCCTATATGAGCACTAAGAGGGAAAAAAAGTTGGCATCTCTGTGGGAAAGTATAGGATAATTTGGCTTTATAAGTTTATGACAGTCATTCATGAAGGAACCTGTCAAGATTGGTGTCTTGTTGTGTTAGACATGATATGCAAAGAATATCAAGAAGGAGGAATGTCTTGGTGAGAAGTGATCATCCTGTCTGGGTCACAGTGGCAAGAAGGAGGAGACAAAAAGACAATTCCCTTGGTACAGCTATTCAGTCTTCTTTCCTACCTCTCCCACCCCCTCCTTTTATTAAGTCTCCTCTATCCTGTTAAACAGTGGTTTTCCCCAAAGAGTAGCAAAAATACGACATACTCACTCATTCTCTTCCTGGAAAGTATGCAATATTATTCACAATATATGGAAAAAAATCTGAAAGGTGTTACCTTCTTATTTTCTTTAATGTCCTCAACCTGTTTTTTTATTGTTTTGGTTTTTGGGGTTTTGTTGTTGTTGTTGGGGTTTTTTTGTTTGTTTGTTTTGGTGGGGGTTTTTTTTGTTTTTTTGGGTTTGTTTGGTTTTGTTTTGTTTGTTTCTTCTGCAAATTCAAAAAAAATATTAAAATCATGATTTTAGTATCCCTTTCTACAAGGGATCCCTTAGTCCTGGAAGAAGGCCTGGGAAAAGGGACATATAGGAAGACAAGGTAGACAAGTAGACTAAAAATTTGAATAAAGAAAAGTAACTTAAATACAGTTGGGACCTTCTTAGAACTTCTCTCAAACAGAATTTTTTCACTGGATTACAAAAAGTTCTGTTCAGTTTGGTAAGGATTTTAAAGCTTCTTTTTTGGCAAGTGATTTGTGGATGTCAAGGTTTCTTCCCAGTCAGAGGAACTGCAAATATGTTAGTAGCACCAATTTAATCTCACACAGTTCAAATTGCCTCCAAAAGTAGTAGTTAATTCTCATATATGTTAAATAAATCCTCTGTATCATGATGAACTTTTTATCAACCAGAAATGTTAAATTGTAAAAAAGGTGGGAAATTAGAATACAATAACAGAGCTGAGACTAAGGAAACATGTTCTTCAATTAGTGAACTCATGCATGTCCTGCTTTTCTACCAAAATGCTATTGATTGAAAAATGCTCTGCTCTGGAGGTTATTCTACACCTCAGTGAAGTTGTTCATGAGTCAGAGATTAAAACCTTATAGGATGAGAGAGCAGCACAGTTCAAACCACTGCTGATGGATAGATCAGTCACTGAATGCAGTTTGGTCTCTATCAATAACACCACTTTAAGTAATGTGAAAATTGCATATTATCCCAGCAGGTACAGGTGAAACAACTTCAATGAATGTAGGACTGGGTTTCTTTGCTGAAAAACAAGGAAGGGATTACACAGAAAAAAATGTGACATCCTCCTGAAATCCCAGCAGCACTGTCTGCTGGCTCTAGTTGTGCTGTACCAGGAGTGGGTTTAGTGCAGGCCATAGATCAATGCCATTAAATATTAGGTACCAGACCTTTCCCAGTGTGCTCTCTGCTGGCATGGATGTCAGCAACCACAGCCTAGGATGTCTGTGACTTGGTCACCCAGGCCAGGTAAAACCTTGGTATGGAATGTGCTCTGCACAGAGCTGTTTGGCACTGAACAACACACCAAGCCTGGAAATGGCACCTACCTTTCTTTAGATCTTCAGGTCTTCTAAGTGCTTGGCACTGAATGTCCCATCCTGGTTTTATTCTCCAGCTGACATTTCTAGTTTTCACATGGGCTGTGCCTAAGCTCTCACCTACAGCTTCCCATATCTTTCTTCTGCCACCCCTCTGCAGGAGCCACTGCTCTCATCCCACACCCTACACCCTGGCTTTGGTACTGGCCAGGATCTGTGTTTGTGGGAGGTGTTTGTTCTGTGTCTCCTGAAGAAATCTATTTTCTTCACTAGGATAGTTGTAACCCCTTCCCAAGACATTTTCTCCCCATAACTGAGAAAGGCATGCATTATTTCTACAACCATAGAGGTGCCCCAGACCCTCACATCCCAGAACTTCTCCAGATATGTGAGGAAGAACAGTTTTCCAGACATTTAGAAAGTTTTTTTAGAAAGTGTGCAGATCTTAGTGTGCTACGTGCCATGATATCTGACAAAGTTCTCTCAGCAACTGCCTGAACATTCCTAAAATTTTTATTTTATCTACAGCTGAGAACTCGCTTGTATTGATTTTCGGGTCTCATCTTCACAACCTGAAGGTCTGGATGTACCTGTTAAATTCAGACAGCTGGGAGTGTGCCCCGTGGTGAGTGCCTGGCTGGCCAGCAGGTGGGAACCAGCAGCTGCTCTTCCCAGAGGAAACACCTTCGTCTCCAAGGGATGCACTGTGAGCTACTGATATTCAGTGGGAAGGAGGAGTGTGGAAATCAGTACTACTGAAAAAAAGAGCTAGAAATAACCAGCAGTAAATTAGATCTGATTTTGTTAGATGATATATTGGGGGGAAAAAAGCCCAGCAGGATTTTAGGCTTCTCAACACACAGCTGTGACATACTTACTCCTCTTGCTCTAGCTCCAGGGGTGACACTATGTTCCAACAATGAAATATACATACACCCCACAAAGGAAAAAACAGACAGCCCTGAAGAGATCATGGACAAGTGTATTGCTCAGACAGTCTGCAAATAAAAGGCTAACAGAAGCCCATGGCTTTGTAGTCAAATTATGTGTGGACAGAAAAAGGCTAAGAGATGAAAATGTAAATTTATGTCAGAAAGGTGTGAACAAGCCTAATAAGGAAAATGAGTAGAATAAAGTTGTTCGTCAAACTGGACAAGATCTTCTCAAAGTAAGAAGTCAGCAGTCCCTAAGTGGAATTATTGGAAGTCTCCAACACATGAAACAATTGCAAAAATCTTTAATGTAGAGGAATACAGAGATGGACAAACTACCAGAAACTCAGGCAAAGAAGAGCTGAAGGTATGATGTCCAGTTCCTTTGTTTGCCTTTGTCTGGTAAAGCCATAAGATGCCATAAGATGCCATAAGATGCAGCAATGCTTTGCTTTTGACACATGCTCTGGGGATGTAGTGTCATGGAGCAGAGCAGTAGCTCAGATCTCTGTGCCCAAGTTCAGAAACAACTGTGCTTGACTCCTGAAATTGCCAAGTAAGCTAATTTTCTCCTAAAACATCAAAATCTTTATAGCTGAGACTTAATAGTCCAGGAGCTACCACTAAAGAAGAACCATGAGATATTCTTGGAGTTTAATCATCCAAGTAATCACTGCAAAGATGGCATTGCCCTGTCTGTACACAGACATGATTCTCCCCTTCTGTGAATGTTCAAATGACCAAGTTAAGGATGATGCCTGTTAAACGTCATCTAATTGAGCAATTTAAAGGCTGACAGAATAATTGAATAATTTAGATTGAATAAGATTTCAGAAGAACATCTTTCTACTTCCTTGCTTGAGCTATGGTCAACATTAAATTCAGATCATAACAAGTTGGGTTTTTTCCTACAAATGTTTAAGTATAAAGTATCCACACTACCAAGCACAAGTACTTTTGTAAACAATTGATCTTAATAAAAACATTCTCCTAAACTCGCAATTATTTGATTTTAAATAGAAAGAGAAAACATTTCTGAAAACTGTTAGCACTCACCTTCACTTTCTGCTGAAAGTGCATTTTTTCCTAAACCAGCACTGTTAGATACTATGCCTAAATAAGACTCTGCTTCAGTATCCCTTGTGTGCAGACATATCCTTTTTTCCTGAGATGGGAGAATTTTGACCCCAGTAAAACATAGTGAGGACTGCCCCTGATCCCTTAGGAAGAGTGTACAAAACCACAGTTCAGGTTGTCATACAGGAGTTTGCAAACCCCAGAGTTTGTAGAAACAGGATCCAGAGAGTTTGTAGTTTTCCTGGTGTCTCTGCACCAATAACCTGCACTTCAATGTGTTCCCACTATAATGCTTTAGGACCTTCTCCTGTGTCCTCAGCTGCACTCTTTTTGGGTTTTGTATTGTTTGCCTTTTCTCTACCAGTTTTCTTCTTTCACTTTCCTTCTTGTCTTCTTACCCCTTTTGTCCCTCAAGGCGCAGCATTGCAGCCGCCAGCAGAGCCTGATTTAAGGCTACCATAGTACAGTGAACTGTTTAATTCTCCTAGACATTTCCCTATGGCAACTATCCATAAAAATTTGTTTTGCTGAGGGCAATTCATGTCATCTAATATAGAACCAAAACAGGAAATCTTATTTAAGGTAAGAAGGCTGTGCACTTCCCATATCATAAGCATGATGCAAAACTCATTTTGACTATCACAGATTTTCAGTTTTCCTCTGAGATTATTTCTCCTTCTTATTTGAACAGAAATAACTTCTCATATTCTCCCACCCATGAAGTGAGGCAGTCAGTTCAAAGGAACCTTTATTCCTCCTGAGTGATGCTCAACAGTGATGTTCCTCTCCTCCTTGAACTGGACCCGTCAGGAAAACAGTTTGGACAATATCCTCTGAGACAGCTGTCTGTAAGAGAGAGCAGAGCAAGGACTTGCATTAATATGGGAACAGATCTCAGAAATCTTCCAGAATAAGGAAATCTAGTGTTAATGAATTTGCAAGGCCAGTGAAATCAGGCTCCATTTACAACTGCTCAAGGCACAAAAAAATCCCAAATTTCCTGCACATGAATTTTTACTTTTACTTTTGTTTGTTGGGGTTTTTTTGGTTTTTTTTTTTGTTTGTTTGTTTGTTTGTTTTTTGTTTTTGTTTTTTTTCCTCTTGGAATACTCAGTATCTCCCAGGGGCATTGCCTGCAGAAAGCAAGGGCTAGTGTATTATTTACTACCATAACTCCATACACCTACTGTGCACCTCACCTACTCATCTAGACTTTTATTTATAGACATTGAATTAACATTTCCAAGGTATAATGTAGCCCATTCTATACAGAGAGCTTTAGCTTTAGCTTTTAATCTGCTCTTATGGGACACTCTTTGCTCAGGAGGTGTCATCTTATCTCAGAGGTACACATCCACTCTTACAGATGTGTCCCTGATTTGAATCCTGCCCTGTGCAACTTAAAGCTGGTAATTTTCTTCAGTCTTAGGGTAAGAAAAGCAGGCCATTAATTGTTTTTAAAATCTCAATTCTGTTTCACTTCTTGTGTCACATGATGAGTGCCAGCATGGTGTAATGCTGAATTTTATGCATTTCAGTGCCTCTCAGAGGTTTGTGAAGGACTGCTTGGTTTGTGAACTTAAGGAATCATGGCACTGGACAGGTTGCTCTTTTCAGTTTGTGTTTGGAAAAAATTAACCTGTGAATTGAGATACCACAGGAATAAATGCTACAGTGTTCACTGCATAACAAATTCATCTTCTTTACAAGATGATTTTCCTTTACAGGGACAGATTGCAGGCATTTTTCTTCAGCTGGGTAAGAAGAACAAAAATGTAAAACAGTTCCTTTCCTTCTTGCAAGAGAATAATCTTGAAACAAATCTGATATCATAGGAAGTATGGTTGTCCCTCAAACACTTTATAATAACCTTGTGGTCCTTTCTCAGGTTTTTTTGAGAATTGGACCAGAAACTCAGGAATGAATGATTCTACCACTTCTAGTCTATACAAAAATATATCTCAGCTGGCACAGCTTCCCTTGCTGTCAGCCTAAGCTTTTGAAATCGGGTGGTTATCGTGAACTCTGTGTCTCTTTATTTTTATTTTAGCAACACCCCTGATCCTCCATACATATTATTTTAACTTTTGCAAGTTTAAAAAAAGGCTTGGAAATATAAACCAGGCAGAGAGGAAAGCAGCTGCCTGAGCTTGCAGATGACAGAAATGCAGCTTTGGAATGTGCAGCAGGCTTCCCAGGCAAGACAACCAGTGCAGTAGTACTTGGGAGTCCAACATGCTTAGAAGCAGTCCAGGTCTATATCTTGTAATGTATGGCCCCATTGCCCTCAAGATTTCCCTAAAATCAGACATTTTGTTCACCACAGCACACTCTGCTAGATTGCTGGGGCAGCAGCTACATGACCAGTGTGAAAATGTGAGAATTATTTGAACTGAGTACATTTTTCCAATAGATAATGGATTTGATTAATGTAGCCTCTTCATCTTCGAATTGAATGTAATGTCCATCTGCAGATCACTGTCTGATTGAGTTAGGTTCTTACATTACTACCTATCATACAGCACATATACACATCATTTTCTCAGTATTAAAATTTACTTGGCAATTTCTGTTAATATATTTTTCCATTTACTTTGGCCTCATTATGAAGGAGTCATTGACTATACACAGCTTCTTTGGCCATGAGGTCTATTAGAAGCTACTGAAGCTTTCTCAGGGAAGATTTATAACCAAACAAAATAACAGATTCTAATAAAATGTCTTCTTTTAGTCTTATCCTCATGGATCTTGCAAAATACTGACCTGTACCCATATTGCAACTATGTTAAGTGTAACATGTATATTTATATTGTCCTTGATTGATTAGGTTTTTGATTGCTTTAATGACATATTGTTCAAGAATTTAACACAGTTTAGTAAAAATATCCTTTTAAATTTAATCCGCATCAAACAGTGTCAAATATACCATCACTTTCATTGCTCTGAAATAGCTGTAATCATTAAGCACTCTAACAATATTATGAATCTACCAGCACTCCAAAACATCTTTATCAGAGTGTTGCTGTGTTTGCCCAAGTGGATGGGTATGTAGAAAGGCACAAAGAAATAACCCAAATGGTGATATTAGGTGTTATATAACTGCTCCCCCACACATCATCCTGCTCTGAAAAGCAAAGCTCTGTCTCTTTTTGTCATGCTTGATGTTTCATTTACAACTGACTTTCTGAAAATGCTTCCATCAACAATTTTGGAATTTACTCTCTACTGATAATCATGCAGTAGATAAATCATGTGTTTCCTGCAGAGCCAGTGTGGATAGAGGGCACACATAGCAGAATATAATTATGCTTCCCTGTGGAGAAGCATTCCCCAAGAGCTGGTCACCTGGCACAGGGAGCCTGGCAGTGACTGCTCAGTTGTGTCCACTAGAACAATCCTCCAATTTGTTTTTGGTTGGTTAACAAACACCTGTTATAATCTACTGTATCTTAAGAGCTCCTTTCCAGGTGCCATCTCCTCTTTATGACCCCTTACCTATGTAATTTATCTATTTTAAGCAGAGAGCAGTGTGACTTCACTAACTTTTGTATGAGGCAGCTGCATATATTCCGTAAGATTTCCCATTAATCCATCTCTACTGTCATTAGCATGAAGGGACATTATTTCTGTGCTTGTATTTAAACTGTTCTGTGTCTCTTTGTATCCCCCAGTGGTGACTGGAAGGTGAAGGGTGTTATCTGTGTGCTTTTCCTTTATTCTAGAAGGTAACATTAATAAGTACCCCTTGTGCACTGTGACATCCTTAAAAGTTCTCCATTTGTGCCAGGTTGGGGGCATGAATAACTTGGGATACAATGCAAATGGTTTCATTGTTTTTAATGGTCTCTTTCATCTTAGTCTCATTAAAAGGGAAATGGTGGTCCAAATCAGATTCCCTTTAAATGCTAAAACTTCTCAGATTATAATTCCTTTCACAATGATGTGCACTATTAATGCCTTACACTTAATGATATCTAGGCAAATTAAAAAAAAAAAAGAAGTTTAAATTTCATCAGTTTTTGGAAAATATTTAAGTATCAGAGAAAGTACCCACTTCTGAAGAAATACAGTTTACATAATGAGTCCTCAAAAAGCTTTGTTGGAACTTTTCCAGAGGGGCAAAAGTACATATTTAATGATACAATAAGAAAGTGAGCGAATATTGCATTAAAAAAATTAAATTCCCCTTTTCTTCTGTACCTTTCTTACCTACCAGTCAGCAACTTGTCTTCTCAAGAAATATCTGAAAGCACTATGCAGTCAAACTGCTGAGGTACTGCGTATAACACTCAATAAATAGGTCTTGGTAGTCACTGCTCTTGCTTTATTGAATATATAACACTAATTCTTAGGAAATCTTGCATTAGTTGAACAAAGAAAAATTTTAAGTGATTTTATGCAATGCTCCAGGACCATTAAAATGTTCATATATTGGCTCATATATACAACACAGTAAATCTACTGGTGTTCCTCTTAATTCTTCTCCTTCCATCTTCCCTTGTTTTTATTTAATTTAAATCTAAATGTAACAACACGGCATTTACATATCTGTGCTTCAAGCACAAGCATGTATAAACATTGTCCTTGCTCCTTTTTCAGGAAGGATTTCTCAGTCTCTGGAGTATGACTACACTCTGTAGTGTGTGTCAGTTAAATTTGTCAAATCTTGAGAACAATGGCAATGTCCCTATTCATGTCTCCTTGAAATCCTGTGTGGAAATGAGCAGTTTCTGGAGCTTAGCTCGCAGGAATCAGTGCTGTGCCATGCTGAGGCTGTTCCAGTGGATGAGTGGTAACTCCAGGAGCTGTGACTGCACCCTTGCAGGCACCCTTGCTGTGTCTGGGGAGCTCTGGTGGCGGCCGGGCTGGAGCAGAGCAGCCTCAACCCTTGCTTTGGGCACTGAGGATGACACCAGAGGAAAGGAACAGCCCTTCCCAAGAGCATCCCAGAGCTGTGCTCCCAGCTCCAGCTCCTCTGGGTGCATTTCCAAGCAGCTCCATCCCTGTGCTGGCAGCAGCTGGAGCCTGCAGCACTCAGTGCCCTGAGCAGTGCCTCACTCTACAGACAAAGCAAACCCCTCTCACCTTCCATTTGCTTCTCAATTTCCTTTTGGCCAAGGTCAAACAGTAACTCCATGAGCACAGCATGTGCTGCTGGCTTTCCTCTCACACAGCTGATGGAAACAGTTATCTGAAGGTTTCTTACTTAGATCACTACAGCAATGGCTTTAACCAAAACTTTTAAGTCCATCACCAACAAGGGGTTTACAAAGACCTCCATCTTTCCAACAAACATCCTGCCCCCAGGCTGCTAAACATGCTGTCAGTCTGCCAATAAATTCAGTTCTCTGCATTTTCATTATTCTCTACTGTTGTTTTGGAGACATTTAAAGACATTTAAAACACTCCTCCAGTGGGAGTGTTGCTTTGTATTTTTAGGTTTTTGTGTTTTGTTTTTGTTAAAAGGCCTGATAGCTTTAGGGCAGATATCTTCTATATTTTTCATTAAAAATATGACCCCTACGTAGCTTGTGCTATTTTTTCCCCTACTTGACTCAGTTACTGCAAAGATCGCATACTGCACCTAAAGAAAACTTCCCAAGACATGTTACCTGTTAACTAAATAGCCATGACAATCCTGAGACTTTACCATGGAAGTGTTTCTGCTACAGATCCCAAATGTCCAGGGTCCAAGCATGCCTGGTTAATGTGTATACTTTTTTTTTTTCCTTTTTTTTTTCTTTGTTTTGTTTTGAACAGTTAATATTTTTCTTGTCCTCTATGGTCTTTAATTCAAACTGGGATTGGAAGCAGAACTGCTGTGATGCACAGAATGTCATATAAATCTTGAAGTTTCAGGGTGTACCAGGTGGTCATATTTAGCTCTTGGAGCCATCACCATGAGTGATGGTACTTGTGTGCTGAGTCTCTCGGCCTGCAGATCTCATGACCTGCTGCAGTAGGTACCACAGGGAGTGAGCAGCCTCCCTCTGCCCCATTGAAAAACCAGTCAGTGCTACTCTCAATCCTCCTAGCTGGGCACAAATGGTTAAGAAGAGCCAAATCTCTGCAGAAAATAATTTCTTTATGCTATGTGAAATAACTTCTGGAAAAGAAATAGAAGCAGAGGACAAACCCCTCAGCTGTTCTGTCCACCCTTGTCTTGTCTCTGTGATGCTTCTTTTTACAATTGTCTTTAGTCAAAGTATGTTCAGACACACAGTATGTGAAAACTAAATTTTTTGGTGTTTGGGAGCTGGATGTGCAGCTCTTCAGTCCTGAGCTAAGCAGCTCAGAGAACGTCCAGCAACCCAGTTCCTCATGTCTGAGGGTCCTGAGATCAGAAGAAAACAGCTTGGTGAGTTTTGTTCTTACAGAGTTCAGTAGCCCTGGGGTAGACGTTTTGCAATCTCTTTCTGGGTTGTGCATTGAAAGTCCTCAGCTGTTATTTATTTGTGTATCAATGCTCCTTTTTGAATCCCTGAGTCACATCTGGGAACTTGGGCAGAAGCTGCACTGCCTGGAATAAATACTTGGCAGTAAGTTAGCACTTTCTATGCAAGAATATTCTTGTGCTTTGCAGACATTAATTACATTTTACAGCCCCTCTGAGGGAAGATGGAAAGCTAACTCTGTTTCTGGAAGACATGCTGATTTTGTTGATTGACTGTATGCTGAAAGAAATGTAAAATCAACCTTTATGTTGCCCAAATATATAACTGATGTAAAGTTAAAAGAAAAAGCAGCAAGATTCCAAACCCTGCTGCTCCAGTGCCAGAGACGAAGAAATGAAAATCAGTTTGTGACTAGAAAGGAGTACTTTGATAATTGGGGATATCACTTTCCATATGCTACCTGATGGGTCTCGTTTGTGTCCATATATATATGGCACTGTTTTGTCTAATTATGCCTGACATTTCTTTTGAGCTTTATTTTTGTTTTGTATATACATATTGGAGAAGAAAGGTCTGCCAGTCCCTGGGAATCATGTATAATTCAGAATAACTATTAGCCCTTTGATGGATAGAAAGCATATTTAAAACATAGGTACAGAGCAGCAAGCAAAATAAGAAGGGGGAAAAAAAGCAATGCAATTAATGTGCTCAACATATCAAAGACAGATCCATGTTCTCATGTTCAAGAACTGTCTGAAAGCATTAAATACTGTGCTGGGGTATTGGCCAACATGAAGGCAAAGAGGAAGCTCACAGGAATCCCTTCAGGGAAGTGTGAGATATCACAGCATCATGTCCAGACCCATTCTCACAGCCATCCTCTGTTCAGTTCTTGGGGTGGAAGTTGGCACTGGGCTCCTGCCCCTCTTCCCTGTAAGACTGAGCCTGGAGCAGCTCATTCCCTGCCTGTTGTCATGATCCCCCTCCCAGCCTGCCCCAGCAAGAAACACTTTGATCTTTGGTTTCCAAACACAACAGAGGAATTGGCAGATGTTGTTAAGGCAGAACAGCTTTCAAATTACGCATCTGTTCAGTCGTTCTTTTACTACAGTCCCTTTTGTAACACATTGTTCTCTTATTATAGCTCAGACATTACTTCTAATGATAATAGAATCCTTTTGGGTTTTCAGCACCTGTGCGAAGGATGCGGTTACTAATTTGGAATAAGAGTCAAGCTGCTGGAAAACATCTCACTTGAGGTTAGATCCATGTTGTGTTTTAACAGAAAGAAACAGCCCTTGGTACTTTTATGTTTTTTACTCACAGGAAAAAGATACTACAGAGCTAATGTACTATGATTTTACTCATTTAATTAGAGATGGAATAGTGCATTGGACCAACTAAAATTGATAAACTCTGAATTAGTGAAACAGGTACTTTGGATGGTACAAGCACTAGTGCAACACTGTATGATCAGTCTAAATGGGGAGCCTGCAAAACTACATCATATTATAATTGCTTGTGGAATGAGAAGGTTATAAGAGAAACAGTATTTTTGCTCAGTTGTGGCCAAGGTGGTGCAAGGAAGGATGATTGAATTTTGCTTGGGCCAATAATGCATGTGTGGCATAGGACAGCAATCTGTGGAGGCATTTGCTTTGTGCTGGGAAAAATTACAGTGGCCATAACTGACAAATGTATTCATGTTGGTCTGATTCCTGACAATTCCTGCATAGCACTCAGAGAGACTTTGGCATTAATAGCCTAAGAAAGCACTAGCATTATAGCATTTGAAGCACTTGAAGTAATTCTTTGTGAAATACAAGGTGTGTATAATAATATATGATAAATGATTGCATCGACTTCCTTGGGAATTTAAGAATTTCTAAGTTGTTAAATTGCAATGAGTTCCTGTGCTGCTGCGTTTGTAACCACAGCCTGAATTTGGGAGTTCTTGCCCCTTCAGACTGGGCTTGTGAACTTCTCATCCCCTGCCAGCACTGGCCTGATCCATATTGAGTTCCATGCAGATTTTATTGTGCTTTTAGGTAGGTCCCAGAAGGAAGGGGAAACATCTTGACAAATTAAGGCTAAAGCAGTGAGATGTTATTGTTTTATAAGGAGCAGGCTGAGTTCATGCAGTGTCTGAACATGACTGTGCAGCCTTGTTGTTTTCCTGTGGGCTTAGCTGTCCTATCACACCTTTTGTGAATCCTCATCCCATGGCCTCCAATTGCACTGCTGTTCACAGGACCTAGAGTTCTTGATACCCTCTGAAGAGAACTCTGATTGAATCTGGTGATGAGTTTTGAGTGTTTGTGAACCATAGAATGGAGTGGTTGGGGTCCTGAGAGTGCAAACCATGGGCTCTTCCTGCTGTAATCTCTATTATTGAAGCACAAAATTCAGCCATGGCTCTCTCAAAGTCAAAGCATGCAGGGGATAGCTGCATGTTCTGCAGAACAGCAGTCTCTCCCAACTTATTTGTAAGGCTTGAGATGATAATTAATGAAGAGAGTAACACTGAATTTTAATTGGCCTGTAATTATTATACAGCAATTTGTAAAGTGAGACTTTCAAGAGTGTTCATCCCCTACAGCATTTTTTTTTCTTCAGCTAAATCGAACTATAAAAGTTAGAGGGAGATAAATAATTGGTTCTGAAACATACTTATCACAAGTGAGTCAAGTGTATTTGTGTTCGTGGGCACCATTTATTATGATTTATGTGGAGGAATCACCTCCATGTCAGATCTGATAGCCTGAAGACCAGGCATTTGTTAACGACAGGCGGAGCTGACACTGGAGCAGCACTGAATTTATCAGAAGCCAGGAAACTTCCAGCCAGATCCAGTCCATGCCCTGAGACTCATGGAGAATCTCAAATATGACCCCCAAAATTGCCAAGAATATGAGTGGCATAGATGGAGGGATTTCCTTCCCCAAATTGCTACAAGCTCCATCTAAAACTCAGTCCACGTTTAGTGCACCCAAACCTGGATTGGCCAAGAGAGAAAACAATGAACCTGATGTAGTCCTACAGATAGTGGTATTCTTAATTGGGCTTTAGATGTCAAGGAACTGCAGATCACATCTCTTCCCCTTATTTGGATTTTTGTGTTAGCAGCATCAGCAGCGGTGGCTTTTGCTGCTGCAAAAAGGTGTCAGAAGTTATGAAAGGAAAAACTCAAGTAAAGTCCACTGCTGGGATGGTTCAAGAGATAAGATATTTATTTCAAATACCCAACCATTTGAAGATCTTGATCTCAGATTCTCCTGTGAGATCTCTAATTTTTCTTGCCTCCAACTGGGCTAGAAATGTTAGAAGGGTGGATTTTCCTGTGGTGTGGAAGAAGGATGCAAGAATGGTGCTATTACTTGCTTCTGTCCTTCTTTGTAAAATTCCACCTGCAAACGCTTCTTTTCCTCAAGTAATGGCAGTCTCTAGGAGAAAAAGATGGAAAGATGGCCAGCTGGTCACAGTAGGGGTCAGCATTAAGGATTCCTGCAGGAGAAAGGTAAAAACAATTATCTGTCCTCAGGTAGGAAATATCCCAAGAAAAATAGTAATAGCAAAGTCCATAATCCAAGTTGAATTATGAAACAGGTCAGGTCTAGAAGGCTGTAAAGACCCCTGCCTTCAGCTGACTCATTAACAAGCCTCCCATCTCCCACAGGAAATTTCTCTTATTTACTGAATTTTCAACCCTGAGGTTATAAATAATGGAGAAAAGTAAATACCTAAGCATGTTGGAGCAGGCTTTCAAACCTGAGCTTGTAAAAGCAAGTTGAGAAGCTAGAATCTCATCACTGCAGATCTTCAGAAGTTTAGAAAATAATCTGGAATGGAGTAGCAGATACCCCATGAGAGATACCTAAAGCAGTTAAATTACAAAGGACATTGACAGACCTACTTTTCTGTGATTTGTGGTTAACCAAAATTTTGCCATTTCTTGGGCTATATTTTAAGATGTAAACATAATTTTCCAGCA
Organism: Muscicapa striata striata; assembly: GCA_030060385.1. Classification (NCBI taxonomy): domain Eukaryota; kingdom Metazoa; phylum Chordata; class Aves; order Passeriformes; family Muscicapidae; genus Muscicapa; species Muscicapa striata. Next base: position 2,720,380 of record JAREIS010000078.1, read on the forward strand.
ACTGATAATGGAGGGATTTCCTACTGAGATTTTCTGGAAACCACTGTGGTCCAACTTTGGTAATTTCTCTAAAGGAGTGAGGAGAAAAAGGAAATATCTACAAATGCCTCAAATTGAATTTAAAAAATGTCATTTTAAATTATTGTCCTGATAGAAATACAAGAGACCTTCATGAAAGACCTCCCTCTCTTCTCACTCACACACACACAGACTTTCACCACTAATTCTGGGTTAGCCATTTCTGCTGCACACAAGGAAATATCCCACTGGGAATTTTTGCATATATCAAAAGATAAAGCTCTGGATATATGGAAAGTAATATGGGTGGTTATTACAACTGTTATTTTGTATGGTTGTATTTTTTTGTTATTCCCATAGAAATTAATCATTTCAGTATAATATAGAGTCAGAATCATCTTTTCTGTGCAGGAATTGAGAATATCTGAAGTGACTGACATTTGGTGGAAGGAAAAAAGAACAGAATATAAATCTCTCAGAGCTGAAGCTTTCTACTCAATAAAGTAAACAGTTCTTAGGAAAGAAAAACACGTTTCTTTGGTGATGCCTGATTATAATTTCTTTTATTGTCAGCTAGCAGAGGGGGTTTGATGTGTATTGTTTTGTCTGAAAAGGAGTTCTGCCTTTTCTGTACCCCCAACAACAAAATTGAGAATTATCTCAGTTTTCCATGGAGAACTTAATGAATTCAGACAGCACTAATGTGTCATTTCCAGCAAGGACTTGTGTTTATTTGCTTGGTTCATGGTGTCATGAAGCTGTGTCTATTCTGGAAACTATCAAGGCTATGCAATTTGACTGCTGATAGAAAAATTTCCTTCTGTTATGTTTCCTATCTCTCATGTAGAAGCATTTAAAGTTATTGAAATTAGTAAAAATGCTTCAGTTTGTTTCTTCAGATGTGTCAGTTAGCAACAACTCAATTTGCAGCTGCCACTCATGTTTAACCAAGCAAGTGAGCGAGTGAGGCAAGAAAACAAAATTGTGGCTGTGTGTGCTGACTGGTTAAAATTTCTGTTCTTCCTACAGTTTCCATTCTTTCAACTCCCACAGGAATTAATCGGGCATGGACACTCTGACATCTAGATGGGTTTTCCACCAAGATGAAAAGCTTAATTAGGCTGTAAGTAGCAGCAGAATGTATTCCACAGTGCTCCACAGTGGGTGACACTGTGTCCTGAACGACTCTGAGGCTCTGGGTGAAAATTAGGACAAATTTGGGCTCATGCTGTCTTTTATGGTAACTGTAAGCACTTAACAAGTGTACACTAAACACATCCAGGTTCATCACATCCTGCCTTACTGAGGCTTCCAGTGATGATATCCAAGAATTGGACTAGGTTGGATAGTCTGATCTCAGATAGTGCTGGAAAAGAATTATCTCACTGAAAGGCCCCAGGACAGGACATCTGCCTGTGTGCTGCCAGGTTCAGGGGTGCACTGTGAGTCTGCCATTAAGACCAAAGCCTTGATTAGCATGACAAAACAAGATTACAGCATTGCCAGCAGATATTACTCAGAAATCCAAAAATACTACTTGCAGGTGGTGTAAAATCAAGCTTCAGAAAAAGTTGGACTCTGGTTAAGTCAGTCTGGTGAGAATAAACACTCTTTGTACACAGGGAAAGCTAGGATAGGAAAGATTTGGAGCTGGAGAGTAGATGTCTGATGTCAGACTGCTGCTAACACAGCCTTGATCTTTCAGCTCTCCTTATCTCCCTGCTTTTGATCACCTCTAGCATAAAAAGGCTAAAATGTTGCACTAGTAAAGTCTGCAGCACCTATAAACATGGGGAAACCATTACTTGTAGGCAATAATCATTTGGTTATTGCAGAATAATACTGAACACCTTCCAAAATGCATATACACATAAATCTGGCGTGCATATGCATATTTGAAACAGTTGCTAACCAGCTTTAATTGCTTAGGTCTGTGCTTTTAGAATGTTTCTTAATGTTGCTTCCTATTCTTTAAAATTCTACAACAATTTGTTGGAATATTATTGTCATCTTTGACTAGTTTAATGAACACAGTCCATATGGAGAATCGAATATGCTGCACATTCCTGCAGGAGATGAAAGCCAGCAGTAAAACTCAACAACATGGCAACTTTTTAGCAACAGAATATCAGCAACAATTTTCTGGGATTTTCTACGACTCCAAAATGGTTAGTTAAGGAAAAATCTCCTCATGACAAAGAGATTTTTTTTCTGTTTGTTTCCCACAGATATAATTTCTTTCTAAATTATTGTTTTTTTATGAAAGGATTTATTTTTTTATTTATTTTACAACAAGGCTATGAGAAAGTGATGATCTGCCTATTCTTACTAAAACAATATGGGATACTGGATTTATTCTAGGGTGCAAACTTGAATAAAATGAAATTAAATTAATCTCTGCAATTTTAGTAACAATATTTAAAATATCTTTCTTTTTACTGTTATTTTCCCAGAAAATTTTGTAGTGTCAATTTATTTAGGGTTTTGTCATCTTCAGGAGAAATTCTTGTAAAAATGCAAGGAAGGAAGACTTAGACATAGGAATTGGTTTACAGCAGATTATATGTTAACATACTGAAGCTACTCTGTAACCAAAAGATTGTAATGACCCTGTTAATTTAGAAATTTTAGAAGTTTTCTATTTTTTTAATTGCTCAGATTGCTACCATGAGGTTTTTGTGTTTGTGTGTTTTTTAATTTTATTCTTTTTTAGTTTCTGTTGGTTTTGTAATGAAGTGCGAGATTAATTTGTGGTAATTACTTGACAGTAGTAATAAGTGCTGATACTGGTTTGCTACAGATGCAAAGGAAGGATTTGTGTTTCTAGAATTGGAAACCCTAATATGCAGATCACATACAAGCTTGGAAGTGCTTGAGAATGGAAATAATCATGTAAAACTAAAGTTAGAAAAGAAAAGAAACAAAGACATGCGTGAGGTAAACAAATTTTAAAGCTTTCCTCAGAGCAATGCTTTTGTCAGAAGACTTTCTTGCAGTGCCAGGTCATGCTAAAAGTAAAGAAGAATTTGTGTCAAAACCGTGATGGAAAAGTGCTTTGATAATAGAAGATTAGCTTTGTCTTGTTCTTTTGCTGAAGAAGGGCCAAAATGATTTGCAATAATTTGAAGGGCAGCCCAGAATCAAAGTTGGTAAAAGCATCAGGGGCCATGTGATTCACAGTCTGTGAGGCTGTTGCAGATTTCCCAGATCTGGCTGTGGGGCTCTGTGTTGCTGGAACCTGGGGAGATTAAGCCTCTTGGATGCTGCTGTTCCACTGGGCTGGCTGATACAGTCTGCAAATTAATTAAGGATATAACCGGATTGGCACTGGGTTTATGTCCTCACAGGAGCACAGTCAACTTCCAAACAGATTGTTTCTGCCCCCAGAAGCTTTGTTTCCAGGTACAGCTCAGAAATCAGCATATTTGCTTAGGAAATGTTTTTTGTTTTCAGTAGTTGTCACAAGGAGCTTGCTATAAAATTCTGCTGTGAGTTAATATTCTTGGAATTTAGTTTAAGATGCTGGTCTTGGCAGAAACTTGTTATGCAAATAATATCCTCCAGATGTGAAGTGAATTATGGAAAATACTAAAGAAGGCATCTCTATGTGTGCAGCAAGAATGTACAAAGTAATCTATGCAATGTCTTTTTATGACAAGAAACATTAAATAGAAATACACATTGAAACCCATAGATATACATTATATATGTCTTAGAAAGCTTTGACCTTGCCCAAATTTTGAACAGAGGTTTTTCCTGATACTTTTCCTGGAATCAGTTCCTTATAAAACAATGTCATTACTCAGGGATGCATTCACCTATAGAATCCATACTCTTACTAGGTGGGCACAAGAAATGAGGAAAGACAGACCTGGATACCAAAGAGCTCTTAATGTACACTTGGCTTGGTATTAGCCCTGGTGAGTCAGAGAGATGTGAAAGCCTAGAAAATAGCAATGAGATCTTCTCTATTTCAAGATAATTTTTATATAATTTGGGAACTGAAAAATGAAATTCTGATTATTTGTTTGTACTGAAAGAGCAGTGCATTCCTCAGTGACAGGTTTTGTCTTGAAACAGAGTGACAAGGACCCTGAAAATATGTCCAGCATAGAAATCAGCTTTGGAATCTTCAGAGCTCCTGTTGCAACATGTGAAAACTTTGATCACTTTTTGCAGCAATTATAATACTTTAAGAAAAAAAAAAAAAAACAAAACATAAAAATAAAAAAAAATATAGCCCTACACTGAAAGAGGGCTGAAGGCTTAATCATGCTTCAGAAATTTTGGTGATTTCCACCCTCTGCTGTGCCACAAAGCCTCATCCTAAGTCAGGATACAATTGTTAGGTAAGAGGGATGAATAAGGCTGCTTGGATATAGCAGAAATGAAATGAAGAGTTCAGTGAGGAATGCTCAGCCCCAGATCTCAGCTTGCTTAACAAATACGAGCTCTGCCATGCTCAGGGCTGCCCCAGCAGAGTGGGGATCTCACCACCTCTGCAGCCTCAGCTTCAAAAGCCATGGCTGAGAAATCTTTCTAAGACTGATGAGATGATGTCAGAAATAGTCCAAGTCCAAAATCGTTTCTCAGTAATATTTTAAAAAGTTTTCCAGGTCCTTCAATGGGTCTCTAAATTGGTCCAACAGTCAACCAAAAGAACTCGTGATGCACTTCATGCGAAATTCTGGATCCTGACCAAAGCTGCTCATAAAACACTACCTGGAATATACCCTTGTCTTCTACCTTAAGAGGGTTTTATTCCTCTTCACATCATAATTGTAAGCATTTTCATTTGTTTCAGCCTGCTTTTTTATTTTATTTTATTTTTTATTTTAGCACAAAAAGGAAGGTAGTTGTAACTCAGTAAACACATTTTTATGCAAAGCTTTTATATCTATCCTATAAAGCTCCCGTTTGTTTCTTTCTTCTGGAGGCATAAAAGTTTGTTTATTAAATATAATAATAATCATAAAGTAGAAATAAGCTCTTTCTTAGCTGGCATCACTTCAGATTCCAGTGTATTTTTCCCCAGCCTCATTATAGCTCTATTTCCTAGTGCATAACCAGCATGTGTCACACTGAATGAAGGCTCACTCCAGAATAACATATCTGTAAGATGATTGCTCTTGGAACACACAGTGACCTTACTCTATAATTAAATGCAAAACCTGTGTGGAAAAAATTGATGTTAAAAGTCTTAACTTATACTCACCAGAGACTGGTAGTGCAGAGACAAATGCTGTCATATTAACCTCAGTTGTTTAGTTTTGGCACCAGAGGACTCCTGCCAGGGGTTGGGAAACGACAAGCTGAAGTGGGGGTGGATCCTGTGCAACAGAATATGTAATGGATAGAGCTTTATTCGACAAAACTGCTGTAATTTAATTTCCACACAGGATATCGAACCCCTAGATTCCTGGAATGGCATTTTGAGATGAGGTCATTGGGAGGAAGCTTTCCTGAGATAAGAAAGGAGGAGGAGGGGACTGTGCCAAGATTTCTGGGTATCAGTGCACATTTTGAACTCTTGCATAATTAATTTCAAGCATGATGGAAGATACCCTAACAGAATCAGTCCAATTTTAATCTAAATGCAGAATATATTGCAATATTCCCCAGAAGTAAAATATGTCTTAGGAAAGTTTGGAATTTTTTGTAATTTCTTTAGATTCACTTGAAAAAGTCTGAAATTAGGTAAATAATTTTAAATAGTAGTTTCTAACCCAACTTTTTCAGTTAGCACATCACGGACATTTAGATAAGTGAACTGGCTTTGCACAAGGTGAACAGAATGAAATTATTTTTAAAACTGTTAAAAATGTATCGTGTTTTTCAATTTCCCTTCGCTGTCCCCTGACTTCCTTAGTAGAAGTGAATAAAGTTTATGTTCATCTGGTACAGCTCGTAGACTTCCAGACCTGAAGTTTCTTTCCCTGTAACGATACATTTATTTTTTTCTTGTAAGGTTACCTTTATCCCTACCAGCCCTTCCATTTACTGAGTTCTCATAAGTTGTAGCCACATCACCCTTCAGATGAGCACATCATTTCAAGGCTGTGAGGAGCAAGCTCCTGAGACAGCCGACAGGATCTGTTTGTCTGATGCCCTCTGTGTCCTCTCTGGAGCTGGCTCCCCACTCCCACAGTGGGAATACAGCTTGTTTTATTCTGCCTCCCGAGACAAGACTTTCACTTTTGATCTCATCTCTGTCTTCTTCCTTCACACACAACTTTGGGTTTTCAGAAAGGCCATCTCAGCCACCTGTCTTTGGAGGAGCCCACCTGATTTCCCTCTTGACCTAGCTTTAGAGCTGTACAGTAAAATAGCAAGTAGCAAAATGGTGACCTGAGTCACCAGCTCAGTCAAGAACAAGGCTCTCTGAGATGTTCAGTGAGACTTGCTGTGGTTTTTCTCCCTTTTAAGATATTTAATCCCTGCTCTCCGACTGTTTTAAGTTGAGGAAGCCTAGTTTTGTAGCAGGTTCAGCTTAGAATGCTGTATGCTGCTGAAGCATGCAGTCAGTAAGAAGTGAATGGCTTTTGTCAACAGGTATTTTTGGCTGATGAAAATAAACATGAAAAAAGAAATATGAACCTTGGCTGAGCGTCTCTGCTATCAGAATTCATTTTGGTTTTGACATCAAAATGCTCAAAATAACCAAGAAAATGATCTGAGAGTCACCAAGAGAATGTTATGAAATTTTCTGTGACCTTGCAAGCTCCTTTCACTCCCTTCCCTCACAACTCTGCAGAAATCTGAAGTTGCATCAACAGATCAACTCTGAGAGTCCTCTAGGGCAGGTTAGGTAAACCTTGAGAGGCAGATTTTGATTGGTCCTTAAACTGCTTCTCACCAGTAGCAAAAATTGCATTTGGTAGCAAAAATTTTAATTATTTTATGTTTTACTGCCCTTCCAGGCCATCAGCCAGGGGTGTCCTTGCCCTCCCTGCAGGAGGCTGGCTGAGCAGAGCAGGTCACCAGCAGGGAGGGGCACTGCTGTCACCCTGCCTTGCTCTGTGATGTTTGCTTCCTGTTTCCTTTGAATCCTCAGGTACTACAAACCCACCTGGCACAGACCACATTCCAGAAGGGTTTCATTAGGTTTGCAATAAAGGAGCTGGGAATGCAGCCCTGCCTTGAAAGTGGGCTGGCTGCTACTGTGTGATCAAACCTCTCAGGAATGAGTTTCTCAGCTTGCAGGGAGAGTCAGGGTTTCATAAACCACATGAAGTTTCCTTGAGAAAAACTTTGCCTCTCCCTATCCAGCCAGCAGCCAGTAGAGAGCAATATTGCACACGCAGGAGAATATTAGATCACTAAACTGTATTAGTCGAAGGGGAATTAGCCACTATAATTATTGTTTTCCTTCTCGGTAGTGCTGTAATAACTAAGCTATACATAAAGGAGTTTAAGCTTTGCTAATTTTTTCGTTCTTCTCAATACTTACTTTTTATCCTGTGTGTAGTCAATGGCTTGTCAAACCTGAAGCTGAACTTGTTTGGTATTACATATTTGAAATGATTTATTCACTAAGAACCCACTAATGGGATGTAACACATAAAAAATTAGATTAAAGAAAAAATCCTTTAATCATCTAGTTGAATAAAGCTTTCTGCTTCTGTGATGAATTTATATCCGCTCCCTATTTTGTATAAACTAATATTATTTTCAGAATTCAATTTGAATTAGATTACCACAAAGGATTCACAAAGTTGCAATGTATGTACATATTATATTAGTACATTAGTACAAGATCTTCTTCAACTTGTATTTTGCCATCTCCTTCATGAAATTCAGTCCAATTTTTTCCCTTCATATAATATTTATGATATAAATATACATATGTAATATATATATATAAATAAATAAATAAATATATATATATATATAAATACCTATATAAAAATGCACAAGGCAACTTAACTTCTGAAATAAAATAAAATATACCTTAATACCTGTTCATAATCACAGTTTTTAATCTGGAGTCTTTCAAGTAAAGAATGGATGATCAAACTTTAATAATTTATCCAATATGTCCCAAAATCTCTGAAGACAGTGAAGGGAAAAAAAAGATCTGGATACACACTAGAGATATCTATATAGTTTTATAATAGGCCCTCTGTGTGGGTGACTCTTAATAAAAAATAAAAATCACACACCATAAACCACCAATGGTCTTCTTTCACACTTCTATTCTGCAGCAGAAATGGTTTTGAACCCAAAATGCAACATCTCTTCTCGTTTGAGTGCAGGTTGTGAAAATGCCCTCTGTCTCCCTGATAAGTCTTTCAGGTCTAGCTCTAGGATGTGAGCATCTGCTCCCAGAAACTGAAATCCCATCCCTTGCCTGACAGGAACATGCTTAATGAAATAAAAGAGCAGTAAGATCAGCTACATTACTCAAGATTATTACTTTCTGCCACATTGTGTATTCATGCTATAATTTACCACCACAGGAGATCCTAGGAACAAACTCAGGTTTCACAAAGGCCTTTGTGGTGTTGTGGCTGAAATAGGAGGCAGCTACATCATAATGAGGGCAATCAAATCCCACACTCCAGCACTCCTGGAGCCTGCAGAGGGGACTGGAGGGACTTCCCTCCTCTTCCCCACCCTCCCACCCAGGACACTGTGCACAGCTGCTTGTGAGTTACATGGATTTAGGATTTTATTTATGTGTCAAGAGTCAGGGGCTCATGAAGGCTAAGGAAAAAATGAATGGGATAAATGTCCATCAAATCCATGACAAAATTTCCTTTTCTTTGGATATTCCTCACAAATGGCTGAAGGTCTATTGATTTAACTGATCATATACCAAAGAGAACATAAAAGTGACCTTTGAAGCAGAGAGAGACACTGCAAAAGTGGAAAGGAAATTAAAATGTAGAAAAGAGCAAGTATATGTCGACAGAAATAGACATTACCATGTTTTTTGTTCTTTCCATGGAAATCTTTCACTGACTTCCAAGGCATGGATTTTTTTTATCTCCAGATTTCAGGTGATTCCTTTCACCTTGCACATGTTGACTCTTATGTTGGTGTATAGAGCTGCCATCAGCTTTGGGATATTAGCATAAAGCTCACATATCCAAGAACATCTGGCTTGCTGTGAGTGGAGGAAGACATTTGTTTTTTTATAGATTCAGTCCAGCTTTCCCAAAGGCTTGCAGGGACATAGATGTGCACAACTGGCTGAAAAGAGTGGGATGTCCATGTGTGAATCCTCAGAGCTGGGCAGCAAAGCTCAGCTCAGTACAATGATTTCCCCTGCTGCCCCCACTGGGTAGCACATCTGGTTGCTGGCCTCTGTTTCTTCAATGTGCCTTGTGGTCAGCAATATGAATCATATTCTATGATATTCCTGAATAAAAGTAGCTCGGTCTTTTACTCCATTTGCTCTTTTATTCAGGGTTTTCTTTTTTAGGCACTGATCTTTATTAAATTTTAATTTTCCGAGACATGAATGATACAATGACTGGAGAAATTAAAAGAAGACTGCAGAGCTTCCTCCTTAGGTCAAAAAGCAGTGACAGGATGGCTTGGTATTGTGAAGCAGAAAAGAGCCAACAAATCTTACTCACTTATTTCTCCTTCACTATGATGAAATCCTTTCAAAAGCTCATTAGCTAAGCCCAGATTCTTACAGTCTTCATCAGTGTACCTAAGTAAAGGCCAGGAAGGACCCCAGGGGGCACACTGGACACCAGAATTTGAGTTGCAGGGTCAGCTGGAATGAGACTCTGCCATCTACTAACGTTTGTGATAGAATTTCCCAGGAGGATGTGGGAGCTGGGAGGTGTCTGTGCAGTGCCTACAAGGGGGAAAAAAGAAACCTGAAGTCTCTGCAGTGTTTTATTCTCAAAGTGCACCTTTTTGTAATGAAGGGTCCTGGCTTCTACCTATTTCTCAACATTTCGTTCTATCAAATAGAAAGAAATATAACAGAGAAGAATTTTCAATATGTAGCAAGGCAAACGTGAATAGGAAAAGAAATAAAAGGGCATCTGGCCAACTTCTCTCCTACTCCCACTGCAGAATTCTGGCTTTTCTCTCTTTTTAAAATGGTTTCACTATATTGTTCAGGAGAGGGATGTTGAACCACTGAAAAGAATTTAGGATGACTTTCTAATAAATCAGATTTATGAAGAGATCTAAGAGTAGATTAGGATGAATTTTTCGGGAAAAATTAATCTTGAAAAAAACTATGGAAAAAATTTACTTTTCAGAACTTTTTGAGATTTTCTTCCAAAGACAACCTTTTATTTGTCCTAGGTTCCATCCAGACCATTAGTAAACTTTAAAAAGTAGTAAAAATAAGCATCTTAAAAAATTCCTACAGCCAAACCTGATTTGATCTATTCATATGGAGATCCTTTTATTTGAGGAAAGGCCAGGTCCTGTGTACTTTGCCTTCCAGTTCAAACTTCTTTCAGAGGAAGTGAAGGGTTCTGAGAACCAACAAAAGCCACCAGCACTCTCAGGAACCTTCCTTCCATTTAACATCATCTTTTGGTATCAGCATGGCCTCAGCTTGCAGCCTGGAGACTCCATTCATAACTGCAGCCTGACTGTGTTCAAACAGCAGTGTGCATTCAGTCTGAATTTGTTGGGGGCTCCAGATGGACACCTTTGTGACTGGGAGTTTGATGCCCACGATGAATTCATTGAAGAGGAGATGGATGTTCCCATGACAGGACAGGCATCAGCTCTGTTTTTCTGGCCTGCTTGCAATGCCTCCCGTGTTGTGGATGTCTCCCAGCAAACCTTCCCACTCTGTGCTGCTCAGGCACATTGTGATGGCTGTGTGCATCCATAAATGCACAGAATTAGCTCACAAGGCTCAATTCAAAATAAATTGCTGTGCAAAAAGCCAGTCAAGCTCTGACCAGAATCCAGGACCAGCTCTGACAAGACAGCAAAGCAAGCAGCGCTTGTTTCCTTCATGTTCTTGAGTCCTTTTTCCTTTGTATGGTTTTTGAATTGTGTTTAACAGTAGAACTGCATCATGCTACAGCTTCTCCTTCCCTCTGAGGAAAGCTCCAGAGGCTTTATGTAGACAAAAGCAAAAGATTTGTACTGTGTAGGTCTAGGGAGGGATTCAGAGGACTGAAGTTGCTATTATGCACCTACAGAGGTGAGAGAAACAAAGCTTGAGAGGCAGGGAACGTACTCAGCATAAAAAGAATGAGAAAAAAAAGAGAGAGATTGTCCCCAGTAGGGATGATATGGGAATCTGCTGGGTCAGGTAGGGAGGCAATTCTGAGCAAATTTCTCCTTTTAGCTCATGGTATTATAAAAGGTTATTTTGAATTCTTATTTTGGACTTACAGTAGTTAATCTAAACAAATTGGCTGAATAAATAGAGCTGTGCTGCTGTCATCTACTGAACTAAAACATCTTCTCAGTTTACTGTGGTGATCACCTCCATACTGGTGTAATAATCACTCACAATGAAAATCATAAACCCAGTACCTAATCTACGTTAGCTGGCTTTTATTTTTCTCATGCCTCCCAGGCTTGCCAGTGCTCTGGGACAAAGCTGTGTGTCTGTGAGTGTCCCAGAGCACACAGACTGGCAGGGCTCTGCCTGGCAGTGCAGCCCAGCTCTGTCCCTGTGCTCTCCCTTGCTGTCAGCGTGGGGCACTGGCTTCTCTGCCTTGTGCATTGTTATTCCCAGGCTGCCAAGGTGATTCCACAATGTCAGCTCAGAGCCTTAATGCAATGAGAAGAGAAAGAAAAATAGATACTGCTGCTGTCTGAAAGTTCAAAACAGCCACGTTATTTTAACTCAGTAGCACTGTGATGTCAGAAGCCACTAGGATTGCAAAGCAATCTATGGGCTGGTACATGTCTCTGATGTACCTCATGTACAGCCTTTATGTATAGCACAGATACATTATAAAATGACAAAATAGTTTGACACAGTGAATAAGCAAATGTTGTAGAGGAATTTCACATCGATTCAATTCCATTTACAGCTCATAAATTCACTTAATATTTCTGCACACTTCTGACTTTGCCAGTGCATGGCACTGAATGTTCTGATTCCGAGGAGATGTTCACAGACTCTCCCCTCAGCCTGTATTTGTGGCAGTGGGGTTGGGAATATGCAAATGGTTTTTATGCCTTCTTTTTGGTCAGCAGAGCACAGAGGTCAGGCAGGGAGCATCCCAGAGACACAACCACAGGATCGGTGCAGGCAGCACCGTGTCATCCCTGTGTCAGTGCACACAGACGGGGGTGCAGCCAGAGTGCTCCTTTCCTGGAGCAGGCAGTGGCTCCTGCTGACATGGGCATTCCCCATGTGCTGGAGTGCAGCCTGGCCATCCAAGGAGAGCCCTGCCCTCCCGGTGAGCAGCTGTGCTGCTGACACCCCGTGCTGCCAGGTGCCTGCTGCCCCGCTGTGCCAGCCGGCCTCTTTCCCCGGGAATGCCATTATCATTGTCAGTGCTCTAGGAACGTGTACGCTGCATCTGTACAACCAGCACAAAGGCAGATAAAGCAAAGGTTAATTGGATAAAGCTGTTAGCGGTCGCTGTGCGAGGCAGACAGGAATGTCAGATTTCAGTGTATGTGCATGTTCCCCTCAGCAGAGCAAAGGCTGCTCCTACCACTTCTGGCTAATAGCTCATCTTGTTTCTTGTAGGAAGCATAACCCTGTCTTCCATTTAACAGCAAGGATGGAAGTTGCTAGAGTGAGAGAATAAAACACAATTATTTTGATGTTTTCTTTAGGAGCAAAGTATAATTGTGTGAACGCACTAATTTATACAGAATTTTGTGTGTAAGGACAGTAGCAAAAATAAGATGCGTTTTCCTAAAACTCTGGGGAGCAGCAGGTTATTGATTTAATATGGAATAACCCATAGAATAATCTGTGAAAAGTATGTGTGTTTATTTCAAATGTCTCTTGCTTGGTATATAAAGTAAAAATGCATCCTATACCACAATGTGAATGATATGTATATCAGTATAATTCAATTAGTTAGAAAGGTTTACCTTAGGAAAAAAATAGTTTGATGAAATAAACATATATGATGATTTTACATTGCAAATATGTTTTGCTATTTTATTAGGCCTGTAAATTCATCTCAGCAGCAGCTAAAGCAAACAACAGAGAAAAGTTACATGTTTACAGCTGCCAGAGCCAGTAATTTAGAATAAGAAAGTTTTAATCTCCTTGTGTGGATGTAGTGAAGGCCATGATATTTCAAGGTGATTTTGAGGGCAAACACTTTCATAAAGATTTTGAAATGCCTTGATAGGCTAATCGAGCTCATGCGTGTTGCACATCAAAAATAAACCTTTTCCTTGGATCTGTGTTCCTCCCACAGTTGACATCCTTGCTGCACCTTCCTGCTGGGTCACTTTTGCAAAGAACAGATGTGGAGATAAAACTTTTTCACCTTCCTAGCTGTCTCTTACAGGTCAAAGCTAAAGGATTTTTAATTAATGTTAAAATGAAAAACATGTTATAATGAAAAACTACATGCTGCGTAAATTCTTAGGTGTGGATAAGCAGAGGTTATCACCAGCTACTGCTGTGAATATGACACCTTTTAAAAGAATAGTTCTCTTTAAAAAGAAAAAGCAAAAATTACAGTTAATTCTGTCCTGTACATTGCACTGGGAGTGATATATTAGTCTTATTAGTATATACAGATTTATGAGACCATACAGCCCTTGAGAAGAAAAATCTCTCAAATTATTGTATTTTACCTCTCTAACCTTTGCTTTTATGGAAGGTTAGACTGCATATTTAAAATTCATACTTGTCATATGCCTTCTTTAAAGATTAAGACTGCTGAAGGCTGGGCTGAATTTGCCACCCTAAGTACCCTCAACACTGAAAACAGCATGAAGTGTTTGTCAGGTCATGATTCCAATTTGCCTGAGAGATGAGAAATTATTGCATTCTCTAGTACTCACATTCCCCATTCAGGCAAGGAGAAACTTTTCCAGAGATGTTATTTAAAACCAGCAAACCTTTCTTAACTCTTTAGTGCTTCTCTCTTGGTGAGACCAACTAACTTTGCATAGAAGTAGCAAAGAAATGGCTAAACAGTTGTTTATTGTACTAGTGGAAGAAGAAATTAAATGCAGAAAGGAGAAGAAAGAAAGAAGGAAGAAAAAGAGACAGTGGAGACAAAAGGGAAAGGTAGAAGGCAAGAGGAATGGAACTGAATTTCTTATTTTCCTCTCAGTAATTTGTGTGTTGTAGTTGTCCATTTCAGCATAAAATTTTGCAGTATATTGAAATTCATCAGCTGGGGGTGTGGGGAGATTCAGTAAAACTAATTTCTTATTGTCAGATAAAGAAAAACTTTCTGAATCTAGGAAGGTTGTTAGGGGAGTATGTCAAAAGAAAAGGTTTACCTAAAGTCTGATCACGAACAAATTTAGGCAACTGGAGGTTTAATGAACATGACCACTTTTAAAATTCAGCTTTTCATAATAATTTTCATAAAGAAATGCTCAAGCATCCACCTCAGCAGTGAAATAAATCTTTCCCATCCAGTCAGAGGAATACCACCAGTGCTACTGGTTCCTGAGCCAGGCTGTGCAGGGCTCACAGCCCACAGGAGATGTTTGGTAAGAAACCAAGCACAGAGGAATTAGTGATTTAGCAGACATGACTCCATGATAATTCCTAGGAAACAGAAACTCATTCCAAGGAGTGCAAATGAAGAAAGCTATTTTTTATAAGATTGGCTAGTGCTTCTCTTTAATGATCTGGATAATCAATTCATACTAGGGTTAGAACTAGATGGAAGGAAATTCAAGCTTAATCTCATTTTGACACAGAGTAATTAGGCATTTCCCAAGAGCAGATGGTTTTGTACTGTAATTATAGTGCCCTCAAATGATCACTAAAACAATACTCACAATTCCTCTGTGATGTGTCTTGACAGATTCATAAACTGAAGAACTTTCCTAGGTCACTTACTTCCTCTGTATTTTTAAGTTTCATTTAGAAAATGCACTTGTGTGTATATGTTAATGATTTCTCCTGCTTGAATTCAGTTACTAGAAGTGCCCTGCAAGAGTAAAATATTTGATTTGTCCTGTATGCAGGCACCTGGGCCCTGGTTCTGCACATGCAGTGTGGAGGGGACACAGTGCACTGGTTTCCAAGGAGACATGCACATCATGCTTGGGGTGACAGACACCTTGGGAGAGTGACAGTGGGTAGAACAGTCTCTGTTTGTGTTTCCTTACTGATTGGGAACACAAAGTCAGAGCCTGGTGTCTTTCTAGTGCCTGTCCCCTGGCAGGCACGGACTGCCAGCTGCATCAGTGACCACAGTGCTGAGCTGCTTCGTATCCAAGATATTTCCATGAAAGAGACACGTGTGGGGGCTCCTGTATGAATAGCCAGGAGGCGTTTGTCACCAAGAACACGGTGACTCCGGGGCTGTTTGCCCTCTCTGCTGGCCAGCGATGGGGCTGCGGTGCCTGCGCTGACAGGCACAGAGCTGCTCCCTGCTCCTGTGCCACCCCCTGCTTCCAGGCTGGAATAACCTCCAGCAGGACATGGCAGGGCTCAGATCACTGAGACAATGCTGGGCTCTGCCATCAGGGATCAGAAAAATACCCAGCGTAGACACTGCCTTTGGAGCAGCAAAAGCTCGTGGGGGAAATCCCCTGGATCAGTGCTAGAAGTGGACTTAGAATAATCTCTCTGAAAATTAAATAGAAGTGCTGTCTAGACACCTTGTTCTGAAATAATCTTTTATTCTGGGGACAATTTAAGTGGATTTTCTAGTCAAATTGCATTAAGCCTGAGTTTAACTGTGTGCCTGTGAACATATATATGAAATAAGGCACCAGGCTGGAAAAATCGGTGTTTCAAATTGTATCCAGCAGAGATACAGCGTAACAACCCAATGTCTTAATGGCTTTTGTGGCAAGCCCTACTAGTGCTTTGTGGAAGGTTTTTTATTCCTCCTCAAAAAGTGAAGTTATTTGTAGGTTATTTTGGTAGGTGCTCTGAAAGGAGTGCACAAAACTGCAGTGATGTAGCTGACAGGTAATAGGAGGCAGATATGGACTATAAAAGCAATCACACTCCCATCACAAGGTAGGTCGTAAAATCTGGATTTTTCCTTACTCTGTGAATTCAAGCAGTAGCACCCTCTGGAGCAGATCAGAAAGTAGCTGTAAAATACACATTCATTATCAGGTGCTGCTTTTAATTCCTTTGATGTACGATGTCTCTCAGCTTATCTGTTCTTGTTGCCCTCCAGAATCCAGCTGAAGTGTAGATAATGTGGATAGTCACATCGTTTTTTGTTATTGTCTGTCAATAATAATGTATTTATTAAATGGCTTAAAAGAAGCTAGACCTTTGAATGCATTGTTTTAGTAGAGAAGGTGAGCATAATAACTCAGTTTCTTATATGTGCCCAGGTGACAGTGCTGTGAATTCTCTTCTCTCTCAGCTTAATTCAAAGATAATTTTCACAGCTTGATTTAGTCTTGTACCTTCTCCAGATGTGCTCATTGAGGTAATAGATGGGCAAAGCAAAACAAATCAATGCTCACATCATAGTACATGCTATATTTGGCTCAGGCTAAATTACATGTAGTATTCTCAGTACATCTTTCTTGCCCTGAAGAAAAATAAGTGGGAAAGACAACGCTTTTGGGGTTGAGTAATTGCATAGAGCATTTTCTGTAGGATTCTGCAGAAATTCCAAGAAAATGATGTAGAAGAAAATCTACACATAGAACGGAAGTGTGAAAGAGAGAGTGCAAGAGAATGAAAGATTCTTCTAAGAAAACAAAACCTAATTAATCAGGGCTTACGGCTGAATATTGGTGAGTTGTGTTCAGATGGTACTCAGTACACCAAGTATAACTTGTCTGCAGCAGGGATATTAGGAGGCAGTGGTGCTGCACTGTTTGTGGGTTGATGTTCCCTGCCAAGAGCACTCAGCCCCATGCTAAATGCAGGGGCCCTTTCCAATGCAGTGAACACCCCTGACTGTGGGTAAATGTCCTTTCCAGACCTCATCAGAGGCAATGCCACGAGGGGAGGAGTGTGAGCAGGGCAGAGGTGAATGTCTGTGTGGGCACAGGGGGACAGAGAGGAGCAGAGGGAACTTTCTGAACGAAGCACACCAGAGCAGGATTTTATTTCACAGAGCTCATGTTCCTTTTGCAAACACACCGAGGCAGCTGAGCACAGTCTGAAACCCCACACCAGTTATTATTATGTGTTTTACAAACCTGCTGATTTGGAATGCATATGGTCATTTCAAAACCATGGCTTTGGCAGAGCACTATGACCACAGGAGGATGATCATTATTACAGTGGTTGTTGTTACCATGCCAGTGTGGGACTGTATGAGACAGAAGTCCCAATGTAAGTCTTTTATAGCCATGGTTGAACACTTAAATGAAAGGATTATTTGAACATACTGAACATTACTATAACAAGGTATTTTGATGGAAAATGTCTTCTGACTACATGAAACATATCACGACTACAGGTTGATTTCCTCAGAATTTCATAGAGAAAAAAAGTAACATTCCTGCAAGCCAAAACATTGCACTTTAGCACTGCAAAACAAATCACTTCAAATATAATTTAAAATGGGATAAAAATTAAATATTTATAACAGGGAGGGCAAGAGGCAACATCAGAATGAAAAGCAAAATGGGATGATTGGATGAGGTGCATCCCCATCATTGCCCTTGCTCGCTTCATTGGGAAACATCCTTGTTTCTGACCTGATTTTAGAAGAGAATGAGATGTTACATCTTCCAGCAAAAAACCAAACAAACAAAAACAAAACCAAAACACCCCCCATGTTTTTATCTTCAACAAGATGTTATTGCTTTCAGTGTTTTTGAAAATTATGTCACTAGTCTAATCTATGAAGATAGTTTATAGTGGTTTTATGACAGGATTACTTGCTGCATTTGCTTACAATCTCCTCCTCCCAGGGTGAAGGTGAGCAGTGTACATCAGGCCATGAGCATGTGGCTGCACCTGGGTATTTACCCTGTGAAGGCAGCTGTCCATGGAGATCTGCATTTCCTGGCAGCAAGGCTCTGAACCAGTATTGGATACCAGGACTGCAAGACCAGATGTCTGGCAGAGGAGGAGCTGGGAAAGTGCCAGGCACAGGGACAGTCCCCTGCCATCACCTGGGTGTGGGGCAGGGCACAGGGCACAGAGCACAGGGCACAGAGCACAGGGCACAGGGCACAGGAGCACAGAGCACAGGGCACAGGGCACAGGGCACAGGGCACAGGGCACAGAGCACAGGGCACAGGGCACAGGGCACAGAGCACAGGGCACAGAGCACAGGGCACAGGGCACAGAGCACAGGGCACAGAGCACAGGGCACAGGGCACAGAGCACAGAGCACAGGGCACAGGGCACAGGGCACAGGGCACAGGGCACAGGGCACAGGGCACAG
The DNA here is from genome assembly GCA_030060385.1 of Muscicapa striata striata. Classification (NCBI taxonomy): domain Eukaryota; kingdom Metazoa; phylum Chordata; class Aves; order Passeriformes; family Muscicapidae; genus Muscicapa; species Muscicapa striata. Next base: position 2,738,832 of record JAREIS010000078.1, read on the forward strand.
GGCACAGGGCACAGGGCACAGGGCACAGAGCGCAGGGCACAGGCCACAGAGCACAGGGCAGAGAGTGCAGGGCACAGGGCACAGGGCACAGAGCACAGGGCACAGGGCACAGGGCACAGAGCACAGAGCACAGGGCACAGAGCACAGAGCACAGAGCACAGGGCACAGGGCATAGGGCACAGAGCACAGAGCGCAGGGAGCACAGGGCACAGGGCACAGAGCACAGGGCACAGGGCACAGGGCACAGAGCACAGAGCACAGGGACCACAGGGCACAGGGCACAGGGTACGAGGTACAGGGCACAGAGCACAGGCACAGGATCAGAGCACAGGGCACAGAACACAGGGCACAGGGAACAGGGCATGGAGCATAGGGCACTGGTACAGGGCACAGGACACTAGGGCCCAGGGCACAGGGTACAAGGCACAGGGTACAAAGCACAAGACACAGTGCACAGGGCACAAGGCACAGGACACCGGGCCTTTTTAAACCACATTGCTGCTGTTTTGTTTTTCTTCCCAAGGTGTCCAAGACAATAAGCTGCAATAAAGGGGGCCTGGCTATGTGGTTTTATGCATCTCTTAGCAGGTCAGATAACTGTGGTATATTAGTGCTGGTCATACAGAGAGACAAAAGGCTAAGATTTGTTAACTTTATCCCTCCTGCCAAGGTAAATTTGATACATTTGACAGTGCTAATTAAACCGTATTTCATTCTTTTCCATTCCCTACTAGATAAATACTTACAAACAGAACTATTGAACAGCAGAATCCTATTTAAAATTACTTCTTTGTCATATATAAAATTTTATGATGTGTAAAATACTGTAAAGTCAAAAGAAAAGTTTATCTTTTAAAGAGGCTAGCATGTATTTATGCTGTCAGTCTCTCTGAGATCTCTAATGATCACCTAAACACATTGAACATCACTAAACTGGGATTTATTTGTACTTCTGGCATTGTGGAGAAATTCAGTACTGTTCAACAACACATGTAAAATTTTCCCTCGACAGTTTTCACAGTACTGTAGAAGTAATTGTACTAAGTTGTAAATAAGAACTATAACAACATAAAAACATTTAAGAAAGTGATGTAGTTATGTACAAACACAGAACTGACAGGCAGAAATAATTATTAAATAATACTTAATTCTTAGTTTATTGCTATTGAAATAAAACTCAGATCTTAATTTAATTTTTGTCTGTATTATGAGACAGTGTAAGGGTGTAATGATAGCAGATAGTATAATTTTTTTGGTGAGTTTTCCATATCTGCTATTTTTGTAAGTTCAGAATTCATCCAGAACCCCAGTTTGGCTTTCTTTTTTTGTTGTTGTTGGGGGTTTTTTTGTTGTTTTGTTTTGGTTTTTTTTTTTTTTTTTTTTTGTCATTGTTACCATGCCAAGGGTATTGTTTGTATTGTGTTCTTGTTTTGTTTTGTTTTGTTTGTTTCTATTTTTGTTTGTTTGTTTTTTGGGGGTTTTGGGGTTTGTTTTGTTTTGTTTTGTTTTGTTTTTCCGAGCAAGTTTTTGGCTTGCTAAAGGAAAGAACTTGCAAACCAATTCTAATAATTCAAAAGCTAATAAAATGAAGAATTAAAAGACTTTGAATTACAATCACTTTTTAGTACTATGATCTCATGCTTTACAAATAGTCTTGTTAATGAATTGTCACTCTTTACATTTACCAGTGTAACACATTCATTGCAAGGCTAGACTATTTTTTTTCCACTGGTGGCAGACAAGCCCTCTGCCTGGAATTCTTTTTCAGTTTTGCACCCAAAATCAACTTAAAAAAAAATAGAAACACTTTTAAAAATGGACCAAATTATGGTCTTGTAATAAAGCAATTCAGGTACAATTAGTCTAAAAGCAAGAGAACGAAAATTTTATTAGCTCTTATGAGATCATAATGTGGCTTTTAAGTAATTCTTTATTTCTGTAGTGTATATTTTTAAAAACCACTGTTACCTCTTAATTCATGCATCAAACACCAGAATATCTGCTTACTAAAATAATTGTAATTTTCCTTATGAGCTACTCTCCCTTTTCTTAGGAGAGCAACATGGAAAAAAGCCCCAAAACAGAGCTGAACGACCTATTTTTTTTATCTGAGGGTGATGAGAATTTATATTTATTCTGCTTAGTTGCTCAAGGAGCAGAGAGCCCTTTAAATTCTCTTATTTCTGGTTACTTCCACTTTGGGCTTCTGAGCCCTGGAGGTTCCTGATGGCTTTGTCTTTCACAGTGCAGCTGCTCAATACTTTGAGGACCTGAAAACTACCTACAAAGAATCTGAAAACATGTACCTTCTGAGAAATGGGAACCCAAAACTGAAGGCTACCTAAATCAAGAGTCCCTTTTCCACAGCTCAGAATCCATTCAGCTACTTTAAACCTTTTACCCTGGCAAGTCCATCTTTAATTTATCCTCAAATTTAGAAATGTCATGCTTATGTGAGAGTCTCTTGCAGGGTCCCCATAACTGAAAACTGATTTTCACTGATGACAACAGTGAAAACCCCTCATGGGAAGGTCCAAATTGGCTCCCCCTGAGCAGTTTGGACACCAGGGAATGTCTAGAATCTCTTTCTTGGTTCTGCAGTATCCTCCTGAACTTGTGTTCTAAAAATGCTGCTCCCCATATCTCAACCTTGAACTTCTCTGGAATCCAGGACCAGAAGCACAGCAAGTACCCAGATGAGAGAAGGCAGGAAAAGAGATGGAATTTCATCAATAACTGTACAGATTCCCATTTAAAAATCCCATTTCATGTTTGTTGAAACTACTGGAAGTGTATTGTTTTCTAATGAAAATGGTTCGGTTAATTAAATGGAGAACAGTTGGAATATTTTTAGACCATCTAATTAGACAGAAGCAGAGAGCACCAAATGTTGAGGAATCACACTGATAACGGGAAGAATTTGCATTAAAAGGTGCTGAGTGTCATAGTGGCAGAGAAACTGTAAATGAAAGTCATGACAATCAGCAGGTTAACTCTAAGTATTTGTGTGACATATATAATTTAGAAAAAAAACATTTTATATTCATTATTAACTGGCTTTATGATGATTTGTTAAAGAAATCTGCCATCTCTAGTTATGCTAGAAGTCCATTCATCTGTCTGACAACTTCTCTATGAACCTGATCAGCCTGACAGTGGGACAGACCTCGGAAAACTCTTTTATTATCAACAGCCACAAAAACGTGCCCAAATAATTTCCCAAATAATTTCACACTCTAATAGAGGGAAATGCTGTATCAATTCAAAGCTGCTGGGAGAGTCCAGAGTATCAGTTCTTGAGAAACCTGTGGAAAAGTAGCCTGTGTAAATGCTGCTGATTGTCCTAAACCTGCCTTTTCTTGTCCAGTTTGCTATCATTGATTAGCAGAATGCATTCATCTCAGACTTGGGTGTTTTGATCAGAAAGGGGGAAGGTTGCTACATGGAAGGAAAATCTAAATCAACTGACCCTTCTGCTTTTTAGGTCATGACATCAAGAGGTTTCCAAGGCTTAGCACGTTTGCCACGCCAGCTGCAGGCACATTTTGATCAGATTGGTGGCTATCCTGACAAGTCATGCAAACCTTGCAATGACACAAGGGACAGGATATGTGTTGTCAGATGCTATTTTATGTTCCGTTTTCTCCCCTATTACTCTGGTCCCTTCTCTCGCTTCCAGGATTTTACAACATCTGAAATGACAATGTCAGAAATTACACACAACTACATCACACAGGATGTTGCCACCGCAGGAAAAGATGACTGAGGCAAGCTCATCTACAAGAGCGCTGTCATGTCTCATTCACTCCCTGATCACAGCTGCAGGACCAATGATTTTTCCTAGCACTGTGCTTTATTTCTTGAGAGGAGACTTATTTGAATGAAAATACTAATACAAGCAAATTAGTTTTGGGCATGCTGAACTGAGGTAGAACCATTTGGCTTTCTGATTTATTTTCTGTTCAGTAATTCAGGAGATACATATGCATTCTGTCTCTGAGTGATTTTCCTTCTGATGAGACTCAGAGAAGTATGCATTTAGAGTGGGTAGGCTCCTGTAGCCCTGAAACTCAGTTTATCTCACCAGGGTGCTGGTATGCTGAAACCAGACACAATGAGGTTCCTCTCCTCTCTCCTTTCCTCTGCAGGGTCTCTGCCATGGGCCAGAAAGCCAGGAATCACCTTTCTGACCATGCAGCCTGACCTTAGGCATCCAACAAAGCTCCTGCCTTCCCACAATAATTCATTCTTTCTCTCCCACAAGTTGTATTTGTTTCACTGTCACTTTCTTCTGTAATGCATTTTCTCTCTGTCCTTTATCAGCTGTGGTTGTTGTGGCCTTTCATGAGCTACAGGAAAAAGAACATAATAGACACCAAGAGAGATGTCATGGAGCTCCCTTGCTTTCATTCTCAGCACGCTTTTGAGCAAGAGGTGGGCAAAGGGCCATGATCTGTACAGAAAATGCATATGGCAGGGGAATATTGCTGTAGCTGCCAGGTTCAGCAGCATTCACTCAGGGAGCATTTATGAATCAAGAGGACCACTGCATGCAGTCTGTAAGGATACACATCTCAGGGGTGAAAGGAAAACTGCTGTTAGGGTTATTGTGCTGGTTTCCTTATCAATAAGAGAGATAGCAAGTGTACAGTGCTGAAGGAGACAGAGGAAGTTCAGTAAATGTGGAATAATAGGCATCTTGAAGTATTAAATCAAGTTAATCCACTGGACAAGTTTTATAGATGTTGTTTCTTATTCCTTGAGTTTACTGCTTCTGAAAATAGTTCAAGTCCTGTATTACACAACTGGCTACTGTCATCCTAAATAGCCTGAGGAAATGTGAGAATAATAAAAATAAAAATTAAATTAGAAAGACCAAGTAAGACAAGCTTGCATTCAGATTGGGGGTCTTTGCTTCCCTCTTGCTCTGACTGAGGAGTAGCTCCAAGTGAAGTCATGACGTTGATAAAATTAAAGCAAAAAGGGGAGATTGAGTAATTTAATTTCATTTTCTAATCAAATATGACCTTATTTGGAGGTAAAATATGTTAGTGGTTAAAGGAACAACAGGAAAACTAACCATGAGGTTATTGAAAGGTGTTGAAGACCATGTCATGATCCCAGCAAGACTGGACAGTGGGTGACAAGGCCAGCAGTCTGTTGCAGGAGCTGGAACATGGGAGCACTCCTCCTGCTCTTCAGTGCTCCCAAAGATGCAGTCAGAGCCAGATTCTGGTCCACATTTGTCTACCAGTGCTTCTCTTCCTTCCTCCTTTCAGCAGCCTTCATCTGGTGAAGTTTCCATGGTTTCATTGTTGAAGACTGAGGGCTGCTGTATGGCTGGCTTAAGGAAATATGTTTACAGTGGTGCAGAAGTTTTGGTGGGTGCTTCTGCAGACAGGACTCCAGAAGCACAGGAAAAATAAATTACATAACACCTAAAAATGATTTTCTAAGAAGACTTGTATAAAAAACTTTAAACAACCATCCTTAAAACATATTCTATAATCTAGTGGCATATGGTTTCCTGTGTACTCATACCTGTTGTGCTTCTAATCTAATTTGTGTTCTCCCCTTTCTTTTTTAGCTAATATCCCCATTGGCTACTGAGGGAATATTGTGACACTTCCTGTCTTGTTCTCAACTCCTACAGGATAAATCTATGCTGAGTTGTAGATGACTTTCCTCCAGAAAATAAGTATTTTTTTTTCTATTTGACACAGTTGCTAACTAATGTTTTTAGGAACTATAGGGAAATTTAGGGATATATTTGAAAGTTACCTCTGATGAATTTGAATTTGAAATTGCCCAGTTGCCAGAACTTGTTAGTGGATGGACTGGAACAGACACACAGAGATCAACAGTGCAAGTCCTGGTTTAGCTGGAAACCAGAATGCAAATGAGGCAAAAAAAGATATCACTTCAAAGAAGGGTCATCTTGGGAACTGCTGACTGTCTTTTCCCATGTGTTGCAAGTCAGGGTTTGCTTGTCCAAAACAGAAAGACAGGTTGCTAAGGAGTTTGCTTTATCTTGCTCATCACATATCTGTTCTGGTTAGGGGTTAGGATGAAATATTTAAGGCACCAGGCAAGCAGGAAGCCTTGCAGTGGCTGCTCCCAGCAGATCCCCAGCCCGCTGGCGGAGGGGAGACAAATCTGAAATGCAGAGACTCGGTGCCAGAGGGCTGCAGGACACGCTGCTGCCTCCCAGAGGGCTGCAGATACCTGCTGCAAGACGTGCTCATCGTTTTGCTGTTCCTTTCCCTAAATAATAAATGTGATCACTGTTTTTTCCTGGCCTACATGGCTGGGAGTGCTGGGCTTTCATGTGAGTTGGGGTTTTGAGCAGGCTGAGTTGGGTTCAGCTGCAGTGAGAGGTTTGTAACCACCTGCCATGCTTATTCATGGGATCTGACATCATCCAAGGCCTGTCTTTTAAATAAAATCATGATACACATTTTATCTTCAATGAAAAATATATTCTTTCAGGAATATTTTTTTAATCTAATTTATAATTTATCTCCTTTTTGTTGCCAATCATGTATAATTAGTTTAAAATCAATGCAATATAGTTATTCTAACTATTCGTCGAGTCTCTTCCATGAATAATTCTTGGCTTAGGGTTTGTTTCTTTTGTGAAATTCAAACAGACCAGGTAACTCTCTGTTCTCTCTCCAGCTGAACTAATTCAGAATTCAGAATTCCTGGTAAATCCAGGAAAAGTTCAAATACCACTCTCTTTGAACTCATGATGAATTTAATTCACTAAGAAAAAATACACAAGTCAAGTTCACACAGGAGAACTAAAGACACACAGTAGAAATAAACTAAAATCTGAGTGCCATTGGCAACTATTAGGATATAAATCGTTAAAATAGTCAAATCAATAACTGGATGGTTTGGGGGAGATATTGCTGAGCTAAATATGAGGTACTGGGCTCTCTAGAAGATTAACTAGGCTAAATTAGGTCAGATCATTAGCTGACCCAGTGGTGTCTCTTTAATTAAAATCTCTTGATATAGCTGTGACACAGGAATGATATACACCTGTATATCTGAGCTGTGTCTTGTACTTCCCAATGGTACTTTAGCATTAAGAGGAAAAACAACAGCTACATTTTAAAATTGTTTCTACTACTAGGAGTGGCAGTAGCTATGCAGACTTGCAGGATGTCTATGTAGTACCTGCATCTAGTATGTACAAAAATTCCTTATGTGTTGAAGGTAAGAGAATAATTTAATGGCCTGCCATGATAAGGAAAAAACTGTAATTTGAAGATACTTCAAGATATGGAGCATTAGCTTTAGTCCTGGGAGAGAAGGATTGCAATAAGGCAATTAGAGATGCATACTAAATTAATTAATCCCACAGCTTTATCACACAGCTGATATTTTTTGAGAAATAATTTGCAGGAAAACGTTTCCTCGTGCTCATCCACATATGGGATTTTCTGTTCAGCAGCATGGCTGAACTGGAGGGTTCTGAGTGTGCTCAATACCATGAGAGGTGTGTATCAGAGATGGAAAGCCACATGAAAAGCAATGGTATTTTACAATTCCATGCTATGTTTTGCTTAATGTCATGGATACAGAAGATTAAATTCTGGGGTAAAAACTTATCTACTTCTATACTCTAGCTTTTACTGTATTTTATAACTCTAAACTACAAAATGCAATTTTTTTTTTTTTTTTTGCAATGGGCCTAATACTTTCTTCTGGTTGCAAATTACCATAGAAAATGGGCTTTAAAATTGACAGTTCTCTCTCTATAAAACTAGCATGTTCAGATATATTTGTGGTTCTTTGCTGTGGAGTTACACAAAACTTCAACTCAAATGACATTAGGCATCCAAATAGCAAGTATTTAATCCAGCCATGTGTAAGATGTGTAAGTCTCAGTTAGCTGCCAAAGAGAGAGATGGGAATGGCTCAAGCATTCCCTGTTTTCCACAGGGCGAGATGAGCCCCTTCTGTGATATTTGTGTTCTTCACTGGCTTGGAGGGAAGCCTAGAGAAACTCCCTCAGTAGAAATCTGCCCTAGCTGAGGGGAAAGGATAGTTCACATTAAGGCTTTCAACTCCCTTCCACCAGAGAGACAAAGCTGTATATGTATATTTGCAGAGAGGCACACGTATGCCTCTGATGTTTGCCAGCTCTGAACCGATTTACAGTAATTGTGCTTCACAGGGTGGAAGGGCTGGCCTGGTACTTGGTGCTGTGGCATGCTGGAATTTCTCCCAGCCTGTCGACATGTACAATTGAATCTTATTTTTCATTCCTGCTCCTGCTGAGAAAAATAAGCCTTAAAACACTTATTGAAGTGCAGAGTGATGCAGCAGTGTCCGCCCACATTTGCAACCCGAGCCAGAGCCAGTGAGAAATGTGAGCTGGCCCTTCCATTTCCACAGTTATTGTGGGGGTTGTATGACACCAATATAGGAGTCAATATTAAGTGCTACTTTGCAAAAGAGTGGGGAGGAATCACATCAGGAAGATTTACACCTCTATCTCTGAGTGGCCCTTCATTGCCATGCAGATGGAGCTGGCTAACAGTACATCTCCCTCTCCTTGAAGTCATAAATAGCATCCCTGCATGCGGGTGCATATCCCACTCATCTTATACTTAATTTGTAGGCTACAAATAGCTGTAAAGCCGAGGTTTCTGTTTAGTTACCCTGTTAATATTATTTCTGCATCTGCTTAACATGAACAACATTTTTACTACCTTTTGTGCTAGATTTTCCTGTAGCAAAAACTTATCTTTACTGTATTCTGAATTAAACTTTCATGCTTTTTCAGCCTGCATACGTTTTTTTTTTTTTTAGTCAAGGATGATACTGGAAATATTAAGGAGTTATTAAAAATTATGATTAATCAATTTTATTACAATAGCACTTAGAAGTCCCTGCTGAGACAGGAGACCTATTGCACTGGGCACTGTAGGGACACATAAAAGACTGAGTTTCTGCTTCAAAGAGCTGAAAATTGAACCAGAAAAGACATGTTTCTCTTGGCTTCAAGGGAAACTGAATAAGGGCTTTTGCGATATTCTTGAGCAAGCTGGAAGCCCCATGTTTCATTCAAGCCTTTTCTTTTTAATCCCTCTGTTTCATAAAAAATATATAATGAATGAAGCTGTATTGAATTCTCAGTTAAAAGAATCTCAGTCTATCTCTGCTCTGTCTCCCCATAGCCTGCTCCTTTTGCTCTCTTCATTCTTCCTGTGCTGGAGCTGTACAACAGCCCTGTGTTCACTCTTCAGCAAACCTTTTCAAACAGCTACATTTGTGTCTTCTCATCACATTTCTAATATTGAATTTTCACATTTCAAAGGCCATTTTATTTCTCTTTTTTGTTAGCTCTGTAGTTATGTGAAAATACTCAAAACTTTCAAAGTAGTGAAGAAAGAGAGCAAGAAGGGAATGGCCTCCCCTCTGTCATTCTCCTCTCTATCAGCTCTGTTAGCAGAGGAGTTATCAGAATGCTGCATGAGAACTGCAATGGTTAAAGACTATTCTCTCTCTTACCACTAACCTTGAGCCAGTTTTTCTTCATTGTGCAACAAGAGGAGAAAAAAGGAAGGGAGCAGAGCTGAAGGTTATTGCCTCTGTTGATGCAAAGGTAGAGAGAAATCTGCCTTGGGAGACAAAGTAGAATAGGAAGCTACCGAGTTCACAAGGTAAATCTTCCTTTGTGCTTGGGTTTAGCCTTATGCTTCTGAGGTTCTTGCTCTGCATCTGGTGAGTTCTTCTCCCTCCCACCAGTCTCAGCAGTTGGAAAGAAGCTGAAATGAGAAGGTAAGGAGAGGTTGTATGTGGGGGGCAGCCCCAGAGGGTGCCAGGCAAACTCTGAAGTGACTGATTAGTGCAGACAGTGACAGGACAAGTTCCAGCCAAACATGATTGCTGCTAAGAAGAGGCAGCCTTGTTTTAACTTGACTATTGTTCCCTGATAATCTGTGAAACTGGAGTGGAATTCAAAGCAGTATTGGTCTGAGCATTAATCTGAGCACAGTGGTTCCTTGCAACTTGCTCTGATATCCAGTGCCTTTAATCTTGCAGTAAATTTTGATTTGAGTTCTTGCTATGATATACCTCCCCATGGAGACAGACAAAGGAGAGCTGAGGGAAACTGCCCAGGCCAGTTAAGTATTGGAGGACCTGTTTGAAGCCATTGTGAAGAAAAAAAATACAGCTTCTCAGGCTTTGTAATCTGTTTTCTTTTATGAATAATAGTTGATGGTTTTAAATTGAGTAAAACAAGAGGCTAAATCACCTTCTGAAAATGAACTACTGAACAGGAACGCAATCTGTCCCATGAATTTCTGTAGACAGCCAAGCTCCCTGCAGTCTCTCTCTGACACAAGAACCTGTTATTTAGTTTTCTGTGGAATCTGGTGTATTATATTAGCTGACTCAGAATCCATAAGGATTCCTTCTGTCTGCTCCCAGGATCTGGCTGCCTGGGGGTGACCAGCCTGTCCCTCTCTAAGCGTGAGGAGTCGCAGTCCCAGGCTCGTGATGCCCTCCCAGGCAGACTAGGACTGGGTGGTCCAAACCCAGGCAGCAGCACTGGGAGCCAGCTCCTTCCCCACATTCCCTGCTGTCAACATTTTCTGCTTCTCCTGGGGGAGGAAAGCTGCAGCCTTCCACGTGCAGCTGTGCCAGGCTCGGGCAGAACTCTGCTCTAGGAGGGGCAGCCCTAGCTTGCCCTCAGCTAGGCAATGATACCCAGTGGCAGAAATGTGGTTGTACCCCTTTTCCCTTTGATTTAGCACATGCTGTTAGCAACCTTGTCTTTTACTCAGTCTAGTGAAAACTTGGGTTCTGTTGGGTTCTGCCACTTCAGTGCTTTCTTGGGAAATACAACCAGGCAGCCTCTTGCCAGCTACTCTACTATGGAGCCAAATGAAGCCTCTGAAAATATTTAAAATTGCATTTCTTCCCCATCCACAAATGCTAGGAAGGTAAAAAAAAAAAAGAAAAACCTTTGTAAATTGAATTATGCTGCTGCGATAAATTTGTAAACGTCTCATTCTGTACAATTTCAAAACAATGAGCAATTCTTTAATGGAAATTAATTGGAATCTTTCAACACTTTTAAAATGCTTTCACTGTTTTTCTCCCTCCTGTATCAGGAATTTTATTACAATTGATATTTCCCACTTGTGTTGGGTGAATTTACATCTCCTTTTCAAAAACAAAACCCAAAAAAACGAGTGGGAATGATTCTTACTGGTGGTCACTCCTGGGGTGAACTTGTTACTATTATGCTTGTGGATTATTTAGGAACTAGCACAGCAGGAAGGTGGACTGATCTTAGCCACTCAGTCAAACTGGCAGCAGCTGAAGCTTGCAGAGGAGCCCTTGCTGTCAGGGTCCTGGGCAGGGGCTAGAGAGCCATTTCTGTGCCCTGAACACATGCTGCAGCTCTGCTGTCCTGTTCTGGGGCCTCATCAAGGCTCTCCAGGTAGCTGAACTGTCAGTAATCATATATTCAACAGCAAGTTTTAATAAACAGGCTAGTTCAAGAAACCTGGATTAAACCTGAAGCCTAGGTGAAAGCAGGAGGTGTCCTTCAGGCACAAGTGTAGGAGGTTTATAGAGGAGGAAGGGACAGTAAGCATAATAGGAGGAGTTGATTCTTTTGTTCATTTCTTTGACGCCTTAGAGTCTCCATGTTGTGCAGTTTGCAGGTTCTTGGTGCCTGCCTCCAGTTAAATTTTCATGGTGCTCCTCTCCCCACTTAGCCCCTGCTGTGTTGCTGTGCCCTGTAGCACCAGGCAACAAAACTTAATAATGGAGCAAACACAGCAATCACTTTAAACTAATGCTGCCCCTGTTTCATAATTCAGTGAATTACATCCTGCACTGCTGACAAGGGCGATCTTGGAAGTAAATTTAAATGCATATTTTCGTAAAATGCACAGTCTGTGTGTGTATGTAAGTCAGTCATTTCAATGCACTTCTTCTGTGCACTCAGTTCTCCTCTTAGGAGAAAAAAGTTCTCATCCAGTGAGGACATGAATAAAAAGAAGAGGGAACAGGCACAAACATGAATTCTTGAAGAAGAACTTTATATATATAATATACTTCTTTAAGCTCAGCTTTTTGGAAGGTTTGCATCAACCTTATGCTTAGTATTGCCTTAATTTACAACTGCATTTTGTGATATTATCCTACCTTCAAAAACAAGTATCTTGAGAATGAGTTAAATCAAGGTAGTGCTATTATTGTTCGGTGAAATATTTATAATTAGTTGGTGTCATGACTTAAGAAAATAGCAAGACAATCCTAGTGGTTTTTTCTTTCTTCACACAAATGCTGGGAGAATGAGTATGAGTGGCAGAATTGGCAAAATATTGAATTTTCAAGTGAATACAATAAGGAAATGAATAGGCAAGCTGATCACAGTATGAAGACATACTGATCATTCCCTTGGCATGAGTGGATTTAGTACTAATTATTTATGATACTTCATACTGTGATAATGAATGTTCTTTGGTATGCTTTGGAAAGCTAATGAAGTTCTACTGCCAGATTCTGACACCTTTCTTTTTAATTATCTAGCAGTTGTCATGCGCATGGCCTCCCTGATTTAAGAAGGAGTACTATGTCTATGAACATGGAAAAAAGGAACAGATTTTGGCTGTTCAAAAACTTGGACAAATACATGACATGGGACAATCTGGTTCAAAGAAAGGGTTTGCACTGATGTTCTATGAAAGCAAGAAATAGATCTATTTTGATTCAAGAGAAGCCTTGCTGGAAGAGTTAATCAAAAAGAGCTCCAGCAGAGGACACAAAAGCATTTAAAAGAGGCACAATGAATTTTGACTGCCTTTGAATTTATTTATCAAAGCCATAGCTGTTTCCATTCCAACGCAGGTGGAACAATAATAAATATCTAACAAAGCAACTCAATCTGTATTCAGAGCATTTCAATACATGGAAAGTTAACCGCAAAAGGAAAGCAAGCTTGCAGAGTCAGACCTATTGACTCCTGCTACTTCTATTCCTTATTGAAAATGAGTGGTGAATGGCGCACCATTCTGCAAGATATTTACATTATTGCATTAACATATAACAAGAAGTACATTCAGTAATGTGATTTTGTTATTTAAAAGAATCAATAATCTTTTACATCATAGGAACCTAATTCAGCTGTAAACCTTGTCACTTTCTTTCATTTTAAGTGATTAACTTTACATGTCAAATTTCAGGCTCAGTAGGGCTGTGTTATTTTCCTACCTGCTACTTATCCCTCTAGGAGGGACTTTCTTGCCATGAACCCTGTATGGTTAGGAACTGCTTCTTCTGTGGGGACAGGCAGCAGGAAGACTCAAATTTCAAGCGGAGAGCTCTGGTTGACACAGGTACCATCCCCTGTGAGCAGGCAAGTGTGGCACCAGTGACTCTTTCTGGCAGTCCTTGCTCACAATCTTTTCAAGATCACAGTGTCTGCACACCCTTCCTCCCCTGGATTTTTCTCCCATTGTCACTACAGTAGATACTCATAGAAAATCACTGGATAGAATTCCACCTGCCTCAGGCAGGGCACAGCTGAGGATGATACCTGGCAAGCACCCATCAGAGACTGTCCCAAAGAACTCTCCTTTAGAGGCAGCCTGGGGTCTGCATAATCCCTACTTTAGCCTCAAATCCAAAGCAGGTCCTTGTTGCTGTGCGATAGGGTACGGAGCGGCGAAAGGAAAAACAGCAACAAGACAACTCTCTTACTTGGTGTAAGAAAGAGCAGTTTATTGAAAGAAGCCATGGCTTTTTATAATACAGTTCGTGCAAAACAAAATACAGACAATTCATTGGGCAGAGAAAGAGACAGCTCTTGTCCCTGGTTTCCCACGGACTCAGGAGGTGTTTTATCTTTGTTATAATTCCTTTCTGTTTTTCCCAAATGCTATCACCCTGGGAAAAGGCTCAGGCCAGAGCTGAGAAACTGTCTCAGCCTGGGAAAGGCTTTCCCAGCATGAGAAAGAGAGCTCAGAGCCTGAAGGAAGGCCTTGCAATTCTGCTTGGGATCCCAGTGGTGTCCACAGGTCCTTGATGACATAAAAAGAAAATAAAGAACAAAACCTGGGTATGTTGGGTCATTATAAAATGCAGTTAAACACCTAAAGGACATAATCAGATCACTGACAAAAATAACTAATGTTCAGCAGTTCAGTGCTGCTGCCATCTGGACAAAAACCAAACCACAACAGCTCTCGCCCCACCCCTTAAAAAAAAAAAGCCCAAACCAAAATACACTACCTTCCCCTGAAGACAACTTAATCCAAAACTGTAGCATAGATCTGGCCAGACCTAAAGTGCTCTGAGACCAATGGCAGAAACTTCATTGTCTTCAATGCCTCTTCTGGCTTTTGGGTCAAGTCAGTCAGCTGAAATTAGTCTTTTATCTCCATGATTACTGCCTTGCAGCAGATTATAAAAAATTCAGTCTCTCTCTTTTGTCTTGAAATTTCCAGTGTTTATGGGTTTTATCTGATTTCACCTGACTATTCAGCAAACAGCTTGGCTCATCACTGTTTGCTTTTGGTGATTTGATCTGTCCTTTGGGCAGCCATTCAGCTGTTTTTTCATTTCAGGTGTCCTCATTCACAGTATGCTGCAGCACTTCCTCAAAGCTGGTTTAGACCCTGAGAGCAAAGCAAAGCAGTGGATTTTAATTTTGAGTTGCAGCTGCTGTTGTCAAAGTTCAGTGCATTAAGCATGGATTTCATTTTTACTTCTCTCTCACAACACCAGGAACTACATTAACTACAAAACACGTGTAAGTAAAGAAAGTAAAGTAATGGAGAAATATATTGTTCTCATTATTTGAAAAGTCGCACAAGATCTTGGGCTCACTTCAGTAGCACAATGAAACCAAACTGCAGTTCCCACAAAGGCATAGTTAGGGATGCTTAAAGTGAATAGATTATAGGTTCTTTTGTTTTCTTTTGCTATTGCTTCACAGCAACACAGCAAACAACTGCCTCCATGTTGCAGTTATGAAGCATTTTTCTCATTGCCTTGCATTTTGGGGAGTTCTGGAGAGAAGATTTGATGATCCCCTGCCTCATTTGCAGCCATATCCCCTCTATTCAAACTGATCAGCTCTGTATCATCTTTTGCTCACCTATTTTCTCAGCTCAAAAGCCATTACACTGCAACTATTTACCATGTTAAACTGTAACTTGAATAAAATGGGAAATGGGAAATGGATGGGTTGGAGAAGAGCCCACAGTCTCTGTAAAGGATGGCTTGGACATCAAATGTACAAATGTGAAGGTGGCTAACTCAGAGAGAAAGGGTGGTGCTGCACACCCTTATGGGTTGTCATGAGTAAAGCTGTGCAGGCTGTAATCTCAGCCTCTGCCTGCTTCCCAGCCTCTCCCAAAAGCTTCTGTCCCCATTGGTAGCATTTTTCATCTTTCCTACTCTGCTTCTGGAGGGCTTTTCTCACCCTTTCCATTCCCTAGCTGTGTCATTGGATAGGTGAGACAGTGCCCGAGACAGCCTTGGTGCCTGGCTGGCAGAAGGGAGGAGGGAAGGTTGGTGTTGCTATGGAGCAATGCAAAAGTTACTTTAATCCCTTTAGTATCATTTTGGCTGCAAAAGTCTTGCAGGGGAAAGCTACAACAATCCTATTACTTCTTCTATTTGTTTTTCCACCCTTGACTTAAAAAAATAAGTTGTCTAGAAAAAAACTCAATATATTACAGAACAGTAACAATAAAGTGTTCTAAAGCTCATCCTGTATATCTGATTGCTCTGTTCCACAGACATACTCAGTACATCTCCTTCTGTGGCCATCTCTGCAATCAGAGTTGCAATAATACAAATCAAAAGTTGTTCAGCTCCACCCATCTCTAGGCACCATATTTAAGAGATTAATATTATGGAAACCATTTTCATGTTTAAAGTGTCATCCTGAGCATTTCAGCCCTGGGATCTCATGTGACATACTTATCTAAATCTTGTCAATGGTGGATTCCTATGTTGCCAAAAAAGAAAAAATCCCAAATCCAAACAAACACTATTTGAACTGCTAGCTACAAATGATGAATTGATATTATTACATTACAAAGCAGAGATATGTAATACAATGATTCTTTTTACAGCTTGTTAAAGAGGATTTTAAGGCATCAAAACAGTTCAAAATAAGCAGATGTTCACGATAAAAAAGAGAAAACATTTTTGTTCTTGTCACCCTAATCGGGAAGCCTCAGTCCAAAAGGCAAGGAATGAATGTAGAAGGCAGAACCACACAAGTGGAACTGTGGCACTCACTAATTCCTTCCCCATTTCTGAACTGTTTTCAACCTTGGCTGCCTCTGCAAAAAGTTTCCTTGGTTGCAGTGGAGGCTTCACCACCGTGCCCTGTGCAGCTCCTGCTCAGGACTTAGGCACAGAGTGCAGTCAAACAGGAAACACTAACAGGTGTGAATGACCACTCACAAATCAATTAACTCATTGATAAGTTAAATGAGATATAAAGGTTGGCCAAATATGAAACAGTTCCCACTTACAAAGACTTCTCATCTCCACTTATTGACCTGATTGCTGAAGTACAGAAACCATCCTTCAGATTTCAGGGAACTGGAGAGAAGAGTTTCTTCCTTGCGGAAGATTTTGAAGACCCTTGCCATGGGCTTGAGTTCTTGACACTTTCATGGACATTGCTTTCAAATATGAAAACTTTGTTTTATTTTGTTTTGAAAGCCTCCATTCTCATAACTTGTTTAGCTTTTTTTTTTTTTCTGAAACTCTTCAGAAGCACCATAAACCAAAAGGCACTTGAAGGCCATAACTGCCTCCAAATTACAACCTCCCCTCAGCAGTGTATGGACTTCCCATGAGCTGACTGCAACAGAGCTTTCAATGAATAATCTCACCACCCTTCACTAGCCTTTACATATTTTTCCAGAGATGGAATTCTGAATGCTATTCTTTTAACTTGTTCCTGGGATTTCCTTCAATTCTGTTTGTGTACACCCTGCGGGAGTCTGTCAAGGTGCAGAAGTTTTTCACTCTCCTGCCACCAATCACAGACAATTCTAACTGGAAACTCATGTAGGTAACTTGAAACTGCAGAGATTTGATTAGAAACTGAGATGTGTCCCATATTTGCTGTGAACTTGTCTGGCTGAAATGCAGATGCAAGCAATTAGAAAAAGAAATGCAGGCTTAACATCCTGCTTTGCTGAGTTACAGAGCACAGACAGACACATATGAAATATGAAGGATGTCTCTTTGCCAACTTCTGAATAAATTATTAGTAACTCATCTGAATGATTGGTTTGATGCAGTTTTGGATTAGTGTCTTGTGACATGTTAGGTCAAAACTGAAAGTCTGATGCCTCGAAGTACTGATGTTCAGGTTTTCAATACAGCCCAAGGCAGAAGTTTATAGACTTTTCAAACCTGAAATTTGGTACCTTGGGATTGGGAGGTTTGTTTTATACAAGACAGACTTTGCAAGCCTGAATTCACAGATAATGAGATACGCAGAAAATGCCAGGGAATTAAACTATTCCAGAGTAAGTTTTCCATAGAATTAACAGCAGAAAATCACATTTGTGGTATGATGCAATTGTCTCAACTAGAAACCCTCAGTGTGAGACAGATGATGCATGGAGGGGAGTTGGGAACTGCATAATGCATGAGTTGAGAAAGAATAGTTTTTCTTAAATGAAAGGTTGAGAAAAACTGCACAAAATTTAGGAGAGAATGAAACAAGCCAAAGCCGTTTTTTAAGGCTTCACTTTTTAGATATTTCCTAACCAAATTAATACACAGACACAAGTAAAGACATTGTAACATGAGCCACTGTGCATTGTGAAGCCTGGCAAAAATGATGGCAATTTGTCACTTCATGCTTCATGGCATTTCCCAGCTCAGACTGACATTTCACATCACTGGTAGAAACTGCTGTGCTCTCTGCCTGAAAAATCTAGAACACTGTCCTCATGGATGAGGAAGGACTTTTGCTTGAGCTGCACACATAACATGAGCATGCAGAGTCAACCTGCGCTTACCAAGTAACATTTATATGCTATGGAAAGATAATCCAGGCCATATAATAGTATAAGCATTGCTCTTTTTTTGTTTGTTTTTCCCCGTCACATTTAGGGTCATTGTCACATTATTGAATCTTTCCTTTTCACTGTGATAAATAACATCACTAGCAACAAGCTGAATGTGCAGCTGTTGCCATAAATGGGTCACTATATTGCTACTAGGAAAATATGACAGACTTAAAAGCTGAGGGTGGGGAAATAGGCTTTTGCAATATTGGCCACTCTTCCAAACACCATATGTTCAATATCATCTGTACCCACAAAAATTTCTGATATTTCAAAAGCTGTCTGCAAGCTTTGCAGCACAGATGCTGTACTTTCCCTTGGTATTGCCGTGGAAATGGAAAAGTTTGCAGGCAGAGTAGCAGCTCAAAATCTCAGCAAACTCGGATAGTCTTTTCCCTTCCCCTTCTTTCTCTTTCCCAGTCAAGAACTGGAATTTGTTCTGCTGAACCTCTAGCAAAGGAAACCTTAGATGGAGACCAAAAGGATGTATCACCTTGACAAGGACAAAGATAGACCTGATCATACTGCCCATAAAATCTCAAAAACCTCATGAGTTAATCATATAACTATCATGAAATATTTAACTTGCAGTCCACAGAGCTTATTCATTATCGCAGAAATAGTCAGACAAAGAGGTTACTATTCATGTGTTTGAATTTTGTGACAGTCCTGTGCTGTTATAATCTATTTTGACCTGGTAAGTCAGTGCTGCACAATGATGGCAAACAGGTAGTAGCAACCTTGTGGTAGCACAATTTATAAAAGTACGTCTTCCAATAGTAATGGTGTGCATGCACATATGCAGAAAGAAACTTTGGGGTGAAGGGAAGATGTCAGGGAGTTAATGAACACTTTTCCAATGCAAGTAAAAAGACAGTAATCCTAGACACGGATGATAAACAGGTTTCCACAGCAATAAGTAAAGTTATCCCCCTCTTACTGTTTCATCACCTGAACTCTGCAAAACTGCAAGTGGCCCAGGAGGTTTATATGGTAATATATGTGAGAAAAATCCTGACTGAGCAATCTGCCCTGAGTGGAACCATAAATGTTCTGTTGCTGTGTAGTCTACCATAATAATTCAACCTTTTTCTTCACAGTTATGACTGTTCCTTTAGCAATGCAATAATTTTTTATTCCATCATAAATGCAGTTTTGATAAGGCAGAATACTGAAAGTGTATTCGTATTTATTCTATATCTCACAAGCTCTATTGGAATTCTTTTGGTTTTCGATTTGTCTCTCGCTCATGTATCCCAGAGCTTTCTTTATAGCACCAAACTTAGAAGTGACTCTTTCCTTGGGTTTCTTTCTGCTTTATGCCACTCACCATAATCATCAAAATTGAGCATGAATGACTATGAATCCCCCACCTCATCCCATATGGCTCAAAATGCCTTAAAAATGAGTAGAATCTTATGAGTCCTTTACAACTGGGAAAACAGAAAACAAAGAGGAAATATTAAGCCTGTGGTCACAGAGTGAATGACAGAGTTTGTAATAAAACCCTAATTTTTCAAACCAGCAAAAAGACTTAATGAGTTCAGGGCAGTGCAGTGTAGACATAACAATTGTGCTGGAGCTGGTGTGGGCACTTCTGGCAGGGCAGGCTCTCATCAGCACTAGATCTCCTCTCTAATGCACAATCTGTGTGTTTGACAACAAACACTACATGAGCTACAAACACTGTAGCTCATCTCCCATGCCTTGCCCACTTGTATGAATTTTACAAAAAATGCTTAGACTGTGATAATATTTGCAGAGCTGGTTACAGAATAGGCAAGCATTAAAATATGCTAGGTAAAACAGAGGGATAAATATAGGGGTGAAAAGGAAAAGAAATTAAATGGTTAGGGGAAGGTTATTTTTTTGAAAGAAATTTGGATGTTGTACTTGCATTTGTTATTGTTAGACTGTTATTTATTGTGTCCCAGTTAGTCTTGGCCAGCATAGATATGTACACATACTTCATGCCTAGAACTGAGAACACCAGTGCCCCTCTCTGTAATGATTTAAGATCTGCCAATGTTTGCCTTCATGCATGAACTTTCTTAGCAAAAATGGGCTGTCTGGAAGGGGATGTTTAATCTCACTTGAGATACCTTTGGGAAAGTAGAAAAAGGATGGCCCAGCTGAGTCAGATCTAATAGGGACATGGAAGTCTTTATTTAGGACTTTCTCACAAAGGCATATATTAAAAACTAACAGTAATAATAACAAAAAGAGAGAGGGAGATTGGTCCAAAACAAGAGGGAGCAATAGAAGAGGAGATAGTCCAGTGCTTTGCACTTGAATCCTGTGATGGTCAGGACTCATAAGAAGTATATCCTTGGTCATTAACTTTTATGAAGTGCTGATTTCCCTTTTGGCTTCCACCCTTCCACCCGTCCATCAGCCCTGCAGTGAGGGCTGCCATTCTCACCCAGCTGAGCCAAGCAATTGCTCCGTGTGATCCTCCAGCACAACATTTCCTCACTACCAGCCTCTCCCCATCCACCTAATAGCTCTGAGACAGCCGTGCTCGGTCTGACTGAATGGACACTAATGGCCCAGCTGCTCTCAGGAAGACATGGCAGGTTTCTGTGCCAAGACTTTAAATGTTGCTGTGATGTTCAGTGCTCATTGGGAATGCAGTGCAAAGCCAGCACAAAATAGCACAAAGAGCCAAAGTGCTCTTCAAGACCCCCTTCTTTCCCTTCCTTGTGTGTGTAGTTTCTTTACTTGCTATAAATCACCTGAGGCTGGTGTATACAGCACTCTGAAAAGTGCAAGTCAGGGCTGGTGGAGGTCTCTAGGGCCATTTAGAGCAGCTACTTTGTTGGTTTTCAGAAAACAAAACAGTTCTGAGATGAGAAAACTTTAACCATCCCATGTTAGGTGTGTTCTGCTTTTCACAGAAGAGCACAGATTGGTCCAAACCCTAAGTTGTAGCAGTATAAATAAAAATTTCCTTCATAGCCTCATAATTTTTCCAAAATTCACACAACTTAAAGTATCAGACCGAAAAAGCTTCATGCTGTGTGCTTTGTAAACATTCAGGGAAAGAAAAAGATATCCCTGTAACTGTATTCTATACATATGGAGTTTTGACACTACTCCTAAATGACTAAGGAGCAGGGAAACAAAATTACATGTTAGTAGTAGTCAAGGGATTGTATTAAAAAAAAAAATAACCAAAGGAAAAAAAAACCAAAACAAAAATCCCCAGAAAACTACAGCCATCTGATGAATGGTGGAGGGAATGGGGATCTGTGTGGGACCTTGTTACCACAAACTGGTCATGCAAGGGTGTATCCAAGGAAAGCAGACATTCCTAGAAGGTAAGTCTGGGGTTGTTCAAAGTACCTGTATATCTTTAAATTACTCTTAGACAGTCACCAGATCTTTTATTGTCTTTGTTTTTGTCACACCAGGAGGTTTAAAATCACACTTGGGTGGCAACCAGAACGATAATGGGTAGAAGCAGAATGGGAGTTGGAAATAAGGCAGCCATCCTTAATGGCCAGGGTGCACAGAAATGTTGCTAATATTCAGCAACTAAAAATGGAACTTTGAGCAATTTTCTCTCAGGAAAACTGTCAGTAGTTTTTCATCAAATGTAAAGAAACACAGATTTTAAAATAGGTTGAGCAAATAGAGAGATAGTTTTATAAAAAGGCATTTTTACTTAAGTGTCTGACCTAGAATAAACTGGGAGAAACAAGAGGAGGATATATTTTCATACTACAGAAATCAAATTAAGCCCATGGAATAGATCAGGTTTCTAAAGATTTAAATACATGTCATCTCTCATACATTTTTCTCTCAAAAAACCCAAAGAAAACACTTTAATTATGTATTCTTTTTCAGATTCTCCTTCTTAAATAAGAAAGTCTCCCTTTTTAGACAGGACTATTTTTACATCCTAAGTGATAAATTGGCTTCTGTAGCCTGAATCTCTGCACTGAAAATCCAGATTTGTTTTGGAGTTTATGAATCCAAGAAATAAGTAATGAAAAAGTAGTCTATTAAGTCTTGAATAAACTAAATACTTTTCCCAGCAATACACTATATGGAGCCATTTGCAATACTTAAGACATAATAAGAGCTAATTTATACTCATTCTGCACCATTTGAGTGTGTCATTTCTGGGTCACTTCATTGCTAGATGTCACTGTATATGACCATCACATCACCCTCACTTTTCCCCTTTAACAGTGCTGTGCCTCTGTGTGTGTACACAGCAGCACAGTGTATGAAATGCAGCAGGAAATATGCCTTTCTTTCTAAGAATATAATTCTCCAGGCTGTAACAAACTGATTCTTTGAACGGAAATAATTAATCTCATGCTTCTACTGAAGACCTCAGTGGCCCCATGTAGAAAAGTGGGTTCTTCTGTCACCCATCGCATCAGGAAACTCAGCACCTCCTTTTTTTTTCCTCTTTGCAGCACTGCTCTTACACAAAGCATAAACTTCCAAGACACTCACTGTCAAGGAGCAGCAACCACACAAGTCCCTCCCTGAGAAATCTGGCAATAGATTGTTGGAACGGAGAAGGAAGTCACTGATGCTACTAATCCTCCTGCAGCAGACAGAAGCTGATATTTTAATAAAAAATGCCTTTTAGTATGAACTTTTTCCCTCTCATGTTAAGAGAATTGTTTATATTCAATAAGTGAAAAAATTCCAATTCCCATGTCTCAAAAAAAAAAAGAAAAATCCTTCTGTGGGTCATCAGAGCTGAAAATCAACCAAGCTGGCTGCCTCTGGGGATTTATTGAACTTCAAGTGCCCATGACTCATTCTAGGATTACAAAAAGCAGAATAACTTTCAAATTTGCTACGTGAGAGACTGAAACAAGGTGCTCAATGCTGTTGCATGCTGGAGAGAGGAAAAAGGGAAAGACCATATCAACTCTTGTACAAAATATGGTTCTGCTTTACTTCCCTAGCTTGCAGTGCCCACTGGAGCCAGTGGAAAAAGGCTTTTAAAAAAATTATATCTGATTTAACGAGGAGTAATTTAAAAGTAGCTGTGCATGCACTTCACAAGACTCACCATCAGAAAGCAAATAAACTCTCTGTGAATTGAGTGTAGTGGATGCAGAAGCAAAGATGTTGTTAAAAAGTGGTTTTTTGAATACGTAAGAAAGACCAAAACGTATGGCAGTACTCTTTCATCCTGATTCTGCTGAAGGTGGAAGAGAAAGAACATTGCTGCAAGGAGAGTGCAGATTGAATAATACCCTAGGAGCATTCCCAAACGGTAAAAAGTTCTCAGAAACAAGGAATGCTCCAAGCACAACACCATTTTCTACACTCCCTGAAACAGCCACTGAAGAGTTAATGCTGCTTCTCCCCTCCCAAGGTGGGTAACTAGAATAAAAGGTTGCAGCTGTGCCCTGGTAGGCCCTTTTTAACCACCTCCAGTCCCAGATAGAATGCAAATGGTGTCTTTGTAAGTTGGGCTGTGCTTGGTTAGTGCTTGTCACAGCGCTTTGTCCTTAGGGGTTACAAAAATACCTCTTTTATTTGTTACAGTCAGTAAAACCTGGATCTCTGCTCCTGCCTAAGGACTTGTTGTGAAAAGATAAACACATACTATAGGTTTGGCTTTTGCAAATATTGAAGTGGATGCCATGTGTTGTGCATCATAATATAAGGTTAACTTTTGCACACATAGCTATAACTGTGAAATATTAACTAATGCTTTTATTTATGTAGCTAACTGGCAGTAATTAAAATAACTCGGACATATTTGTAAAGCAGCTGATGTTGATTTAGAGTACTTGTGGTTAACTTGCAACAACTGAAATAACTAAACCATCAGATAACACTTGAGGAATGGGCATGTTGAGGACCCCTGCTACTGACAATTGTGCTATCAACAGCTGTGACCTGCTGAAACCACAGAACAGGGGCCCTTGTGGGGGCTGACACACGACCCTCAAAACCACAACCAAGATTGCTGCACGTGCTCTAAAGAAGTGGATCAGAGCAGGGGCCACGCTAAAAAGTTCCTGGAACATGTAAACTGGTTCCAAAATATGCTTGGATATGTATAATCATTTATGAATATGTATTTGACCAGTGCAATAGAAAGGGTATATAAGAAGGAAGGGTTGCTATAGTTACCCTTATAGTTATTGTTATAGTTATAGGTGTACCTCTGGCTACAGCTACCCACCCAGTGCTGTCACTGTTGCTTTCATGATTTCCCCCCCTATTGTTCTTCATTAAATTTTTAAAAATTCAACGGAGGACTGGGTTTCATTTCTCACATGCGATGATGGTCTTCAGCTGCTTGGAAGCTGCAGGTGAGTTCTGTGAGTGCCTCCAAACTGTTCATAACTCTGCAAGCCATAGATGAAACACTGCAACACCTCATTTACACCCCAGACCCTGGAAATTTGGGGCACATCTACGAGAGAGTGCTGCAACTTGAAAAGAGGATGAATCAGGGAAGAAGAGCAGTGTGTTTGTCTGTGGGGCAGCCCCTACTCCTCAGCAGGGGGAGGTGTCTGATGACCAAGACCTGCAGCTCCTCTTGTCAATATATCTGTAGTTGCTTATGCATGAGATGGTCCCTGCATAAATCTCAAAGTCTCAAAATCAATGCACTGGTAAAAAGGATAATACAGTCTAAGGCTGCTTACTTCCAGTTCTTGTTCCACCAGTCCTGTTTCATTCATTGCAGCAGGAGGCACATTACTGAAAAAGCTGAGGGAGTTAAGTAAAAAAAATTGGAGTATCAGACTTGAAGAAAAAGAATAGCTGATATTTTATACACTTTTTATGCATTTTTATCTTTCTGGGAGACTCATGAAGATTGATTACTCAACAATCAGTTCCTAAGGGACAGAATAAGTAAGTAGTAGCATGATGCCCATCTGTTTCTGTATTTGATGCCTGCATGCCACAGTGCCAACTTCTGCAGAGGTACCCTACAATCCACAACAGTGAATTTGGGGTTGCTGGCCCTGGAGCAGCAGAGTGGGGTCAGTGGAGAAGGTGCTGGTAATATCCCTGGCCTGGTCAGCTGTGAGAGCTTGTGGGTGGCGGCAGTTCAATAACTGGCTCTGGGAGCACAGATGAATCTGGCTCCCTTTGAAATAGGTTAAAGTGACTCCTCTTCTGTGTGGTCACAGCTGAAAAGGGATTTGGCTTCCCTGTGCAGCCCCAGACTTGTTCAAAGAAAATAGAGAGGGCAACAGAACATTTACAGAGTAGGACAAGATGTTAGTGGTGATGGTCTGAGTTTCTCTCTTTTTCCTTTTTTTTTTTTTTTTTTTTTTTTTCTGAGTGTTCCTGATTACTAAACTGCTGTGCTTGATGGAGGGAGGGAGGGGCAGAATTTGCTTTCTGCTCCTTCTGCTAGAAAGAATTAGAGGAATGGGAAAGGAGTCAGGAGCAGGGAGCCAAATCTTCTGTTTAGTGAAGGTGGTAGTGTCCTCAGCTGTGGATGTCACCTACAAAAGACTGTCCAAGGAAGATGGGAAGGACTGAAAGAAAAATCAAAGAGGTGTTAGAACTGAAGTGTCCTCTTTCTCACTTCAGCCCACTTACTAAATCCACTGAAAATCTGACTTTTAACTTTCTCTATTTTGTCTTTATTTTGAAAACCTCACCTCTAACAGATGATATGATAGACTTTGCTAATGGTTGATCCAATGGAATTGCTCCTTCATGAATCAGATCTCTCACACGTGCCACTGCACTGGACACAGCAACTCTGGGAAAAGCATTCCCCAGAAAGCAGTCTGGCTTTCATCTGGAGATATTAGGAGTTGTCTACTCATTCTCTTAGTAATCTCATTTCTAACCTAAATAAGATCTGTAGAATTGGCTATGTATGATACTGTGCATCTGGTGCTAATAAGAAATCCCAGTTTCTGTACAATTTCAGAGTAAAATTCAAAGTACTGAATGGGAAGAGTAGACTGAAAAAAATAATTAAATTAAATTAAGATTCAGGTCTAGTTTTTTCCACACTTATTTCAAAGTCAGTTGTCATAGCTACTGCAGCATAAGACTGACTTAGTTTGTTCACTTTTTCCTTTAAAGACATGTTCACCTTTTTAAGAAAATTGAAGTAACTAAGCAAATACCTGGAGAGAAAAAATCAAAGCTGTCCTTTGCGCAACCATAATTTTATCATGATTTATTATTTGGATCAGGGATATTCAGCCTTTATCAGTCAGGAACCCTTTGTTCCTCAGGCCACAAAAGCAGAAAATAGTTCAATGAATATTAAAGTACACTACAGTTGCAAACTTCAAAAGGGTAAAAATTCAGCATGGCACTGTCCCCTCAATCTCACTTGTTAACATAAGTTATCAAATTATATTATTATGGCCTCAAACTTTTGGCTTCTAGGAACAAAATAACATTTCAGTTTCTGGACTCAGAAGGTACCTAAGGTTTAGACATATCTGAAAACATTAACCTTTTAAATTTGGCTTAAACTATGGCAGATACATGGTATTACTTAGCTCTTTATTTATACTGCTCATCTTATATCAATCTTTTACTCTACAATTAGTTTTTACATCCCATTATTGAGCAATTAAGATGAAGCATTTTGCTTAGGTAAAATTGTGATCTTTAGATTGGACTGGAAGTTGGAAGTTAATGATTATTTTATTGCAGGTCAAGTGTAATTTATGCCACCTGCCTGAGTCAGCCTGTGTGCCTGGCCTGTGAGCTGCTCCTGTATCCTCTGCCTCTCCTGCGGCCCTGCCCCTGTCCATGACTCATTTCTTGAGTGAGTTTCCTCACAGCTCAGGGCACTTTAGCCCAGTTTACCACATTTGGGGAATTCCCTCTGGCCAAGAATTGCTTTTTATATACAATATGTCAAATAATAGAGATCTTATGTATCATTGCTGTAATTGATCTGACAGATGGGTGTCTTATCTCAAGAAAAGATGGAGAAAGGAATGTCTTGCTGTGCAGATAGGAAATATCTCCTAACCCCATGTATCAGCCACAACTTGATAACATACCTTGTTTCTGCTTTGCCTTGTGGCAAGTAGTTTCTTCCCTGCCCAGTCCTTTTGAACTATCATGTGAATAATTTGAATCATAATTTAGTCAGATTTTTAAATGTTCCTTAATCTATATTTCATATATGTGGTTTCCTAAAGTCTGCAGTGCCAATAGCTGAGTGAGAAATTAGTAGGAATGAATTGGGGAGTTAATCAGCTTCAAAACAATTTTCTACAACTTTCAACTAGGCAATTCTCTGACAAGAGGCAAAGCAATGATTGTGCAAAATACTTGAGCTTGCAGATAATCCTGAACCTATATCATTTGTAAAAACTGAAATCCATGCCATATTTAGCTTTCTGCTCTCTTAAAACATGGTTATTTTAACTTGTTTGCTGTCCATAGGTTCTCTTTCTGGCTTAGAGATATGTATATACTTCACTAGATCTGGACCTAATTAAGCAAATTCCATCTGGTTTTGCCCCTGGCTTTTCTGGCTGATAGTGATGCAGTAATTCATGGGGACTGTATTTTCCCAGTTTTTACTCAGTTCTAAAAAATGAGATTGTTAACTGTGTTTTCTTGTGCACTCTTTCAAGGCACACAGAGTGCTTCTTCATACAGTACACAGAGAAACAAATTAATGTTTAATGCAGTATTTTACATATGGCAATAGTTACATGCTATATATGAAATTACTGTCTGCAAGGGAAAGTTCATTAATTTTCTTAATTATAATGTTCTCCTGTTCTGGAGCTTGGCTGTCCTTAAGCACAATCCTAGAAACAAGCACATTGTTGGTTAACTGGCTAGGCTGTGTTTCTACAATTTTGGGGGTTTTTGTCCAGTATGAAGCTGAATGTGGTCTGTTGCTCAATATTTTATGTTTAAAAAAATGAATATTCCTATGGCAATAACAATAAGCATGGGTGAGTTTGTGTGTTTTGGTGTAAGGGTTGGTTGCTGAATGCCTCATGATTAAGTTTTAAGAGAATTGTGTGCTGTGCTGGGGCTAAGAGGGGCAATATGCATATGCAGGTATGCAAGCATGCAATTACCCACAGATGTCAAAGTGAAATTTTGTAGAAAAATCAGAGTTTTTGTCGAACAATCAATTTTTAAAGAAACTAATTGAGCCATGTTTTGATGTATAACTAAAAATACTGAGTGCACACCTGTTCTTCCTTCCACCTAGACACTTTTTGTGACTGGCATATCACAGGTGGATTGGTTTTCCTTACACCTGGCTTCTTGAGGAGTGGGCAGGGAGATGGATTTAGCAGCTCCTATCCCCACCCTCCCCCTTCATGTTAGGCAACACCTCTTTAGTATTTAAAGAGCTGTTTCAGCTTTTCCTGAGCTCCCTTTGGCTGGCTGGCAGGCCCTTGTGACAGACTCAGTTGCAGTGTGACTGGGAGGATGAGCCAGAGAGCAGCTGGATGTAAACCCCTTGTACAGCACAAAATGCTCTCACCTCCTGCACTGGGGGCTGTGGGAGTCTGTGCTTGGCTGGTGCAGATGACACTGGGAACAAAGACAACTGTGCACCAGGGGCCCCCAAGGCACAGCACAAGCAACCTCCTCTCTTTCTGCCAACAGGCAGAGCCAGGCCATAGTCAGCAAGAGTGCTGTATTACAAGTGTCTCAATTCAGCATGCCACACCAACTTGCACTTCACAAAAACTGTGATCTCACTGGAAACACTCTGAAGTCAACTGTAATGAGAAATTTTGCATCTCAGCTGTCTTTGTGTTGCTATGATTATTAATATAGCCACACTGCTAGGCAGCTCATCAGATCTGGAAAGATGGATTTTGGATCTGTCTCCCTTTTCTTACTCTAAGGAGTCAGCGTCCCCAGTTGCTGCTCCAAAAAGGCTCCTAGGAACATCTCCTCCAGCAGATTGATCCATGAGATGAAGAAATCCCTCTTGAGAGTGGAGATCTTAATGGTGATATGACACTAGGATAGATTTCTATCTTATATTTTCCCTCTTTGACATAATGAGAAGAGAAAATTTGGGCTGCAGCATCATGGCCCATATTTTGCTCAAGCTGTCCTTTAAGCAAAATAGAATTGATGGAATAGCTTCTGTGTCCTGTCTGATTTAGCAAAACTAAAACCGCTTGGTTTTATGAGAATAAATGAGTAATCTGGAGTAGATTTGTAGGCAGCAAGACAATTCTCTCTTTGCTAGTAACAGAACTGGATGAAATATGTTGTATTTTTTCTTTTAGGTGATTCCTGGCAACACCACTTTAGGCAGCTGAACTGTACTGTTCTGGTCAGATCTGCTTAATACTTCATTTGATCATTTAGCTTTAAAAAGTAATCTACCTCTCAATGAACATGACTTTTCTCTGGTAGCAAACAATCTAGCTGCTTTCTCCTCACTTTGAAAGCTCAGTCATTGTCTACCATTTATGAGGAAAATTCTTATTGGCCCAGGTAGGATGGGTGTTCTAAAAAAATACATAAAGTACCAAGAAGGAGGAACAAGGAGATTTTAAACTAATTTTTTAATATTCCATTAAAAATAGAAAAATCATAAGTTCAGAGTCTTAAACCGAGATAATATTTCTGTTTTAGAACTTTTATTAAGATGTTGAAAACAAAATATCTTCATGTGACTAGCTGTAACTGGTGTTTATAAGCTGCTGTGCCCTCTTGAAGGGGGAAAATTTTGAGAAATTTAGTTAGACATATAGATATGATATATGCCTATAAATCATATATGTTATTCATATAGACAAATCTACCAGAAATTTAATGCTATCAGTCATCATGAAGGTAGTTAGTGATGAACTTTTACAGGGTAAAACTCAAACTTTCTGGTTAGTAGGTGAAAAACTCAGGTTTTATCTAAGGTGTTCTGAATCACCACTTGGCAATCATCCCTGAGAGCACAGAGTGCAGACTGGCAGTTTAGGTGCATAAGTTAAACAGCAACAGCTCAGCAAGTGCTCCTTGAGTTTTTGCAGCAATAAAATATTTGGATGGTTTTATGTGGGATATTTTTTAGATATAGTGATTTGTTCTGTCACAGAAATATCCCAGTAGGTGCTCATCAATTTTAAGAGATATTTCTAACTTTATTAATATTTTGTGTGGTTGTTCCCTATAAATTCAAATTATTTTTCTAAATGGCATGTCTCATCCTCTTCATTTTTAATCCTTTAATATTTTGTGAAGGCGTTGTGTTTTTCACCTTGGGCCCACATTAAACACTGAGAGCAATTATCACCTGTGGGAATCCTCACCTCCTGTAATCCCTGAGCAGTGTAAAGCAGTTGTTCAGGATCATTGCTCATGTCCCTATTTCATTTGCATGTGTAAGCACACCTACTTTTTCTTTTTTTAAGTAGAGCAATAGTTCTCCATCTGTAACTTAGCCAAGACCATCTCCCTGCATCCCCAAGCTGATTTCTTTTCAGCAGTTCCCATCTGAAGGTGCCCAAGGATGGGGACTGCAGGCAATCCAATCCACCATCCCAATGACATAAATTCAATATCACATTACTCAGATGTGTGTCAGCCCCTGCACAGGAATTTTGCTTCTTTAACAGATAAAAAGTTTTCACAGCTTGGGCACTCTCTAGGTGGGCAGTGAGCAGTGTAGATGACATAGAGTTCTTTAAGAAGGTTGTAATGAGAGCTTAGATCATCCTATCCTCTGTTAATTTCTAGCACTGGCAGCTATCTAAATCAGAAGCATGGTATGAGAAGGAAAAAGAGACTGTGGCATTCATGTAAATAAGGCAAAGAAGGGCAGGCTGTGGATGTTTGACCAAAAGCACTGCAGAGAGCAGAGCTATGCAGTAGGGCCCCATCCTGAGGCAGCTGGGCAGGCTTCTGAAGAAATCTGCTCACTTTCTAAACTAATTGGAAGGGAGGAAAAGGGCAGATACAGAACATGGGTGCTTTGTGGCAGTCTCATGTGAACAGGAGAAATCCAGATAAGTTGTTGATTACTTAAGCTTATTTTTTCTTTCTAAAGAAAAATAGCTTCACAGAAAATCAATTTTCCCAAGGAAGCAGCTAAGGGATATCCAAGGATACAAATAAGTGTACAGCCATAAAAAAATGTGTTTTGCAGGTAGAATTACTACACCAGGTGATAGGATCTTAATGGGAAATTTAACATTAGAAAAAACCCATCAGAAGAGCTGAAGAAAATATGTGAAGAAAGCAGCTATAAAGTAGTTCTGTAAGAAGCAGTTTGGAAAATGTTACCAGCTAGGTGATGTGTGGCACATGCATTGCAAAAAAAGGCAGTGGGGGGAAAAAAAACCCATGATTTTTCTAGATGTGTGTTTACTTAGGGTAGTCTGCTTGCCCACTGCAAAAGCTTCAAGCTGACTCTCATTAGGAGTAATACCAAAAGTGACGGACAATAACAAAATGAAGGAATTTTTGCAAGCTGGTATGTGGTCATTTTAAGAAATGATAGATGTGACAAAGACATGAAAATCCTCAAAAGGAAGATGAAGAAATGAACCAATTTATAAAGAAAAAATGGAAACTCTTTTGTGCTGGTTTTGGACAGGATAGAGTTTTTCCTTCACTGTAGCCAGTACAAAACTGTGGTTTGGATTTATGCTGGAAACAGTGTTAATAAAATAGAGATTTTTAGTTAATCCTGGTCAGCATTTACAGCCAGGGTCTTTTTTGCTCTTCACCCCAGCAGTGAGGGGCTGGGGGTGCACAAGGAGCTGGGAGGGGACACAGCCAGGACAGCTGACACCAAGTGACCCAAAGGATATCTCATATACCCCACGGCATCCTGCTCAGCACATAAAGCTGGAGAAAGAAGAAGGAATGGGGAGGAGGGATATTTGGAGTGGTGGTACTTGTCTTTTCAACTGACCATGGTGCATGATGGAGCCCTGTTTTCCCAGGGATGGCTGAATCTCTACCTGCCCATGGGAAGTGGGGAATTAATTCCTTGTTTTTCTTTGCTTGCATGCATGGCTTTTGCTTGCCCTGTTAAACTGCCTTTAACACAATTCTTGTGTTTTCTCCTTCTTACCCTTTGGATTCCTTTCCCCATCCAGAGGTCAGTGAATGAGTGGCTGAGTCATACAGAGTTTCTGGCTTGGATTAAACCATGACATTTGGACAAAACTGTAAAAATATGTTTATTCCAGACTTGGTTAGATAACTGGGAGTCTACTATTTCATTTGGTTCAGCTGGGCAAAAAAGGAAAGAGAAATTATTGCTTTCAAAACTCCATTTCAAGGGCTATCTGTTCAGCACAAGAGAGATTCCAGAGATGATACCATGTAGGTTTTGCAAATGGCAGGATCTGAAAGAAGCACAGGATAAAACCACTTGCATGGCTACTCAAATGCTGAAAGTGATTAGAACAAGTGTTCTTTCTACCTCTTCTGTCTGACCTTTGGAAATCAGGTTGGGAGTGATTAGATACCACTGCTGTCACTCTAGCTAAGTAGAAAACAAAGCACTTCTGTAACACATTAGGGACACTTTGGGTATATCTTTAAGGAGCAATTGAGACAGAGAAGATTTTCTGAAGATAACTAAGCTTAGAAAACAGAATGCTAAAAATCAGGTGGTGCAGCTGGAGAAGTTATTGTTGCAAAAACCCTCTCTGGTGGGATTTGACTCGTGAGTGGAGAGGTGGGCTCTGGCATCCTCAGCTCCTGTCTCTGGCTATAATAAACATATCAGGGTGCTGCAGGAGGAGTGTGCATTGTGGAGCTATATGGTTCAAGTATATAACAACACACACAACAAAAGGTGTTCTTAGCATAGCAGCAGCTTTTACATTGCTGAGGTTGCTATGTTTAATCTTGAGCCCTCAAAGGGGAAGCCTAAGGTGCAATATTGTTCTGGAAAGAATTTCCAGTGGCCAATCAGTTCCTGCACCATTTCAGAGACATTGAAATAAAACCAAAACAAACAAAAGATAAAATGTGGAAGACTCAAAGGATCAAGTAAATGAAATACAGTAACTTTTCTGTATAAAGACATCAGAAATAAAAAAAAACAGGATGACTGTTTGTGTAACTGTCCTGAAAGCAGCAGTGCAGGCAAGATTTCCTGTAATGAATTCAGGGCAAGGTAATATCCACCTGATGCCATGCCATCTTCATTGTGATTAGTGGATCTGCATGTGGTCCTGAAAAATTTCAGTGGTTTTCAGTTCATCTTCTATGGGCATCTGAAAAAATAATCCCATGGCCCAGTAAAGCAAGAGAGCAAGGCTGGAGGAGAGGCTCAAAACTTCTTGCAGAGCATTCAAATGTCACCTTTGTGGCCGGAGTTTCACCCATCAATTTGACATCCTGAGCATGATGCTGTAGTCAATAACATCTGCAAGCATCTCTCCTGATCCCCAGCATTACCAATCATGGCAACAAGAAAGATGCTTGTATGGAGGAAGGCAGTAAAGATCCTGGTATAATAAAATGCCATAGGCTGGAAGTCTCTGAAAAGAAATTCATAGAAAGAATGGGAATCTGATGTAACTGGAGCTCAGTACCAAAGCAACTGAGTCCATGTGAATTTAGGGAATAAGCATCTGTCTGAGTGACAGGTCAGACACCTGAGGGTTGCTTTTGCTAGTACAGCCACACCTGATGATGAAAATACTGGCCTGAGGTGCTGAAGCAGCTGGTGAGGATCCTTGCTGGGATCCTGAGAAACCATTAACAAGCACCCAGGGGGCAGAGAGGACACTCTGCAGTTAGAGCTGCCACCACACAGTCCCTGGATGCTGCTCATGGCCCTGTGCTTGCTGCACAGACCTACTCTATGAGTGAAAGCCTCATGATGCTTCCACATAAGATTAACACACAGCTTTGTTAGTAATGAATGACACCTCCTCCCTGCCTGCGTGCCTGAAGTGCATATACTGTACTTGTGCCCACAGTGCCCAAATTAATGCAATCAAGTCCTTGTCTTTCTGCCCCTGCTTTAGATCAGCCTTATTGCATTCAGTACTCTGACATCAGCTCACTAACAATGCTTATGAATCCCGTGAGTTCTCACACAGCCATTAAAAAAAACCAAACAAAAAATCAAATCTAATCCTTACGTGGAGATGGCAACAGTTGATTCCATGGGAGGAAGGCAATCCATGGCTCAGGCAATGATCAAAACATCTGCAGGTCATTGCAAACAGGCTCTGCGCACCGAGTGTCCTTCCCAGTCACTTCTAAATTCCTGGGAAGCATTTCTGCAATGCTTTCAAGTCAGTTAAAATTTGCAGGGCAAATTTGGTAAAATGGGAAGACAATGGAAATAACAATGAAGAGAGCATAACAATCTGAATAGTGAAAATGCTACTATTGGAAAGAATAAGAAAATATGATTTTTTTTTAAGTTGAAGAAATTTCATTCAAAAGGTGGTTGCACATATTAATGTTTGTGTGATATTTCACAGGACATGTAATGCAGTTTTTCAGTAGTGATGGCCAGGAAAGCAAATGCTGTCATTAGGGATAGGTTTAAGAAGTAAAGGGTGAAGAGTTGATTAAAATATTGAATTATGAAAATTTAGGATTTTTGAAGATCTCAGGGATTAAGTTAATACATTTATGAATATTTGTTCATAATCTAATAGATAAAATCAACATGCAGCTGCTATGCTATGGGAAATTTAAAGATTCTCTTCCTTCTTTCTTTCAGTCCATGTTGATCATATGTACTGATTACATGCATGGTTGACTACATGCACCTCATAAATAAGCAAGTAAAGAACAGGGCTTTCCATGTAAACAGAGGGGGGTGCTGGCAGAAGAACCTGTGTGCCAAGGGGAAAGGACACTTCAAAGACAAAAGCCACCTTCTCCAAGCCTGAGTGCAGGGAGAGAGAACTTGGTGCTCCTTCCCTTGTGTTCAGCCAGCTCCTGCTGAGAAATTCACAAACAAGGTTGAAAAGGGATGGGAAATGTTGAGAAGTTAGTGGGGAAGTGGCTTAGAGTGGCTGAAGCGTGACTGCTGGACCCAGATGAGAGAGATCAGCCCCAGCTGTCTTGCCTGCAGATTTTGGGTATCTGTACACTGTGGTCAATGCTTCCCCTCTGTTCCTAACGAGCTGCCCGGCTGAGACACGCTGGACTCGCACTGTCTTTCTTCCTGCCTGCCTTTGAAGAGAGCCCTCATCACCTACTAAAATACCTCCAGACAGAGAAACCCCTATTTTCAAGCTAGTGCCTACAAAATTTTCCAGACTGTGTGCTCTGTAAACAGCAAGGTGATTTGGGCATGGAAATTAAGGAATCTCTATTACACACAGGAGTGGATTTCAATTCTGACTTGGAGTGTTATAACTTGATTTTGTCTTTTCTCTGTACCTAATGTACTAATTTCATACTTACATTTATTTCACCCTCTCAATTTTCCTGCTAGAAAATAATTTGTTGTCTCAGTTGCAGTTCTGTAATTCCTAAAAGCCAAGGAATTTTTCTTCCTTCAGTGCCTGCTTCTATCTAGCCCACGTGTATCTGAGCTATTGAATTGCACAGAAGCTGAGTTAACTGCTTTGTGTCACTTTATTTAAGCTCTAATACACAAACTGAGTATGATATTAGGGGCAATGAACCTGAAGATAATACCTGTAGTTTCAAACAAGCACCCTAGTAAGAGTTGGTAGCAGAGTCCTGGTACTTGTGTTCTGAGATTAGGACAGGGGAGCCTTTGGACAACAATATTATTGCTAGAACGTCATTGTCTTGGTTTCAATTCTGTCATTTCTTAGGGCTCAGTTGTCTCAGTTTCGTGGCTGGTTTATTTGGGTTTTCTCTTTTTTTGTTTGTTTGGTTTTGGTTTGGTTTGGTTTTCTTCCTAGCTAGTCTTTCCCAGCTCATCACCTGCACATGGCTCCCTTTCAAAATGTGAGATAGCAATGGCAGAACTCTCATCTGATGTTATAAGTACTTTCAACCATTTTTTCCCCTTAGCATCCACCATGGAATCCTTTTCATTGAGTCTCTAGGCTGGTGGTGTCATTTGCTACACAGGCTACTGCCATTTGTGCACATCTTTACTCTGAGCTTTGTAGGTGACTTCCTGAAATCTTTTTGTAAAGACTTGATTGATTCCTGTGCTCGTGACTCATTTTAACAGTACAGACAAGTTTCTTATTGGGGATTTGTGAAGGCTCCCAAATTCATAAGATGGTTTTCTTGACTCTAAATCAATTATATGTTTCAAAACCCCCAAATAATCAAACATTTCTCCTCTTCCCCCAAAAAACCAAACCAGCCCCCACCTTGTCTCCTTTGTATGCACAGTATGGTAGTACAATGTGTTAGGCTCCTAAACACTCTAAGAAGTCAAATCCTTTAATGTACATGATGTTCATTTTCTCTGCCATGAAGTCTGCACTTCAGGTTTTGTTAGAGGACTTTAACCTTCTCTACTCACGGTTCATGGTTCTTGCTGATGAATATATTGTCTATTTTTTTTTTTGGTGTCCCTCCCCACCTCTCCTTTTTACCCACCTCTGGCCAAACTGTTGACTGTTCTGAGGGGTTTCTCGTGTTTGTTTCCATTTGGAATGCTTTTCACTGTCACACCCCCAGCACTAGAGCCAAGGTGCCTATGGGTGTGCTTCACCCAGTGCCTGCTCAGCAATGCCTGACACAAACATCCCTGCCATAGAACACCAGCATTCCCAGCAAAGCCTGACACAAACATCCCTGCTGTAGAACACCAGCATTCCCAGCAATGCCTGACACAAACGTCCCTGCTGTAGAACACCAGCATTCCCAGCAAAGCCTGGCACAAACATCCCTGCCATAGAACACCAGCATTCCCAGCAATGCCTGACACAAACGCCCCTGCCGTGAGAACACCAGCATTCCCAGCATCCTGCCATGTAGAACACCAGCATTCCCAGCAATGCCTGACACAAACGTCCCTGCTGTAGAACACCAGCATTCCCAGCAAAGCCTGGCACAAATGTCCCTGCTGTAGAACACCAGCATTCCCAGCAATGCCTGACACAAACGTCCCTGCTGTAGAACACCAGCATTCCCAGCAAAGCCTGGCACAAACGTCCCTGCTGTACAACACCAGCATTCCCAGCAATGCCTGACACAAACGTCCCTGCTGTACAACACCAGCATTCCCAGCAAAGCCTGACACAAATGTCCCTGCTGTACAACCACCAGCATTCCCAGCTGCCTTTTGTCCGGGCTGTTCAAAGCACAGCTCTCTACAGCTGCCATGGAGAGCTTAGTAAAGAGGCCAAGCCTTATGGGAGTCAGGGGAACTGTGAGCTTTGCACAGAGAAGCAGCAGTTTTGCTTGGAAAGCTCTGGAGCTGATAGACTCCATGGGAAGCCAGTGGGCCCTGCAGCAGTCAGTGAACACACAGACTCACCACTTTTTTGGTGACCTGAAGTCATTTATCAGCTTTAGCATTTCTTTGCAGCCTTTTCAGGCTGACAGTGATTTAGCTTGATAACTAAAATTAGCCAGTGTCACTGTCACAAATGTCTTGATACTTGCAGCCTAGCAGAATTTAAAAAGACACCTTTCCTATCCTGTTAGGCAGGCCATCTCCAAATGGACTCCTGAGCTTCCAAGAACCAGGATCCCAAGCCTGACATGAAGCCAAAGCAGTCAATTATATCTCAGGTGACCAGAACTACTTAGGTGTCTCCTCCAAAGGTGCCCTTGTCTTTTGATTTTGAGTACAGGTCTCAGACCTAGATCCAAAGTACTTAAAACAACTTGCTTTATGATGTAAAATAAAAAAAAAAAAAAAAATTAAAAAAAAAAAAAAAAAAATCAGTACTTTTAGCCAAAGAGCCAAGGATTGAATTACCGTCAATATCATTTGCCTTCCAGAGAAGGGCTGAGGCATATTGGCAAGAGAGTGTGCAGAGACCTGGCTTGCAGTCACAGCTTGGCTTGTGCAGTGCTTGAAGTGTATGACCACTCCACATTTAGCATTCTCTCATCTGCCAAATGCTGCTATTAGATTGTTTTCTTTACTTTTTTTTTTAAAAAGCTGTTATCAGTTTATATTTTCCAATCTGCAGCCTGAACATTACTTGATCACACTGCAGATTGCCTCTTGTTGACAGTATCTATTGCACCTGTCCTAACTTACAACCTGGAAAGGGCTGGAACCAGCACCTTCAGGCCAACTGTTTTGCAATAGAGTTTAACTGGACTCTTCTGACAAAAAAATGCTTTTATTGCCACAAGGATCCCTTAGTTAGTGCTCAAAGTTTTTTTCTGTCTCTTTGCATTATTTTGTTTCACTTTGATGGAAGAAAAGCAAATGCATGTCTTCATTGTTAGGAAATGAGAAGCGACAAACATTGAAAAATTATATTACTGTATAACATCTTAAAATATTTGACATTTAACAATGTTTACAGAGAATAATATTATCAACTGCATATTTTTGAAGAGCATAATTACTCGTGCATATTTGATAAAAAATCAAACAGCAATACACAGTTATTTAACCAAATAAGCATTCAAGAATCCCTGGATGCATATAGGATTAACAATAACATAGAAAAATATTTCCCTAGGGAAAGCATGGAAAGCTGAGACATTGTTCCCTCTTCCTATTTTTACTTCCTGAAACACTAAATTCTTCCAGTTCTGCTTTGCAAGGGGACACATTACACTTGGAATCTGCATGCAGTCAGAGGGAAAACCCTGATGGGAGACAAGCACTTGCCATAAATTAGCAACTTTATGAATATTTGAGTTGGTTGCACTCCTGGAGCATTCTTGTGGCTCAGCTCTGCTGTGGCTGCACAAATGTGCTTCTCTGTGGCGTGCAAGTACTCTGAGAAACAGATCCAGGCTGGCTGGAGGCAGGCTCTCTACACTGATTAACATCTCAGCATGGTGTAGGGGAAGATTAAAATGAGGATAAAGAGTATTTTCTGTTAAATTATAAAAGAAGAACATCCTGTATGGATTGCTCTCCTGTAATTTTGACTGTGTATGCATGTAATGAGATAATGCATGTTAATCCTCATGAATCAACCAGGAATATGTTAAAAAAGTTTAACTAATTTCTTCCCCATTTGTAGAGATTCCAAATACCCTAGAAAAACTCCTTCAAAGTAAGACTTGTAAGGGTAATAGATGTGAACTCAGCAGTGTATTTCACCTAAGAAGCTCTGAGTAATTTACAAGCAGCCCATTCCTACGGTGTGAAAGTGTTACTACATCACCCAGAACTACATGAGGAACCAGCAAGGCACACTGGTCACCATCTAATGTTTTGTTTTGTTTTGTTTCTTATTGAGTAGGCAGAAATTTTCAGGTTTGGAATGAGAGAGATGACCTAAGAAAGCCTGTGTCAAGTTCTAGGGACACAAGGGTAATCAACAGAAGATTAATTAAGTAATGAAGGGCTAAAGTTCTGTGCAAAGGGCCTTGGAAGATACCATGAACTTCAAATGCAGAACAGCAGAGGCTCTTTCATTTTACTAGATTGCAAGAGCCCTGAAATACAATTTTCCTTTTCCTGAACATTGACTTTTACTAATAAGGCATTAGAGTGTGTAGGCAGCCTATTCCTGTCTCCATTGTTATGCTGTGCTGAAAATACAGCGAGTCTCAGGACTGATGTCAGTGAAAGGAACTGTTGTGAGAGAACTGTGTATCTTTTGGTCCCACTTCTAACAAAATAGCTGCTACATTTATATGTCTTTTAAGTCTGGCAGATGTTTTTTACCCTTCCTCCCTAGAGTTACTTATATTGCATCCTCTTTATTATTTAGAGACATATATAATTCAAACAACATAATTAGAAAATTGAATATAAACACTTTGTGATAACTGTATTATGAATGCTGGGAATGTTATTGTAACTACATGAAGCTGCATTCAGTCTGCTTTACAAAGTTACTGGTTGAAACAAGAGAAATGGGCTGCCTAACTTCAAAAACTAGTCAGATCTGGGACTTCACTTGGAACCAACCTGAGAGGAGCGTTGCAGCCTACTTCTGGCAGACCTTTCCAGGCAACTTTCTAAAGAGGGAAGGAAAAAAATACACAGAATTGCTAATGTGATTTGTCTTAAAAGGAAGCATGTGTGTGCAAATTTATGAAGCACACAGGTATTTGCTTTGTGGAAGAGGTTTTCTTGTTAGACACTCTCCCCACCCTTTAAAGCTCTCAAAATAATCCTGATGGAAAATAGCACAATCTATTAATTATCAAAAAACCCCTTCACAGGATGGAAAACTAATTTTACATAAATCCTTATTAGCCGTATCTTCTCAGTGTAGCAGAACTTTACTTTTCATGTCTCTTGACAGCTCCCAGTTTGACAAAGGAAGCTTAGCTTCACTAAGAAAAGCATATCCATTTTTTTGGGACTCCAATTAACACGTTGACATTGTCTTATAGAGCTGGAGGTGTATGAAATTATTCCCTAGGAGTTTACCACCACTGGGAAAGGTGATTGATTCTGCTACCTGGAGGAAGTAATAGATAATGTATTAAATAACACAGGGATGGTTTGTTTTGCTCCCCCTAAGCAAAAGACAAATTCCATCTTCATTTTAATTTTTACATGAGAGGCAGCACCACACAGAGGCACAGCTGCAAAGCTCAAACTTCTGCTGCTCCATATTGGGACCCCAGTGAAGCAGAACATTAATCTGTACAGCAAACAAATGACTATCATTTACATAATTACATTTAGTCACAATTTATAACATATTCATAAGTGCATGAGTGAGAATGATGCATTTGCTGTGTAAGGGATAGAAATTGTGGATCAGCCTGGGCTTTGCCAGGACAGGAGGGATAACAAAAAGAAGTGATTTTCCAGTGTGTTAGAAAATTCACACTTGTGATTTTGAGTCCAGCTGTCCTTACCTGTCCTTTCTGGCATTTTTGTACTAATAGGTTTATTTCTGTGAGTGACTGTGGGCTGAGGCTCTTCTGTGTAAACCTGTGGTAATTCTTACAGTGATCCTTGGGGAAAAGAGCAAAAATGTGTCTTTCTCCAGAAATGTTTCCATTAACAACTCATTATTTACTTGAAAATGAAAGAGAGTGTCTAGAAATCAAAGGGACTTCCAATAAATATCTTTTATCTTTAACTATGCCTCTTATGATTGCCACAGTTGCACTACATGAGAGATTAAATAGCAGAGAGTAAAGCTTTCATAAAGTTTAAGTAAGTCCTCTTTCCCCAGAAGAGTATCAAATAATAATCTTAGGCATCACTTTTATCCCTACCCATGTTTGCTTTCTCCTCTCTTACATTTTTTTCTTATTTTTCTTGAGTTTTCATCTTTTTTATATGCTTCACTGTCCTTTTTTTCCCCTCATGATTTTTACAGTCAAAAGGGAAGTAATCATACCACCAAGTGATAGAACTGGTAGTAATCCTGTAACAGTTGCTTATATCTCAGTCTCCATATTTCACATGTTTTTCTGTAATTCTGTCACTTTTTGAGCAATTGAACAACTATTTCCAAGATTTTTTGTTTTTGACTTCAATTATTTCTCTGAGTTTTACAGTTCTCACATAAATGTGTCATTGTAATTCTGAAGAACATACAACTACAACTCAGATTTTTGAGGAAACAGAAAATTAGATGATATAAAAAGCATGTCATCTGATAGAATCAATTAAAACAAAAAGGCAACATTCTACTGAAACCAGTCTTTCGCTTTCTCCTGTGAATTAGAGCCCTATCAGATAATTCTCTGTCCAGAAAAAATCAGTCTCCTAAAATCAGTGGTTTTGTGTGTGTGTGGTGGGGTTTTTTGTTGGTTATTGGTTTGGTTTGGTTTGGTTTGGTTTGGTTTGGTTTCGTTTCGTTTGGTTTCGTTTGGTTTGGCTTGGCTTGGCTTGCCTTGGTTTGGCTTTTTGGTTTGGTTTGGTTATTGGTTTGGTTTGGTTTGGCTTGGTTTGGTTTGGTTTGGTTTGGTTATTGGTTTGGTTTGGTTTGGTTTGGTTTGGTTTGGTTTGGTTTGGTTTGGTTTGGCTTGCTTTGGTTATTGGTTTGGCTTGGCTTGGTTTGGTTGGCTTTCTTCCACCCAGCAGCTTGCTGAGGGATTATCCCCCACTCAGAGAGCAGATCAATAGCACAGCCAGGAGCAGCAGGTTGGAGTTTTGCTCCCTTTTTCTGGCTTTGCCAGGACACTTGGCTGACAAGGTGCTCAGAGGTTGCACGTTCAGCTCTGGGGATCTGAAGTGTTCAGCAGCAAAGGAAAGGATTGAGTCACAAAGGGGTAACCCTTTAGTGAATGGAACTGCTTAGAAGGCTCTGGGATGAAGAAAAATGCCTTGGTTTAGGCTGTACATGGTTTCACTCGTCCACTTTGCAAATCAGCAAAGAGCCTTAGATGCTAATCTATCCCTGGTGAGTAGTGCTGCATTTAAACACGAGGTGAGCAAGAGGGCTGACAGTTTTCCTTTTGAATCAAAACCTTAGTCTAAATTCAGCTTTGGGAAAGTTGCCTGCCAGGAGTGCTAATATTCCTACAACCACGAGTTACTCATATCTTTTCAGACTGTTGTGCTCAGAAGAGACACAGTCAAAGAAATCCCAAAGAGAGCTTTTAAATGCAATAACAATGTTCATTTCCAACTCCCACACATTTTATAAAAAATTAAATGTAATAGTTTCTAGAGTAATTCTCATGCAAATCTATTGCATTCTTCATAAAATCCAAATAGATGCATCCCAGTTGCACTTCACATGACCTCTCTGTTTTCAGAGATTTAAAATCCCAAAATCCCATAACTCTTCATGCATTCCTAAGCACTGGCTTTGGTTGGGTTTTGGTTTTTTTCAGTTGGGGAGGGGGTTGTTGTTTTGTGGGTTTTTTTCTTTCTTTTTTTTTTTTTTTTTTTGGTAAAAAAAGATATATTTTAAGAAGAAAAACTGCTCCTAAATATTTTTTAACTTTTTTTTTTAATTATTTTTTTTTTTTTTAAATCCTGGAAAGTTAACTTAGTAAATTAAAAAGACACATAGTGGAAATGAATTAATGAATTTGCAATTGGTGTACATTTCAGGCTACTGATACTGTGGGTTTCTTTCCTTCTAATCCAAGCAGTCAGTCTGTGGGGGAACATGAGAAAAGTTCTGTGACCTCTGGACTACTTCTGGCTTCAGCCCTATTGTTTAAATAAATCTTTTGCTTTTGTGTAACTTATTAACTCTCTGGTAGTTCCCATGATATAATGTCGTTTTATGCAAAGCAGGACATGATTTTTCCTTTTAGTGGGATATCTTGTATTGGTTTCTCTTGTGGTTAATCTCAGGCCAAAGGCAAGGAAGGAAGTGGGTCCACACTGAGTTACTGCAGTGTGCTGCAAATGAGGTTCCATTGAAGGATTTGGTACTTGCCTCTGGACTTTTGTTAGGGTGCTCCCAATTCATCCTTTTGTTTCCTTCTGATCTTGGGAACGGTAGGTATTCATTTTGACTGGCCACCTGGCTGTGTGATGG
The DNA here is from genome assembly GCA_030060385.1 of Muscicapa striata striata. NCBI lineage: Eukaryota > Metazoa > Chordata > Aves > Passeriformes > Muscicapidae > Muscicapa > Muscicapa striata. The sequence goes on from JAREIS010000078.1 coordinate 2,782,321, forward strand.
ACCAGGACAGCTGAAATTTGAACCATGAGAGAATAATGAAAATCATGAAAATTCAGACCAAGATTTGAAGGCATGTTTTTCTTAATCTAATTCTCAATGAGAGGTCAGATGACTCGTGGCTTTCCTTTTTTGAATATTGTCTCAAAAAACCTCAGGCAAATATTTCTAGAAGCCCAAACTTTGTTAAAACTTATAAAGAAATGCATTGCAAAACATCTATTCTCTCAGGATGCAGTCCTTTCGGTCATATGTGACTGATATGATACTTGATACAAAGGAAATAAACATATCAGGATATCAGGAGCACCAATGGAAAATGTCAGGATTTAGAAAGCAATACTCAAACAAGAGAAGAGAACGAAAATGAGGTAGTGAAGGGTAAAAGAGACAATGAGGAAGGCTGAAGGAGTGGGGAAGGCATATGTGCTGGTTACACGTGGGTGGGGGAGGGGAGCCTCCTGAAGAGCACAAAGCCCTGAAACAAGAGCTGTCCCTCCCCCCCCGGGAACCTCCCCTGTGTGCCACAGGGACCAATCGGGAGGAGGCTGGTTTGGTGATTGGCGTCCCAGTAGCCAATGAGAGAGTTGTTTTGCTTCCATAAATCACATAGGTAAAAGTTTAGACTCTCTCTGTTTTGCCTTCCGGTCAGGGAGGTGAGCAGCAGCTCTGGGGGGCTCCGGCCCTGGCGGGGCCCGGCCCTCCCAGCCCCGGGGGGAGCCCCGCACGGCTGGCCCGGCCCCTGGCCCCTGTCCCCGCAGCAGGGCTCAGCTCGCTCGGCTCCCCGGTCCCTGCTTGGCCTGGTTTTTCCTTCTCCATGCAGCATGGCCGAGGGGGATAGGGAGCTACCGAGGCTCTCCTTTCCTCTGTTCTGAGAAGAGCGGCTCCAGCCGAGCACCTGGCAGAAGGAGGTCCAGCCGTCTCCATGTGGTCCCCTGGTGGCCACGTTTTTTTTTCCAGTGTGGCTTCAGCCTGGCTCCTTACTTTCTGGATACAAGTTTAACTCTTAGTGCTTGGATGAGACTCTAGATTTTCCTGAGCTCCCCGAAACGAAAGGAATAAAGCAAGAAGAATTACAGAAGTCAGTGGAATGAAGACAAAGTTCCTGATAGAAGAAATTGAAAAGACGCCACTGGTAAGTAGGTGAAAACCTTTTTTTTTTTGTGGGCTCTAGGGGGCTGTGACTTCACTGAAATTCCTTTAAACTGTAAAATATACTTGGGGAGGTTAGGTGCTTGAGATGAAGACTTTTTGCCTCGGGGAAATGAAGCTCTCTCTGTTTTGGGACTGGAGATATTAAACAGAGACATTTGATAGAGAAAGAGATAAAGAGACTTTTGTGTTTTCAGCAGCCTGCTTTTAAAATGGTACCCCATGTGTTCAGCACAACCCATATACAGCTCTGGAAGGACTGTGAGAATGGGAGGAAGAAAAATCATAATTTGTAGTTTCCAGGCGGATGAAAGTTATGAGAGTGAGACACCCTCTAAGCCCAAACTAAAAGAAGGGACTTTTGTCTCTAGAGTGAACTGAAATGATTATTTAAGTTGATAACTGACTGAAGTGTTCTCTGTATGTTGCTGGTATGAGGAAAGGGGGAGGAGGGAATAATCTAGAAATCTTATTCTGAATGGTTTTGTGTTATTAATAAATTTCTTCTTATACCCTTTTAAGTTTTAAGTCTGCTTTGTCTTTACTCCTAAATCCTATCCCCAAAGGAAATTAAATATATTAAAATTGGCAAACCCCAGTCACACCCTGACAGCATAACATCAAAAATATATAGAAGGCTTCTCAATACAGAAAAAAAAAAATCAATGGAGAGAAGAGTTATATTGTGGAAATTGTTGTCTGAAGGAAATAGTAGAAATTTCATCACTGAAAATCCTTTCAGGGAGGGTTAGTTCAGTGTCGAGATTTTTATGGCTTTAAGTCTTCAAAGAGGCAAGAACAGTTGTTGGTTGCTGTAAAATTGTTTATTGCAGAAGCACATCAGTCTCAGAGACAAAGAGTCCCAAGCCTAAAATCTGAGCTAAAAGCTTTCTGGCACAGAGTCCCAAATAGAAGCAGGTCCCTGGTATAAAGTCCTGAGCAGAGGCAGGAGCAGCAGCTCCCTGGTACAGAGCCTCAAGAAGAGGCAGGAGCTCCCTGGTACGTCTTTTTTCTTCCTTCTCCTCCTTCTCTTCCTCCTCCTCCCCCTCCCATGTGGTAGTAATGATGATGATGATGATGGTGGAGGAAGAGAGAGGAGAGAGAGCTCTCACCCCAATGCATGAATGTTTTCATTGTGTCTGGAGCTATGTTTCTGAACTTTTACCAAGGCTTACACTTTGTACTAGATTCTAAGGCTTTTGCTCTTTTAAGGCACTTAAAACATATTCTTACTTACTTAAAACTTACACTTCTACTTCATATCTGTGTGACTTAATATTTCTACTCTCTTAAAACGAAAGCTTACACTTCTATTTCATGTCTGTGGGGCTTAATATACTTTAATTTCTCCAAAGGTTTCAATTCAATCCCTGCATTCTGAGGGACTCAGAGAGAGCTCTGTTTTACACACTCCAACAGGTCAGCAACTAACCAGATTTTGAAATGACTGTACTACAGTTCAGTCTGTTATGGACCCCTTCACCCCATGACAGCAATTTATTTTCTTTTGTCCTTGAATCAGGTGCTGTATCTCTGTCTGGGCTGTGCTTGGTCTCAGAAGTGTGGTGCAAATAATACACATCACTTTGAAAGGAAGAGGGATGATTGTGGGTTCCATAAGCAATGGGAAAGAATTTAATAGGAATTATTAAAATTTGTTTGTCTAAAATACCATTAAAGTTCCCATCAGTACTGCCCTACTGTGAAATGTTTTTTTCAGAGAATCTTAGAACTATAGCTTAAATAATTATACATAATTTTTGCTACTACTAAGTTTAAGTATAATTTTTAAAATGGGTAAATACTTTTTTGGTGGTGGTAGTAGAAATTAGATATAATACAGGCATATTCCAAATGATCAGTAATGTTATAGCTTAATACTGGGAAGTGAGTTGTTTTACTACATGTAGTAATGTGTTACTGGAAAATAGAGATGCCTTTCAGCATATGCTTGTGTCAATGAAATTGTATGAGGAAGATCCCTAATGCCAATAAACCTGATCATTTAGTGCTAATAAAAAGCTATGTTCTCGTTTTCATTCACTCTGCAATTACTGAACTGTGTTTCAATGGGAAGCTGACAAGCCCCTTGGAAGCAATAAAATAGACAGGTTCTTGGAGATCATGTTCCTACCCAGCCTTCTATGTCTCTATAACCTTTAACAGGTTTTAGAACCTATGGGATTTCTAACTGATTCTTGTAAAAATGATCCACAGCTGGGAGGATTAAATAACACTCAGGAAGAAACCTGTTCTCCATCCAAAAATGACCAGATCTGGAATGGTGATGATATCTGTCAAAGAAACAAGAGGAAAAAATGTAATGAAAACTTCTTTTCTAGCCACTATGAAAGAGATTTCCCTGCTGAAGAGACAGCATCTGTACTGCACAAGAGAAATCCAGACACATAATTTCCTTGTGTACATCAGTATGCTCCAGCTCTGCCAAGAGCCCTGATGTGGCTCTTTGGGAGGATAGGAGTCAGAGGAGGAAGGAGAACACAGTTTTAAAGACTGCTTAAGAGGATTTAGTCTTCATTTCCTGATGACAAGATAAATATTGTCTTGGTCAATTCCTAAAACCTGGTTTCTTAAAGTATCCCAGCACCCTGATAGCCAACTCACAGCTGTAACAAATACTGGGGGATGGCTTTTGGTTTTGTTTGTAGAAGTTGGGACTTGGCAAAACTTAGTCAAAACTCCCAAACATTAAAATGGCCAGGAAAGGCTTACAGCTTCCTGTAAAGCTACTGTAGTAGGTGTGGGGAAGCAGAGAAAAGAAAGGAATTTACAACACAGTAGAGTGATTAATAATATCATGAGTCAGTCATAATTTATGCAAGTGCTGTGGCAACTCCTTGCCTCTGAGATTTGTGAACCCAGCCCAAGTTCAGCAAGTCTCAGCAAGGGATGCAAGCTGCTCATCAGTCGATGCAGTGAGTTTAGCTTTATCAGATCTCTGGGAGTCACTTGGCAATTTTATAATCCAATCCAATGTGCTGCATGATGGCATCCAAGAGGCATTCTAGGAGGTTGCCTAGGCTTCCCTTTCTTGTAACTTTGAGGAAGAATAATCTGTTTTGCAGATTTCTCTCAAAAGGTTGCTGTTTGTGGTTATGGTGCCCATCTCAAAATCCAGGATCCTTTTTCTCCAATTGGCACAAGTGGTTCAGATCATGCTTACTTTACAGCAGCCCTTGCTGCTTACCCTTATTCCACAGTTATATTCCAGCAAATAGAGGGCTATGGAAAATGAGTAGAACTTCAAAATTTACCCTGATATTCAAGTGCTGTCTGTCTGCCCTGCAGTGACTCATGAAGAGAGTAGTGCCTGATGGCTGTTCATTTTAAAGTAACACAGCTCAGAGTATATCTGCTTCCCCTCAAAATGAAGTTACAGTGTGATTATTGTGCTTGATAGCAGTCTAAAATTCATCTTTAAGAAATCCTAACTTGATGTGCTGTGCAGATTCAGTTGAGCCCTGGCCTGGCAGAGCTCAGGCCTCTGACCTGTTTCTATTTGTCCACTCAGTCTGTGCCCACCTCAGACACATCACAAAAAAATAACCTCAGGATCAGTTTCTCTTTGTGTCTTTTGACTTCAGACTCTGCCCATATCCTGCTCCCTATATTGAAATATTTCCATTTCAGATCCTAGTACTGAGAAGGCTCATGAATTATTCAAGGAATAGGTGTATGCAGTTGGAGTAATCACAAAACTCTTCAGAACTGGAATACCTTTTTTATTTCTTTGAGTTTCAGTAAAGTCTAAAAAAAGATCTTTTCTAACAAGCTGGCAAAAATGTGTGCATCATTGAAAGAAAGCAGTAATTCAGCAACAGTATGATAATACAAATTAGAAGTTATCTTTCATAGAACATTACGAACTTTTGTAATTACAAATTTCATAGTAAATTATGAACTTTAAAGGTCACATGACAGACTGATGGAAGATGATATAGTATATTAAGGAAATGTTTACTGCTCTGGAGGCCTGCATCTCTTCTCATCTCTGAGGCTTTCTTCAGCCCCAACACAGTAATTACCATTTTCACAAAGTCCAGCTTTTATTAGAGTATCTGAATGTGTCAGGGCCATGGAGGGCACATTGCAGCTGAAAGTTCAGTGAGAAAACAGCTCCCCAGGAAAAGTACCCTGTAATTGAAAAGAATGACTAGTTATAAATTAATAATTTGCCTTCCCTGGAAATTACTGGGTGTGATTACACTTCAGGCCTGTAGTCATTCCACTTGCTGTTGGCTAACATTTAATGTTTGCACACCATGATCCCATTAAACCAGAAAAAAACCTGACAGAAGACTCCTGTGATGCTACTTGCTGTGCTTTTCAGAAAGGGGATGGCCAGGCTCACATGGAAAACAGTTTTGAATGTTGGAAAAAGATTGATCTTTGCATGGCTGACTACCTTTTTTTTTTTTTTTTTTTTTTTTCAGGTGGGCAATAAATTAAATCAGTAAAAACCAAATCTGAGGCAGCTTGCCCATCCAAGTGTCAGGATAAGCTGAGCACATTATAGCTTCTCTTGAGTTCTACAGAAGTGCTAAAGTGGGCAGATTTCCTTGGAACATTGCCTGGAGATTATCAGTGGAAGTTTTGCCAAGTCTCCACAGCACTGGGCAATTTGAGATGCTGTCTTTAAGGCACTCTTTGACTCTTTTACATTCTGAGGCTAGATATCCATCTAGTTTTTGTTGCTGGAGGATTGGAGACAGACATGGTGCACTAGCTTTTCAGCCTTGAAGCTGTTAACCTAAGCCCTCCCCCTTATTCCCAGCCCCTCAGTGCCTTTTGTAAGACACCACTATGAGCTACAACAAAAATGCTTCCCTGTTCAGCAGACTTTGGGAAAACTCTGCAGTGAAGGTGTGGTGTGTCTGTCCTTGAAGCAGATGCTGTCTTTAGTGTGGAAAGGATATGGAAGCTTCAATTAGGTATTTGCTTCCTTTCTTTTCCCATAGGACACCCAACCCCTGCCAACACAAGGGAGTTAGAAATAGAGAAGGTGGATTAAAGGCTTCTATACACATGCTGCAGGAATTTCTTCAGGACTTAGTTTGCACCAATGGAAATCCCAGAAGTCCAGTGACAGTTCAGTATGGCTGGCATACTTTATTGACATTATGAACTCTCAATAAAGAGGTTTTTATGACCAAGAACTGTAAACTTTAAATTTACTGATGCATATTAGGTTGTAAAACCACTGTTTTAAACTTCAGGGCCTGCAAACTGACACAAAATTCAAAGTAGAAGCAATTTCAGCTGATGGAGCATTTTTCTTGGGAGTCAATGCACCAAGGAGGAGGTAGCAATACTTCTCTCCTAAAGGCTTCTGAACAAGAGAAGAAGAGATGCTTTGGCTGATTAGAGGCCATTCTGCTCACTGTGGGAGGAAAGTGTGTGCCTCAGACTGATGTTTAGTTGCAAGGACAGTGTGACCCAGTGTAATCTCAAGTCTATAAACCTTTTATCTGTACAAGAATGCTTGGTGCTGAATCATAGAAAAATAGGATGGTTTGAGTTGGAAGGGAACTCAAAGATCATCTCATTCCAACCCTGCTGCCATGGGCAGGGAACCTTCCACAAGTTTCACTGCCAAGGGAGGAAAGGAATGCACAAAGAATTGACCAACCAGTGTGGAAGTGTGTAGGGCCAGGGAACCCTCATTTGTCAAGTGAGCTTTCATTGACTGAGCAGAGTCCAGACTCCCCCAAGGAATTTTGTCAACAGTGCTTGAAAACATATCTCCAAATCCTGCCATGTGTTTCCTCCAGAGCTGAGTGCAGGGTGTCTTTGCCACCTTGCCTCTTGTGTGCTGGGAGCACAGCCAGCAAGACAGGGACGCATTTAGTTTAAATATTTCTCTGCAAACTAGTTTCATTAAAAATGCTTCTCAGAGCACCTTCCCTGATTGCCTTGCTGTAGCTGAAGCTATCAAACTGCAGCATCAAGCCTGTGGCACAGCCAAAACTCTCATTCAAAGCTCTGTTGGCCTGGCACAGAGCAGGGCTTTCTATTGCTACTTACCCAGTGGTGCTGCTTTACATCCCACCTGCTTCCCAGGAGGTCTTTCAATGAACTCTTCACCACCTTCCTGCAGGCATCAGCACAGAAACAGCCTCTGATCTTCCTCAGATTTATATTTTGGAGGAATAAGATGTGAATATTGCAATGTGGCTTGGGTACCTGGGCAGCCAACAGTGCTCACCCCCTGTGCAGACAAGCCTCTGAAGGAATGTGTATACCCAAGTGGATGCTGCCTGTCTGCTCATCTTCTGTTGGAAAATGAGATAAAAACTCTTGGCTGTGACTTGGAGCACATCAGTAAGTCAGAGTGAGCTCTCTCCTGACAGCCTTACCCTTTGCACACTCAGCTGTACATGAAATGCATAGATATTTTAGCAGTGTAACCACCTGCTGTCCCCACCCCACAAAAAGGCTTTTGTTCAAGGAACTTGCTGTTCCTATTTCTTCCACTACAAGCAAGGCTCACGGATATGCAATAAAGGGAAATCTATCTGCAGTAATAGTAGAAACCTCTATTGAAGCTGGGCCTTTCCTTCATTGCCTTCTGCTAAAGCTGTGATGAGTAAGACTTCACTATCAAACTCTATCAGATAAAGTTCTGCATTTTTTCCTTTTTTCCCCCCTCCTCGGTTATTTATCACACATTGAATTGAAGCTTTGCTGAAAGTTATTTTGGGGGAAAAGTGTTTAATATTTCTATAATTTCCACTAGATGTATAGGAATTCTAAAGGTTAACAAAATAGTTTGTTACTTTACATCATTCCTGTTCCTAATAGTATCCTTTTTGTCCTCAGCATCCCAAATTCTATTGCTTAGAAAGGTCTTTGACTAGATATTCAATTGTATTATTTTTATAGTACATTAATTTCTCATTTTTAACCAGTAACTTGCTAATTAAGTAAATATATCTCATAAAAAGCATAGAAATGTGTCTGGTAAAAAACTGATAAACGGGCATATTCTATTGAGCAGCACCCAATCCCTGTGTACAGAGTCCTTTCTTGCAAACCTGGGCAAACTTAAAGACTTTGGACCTGTATTGAAGCACAGATTTCTAGTATCTTTTTGTGTTTTTAAGGTAATTCTTTCCTCTTGAAAGCCTTTCCCTGCTTATCCATTGACTTTTTTTTTTTTTTAATATCTTATTTATTTAATTGCCAAGCCATATTTATACATTTGTTCCTGTTTTCATTATTTACTACATTAGCAACTTCTTGGTTAAAATCTTCCCACACATCAAAGTGCAAGTCAAAATATTCAAGTGAAAATGCAGCTGAGATTTTTTCTATTTATGTTATGAAGAATTAAGCCTTGAAGGCAGGAGGTAAATTATTTGAGTAGATTACTTAATCATTGCCTCCTAAATATAATTAACACACGGTAGTTAACTTCTATGGTCAATTTTTAATGCTAGAAGATCAGTTTTAGCAAAACCGGAGATTTCTCTCACAAAATCTCTTCCCAGTTACTCTGTCACAACTCTGGATTGCATCATCCCACTGTTCTCGTGCTCAAGAAACCAAGTCTGAGCCAGATCACCAGATAAAATAATACAGACTTCCTTACTGGACACCTTATAACGATATAGTGGGTGATTACAAATATTTATTGTTGAAATTTCTCCTGACCTTCTGTTGATCACTCTCTACAATCATTCTAACACAGATAAAATCTCTATTGCCCATGTGTTATTTGAGTGATAAAGCAGACTCCCCTTGGCTGCAGGGTACACCGTGGATATTATTTCTGGGATTTCTTTCTAATCACATTTTAGTTTTCTTTCACACCCTTAGCTTGCATTGTGTTAAACTCTACAGAGAAATTCTTTAAAAACAAACAAAAGTCCTCCACCTTTCTTTTACCAAAAAAAAAAAAAAAAAAAAATGTATGTATATATATACACACACACACACACATATATACATACACATATTTATATTATAACAGGTGTTTTCCTCTCCCTTTTTATGGTGGCATTGGGTGACAGTTTTGGGAGGACACTGGGGAGAGTACTCATGTAGGGGACTTCAGTGCTTTTAGTTTCTGGAAGGGCTAAGGCAGGAAAGCCACTCATTCTGTGTGATTACACATTTTTATAGAGCATTATAGGTCTTCTGTTAATACAATTTAAAACCTCAGTGGTTTGCTTTTTGAAATAAGCACTTTGGATAAACACTTCTCACCCTTGTAAGCTTTCCATACCTTTGACACACCAGACACAATGAATAGAAAGGAACTTTTTCTGCGAGTGAAGGGGAAAAAATACATTTTATACAGTTTTTTAAAATCAGCAGAAGGGAAATTGTCAAAACAATAGAACAATTTTTATTTTTTAAGGGAAAAAAAAGGAAAAAAGCCCAAACCGCTATCCTCTGCATTTTTTTATTATAAACAAATCATTAATTCTGTGCTAGAAGATGACAATTTTTCATACACTTGTCCCTTCAGTTGTCATTGTGGAGTTTGTCTTACGATTGCACAAAGTGATAGCCCTCTTCCCTGCATTTGCATCAATTTACTTTGACGTGTTCTGAGATAACATGTGAAACTTCTCCTACTTTTTTACTTAGTTCGCAAATGCAGTGCTCCAGAATTCAAACAAGTAACACCTCTCCTCTCACTGCAAATACCTGCCACTGCAAAAATGGGAGCACAGGGGGTTGTTTGTTTGCTTTTACGTAAATATTCACAGGATATATACATAGAACAAGTGCTCTATGTATATATCATGTGTATAACCCTGCCAGTTAGAAACAACAGCAACCTGGTTTTCATTTGCTATTTGTTTGCTTCCTCCAGAAAGTGGATAATGCTGAAATAGTGGCCTCTTCCCTCAGGTCAGGAGGGTGGTTGTTTCATTTGAGGCTATAGGAGAGTGGCAAAAAGGATAATGCAATGTAGTTCCTCGTGAAATGGAGAAACAAGAGAGAGAGAGAGAGAGAGAGCTTTGTTTAAAGAAACACTACACTTTATAGGGTAGCACGTGCAAAACAGAATAGAAAAGACTCATTGATCCAAGAAGGCAACACCTCTTTGAAAACATGCTTTCTGCAAAACATCACCAGACACTCACATGGCTCTCATGCACCCTGCAGGTGCATATTCATTGTTATAATTTCTTGTCCTTGTGCAGCCTAAAAAACCAAAGGCTTCAAGGGTGCTTTTTCCCTGGTTCCCAGCAGGATCCAACGACAGGTGGCGACACCATTCTGTGCCCTGTAAGTGGCAAGAAGGACACAATTTTGTTTGCCACTTGGTTGACCTCAGAGCATATGGGATTTGGGCAGCAAGTTGGCATGTGTCACTTGCTCCTTCCTAGACAAAGTCTAAGAGGTGGCAAAGGTTCAAGTAACATGACACAGGAGAAAAAACCATATAAAAGCAGGCCTCAGGTACTCCCTGTTTGGGGAGCAAGGCAATTCCCCCACCAGAGTCAATGTTTATGCACTTCAGCTCACAAACACTTTTTGTGTGTTGTCTCTCAGTGACTCATAAATGGAGAAGTTCTGTAGATGTTCAGTGTTTAGGGCTGAAAAGAAAAAAAGAGATTATGTAGCTGCAACACTACTGGAATGGAGCCTTGTGTCTGTTTCCACAGTTTCCCTCTGGACTGCAGTGGGACAGAATGGGTGAAATCTGCACTGCCTTTGTTCTTCTAGTTCAAAATACCAAAAGTGTGGGGTTAGGAGCTGCCCCCACACTAAATTCACCTCTTTATTGTCCAGATATGCAACACTGTTGAATAAAATAGTGAATAGTGAACAAAATAGCTGAAAGGCTGGTTTTTTTTTCATTTTGTACATACCGGTATGGAGAGAGAGAGAGAAGGAAAATTTTTAAAGAAAAAAATGCATAGGGCAGTGTTTCTACCTTGGTGAAATTCACACATATACACACAGATATGTACGTGTGCATGATATTTCATACTTTCCACTTCTTTGTGGCACAACTCTGCATGACCTGAGCACTTATAAAATATTTTTTTATTACATTAAACTTGTTAAAGAGCTTTTTCGTTCACTAGGGGAAATGAGGATCGAAACACTGAGGGCCACAGATCTCCTGTAGTATTAAGAAAATCCTGTTACCCTGTTTTCATATAGTTTGGTTTTAGCAGGAATTTCTTGGGCTTAAGGGGAGGTAGATGTTGACTTTTTTGTTTGGCACTTTTTTAAGTCATAGAAAGGAGTTTAATTTTCAGAATTTGAAATTGAGAGTTTAAACTCCATGCACATTTGCACTTTAAAGATCTATCTGCAGCTGTAAAGCAAGGTGGGTTTTGGTGCATCTCTTATGTTATTCCTTTCTAAAATTTAATTTCTCAGTTTATGGAACCTAAGGGAGGTGGAGGTGTGCAAGGCAGTGTGAGAGGATAGCTGGTCAGGGTGGAATTAATTCTGGGTTTATATCCTTTCTCCATCTATGTAGCCCCTTTGATTGCAGCAGTCATGGCAGCATGTGACTAGAGGAACATGTTTGTATAAATTGGATTATGTAAAGTAAGAATTCTGGGGCATGAATTTGTATGGATTATTGCCAGAGTGAGATCAAGAACTCCCACTCTTGTACCTCCCTCTGTTCTTATAAAGGTGTAATTTTGGCACTATTGGATATATAGGATAACAGAAAATGCATATTTTTATAAAAGCACTTTACATTCTTTTGGGTTCAGCCTGTTGTATGGCCCTGGCAAATAGATTTGTTTCAGATTTGTTCTGGCAAGTCTGTTGCTGGGAGAGGGCTCAGCAGTATGGTCTTGGCCCATTTGTCACAGTTCCTCAGGATAAGTGACTGTCAGCCTCTCGTGAACACCTGCCTGCTGGCTCCTCACCAAGGTCATTCCATGTGTCATTCCAAATAAACCTTTCCTGTGATACTGTCACAAGAGAGGGGATGGCACCTTGGACAGGCAGTCACATCTGGGATGGAACCCAGAATCTGTGATTGTAAGTGCATCAACAGGACACCGGATGTCTCTGAATTGTGCTAAACTTCTATTTTGTTAAGCATGCACAGCCTACATAAACTCATGGAAAAAAGACTTTTTATTTAACAAAGTGGGAGGTTTTCTTTTTTCATTCCATACAGAAGTAGGCGTGGGTGGATTTCAATCCATGGGCAGTTTTCAAGAGTAATAGAGGCACAAGAACTGAACCAGGGGAAGACAAGGACACCACCAGTCCATACTCATCCAAACAATTTTGTCCATGCCCTGGTGGCCACAGCACCTGGATTTGAGTAGAGGGCAGTGACCCCCTTGTTTCATCAGACTGCTAATCATACTTTATATTTACTGTGCCAGCTTCAGTACCGATGGATATCAAACTTTTCACTTACAACCATGTTAGATCACCGTGAATTATATTCTATCATAGCCCTGGGGAATATTAATCACCATTTTATTACATTTGTCTGAAGAAGCTGGAATTCATTACTGTAATTTTCAGCTAAACATTATGGAGCAACAATGAGATTGAACTAACATATACTTACTAATTAGCACTAATGGTAATTAGGGGGAGATAAAAAAAATTGCCAGTAATAGATTTTCCCATATGATTCTGAACAGAGTAGCATAGAGCCATCTGAACTACCTTACTTTGAATACTTTCTAAAAATCATTGTTCAGCATTTCAGAAGTGCAAGTTCTTTCCTTGTGAAATACAGGTCAGATTGTATTAGACTGGGATCTAATTTAATGTAGCTCCTACTACTCCCTTAATTTCCCAAAGCACTTTACAAAGCAATAACAGGAACTAGTAGTGTGATACAGAAGGGGGTAAATCTATAATTTATTTGCAGTGGGCCAGTTCCAGGTTTGTTTTTAGCTTGTGTAGCTCCACTACCTGTGGTGTGAGACTGATTTACACTAGTTAGGATTTGGTCCAAAGCCAAAGGTGTGTACATAAAATGGCAAAGCATATGAAATGCTATTTTAAAGAAAAATGAATGGTCAGCCAGGAGAACCCATTTATTCCTATTACTTTCTAGAGCCTTGTGATCCAACACCTGTGGAATTTAATAAGAGGTTTTGGCTCAAGTCCCATGTGAGCAATAAGATCCTAAATTTTTCTCTGAAGGACACAAGCAAAGGAGATTTCATTAAATGTCCCATCCACTACAAGCCACTTTTATAAGTAAAGGTGTGTTGCTGGTATAGAAAAGCCTGTGGAAGAACATGTGTCATTATGTGTTCAGAAGAGAAAGAGGAAAGCAGAGCTTTGTTTCTAAAATGATTTATTGTTTGTCATTGGCACTTTGCACTCTAAGTGAGAGGCAAATTTGAGGACGAGAAGTTGATCAACCTGCCTGAAGTATTTGCAGAGTATCTGTCTCACTGTCTTTGCAGACCCTCCCTTGACAGAGGTCAAGGGCTGAGTGAGGAGTTGTTCTTGACAACCAATTAATTGACCACAATTAATTTTATTTTTTTGCCTCTCTCTTTTTCTATCATCTTTTCCCACAGAGTCAACAGCTGCATGTCTTTGCATCAGGTGCCATTGGTAAGACTCTCTTACCTTTTTCCCTGAATGAAAGTCTCACAGATCACAACTCAGCCTTCTGATGTTAAAGCAAATCCAGTGGCCACTGCAGGTACTCAGGAGTTAACAAATTACTTGTACATTCTTTTACACATTAGATATGTCAGGTCTGTTTGCTTAGCACTTTCTGAAAATCTTGTCCTTTACTCCTGATGCTGTTGATACCTGAATTAAATGCCTTCCTTTTACTGTTTGCACACTTTATTTCTTGATGGGCCAGCATGGCTGCAAGTGTACCACAGGAAGGAAGTGTGAGCCTTGTTTAGGGATTATGCATGAAATTTTTTTTGTCATGGATTTCTTCAGTATTGTGTGTACATAACAATCTCCATTTAACTGTACTTGAGTTTGAACTTTCTAGTTTGAAAATAGGGTTGATGTTATTTCATTTTATACTTTATATTTTGCTTTTTCATGTTCCAAACTTCTTGGAAAGGGGAATTGCTTTTTCTGGTGTTTTTTCCTAGTAATGTTGTCCATTTTCTATACTAAAGCATTGATTCAAAAACATTTTTCTTTTTAGAAGAACTAATCTTTCCAATACTTTTCCCTTTCATATATGCAAAATCTGCTTTATAATACTTTGTCCAGCTTTCCAAGAGTGTTCTCTCAGCAACTATCTTTAGCAAATTGGAAAAGGTGACTGAATCTTTCAGCATTTCAGCTGGAGGCTTTGGAGGCTTTGGAAGTACTGATTATTTCAGCCTCAGCTTTATCAAAATGTCTATACATTCAGTCAAAAAATATGCAGCACTAGGATCTACGGCACTGTTAGATCTCCAGAGAAATGGGAAGGGAAGGAATCTCCTGTGGGAATTCTTCATGAACAGACAACAGCAGCATATCAACTATTTTAGCTACTTCTCTGCAGACTGTTTGACAATCTGTTGCAAGTTATACCCCAAAATGCAGTCTTCCTTCTCTGTTTTTCTTCAAGTGATGATGTCTCCAGATATCCAGCTCCAAAAAATATTCCCCTTCGATCCACTTCAAATGACACTTTTTGTGTGATGAGCTTTCTGCAGATGCCCACTGATCAGCAGGATGGCTCCAAATCCTATTATAATCTGCCAGGTAGAAATAGATAAATCTATTAGCCCAGACTGGGCTTGTTTCATCATTGTGACAGCTTCCCATGAGCCTGCATTCATCCGATTCCCTCAAAACAGCCAGCTTCCACATCATCTGACAGTTACATTTCCATGACTGGACTCTAAGTTACTACATTTTTAATTTGCATTTCATTAGTCATTAATAATCCAGGTACTCATCCAACCCCACCCCCTCCTTTTTTCTTTCCTTTACTTTTTTTTTTTCTTTATTTTAAATCCATACTGGATACCGAACTGATGGCTAAAAGTGCTGCCATGAATTGTTTTATGTGAACTTCCCAAAAATTTTGTCAATCAAAATAAAATAAGCAGTTGAATATCTTTTGTTGCTTACCAAAAGGTGCTGGGCACTCCAGTTACACCTAGCACCAGATTTCTGTTTAACAGAGGAGGCAGGAAGATTGACATGCTGCTGTACCTGCTGCCACAGCCACTCTGGAGATCACAGCAAACACATGGATAAGCACTCTCTCTGCAGATTTACTGCAATTTTACCTCTCTATGCCTCCTATGTTAAAAGAAAGAAAAATTAAAAGGTCAAAAAACAGCGAGGGGAAAATAATCCTACTTATAACTGAATAATGACATGTTGTCAGAATTTTACTTTGTAAAAGACATAAATTACATGTATTCCAATTTGTTGTGTATGGGGCATAAAACTTTTGATTCAGTCATGTGAGAGGACAAGTGACACAAGTCAGGTTTCTGCATAGCATCCATGAGGGCTTTCCTGGCACCCAGCACTTGCAGCCTGTCCTGTGGATTTTACTGAGATGTGTAGCAGCTTTAACCCTGCAGGCCAATTCCTTATTAGTCCTTCAGAGCTTTCTGTCTCACCCAAGTCAGAGTCATGAGCCATTTTCTACCTCCTCTTCTACTATCCAGGTCACTGGGATTCATTTCTTACCTTCAAATCACTTTGTTGAATAATTACAAAAGCTAAAATAAAAGGAATTCCTTTAGTTCTTTACAGATGGAAAAATGAGAGGCACTGGTGACCAGAGCATTGCTATGGGTCTTCACTAAAAGTGTGTGTTCAGTAGAGTGGCTTTAATCCCACAGCCAGCAATAGTCACAGTGGGTTTGGTTACAGCAAAATACCCACAGTTGTGTGTCAGCTTTGCAGTTCTCTGTGTCTGCAAATCTATTAATAATGGCAGGAGATGATTGCATCAGGCCAGCTTGAAAGTATATCAAGGTAAGAAATTTCACCTCCTTCCTACAGAAGACAGCAGTAGATATCTATCATATTTCCAAGCTATGTTCTCCAAAACTCCTCTGAGTCACAGCTTAAATCTTGAGATGTGCAGAGTGCCTGCATGGAGAAATGCAGAGAAATCTCTGTGGGATTTTTTTCAGTATGTTACTCCCAGAACTCACATAAACTTTTAGCATCTCCAGCATCCTGTGGTAATGAGCTCCACAGTTTTAATTGCCTTTTGTGTGAACTTTTTTATATGCTTTCTAAAATCTGTGATCTGTTCATTTAACTCCCCTTAATCCTTGCATTAGAAGAAAAGTGAATAATTGTCTTCTGTGCACTTTTCCATTGCTCGATTAATTTTATAGATCTCTGTCATTTCTTCCTCACTTATCTGTGCTCCAAATTGAAAAGTCTTAATCTGCTTAGCCCTTCCTCATACAGGAGAGCTGTTCCTTACCCTGGTAAGATCACCATCTCAGCTAATTATGTAAAAATAGGCATTACAATAGGTCTAAACCATTGAAAGAATTTTATTTTTTTTTCTATGCTGGCTGTAAAGTTATACAAGAGCTAACATCTCTGTGGTGAATATTTGTCTTGAAAGATTTTTTAGTAATCAATGCATCTTAAATTTTCTGCATGGTGAGGGGAAGTAGTGCTCCTAGTTTCCAGCTGTTGCATAAATATTTTTCAGCCCCAGGATCCTGAACTGATTGAAGGTATAGCTCAGTGCCTGTTGCTCTCTATATTAATCCACACATCTCATCAGCTATCACAGTCCTCAGGCAGGAGACTTCCATGGAAGGCAGAGGATGTGGAAGAAGCATTGTATCTAATTAGCTAAATGACAAGAATATCAATTACTTCATTATTAAAGCCCACTGTTTCTTCATAACAGCAGAGGAAATTGCCTCATGAGCAAAAAAATCTGATTCATGGTTGCTGTTGTTCACAGCGAGCCTCTGGCCCTTGCCTGTTTCTGGTCAATGTGCCATTTGTCCATCTCAGAGCTGTAGTCTCTGACCTCCCTTCCACCCTCCCAGCCAGCAGATCCTTCAGCTGTGCTCAGTCTCCTCAGGGCAACTTCTCAAATGAAGTTCATCCTCTCCATAGGTCTCCAGAAATTAGTCTGCTCCTTTCAAGCCACATTGTCTTTAAAGCAGGTCTACATACCTTCTAAAATGCACTCTTTTCTCTTTCAGAGGTTTTCTTACCTTTTCCAAAGGAAGGTGTGATACTAACACATTCCTCAGCATTCCTCACACTTGTAGCCCACCATAAACATGGCACAATAATTGTGGGGTTTGAACCCAAAGTCATAGGCCCATGTGGGAATCTATCTGCTGGGAGAAACAGGGCTGTACCTACTTTCTAGGCAGTCACCACACTGCAAAACTTTTGGAAATCTTCCTTCAGATTCCACCTCAGGCAGGCACTGTGTGGAAGCAAACACGACACCAAAACCATGGCTCTACAGGAAGGTGCAGAACAATCCTCTCCAGCATGGAGCTCCTGGGCTGGGCATCCTCTCAGCAGCATTGCTTCAATGGACAGGAGTTTTTCCACAAGTATTCATATATTTCCAAATGTTGGACACACAGGCATCAGTCTGTTAAAGCACAGGGTGCTCTCAGATTTGTGTTTCTTGAGGAAACTGCCAGTGATCCACATTTCCTGTGTTTCCATCTAAGGACATTCTGGAGCAGAGAGGGGCAGGGATGGGCAGTGTGGCAGGGAAAGGGCACGTGCAGTAAGTCACACACAGGGTGTAACATATGACAGCTTTCAAGTGATAAACAAAAACTGATTTAAAAAAACAGTTAGCTTTTTCTATTGATCTGAGTCACAGGAGGAGTCTCTCCAGTGTCTTCACAGGACACTTTTTTTCTCTTTGTTTGAGGGACTGAGTTCTCATTAAATAAAAGATAGCTGAAGAGAAAAAAAGAGCAAACCAATAAAAAACACCAAACACTAATCAAACAAGACAAACATGAAATTGTTTGTTTAGACTTTAAAATATTTAAAAAGAAAAAAAAAAAAAAGAGGAAGGATTAATATCCTAGCAGTGGAGGCAGTACTGTGGCTATACCTTTGAGATATGTTGTCCATATTTGATCACCTTGCCTTGAACTTCTCCTTTGTGGCTCCCCAGGTGTCCATCAGAAGACTCCAGTGCTGCTATGAAATGCCAAAGAAGACTGAGTCCTGGGTGCTCCCTTCCACTGATCATACTTTTGGTGAGGAGTACATTTAGTGATTAAAGTGTCTGCACTCATTTTCACTTGTGACTCAAGTTGGAATATTCAATTTAAATCTTTAAAATCTGGCAGTTAAAAGCTGTCAGTAATTGATTCAGTACTCAGAATGGTTTCCCTTTAATTTCCAAGCAAGAGTTCAGATTGATTTTTATTTTTAAATCCACATCACCGTGTCTACCGTTATGAATTACAAAGAACCTCCTTGGCTGGTTTCAATCCATTCTAATCTGTCACTTTTTGGAAGAGACTACAACTATACACACTT